>CM021104.1:546014133-546457638 GCA_007115665.2 Sequoiadendron giganteum | reverse complement strand
TTTTTCTTTTTTTTGATGTTTTTTGAGTTTTGGATAAGAGAAGGGGAATATGGATAGGAGAGACTCAAGTTTCTAGTTCCATGAAAGGTGATAGTCCCACTAGAGATGGATGTCATCGCATGGACCATGTCAAATGTCATTATGCTCATAGATGTTAGTAAGGGATGACATGAAAGGGAGATGGAATAGGTAGATGATGGATTACGATGTGGATTATGGAGGGATTGGTGGATTATGATGTGGATTATCTAGGGAAGAGGGATGGGAGGCTTAGCCAAAAGCATGGACCATAGGAATGTGATGGGGGAGATATGTAGGATAATGAGTGAAGGGTGAGGAGATGGAGGTATGTGGAATCATTGTGAAATGGAAGGGAACTATGACCAATGGTTGCACACATTGTGATAAACATTGAAGCTTTTGATGTGGAGGGGGTGTAGGAAGCAATGAAGATGGTTGCTTAGGAGATGGGTGATGAAGTGCTTTAGGTACCCACATAGACTTAGTATTTTTATGACATTTATTTTGCTTGTGGGATGAAATATGAGATTCTTGAATAGAGTGTGAATATGAGGTGGAAATGGATGGTTGGGATTTTTGTGATGTAGATGCCTCGTTTGACTTGTTTTCTTTTTTCTTAGGTACCCAAACCATTTTGTTTTTAGACTTTTCTTTTGAAGGTATGGGATTATATTTCTTTTTGGATGGATTTTTCTTTGATTCTTTGCTTTTGTGTCCTAGAGCATGAGGACCCTTCGTATTTTTTCCTTTATAGATAGAGGCATCGATTTTTTTGCTTTTGAATCCCATGGGTATGGTGGAATGAGTGGAAGATTCATGTTTAGATAATGTGTGCATTGATTGGTCATGATTAAGATTTTTAGAGGATTTATGGATAGGTGGATAAGGAGATTGGATAATGGGGATATTAGGTGTGGGGAGTAGTGGAGGTAAATTAGATGGACAGATATTAGGAGTTGGAAGCAATGGTGGCAAAGTTGATGGTGGAAGATGTACAGTCACATGCTTTTGGCATTTGTAAGATGATGGAGGAGGGATAGAAACATATGTTTTAGGCATATGATAGGATTTATGGTGGAAAGAGGACTTATGATGGATGGAGGAAGTACCAATATCTTTAGATTGGTGTCCTTGGGGTGTATATTCAAGGCCATAAGAGTGTGGAGGGACCTTGACATGGATGGGCTCCAAAACACCTTGTTCATGAAGGCCTAAACCTTTACCTTGATAGTTCATGTTCTGAAGCATGCGATGGATAATGGGACTAGGTGTGTTTTGGACACTAGACTTGAATTCATTATTAGATGAAGGTGAAGTGGATAAAGGTTGTTTTTGGTCTAAGGATGAACATTCATGAATAAAGATGGATAGACCAATAGGACATGTCGATGGATTTGAAATAGGGTTGATAGTGGATGTGGAAGGATCATTAGGATCTTGATTATGTTCATTTAGATCCACACTATTGGTTTGATCTTCTATATTTACTTGGGAGGCATGTGTCTTATCATGACAAGTGGATAATGCAAGACCATGGATAGGACTAGGTAGGGGATCTATAGGAGCAATGGAGGTTTGTTGCTCATGGATAAGTGAAGTGATATGATCTTGACCATGGAATGCATAGAGTTGGCTAAGAGGATCATCATGGCCTTCTTGATCATAGGTAGGATCTGTATCATAGAGGGAAGCTTCATCATGAATATGAACAAGTTTGTTATGAGTGGGATCATTAGAAGGGCCTAGATCTTGATTAGAATGAGAGGTTAATGTTTCCTCATGCTTAGGATAATGCTCTTGACATAGCTTTTGGATTTGAGTGGAAATGGAAGTGGAAGGCTCTAGAAGAGGCTTGGTGTGATTTTTATGATCAATAGGTTGTGGACCACATGATGGAGTTGGAAGAATAGGCATGAAATTAAAAGGTTCATTGGTAATCTCATTAATGGGTGCTTGACATGGGGATGGTCTTTTCCGTGCTAGTAGTCTTTGGAGAAAATCGTAAAAGGATTCTTTGGTTGATGGATTATTGCTTGAGAATCTGGATGGTGGTGTTGGTGTAGGACTAGTATGCTTTGAAATAGGCATTTTATTAAATGGTGATGGAGGACTAGTAGATAGAATGGTGTATGATTCCAAACTTATGGTGGTATTTCCCTTCTCAAAAGTATGATTAAGGTGACCTAAGATTTCTACAAAGTTTTCATCATCACTAAGATCTACAAAATTCTCATCATCACTAGGAGCAAAGTTTGACCCACCTTGGAGGATATATGGTTTTGGATTATCTTCATGATTAGGTGAAGGGGCTCCT
Organism: Sequoiadendron giganteum; assembly: GCA_007115665.2. Lineage (NCBI taxonomy): Eukaryota > Viridiplantae > Streptophyta > Pinopsida > Cupressales > Cupressaceae > Sequoiadendron > Sequoiadendron giganteum. Next base: position 546,455,303 of record CM021104.1, on the reverse strand, counting down.
TGAAGTATGACCTTGGACTTGTGACTAAGATCATTAAGGATTAGGACCATTTTAGCTAGTGTTTCCTTAGGATTAGGGTGATGATGATGATGTGGGATGATTAGAATGATATGTTTATGTGTTGGTGTTCATAGATTGATATGCCAATTTGAAAACAAATGATTACACATGTACACACATGAATCACACACATAAGACACATAAGCAAGTTTGAATTTGAAATTATGAATGTGATGATTAAGCACACACTTGAAGAAGACACATCAACAAGTCCTAGAACAAGTCAAGTAGGTATGGCCAATTAGGTCTTAAGCTAGGATGCATGAGGTTGACTAGGGATAATTTGAAAGAAAAATCCTGCCACACAGCCAGGAGAAAGGGGTAACCCACCCTTCACCTTCACTTCCCAAAGGTATAAAATTCTTTGGGGCTTAGCCAAGAGTGATAAGATTTTAACTCTCAAAGAAGCGTGTCTTTCGATTCACACTTTGATTGAGGTCTTCCATAGGGGTGATGAAATCCCCTATTAGGCCTCCTATGAAGGGTATGACAAAAGCAAACCAAGTGAAGTGTTTTTGATCACACACACACTTGATTCACACTCGCAATTGTTAATTTTCCTTCAAAAAATTGAAATGTGTGTAAAACAGTTCAAGCACTTGTTATTTTTTAAACCCAAGGAAAATATGTGTGATTGAAAGAAAATGATTCTTTTTAAGCCCAATTTCAAAGTGTGATTGCAAACAAGATGTTCATTTTACAGCTCCAAATTCAAGTGTTTTGCAAACAAAATTGATTGATTAAATGAGAGATAAAGATGATAGAATGAGTGCACTCGAAAATTTTTGCTTTCCAATTTTATGTGTATGATTGATATTGTTGCTACTACAGCTCCTTGTGATCACCTACAAAATAAAAAAATGACATTAGAGTGCAGCCAAAACAAAAAGTTGATCAAGAAATTTCAATTTCAGATACACGTTTTTAACATAACCAAATTAGATTCGATTATTTGAAGATGTTATTGATCTAAAAAATAAAAACTCAAAGAAGGAACCCCTATTAATTTTTTGAGAGCTTTCCAGAAATGTAAAGAAGTTAGAAAAATTCCCTGCTTTGCACTCAGAAACGTGGATTTGTGAAAACTATATAGAAAACAAAGATTGGATTATTTCGCATTGTATTTGAGCTATAAATTAAATCTATAAAACAAAGACCCCTATTCAAATTGCAAGAGCTTTCCGGAAATGTAAACAGTTTGGAAAATTTCATTGATTTGCGTTCAAAAAGTAAATTTTATGAAAAAAAATAAAATAGTGATAATGCCTACAAAACGCTAGAGAAACTCTCAATGTTTTTACTATAATCTGTTGATATGATTTGTAAGCTTCTGTGAAAATCCTGTAGAGAAATACGTAGCCATTTGAAAGATATGGTAGAATTTGTAAAACCTCAGGTTTCATCCAAAAACTGGTAAATCTGCAACAAAAAGAAACAATAAAACCTGCAAAAGGCAAGCTAGATCAAATGATTCACGTCAGGTTCACCATTTGTAAGCTCTCAAAAATGAATGGTTCTATGGAAGAGAACCATCATTTCTGGACCTCAACAATGGAGCAGTTTCAAATTTAAAAGCAAAAACTAGAAATGAAACTATTCTAAACTACCAAAGATAATCAAAATGCTTCCAAACAAAAACCAGTCTCCATTGGCATCCTATCACCAAAGTCTTGTTATGCACTTTTGCTCTCAGATTTTTGCAAGCATAGATGCATCAAGAGGCTATTAGTGAATGGATTAAGAAAAGCTATGAAGATATGTGCATGTGCAAGATTCGTGTAGGGGTCAAAATGAGAAGAGAGTCCTGTTTAAATAGGAATCTCTGATGACAAAGAGGTTGAGAATGAGAAATGTGGGATAAACAGATATTGCAATAATGAATTTTTAAAATCCCACATGGTGTAGTGAAATGAAATGCATATGAGTGGAAATGATAAAGAAGATAGATTAAATGAATGGTGAAGGATTGAATAAAATAATTAAATGCATATATTTTTAATATGGATGAAAATGGTTTATTAATGTTTTATCATGAATTATTTTAATGTTTTTATGAGAATGATTTATGTAAGAATGATAATTTGTCGAAATGAAATTATTTAATTTATGAATGGTTATGAAATGTTTTATGAACATTATTATTTATTATGCATTATGAATGATCATGTGGTGAAATGATTTAATGATTTATATAAATGCAATATGAAGTGAATGATTTATGCAAATGATTTGATTTAAATGATAATATAGTTTTATTATGAAATTCTAGTGAATGATTATGATAATGAATGATAGTGCAAAACGATAATTTGACATATGCAAATGATAATGCAATGATTTAATGATTTGATGAAATGCATGAATAGAAGAAATTTTTGAATGAATTGATCATTTTAATCAATAGATGAGTAATGTTATTTGAGGTTAAATTTGAGTGTCTACATACACAACTTTCCACCATTTTGATCTTCATAGCTTCACAAACTTCCTGCAACATATTTATTCTAATTTTATCAATATCCTCGACATATACAACCTTCAGAATCATCAATGCTAATAGTGTTTACATCAATGACAACCACAACATCCAACTGTAGGAAAGGGAATCCTTTTCACATCAAAGGTGCACTACTTCCACTATGGAATATGTATGAAAATGATTTTGTATGATTTCATTTAGTTTCTTTAGTTCTTATTTTTTTGGTATAAAAAATTATGTTAAATATTTCACAGGGATTCTTGATTTTTGTTTTCTCAATTTGATTAACCATGTTAATGTTTTGTTTTTTATTGAGTGAAATATAAAGAACAACATCCATAATTCCTACAAAAAAAATTGAATGGTGAGGGTAGTGTTATTCACGGTCTCTTTGTTGTAGTTAGTGATTACCTTGAAGCATTGAGTGGTTTTCTCATAATTCTTATGAATAGCCTCAATCTCCATTTGCAAATTCCTTTTATCATCCTCTATACCAATGATATCTCTCAAATATTTCAACTCCTCCCAATTGGCCCACTTCTTGAAATACTTGGTGAGAGAGGTAATTAGAATCCAGTGCACTTTGTCCTCCACCTCACCTGACCATAGAAATTATTGTTGTAGAAATTCACATTCTAGTGTCTAGATTCTCTCTTTAGTTGTAACCAGCTAGCCCAAGAACCACTTCACAATATCATTTTGGACATTAATCATCTCAGATATTTCATTAATTTTTTTTAGAGGGGGTCACTATAAGTGCTAAATTTAAAACCCACCCTAGGTTCAACATAGGCCTGTTCCAAATCAATGCAGTGGTTGGGGGAATTTTAGAGGTTAGAGTTTAAAATCAAGGGATGGTAGAGACATTAGAGGCCTTTGCATGGGTAGGGGAGTTCATAGGAGATTTAATAGTGGTGGGGTTCCATGACACATATTCATCTGAGTTATTTGATTCCTCTGAATGGAAAGTAATAGGCATGGGTTCTGATAGGGGCATTAAATTAATGGGGTAGGGGGTGTAATCCTCATTAACAAGAGCTTTTCCACAGGCTCAAGAACTGCACGCTGAATGGTAGGTGGTTTCATCAAGGGTAATGGAGGGGTTGGGGTCTGCGGGGGATTAGTGGGGTAATGAATTATCAAAGTGTTCTTTTTAATAGTGGTAGGGGAGGGTAAAAAAACAACATGGTACTTGCATATATGATAGATAAGACCTTTTTGAATGAGTACTTTCTTTTTTTTACTTTGAACATTTTTGACAATTTTCTCAGGCGAAGACAAAATCCAAAAGGAAAAATTTATTTTAACATTATATCGAAGGTGATTAAGCATTTTAAATTATAAATGAGCATGAAAGCATTGGAATCTACCCTGGAGCATAGCATACCTCATGAGGACCTCAAAAACTTTGGTCCAAATGCTAGACAAGTTCGCACATTTAAAGTCATTCTAGAGTCTCTTCACCTTCTTTCCATATTTCAAGAATTGTTCCATATCTTTTTGATAGTGGTCTTTGGATTTACAGGGGATGCACACTCCTTCCAAAGATAGCCTCATCACCTCCATAATTAACTCAATAGTCACCATGAATGACATCTCACCAATAGTGGAAGTGTCATTCACCCAGGAGGTAACATATACCACTCAAATCTTGGGGTCATTCCCTTTCATCCCTTCCACAAACGAGGCCAACTTGCCCCACTATAGGATGTTTCAGAATTCCTTTTCTTGTTTCCATAGCTCATAGCTAGTAGGATATTCCTGAACCAGATCACCTCTCATCACCAAAAAATCAAAATTTAGAATAGGGTCACATAGACTATACAAATGACTATATAAAAACCAAAGACACCAATTAAATTGTTTATAAAAAGGTATCATGAAAGGTTTAATTTTCCATAAATGAAAAGTGTGGAAAATATCAATGAGAACTGACAGCATATGTAACTCAATCTCCAATTGGTAGTAATTTAGCATTATGATAAATTAAATCATGCACATGACCAAGGATATTGAGGATATTATTGCATATTATTAAATTTGGTGTGAAAGAGCCAAAATTTTCCAGCATGTCAAAAAATTTATTGTCATTTCAAAACTTGTGAACACTACTATAATTTCTAAGATTAATCATAAGATCTTGCACTAAAGAAATAGGGTCCTAGAGGGTCCAACAAGGAGATGCCTTCCCCACTAACATTGGAATCGTGATTCAAGAACCTCCCTCGATGATTAAGTTAGAAAACCCAGCCTGCGTGGAAATTTATATGTCATGGAAAGCTCCCACCACCTTAGTGAAGCTAAATGATTGTACCCCCAAGCTGAAAACATAATCCAATATTGAATTTCCTCTATGATCTTGGATAAGCCTACCCCCACTCGTCTGACTAGGGTCAGGTTTTGTAGAGTCGTCAAAGTTAAGCTTCAACAAACCAAGGTCAGGGAGACCAAGGAGTATTAATCCTATCCAAATGAATGACAGAGATAAGAGAATTAAAAACCTTGGATAGGTTCCAATTTACCACAATATAGACTTCTAGATTGTTAGGATTTCTTTTAGGCTTATAGGAGGTGAAAAAAATAATTTCCACAATTTGATCGACAATCTTATTGGCCACCACCAACCATAAGGAAATTTTTTCTTTGAAGACCTTGTTATATTTCTCCTTCCAAATTTCCCAACCAGTAAAGAATAAAGATATCCACCAGAGCTCGACAATCAAAGGGTGAGAGATCGGGGCACACCAACTATCTAGAATGCAATGAACATTCTTCTTCAATACCCAACAAACATTAAATAGAGATTATATTTTTTTCTCAACCTACCCAGAGTAGGAACAATGAAAGAGTGGGTGGGGGATAGACTCAACTTCATTCTCACATAAGAATCATCGATTACCAAGTTGTAAACCTTTCTTTTTATAGTTACCAAGTGTGAGGATCCTTTTATGGAAAATGTTCCACCAAAAAAATGACTTTAGGAGGGAATTCCTTTGCCAAAGCCACATCGAATTAAATTAAGGATACTAGCTACTAGACCAAATATTTTAACCATTCTTAATAGATTACATACCATCCTTGGGATCCAACCAAACCAAAGAGTCCAACAAGTTGGATGGAATGAACTTGAGATTCTTAACAGTTCTAAGAAGCTCTTCATCCACTAGTCGAATGGGAGATTTAACAAATTGTCATCAATCTTCCATCTAGGTGGAATACCAGAAGTATCATGGTGATAAAAAACCTTAGACTCTATCCAAGCACATAGATCAATCCTCACCACAGACAATATTGGATGAAGGTTGACTTATTAATTTAAAATTTAATATTCCAATAAACCCCCCTAAATTTTATATTACACATCCAAAAAATAACTTAAATAATGTTTATTATATAAAACAAACACATTCTAAAGAATATTTTTCTTTTGAAGAAACAAATCCTAAATTAAGTGACTAAGGTTGCCTTATTAATGTAAAATTATATATTCCAACAAACTCCCTTAAATTTTATATTACACAACCAAAATATACCAAAAGGAATGTTTATTACATAAAACAAATACACATTCCCAAGAATATTTTTCTTTTAAATAAATAAATACTAAACTAGGTGGAATTCCATCAATCTTCTTTATACCCTCTAAATGGTGTAACTCCCAAGATGGAGTCAAATCTTGAGTTCCTTGATTACAACCTCCTTGAAATCTTGAATCATAGATCCCCAGATTATTTAACAATAATCTATTTCTCCATCAAGTTGTCTCATGAACCTTAAAAGATTATAACTCTCTATATCACAAATCTTGAACTATCTGAACATCTATCCATATTAAGTTCACAAAATCCCTTTCAATTTAAAAAAAATAAACTTCACAATATATGTTGTTGGCAACACAAGGGAAAACAACTAAGAGGGGGGTGTGAATCAATTGTCACAAAAAATATAATTATTAATCTTATTCTTAGATCTGATAAATAAACATGAAAGCATAAACCATCACCACATAAAAGACACACATAACACCAATATTTTTATGTGGAAACCCTGTTAGGGCAAAAACCGCGATGGAGGTTAGTCCACAAAATTATACTCTATAAAAATTATTGTAAATGGAGAATGCACATGCATTCATGCACACTACCTAGAGCTCACTATCCAAATACAAAAGGATCATTGCCCAAAAGAAGACTTGCTCTCTTATAGTGACATTTAGATTACATCTAGAAGATTTTGAACTAAGAAAATATCATCTTCTAATGCTTGATTATAGTTCTGGTTAAGCACATAAACATTTTCTTCTACTCACTCTTCTTCACACTTTACTTATACCTTTGAAATATTAGAACATTATTCACACACAACACATGACATACAACACACATGATTTCCCTCAAATGGTATAAAAAATTGATCATATATATCTACAACTAAGGATAACATCAACTACATGTCAGCCCAACAAAATATGAAATGTGTAAAAATTGGTGGCCAAAATCAATAAACAATTTATCAATGCAGACCAAACAATGTTGACCAAAACATAGTAAGGACCCAAAAAACATGTCTCAAACATGAAAACCTTAAAAAACTATGCCTCAAAGATCTACAACATGCTACAATCACCCTATCGACCATGAACATGAAAAATATGAACTCACAAAAGAAAATCACCAATCGCAAGCACAAAAATCAATGCAAACCAACAACATAGATAGAGCATGATCTAGAAACATCCACAAGAATCATGAATCAAAATAGAAGCATCCACAACAACTCAAATTACTAGAATCACATCATCTTCTTTTGGGAACACCAACTAGAGAAAAAAAACAACTATTAGAAAAAAGATACTCAACTTAATCAAATCTTCATGCGAACCTCTAAAACTTCATGTGGATAAACTGGTTATAATTTTCAAAAAATCCTTTAATCTACAACTTCTTATTGTCAATATACTAAGCTATCCATCACACTGAACTTCACTGCATCGCTGAGAATCTGCAACTTATTTTATTACAATTTTCTCAATATCCTCTACATATATAGCCTTAAAGGCATTAATGGAAATAGTGTTGACATCAATGACAACCACATATCAAAAATATCCAACAATATACCCCTTTGGCATTGATGGAAACACATGATGTGAAAAACACCATCAACGATACTTTCTCTTAGAAATTTCTCCCCCTTAGATTTTGACTCTTTTCTCCTCAACTCTTTCATAGTTTTTCACATGACTCTTCTCCCCCTTTGACATAAATGAAAAATTTACACCTTATCTTTCTCCACAAAAGCTCTAAACAACATTTCTAAACATCTGACTACTCCCCCTGAGTAGCATCCACCACAACATCAATCCAGATCACAAGATATGACTATGAAATGCACAAATTGATGTAGGTCATTGCATCTTAATTCTAATTACGATGGGTAATAACCCTTAGATTCCCTCTAAGATACTCAAAAGTATCCTTAGTCAAGGGCTTGGTAAATATATCTGCAATTTGTTCCTTAGTGGGCACATACTCCAATCTGACTTCCTTTTCACTCACCTTCTCTCTCAAAAAGTGAAACTTGATAGATATATGCTTGGTATTTGAATGCAACACCAGATTCTTATAAATGTTAATTGCAATTGAATTATCACATAATATAGCAATAGTTTCATCATACACAACTCTGATATTTTTCAACATCTGCTTCATCCACAATACTTGAGTACAATTATTAGTAGCAACAATGTATTTTGCCTTTGCAATAGATAAATAAATGGCATTGTGCTTCTTACTTAACCATGAAATCAACTTCTTTCCCAAGAAAAATGCACCACCACTACTACTCTTTCTATCATTCACATCTCCTTCCCAATCAATATTAGTAAAAGAACTAAAAGTAAGGTCATCTTCTTTAGGATACCATAGGCCAAAATTAGTTGTACCCTTCAAGTACTCTAAAATACTCTTCATAGTTGTCAGATGAGATTCCTTAGGATCGGTTTGAAATATTGCAATAATGCATATGACATTCATGATATCAGATCTAGTTTAAGTCAAATAGAGCAATCCATTAATCATGGATCTATATCTAGTTTGTTTTTTTTTAGGAGAATCGTCATCTTGTGTCAACTTACATCTGATCACCATAGGTGTACCAATTGTCTTTGAATCTTTCATACCAAACTTCTTTAGCAATTCTTTCACATACTTGGACTGAGATATAAAGACCCCTCTATCTAGCTGAGTAATTTGCAATCCCAAACATAATTTAATTTCTCCAATCATAGACATCTCAAGCGCACTCTGCATCTCATCAACAAACTTCATGCACAAAATATGTTCTCCTCCAAAAATGATATCATCAAGAAAGAATTCAACAATTAAATCCTTATCATGATCAATCTTGAAATATAAATTACTATCAACAAAACCTTTATTAAATCCAAGATTTAATAAATACTTGTCCAATCTTGCATACCATGCTCTTGGGGCTTGTTTATTTCCATAAAATGTTTTCTTCAACTAGCAAACCATATCTTCCTAATCAGTGAGTTGAAATCCATCAGGTTTCTCAATATACACTTCTTCATCCAATTCACCATTTAGAAATGCTGACTTGACATCCATCTGATAAACCTTGAAGTTTTTGTAAGCAACATAAGGAAGAAATAGTCGCACAACATCAATCCTAGCAACAGGAGGAAAAGTTTCTTCAAACTCAATTCCTTCCATCTGAGAATATCCTTTACACACAAGTCTTGCTTTATTTCTAACAACTTCACCTTGCTCATTCAGTTTGTTCCAAAAGACCCATTTAGTTCCAATTGTTTTCTATCATTAGGTCTAGGAACAAGAATCCATGTATCATTCTTCTCAATTTGTAGTAGTTCTTCTTTCATTTCTTCCACCTAATATTCATCTTTGCATGCTTCATTGACACTATTAGGCTTAGTCTTTGAGATCAAACAATATTCTTTTGCAATTCTTTTCCTATTTTGAACACCTTTATTCTTATCACCTATAATTTGATCTTTTGAATGATTTATTATTACATACCTTGGAGTCTTAGGTTGTTCTTGAACTTCAAGCTCTTGTGATCTTACTTTTGCACTTTTACTAATTTCTTCCTCTTGATTTTCTTGATTCAGTGGAATGATTTTGAACTTGATTTAGAATCTAAACTTTCTTTCCTTTATCTAAACTATCATTTTGATCATCTAAATCATATTTGTAGGTTCTAGATGGTCTAAGTATGTCTTCATCAACCTTGACATTAGCACTTTTAATTACTTTCCTCAATCTCTTATTGTAGCATCGCTAGGCTTTAGTTTTAGTCTAGAATAACCAAGAAAAATTCCTTTATCACTTTGAGCATCAAAATTTCCTATATCTTCATCTCTTTTGATATAGAATTTACTCTCAAAGATTTTGAAGTATATAAGAATAGGATAATGACCAAATCATAGCTCATAAGGAGTCTTACTAGTATCACCTTTGATGTATGTACCTGATTGAGAGTGTAAACGTCAATACTCACAACTTCTCTCCAGTAGATATGCATAATATTTCCTTCCAACATCATAGTCCTAGCAACTTCTTGAATTGTCATGTTCTTCCTTTCCACAACTGCATTTTTTTGAGGGGTTCACGGAGTAGATAATTATCTCTTTATCCCATGTTCTTCATAGAAATAAATAAACTCACAGAAAGTGAGTTCACCACCTCTATATAATCCAAGACATTTAATCTTTAGACCCATCTCTGTCTCAACCATAGCCTTAAAAATATTGAATTTCTCTAGAGCTTCAAATTTTTCCTTTAGGAAAGTAATCCACATCAATCTAGAATAATCATCAATAAGTAACAAGAAATACATGGCTCCTTGTAAACTTCTAACTCTAGAAGGACCACACAAGTCAGTATGCACATGCTCCAACACTTCATTTGAACAATGTTGTTTGGTCTGAAATGCAACTCTAGTTTTCTTCTCTAGCTGACATTCCTTGCATATGGTATTAGTAGGTTTTATCAACTTAGGAAGATCTCTCACTTCCTGAGTAGAACTTATCTTGATAATATTGTCAAAGTTTACATGAAACAATCTACTATGCCACAACCAAATTTCATCAACTTGAGCAATTAGACAAGTTTTACTAGTAGCACTTAGGTGAAATATATTAACTTTTTATTTTTGTACCAGATGCAATCAGATTTATGGAACTCCCCAATATTCTACACTTTCCATCCTTGAATTGAAGATTATATCCCTTGTCAACCATTTGTCCAACACTTAAGAGATTATGCTTCAATCCTTCCACATATAGGACATCATCAGTATTATGCTTAAAACCATAAAGAGAAATGGATCCTCTGCCATGGATTACACCAACTTTATCATCACCAAATATTACAACCCCGCCATCATACTATTCCAAGCTCACAAATTTACTTTTATCACCTCTCATGTGATGAGAGCGTCCACTATCAATCACCTGTTCATCTTTTTCTTCAACTCTAAAACTTAGAGATTTCTCCACATTTATGCAACTAGTAGATTCAATAGGTACTGGATCATTTTCCTTTATATCAATAAATACCCGTTCATCCTCACTTAAATTACCTTTATCAGATTCATCATCTGTCACTCCTTCATCAGCAGCACAATAACACTTTCTTTGGAATCTAGGATTGTTAGGTCTTGGCTTCAGAACTCTTTCCAGACACCTTGATCAATAATGACCTATCTTATTGCAAGAAAATAATTTAAGAGGAAATTTCCCTTTATGCTTACCTTCTCCTTTGGCTACCCTTTTGACAATAAGTGCTTCAAGCTCATCTATTTTTCTCTCTTCTTCTTCAATCTCTCTCATTTCCTGCTCATACTTGGACATTTTTCTAAAATAAATTACTCCCGGATCATATCTCTACTTATATTTTCCAGAGATAGTAGATTCAAATGCAGATTCTATCTTAGGAAGAGATTCACCAAACTCACTTAACTCAAAAGTAGCAATCTTACCAATCAACATGTTTCTGGTTACATTTGTCATAGTCTATATTTCCTCAATAGAAACAACTTTGTGTTTGTATGCAACAAGCAAGGATCTGAGAACTTTATCAACAATCTCCGATTCTTCCAATGTTCCACCAACACATTTGGTGCTACACACAAATTCATTCACTCTGTCCATAAAAGAACTGATGTTCTCATCTTCACCCATTCTTAACATTTCATATTTCCCTTTTAGGATTTGCAACTTAGCAATCTTCACATGGGTATCACCTTTATATAAATTTTCCAACTTTTTCTACATCTCATAAGCAATCTTTAGCTCCATTACATTTGTCATCTCAGAATTAGTTAGAGCACTCAACAATGCTTCCTTAACCCTGATATTGTATTCAACTTCCTTAATCTCACCTACAGTAGAAAGACCATTTTGTGGGATGACATATCTATTCTTGTAATTGTCTAGTAAGATTAACCAGTGCATCTTAGATGATACTCCATTCGAGTCTTCCACAAAGAATAATTTGTTCCATCAAATCTCAGACTATCCTTCTTATATGTCACGATCCTGGATCACCTCAAGCGGTCAGAATTCTCTAGAGGAACCTACTCTGATACCAACTGTTAGAAGCACAAGGATAGACAACTGAGAGGGGGGTGATTTAGTTGCCACATAAATTATAATTATTAAACTTATTCTCATATCTGATAAATAAACATGAAAGAATAAACCATCACCACATCAAAAACACACATAACACCAAGAGTTCTACGTGGAAACCTTGTTAGGGGAAAAATCACGATAGAGGTTAGTCCACAAGACTATACTTTGTTAAAATTACTATAACTCAGGAATGCACATGCATTCAGGCACACTGACTAGATCTCACTGCTCAAATAGAAAAGGATCACTTCCCAAAAGAATTATCACTATCTTACAATCACATTCAGATTAAATTGAGAAGATTTTGAACTGAGAAAATAGCATCTTCTAATGCCTGATTATAGTTCCAGTTAAGCACATAAACACTTTCTTTTGCTCACTCTTCTTCACACTTTACTTCTACCTTTGATACATTAGAAAATTATTCGCACACAACACATGGCATACATCACACACCATTTCCCTCAAATGGTATAAACAATCAATCATTTATATATATTCAACTAAGGATAACATCAACTACATGTCGACCCAACTGTAGACACATAAAAATGGCCTAGACCCACAAACCACATTCTTCTATATCATGCTTCATCTCAACATAATTAAAATATTTAATTATGTCCTGTAGACCAATGTCAACTATTAATTAAATAATTCTTAATTATTTAATTAATTCACATCTTTTATTCCTCCTGGCTATTTAAATAAATAAATTACATTTATTATTTAAATACATTGCTAATTGCTTATGTCACTCTATAATTAAGTAAATTCCTAAATTTATTTAATTATTACTTCCTCATGATTATTTAACTAAATAAACTTTATTTATTTATTTATTTAATACGTCATTAATTATTTATGTCTTCTCATAATTAAATAAATTCTTATTATTTATCTAATTATTATCCTCTCAAACTTTCTTTCTAATTTTAAATAGAATCATATTTAAAATTACCCACTTTCTAATTTTCCTCCAAAATTGAATAATCTTAATTATTAAATTGACTTATTGGTTTTCTTTCTAAGTTTGAATATAAAGGCATTTTATTTTAATTGGCAACTTCCCTCTTTCCAAGTAAATAATTTTAAGTTATTATTATTTACTATCACATGAATTCATCATTTTGGAATTAATTTAAAATATTAATTTCAAAATAGCATTTCTCTCCACAAAGTAAGTTATTTCTAAAATAGCTTGATTTTCTAAATATCTTCTTCTTGTTCAATCTTTATCTTCCCGATTTTTACTAATTTCATCTCAATGTCACGTTTATTCTCTACTATTGATTTAATTTCTTAAATTAAATCTTGTCCACACATTTGAGGACTTTTACCCTAACCCTAATTGAGATTTTCCATTTTGAAGCTTAACCATTGATTCTAGGGCATTTCTCAATCTCTCATCTCATCCATCCATCCAAAATTGCATTTTCTATAAAATGTCAATTTTGTCTTCATTTTGGGATCTATTATTATCTGTTAGTTTTATATCTTAATATTGCATAATTCTTCTTCTTCTTCTCTTTTTCCTTTTTCATCTAACATTGTCTTTTGCAGATTTTCTTATTACATGTAGATTTATCTTCTCTTGCATTTTAGATCAAATCCTTCAACACTTGCTAGGTCATGTCATGAACATAGTTTTCTCACATAAAAGGCAGAGGGCATCCATCATATTGCAGCAAATAGAGAAGGTGAAAGGAAGGTGATTCATGGAGGTTGAAGGCATTTGGTCAGATCTTTCCATTTTTTTTCGTCATTTCCTCTTTTGTTATTTCTCGTTTACTTAGGTTTATTGTTTACGCATTTAATAATTGCTAACTTGAATATTTTTCTATGTTACATTGGTGAACCTGATAATCTAACACCTTTTTTTTTTTTTTGCAGGTTTCCGTACGGCCATGGATTTTATTTTACACTTGCAGGAGTATGGAACGATGCAACTGCAATCTCAAGCGACACAAGTTCTCTCTCGAGCTGCATTTGCACTCGCGAATGATGCATATGACCTGATGCACTGCATAGGAGATCTCTAATGACGCATTCGACATCCCAAGCCGCATACGCTATTTCGCACCGCATATGACCTGCTGCAATGCATACGCTCTAACGAGCCGCATCTGCCATTAAGCGCCACAAATGACTAGTAAATTTCATTATTGAATTGTAATCTGGATCTGACACATCTGCGGCCAGTAATTGATTAATTTATGGGGTTAAAATGAACCAATCCCAGGATAGACACATTAATGGGAATTTATCAATCCTAGGATAGACATTTAAGTTGGAATTTATCAATCCTAGGATAGAAATTTAATTTAATTTGGAATTTATCAATCCTAGGATATTCACCACATCTTATTTTTGTTTGGTTAAAATGAGCCCCATGCTTTTGTGAAGCAATATCTTCACTTAGAGTAGAAAATTTTCATTTGGGTTTAAAACTGAACAATTTTTCTACTGTGTTTGATTGGATAATAGGTATATGCTTTCCCTTTTACTGGGTGATAAAAAAGCTAGACTTGTCCATTTTTATATTTATGTTTTCTTAAATCCTTTGGAAGGCCTTCCATAGTGGGAAAAAGTACTCCCCCTACGGGAAGGACCTAAGTGGGAACAACCAAAGCTAGGTTTCCCAACCCACTATAATCAAAAGTGAATTTTGGGAAAACCCATATTCAATGGAAGTGGCAAGATAACCATCGTGAAAATATTTGTTCTAAAGATTGGGAGGTCTCCTGAGGGATTTTATCTATTGCCACGCTGAACGGAAACCTTGACTAAGAACCATAGTGTAGAAGCCACCCATGTCAGTATCCAGACTGTATAGTTTCAATCATAGTGCAAGGGGAGGGAAGAATCTCCCCCCAAGACACTCACCATATAATCGCCATAGATTGTTTGCTCAAGGGATTCGGTATCCACTTCCGTCACCTTGAGTACACACCTGGAAAAGACAAAAACACAGGTGCCCTCTAGGGGGTGACATGGCTATGTGAGTCGACACGATTTTAAGATGTGGGTTGTGATTGTTATGATGAACCTTTGACTATTAAGAGTGAGTCTACTTGAAGTGTCTTTTTGTTCAAAAAACGAGTGAAAACAAAAAAGGGTCATGCTTGATCCTTGAACATACACTCAATGTTTTAGTTTCTAGGTGTTTTCCCACTGTTTTCAAAACAAACTTCAACAAACTAACCATCAACAATTTGAGTCCAAACTTGTCAAATCGGCTAAGCTATTTTCTTGTTTTCCAAAATTTGCTTCATGCGATGCAATTGCTCTGTTAAACCTTAATCGCCATATTTTGCGCTGCATTCGCTTTGATGGGCTACATTTGAAACATACTGAGTCACAATCGTCCTATCAAACCACAATTGACCATTCTTGAGTCGCAATCGCTTTGTTGAGCAGCATTTGCAATTTTAAACACTGCATTCATCATTTTGGACTGCAATTGCCTATTCATGAGCCGCATATGCTCTATCGATTTGCTATTTCCATCTGAAATGCCGCAATTGCTTGTCATTTGCCATAATTTTTCTCTCGTGCCACATTTCCCAGTTACACAACACCTACTAAAACCTGTAACACATCTGCCATATTGCAACACATTTTCCAAACTTTGTGATGCATCTGAGTATTTGGCAATGCATTTTCCTGTCTGAAATGCAATTGCTTTCTATAGCAACGCATTTGACACTGCAGCGCATTTAAAACCTGAAATGATGCATTTGCATATCAATTGGAGAAACATTATTGCTGTCAAAAACTCGAGGTGAAACATTTGTAACCAGGATTTCCTAGCATCTTTTTCCAATAGCCTCTATTCAAACCAAACACAACACTTGTCCAAGTCATCCATCTTTTCATTTACATTTAGCTTGGAATCCGTCATCCCCATCTTCATAGGCAAAGTCTTAAGGCCTCAAGTTTACACCTTTGGGATAGGAAAACTTTCCTTCCTTTGTGAAACCATTGTCTGAAAAATATATTGTCATTGGACCAAGTGAAAACAAATCAGTCCTTAGTCATTGTCCTTAGGTGAGCTACTTCCAACTCATAAGTCTAGTGTGGAAATCTCACCTTGTCATTTTGTCATATTGTCACTTTATCCTTCAAACCATCCCTTTGACAACCAAAATTGAGACATTGGCCAAACTTTGAATGGTTAGAAAACCTTTCCTAAAAGTCTTTTGACATAAGACACTCCTTTTAGGCACTCATTACCACTTTGCATTTGACAGTCCTTTTTGTCCTCATTATCACTTTGCATAGTCTTAGTCTCATTCCATCCACCATCATGTCTTCAAGTCACTATGACATGCTTGCTAGTTGAATTGAATGCCAATTCATTAGTAAGGGTCAAGCATAATTTCCTAGGGACTTCAAAATGCTTTACCTCCAATCCAAGTCCAAATTAACCTCAACCTCTAGTCCTCCATCCATCTATCCATCTTACCAACAATCCATGGGTCTTGGTCCTCTATCCATCTACTATCAAGGGTCCCCTAACACCATCCACAACACTAAGTCACAACAAAATTTCATTACCCACCCTAACCTTGACAAGGGAAACCCACCATCCATCAATCCTAGTCCATCATACACTCATTCCTTCCTAGTCTCCTCATCACATGCTATTCCTCCATCCACATCATATGCTATTCCTCCATCCACATCATATCCTACTCCTCCATTCACATCATATCCTAGTCCTCCATCCACGTCATATCTTGGTCATGCATTCATGTCCTATCCTAGCCCATCATACCTCAACCAATTCCAAGCCTCCACATCATATCCTAGTCTTAATCCATGTCCTATTCTAGTCCTTCATCTCATTTTGGTCCTTCATACACATCTCATCCTAGTCCTTCGTACAAAAACCAAGTCCAAACATCCATGGGATATCCTAGTCCATTATACACCAGTCCATTCCAAGACATTCCATTTGGTCATGAAAGAACATCTAGTCATAGTCTCCAAAGTCCCATCCCATTTCATAAACTTGAGGATACATGTCAAGAGGCAAGTCCAAAGCACAACATTATAATATCATTGTCATGTCAAGATCAAAGTAGTCCATCCCATGACCATATCTTTAAATCCATTCAAGAAGTCCTCCTAGAAAATTATGGCATACCAAAGACATGTATCCTTGGTCAAGAGTCTATTCAAAACCATGTCATTCAAGATGGCACTATCCTTAGTCAAGATCATATTTCCAATCATTACATTCAAAATTCACCCATCTTTGATCAAGACACTATCTTTGATCAAGAAGTCCAAAAGGATCCACTCCTTGATCTCTATGCTAGTCACGATCAAACACTTGAAGAATAACCTATCCAAACTTTGGATATTGACACTTCCAAAAGTGAGACACTTGCCTTCACGGGACACATAGATGATCTACCACTAGAACAAGAGTCTTCTAGCATGGACATATTTGCTAATGATAAAGCTATAGCTGAATTCAGTGGGCTCTATGACAATGACCATGAACACGGTTTTGATATAGACTTTGAAGCACCAACAGAAGCACAAGAGTCTGACATGTCACCAAATCAAACTGAAGATATTAATCTAAAATATTTCCAACATGTGTGTGAAACTACAACATCCTATCAATTAGGATCATCTATCTTTTTCAGAGTAGGCTCTCTTAAAGAGGAGAAGATTTCAAGCATTATTTTCCACAATAAGGATGGGTTAGCATATTGCTTCCAAAGTAACAAGTATCCCATTGCCAACAAAATCTGTCAGAACATGCATTATCAAGGAAAAGGACTAGGCCTACATGAGCAAAGAATTATTGAACCAGTACAAGTTTAGGAAAATTACAGATACCAAGGTCTTGGCTACTCCTCAGTCGAAAAATCTAATGATGTTAGTGTTCCCTCCTTGATACTGGGGGCAACTTTATCTAATACAAATGCCAAAATGGGTGTCATGGGTAATCCTTTTCATAAGATTGTTGCCAATATGCCTTCCCTCCATACCCCAAACCATCATTCCATCATGAATAAACCTTCCATTTGGAACCAACAAAAGTCCTACAAATCAAAAAATCAAAATCAAATATCAAAGGCCATGGAATCAATAAAAAATACAAGTGGACAAATAAAGCTAAAATGGATCCCAAAACAAAATGGATCAAGTTAAGAAAATAATGAATTAGGCAAAGAAAATATGTCAAAATTCAATCAAAATGTGGAGCCACAACACAAGAGGACTCCCACCTATAATACATGTCCACCTCCTTCAAAATGGCCATCAAGAAAGACATATAAAAGTGTTGGTTCTAAATGCTATCAAAAATCCAACCTCCATCATCCATTACCCCAAGTTTGGAGAATAAAAATGGCTACATCCAAACATCCCACCAACCCAACCATGTCCACCATCATCTATCATAATCCTACATTCTCCTTAAAGTCCAAACATCCCATGTCACAAATCCATCACATCTTGACAACAAATCTCTATCATAAGGACTCTCATGGCACTCTATTGCGATGTGCATATTCAGATAAGGCCAAATCTAGTATCAACAAGGATCACACTGAAATTAGTCAGCTATATGCAAGTGCTATCATCTTGACAAGGAAACTACTTTAGAAAGGTCATTATTGGCATGTCATGGCACCAGTCTCTACATCGGCACCGTCAAAGGCTTCAACATAGTTAGTGGTCATCTAGAGCATCAAGGCTATCTGGCAAAATTCAAACATATAAAAAAAAAAAAAAAATCGTCCCTTGATAAAACTTGGCAAACAGGCGTCATGGTGACACCAAAAAAAAAAAAAAAATCAGAAAATATTAAAAATAGTAAAGAGAAAAATTTCATCCAAGTGTGAAAACCTGGCAAACATGTGCTTTGGATAAGTACCATGATGAAAACCTGGAAAACAGGCGTCATGTGTAGAATAAATCATCTATGTGGACCATTACACTTGGGGGCAAGTCGTCTCATCTCCCATTCCCTTCACATGAAATTTCCATCTATCCATCTAAACCTTTTCACTTTTCGTCCATTTTCCCACCGACTTTGATCTTGATAAGGACCAAAATAAAAACATAAGTCATGCTTTAAAAACAAATCTTGACATGTCTGTCTTTTGGTCATACCTTATTCATTAAATATCATGTCATTACCTTCATAGCCTCCTTTTCACTATGCCACATCATCCTTGGAGACCATATGATAATTCTCCTAGTCCAAGCCATCCATTGTCCTTTTATACCTATCACCTGTCCTGGTCTCCCTTGTCAATGGTCTAAGGATCCTTCGTCATCCCATCTAGTCCTCACCAAGTCATTCCAAATACAACAATATGGCAAACCTAGCACATTATCCAAAACATTCCTTGGCTTTGTCCCTAGCCCTGCTGCAGACTTTTATACACTTGTCATCTCATTGTCATCTTCATGTTGTTTTGGGTTGTGTCCTTCCCACGTCAAGCAAAGTTGTCATTGTCCTCGTCACGTATCAATTGGTATTCAACTTGACTAGAAACAAAATCATGGTTTTCTTTGGATTCATATGTGTTAGCATCATTCACATGCATTTGTCACAATTTTCACAAAGCATCAAAAAGTCATAAAAAATCAGAAAAGTCATGAAAAAATCCTAAAAATTGGAAAAACTCCTGAAAAAAGACCTAAAAATTTGAAAATGTCATGAGAAAACCCAAAACAAAGTCAAAGTCAATCTGATCAATTCAATCGATCATGTCAATCAATCTTTTGTCCATGTCCAAACTATGTTGTCTCTACACATTTTCTATGTAGGCAAGTGGTGTAGGAGCACCCATAGGTTGTCTAGGAAAACTAAGCAATCTATTTTAGTTCAATTGTGTGTGAGCCTTAGTGGCATTTTTGTTGTGATTAGATGGTCATGTTGACCACAGAGTAGGTGCAATAGGGTTTTAGATAATAGAGGCTTAGGACTTTTGCAAGGTGCAAATAGGGCTAAGAAGTTGTAAAGCCTTCTAATTGGCACCAGTTGGATGATGATGTCATCATGATGTCATTTGGGTCAAACTTGGGTTAGAAACATGTTTTGGTCATTAGCCAATAGTTGCAAAAGTTGCATTTTGCAACTGTGCAACATTTGAAATGTTGCTCGACAAGATTGACAGTTGGAGCTAAAACGACCAAGAAGAGCCCAAGGGAGAAGATAACTATTTAGTGACCCTATTTATGGGACGCCTCAACATTGGAATAAGGTTGGATGCCTATGATACGGTTTAATTTTTTGAATTCAAGAAAAGCATATGTGACTATATGTGAAAATTCTTGGTTTTTGTATTGCAATGATACTTTAATGGATTAGTTTTGGCACTGTAACTTGTGTATGATGTAGGGTAGTTGTTCTTTAAATTATGTGTGGCATTATATAGTTTTTTTTTTAGCTTTAATCACTTCTTGTAAATATTTTGTGTTCTACGCTGTTACTGGTCTAAACCAGACAGTTTGTAAAGAATGGAGTGTTAGGTCATTTTCCCACCATACAAATTGTACAGCCCTTTGGGATTAGTGACTAGACTCCATGGTTGTACATATAGTGGGAGTTGGGGCCTTTGAAATAACATGAGCTATTGTTGGAGTCTTGTCCTAGGCAAGCCAGAGAAGAGCCCGACTAGGAAAGACTATAGTGCAGAGCACTGAATTTGCAGAGGTGATAACTTAGAGAAAACTTTCCTTTTGGAGAAGGAAGATATGAGTCTTACCAAGATATGGTAAAGAGGAAGAGACTCTACCAATCCATTTGTGAGGGGAGAATTTAGCAAGTTGCAGAGGAGCTAGGAAAGGCCTAAAGAGCCTTAATTTTGCTCTTTTTCAGTTAGGGCTTTGTACGGCCATTTGTGGCCCAAGACCCCAAAAATCCTTGAGGGTGGGTATATGAACTTTGAATCCAAAGAAAAGATTGGGGTTTTCTTTAGAGGGACTTTGGGAAAATCCCTAATTTCTTGGAGAAGGAGACCTAATAGGGCTAGTAGCCTTCTAGGCCTAATGAAGGAGTTTGGTGAAAGCGATTTGCAGATGGAGCTAGGTGGATCCCTAATGCCCCTAGTAGGATGGATTGAAGCTTTTGGGAGCACCTCCACACCTCTGTAAAACAATTTCAAGAAATTGGAGGTTAGTAGCCTTTAAGGTAGTTTAAGGGCTAATGGCTAGTGCTACAAGATTGCACCAAGCTTTGACTTGGTAGAAGGAAATTTGTTGATAGATGGGTTGGCAAGAAGAACTAGGGGATCCTAAGAAGGAAGAGATCCTATAGGTTGCAAGTGATGGAGAGAGACACCCTAGAGGTCTTCCAAGAAGGACTTAGAGCATGAATCAGTGAGTGATTCATCCAACCTCCCTATCAAATTAGTATCAGAGCCCCAAAAATATTTGGGATTATTTATTGCATGTCAAAGATTGAGTCTAGTGGTTCTACAATCATGGTGATGAATATAGAATTGGCGAAGAAGGTCGATGACCAAGAGGAAGACAATAGGCTATTGAGGGAAAGAATAGCCCAACTTGAGCAAGCAATGAGTAACATATAGACCAAGACTAATGAGGTCAGTGATAAATTTGAAGGAAGAGTACCCAAGGGTGAAGAGGTTGCAGAGGAAGACAAGACCCTTGAACTTGACCCTGTTTTGCAAGAAGAGCCTTTCTTGAAGGCATTGAAGACTATGAGTGGAAAAGCACTTGAAGGCATACCACTGTTTAGTAGAAAATTGGAAGCAGATCTAGTCATGGACTGGATAGAGGGAATGGAAAACCATTTTGAGTGTGATGGAGTCACTGAAGCAAAAAAGGTAAAAGTGGAAAAATGAAGATTGAGAGGTTCTGCTTTGACATGGTGGAAGCTCATCCAGATAGAGAGAGAAAAAGAAGGCAAGAAACCTATTTCCACTTGGAAGGGAATGGTTGTCAAAGTGAGAGAGGCATACATGCCAAATGACTACGAAATTCAATTGCATAAGAAAAGACAGAGCTTGAGACAAAGAAACCAAGATGTAAATTCCTATACAGAGGAGTTTCAAAAACTTTGCATGAGGTCTAATGTATCTAAGGATGAAAGCCTTAAGGTTGCTAGATACCTTAATGGTTTGAAGTGGAACATACAAGAGGAAATGACTCTTCTAAGTCCCAAAATAGTGCACCAATGTTATCAATTGGCTATAAATATTGAAGAGAAAGGTAAACAGAAACAAGATCAAACTTCCAAGAGCAGAGGAAGAGGCAGAGATCAAAGAGGACATAAAGGTGGATACCAAGGTAGAGGGACGAAACAAAGAATTCAAGGAGAGTCTAAACTCACAGAGCATGGAAGTGAAACAACTTCTAGAGGAGGTTATGGAAGAGGTAGAGGATCTCAAGGAGGCTCTAACAGAGGAAGAGGTGCAGGTAGAAGTAACTCTTACCTTGCTAGAATGAAATGTTATAACTATGGCCAAGTGGGACATCCTGCTTATAGGTGCCCAGAGAAAGCATCTTCTTCTAACATAGAGAAGAGAATAGCATATGCTCAAGAAGATACTATGAGTTTCAAATCACCAGTGGTTAGCCATATTGAGTCAGAAATGGGGGAGAACTTGATGTTTAGAAGGGTTCTAATCAAGCAACTAGTCAAGGAGGAGCCAAAGCAAAGGAGAGCCTTATTCAGAGTGAGATGTAAAATAATTGGGAAGGTGTGCAAAGTTATAGTGGATTTAGGGTCCACTGATAACATCATCTTAGAGGAAGTAGTAAAGAAGCTAAAATTGGAGAAGATACCCCATACTAATCCTTACAAGGTGACATGGTTGAATAAAGGGCAGAGTGTCCTTGTGAATGAGTAGACATCAGTGGAATTCTCCATTGGAGGATACAAAGACAAATTGGTTTGTGATGTGTTGCCTATGGATGCATGCCATCTTCTATTGGGTAGGCCATGGAAATATGACAGAGGAGCCATCTATGATGGAAAGGAGAACACCATATCATTCAAGAAGGATGGTAAAAAAATTTAAGATACAGTCACTATTGGATGAAGAAGAAGTACATTCAAAGACCCCTAGTGTCTTGTTAAGTAGTGGCAAGGAGTTTATCAACACTCTTCAACAAGGAGGTGAAGGATATGCTATTATGGTGCAACCCAAGGAAGACGAAAAGACTGTGCTACACCTATACCAAAAGAAATCCATAAGTTACTTGAGAAGTTCAAGGACATAGTCAGTGATGGGACACCAACAACATTCCCTCCAAAGAGAGATATCAGTCATCAAATTGATTTCATACCAGGGGCTTCATTTCCGAACAAAGTAGCCTATAAACTCACACCAAATCAGAACCTACAAGTGGCTAGGCAAGTGCAGGAGTTATTAGACTAGGGGCTAATCAAGAAGAGCACCAGTCCATGTGCAGTACCAGTGATCTTAGCATCTAAGAAAGGTGGTAAGTGGAGACTTTGCACTAACTCTAGGGCTATCAATAGGATTATAATCAGATATAGATTTCCTATTCCTAGGATAGAGTATTTGATGGACTGTCTTGGAGGGGCAAAGTACTTCACTAAGTTGGACCTCAAAAGTGGGTACCAGCAGATTAGAATTAGAGATGGGGATGAATGGAAGATAGATTTTAAGACAATTGGTGGGTTGTATGAGTGGAGATTTATTCCATTTGGCCTATCAAATTCCCCTAGCACATTCACGAGGCTCATGAATGAAGTGCTTAAGGATTTCACAGGAATATTTGTGGTAGTGTATCTAGATGATATACTCATCTTTAGTAAGACAATAGAAGCATGTGGAGATGGTACTTAAAAGGTTGTAGGAGGAGAGTTTATCCATCAATCTAGAAAAGTGTGAGTTCTTCAAGCAAGAGCTTGTGTATTTTGGGTTTGTAGTATCCCAAGGGTCATTGAAGATGGACCCAAGCAAGGTGGAAGCTATTCTAAATTGGCCTACACCAACCACTAGGATAGAGGTAAGGAGTTTCCATGGGTTAGCTTAGTTTTACAGAAAGTTTATAAGAAACTTCAGTAGCATTTGTGCACCAATTCTTGATACTATCAAGGGTGGTCTAAAGACTAAATTTAAATGGACTCTTGAAGAAGAGAAAGGTTTTGAGAAGTTGAAGAAAGAAGTGGCAACTCAACCCATCCTTTTGTTACCTAGCTTTTATAAGCTATTCACAGTGGAATGTGATGCCAGTGGAATTGCAGTAGGAGGAATACTAAGCCAAGAAGGTAGGCCTATAGCTTTATTTAGTGAAAATCTCAATGAGGCTAAAAAGAAGTACTCTACTTATGACTTAGAGCTATATGCTCTAGTGCAGTCTCTTAGAAAGTGGAGACATTATCTCCTACCTAAGGATTTTGTAGTGTTTACGGATAACCAGGAACTTAGCTACATCAACACATAAGAAAAGCTAAGTAATAGGCACTTGAAATGGATGGAGTACCTCCAAGCCTTCACATTTACTATCAAACACAAGAAAGGACAGTTGAACAAGGTGGTAGATGCACTAAGTAGGAGGTTACTAATAGTGCAAGAGATTCAATTACAAAGCATTGGGATAGAGAGTTTCAAGGATCTCTATGGAGCAGATGAAGACTTCTCTAAAGCATATAAGGTATGTTATGATTTTGATAATCATTTTCACGGTCAATTCTTAGAGTATACACTGTAGAGTGGAATTTTGTTTAAGGGGAATCGGTTGTGTGTTCCCAAAGGTTCAATGAGAGAGAATCTCATTCAGGAGAAGCACAATGGTAGTCTTAGTGGCCATTTCAGTATCAACAAGACAATGGAGTTGGTAAAAAGGTTCTATTATTGGCCTAAGTTGCCAAGGGATGTCAGAATATATGTGGAGCAGTGTGTAGTTTGTATGAAATCCAAGGGGGGAGCTAGCAATGCAGGTTTGTATCAACCTCTACCTATTCCCAATAGACCATGGGAATGCATTAGTATGGATTTTGTTGTAGGACTCCCTAAAACTAAGACAAGGTTTGATAGTGTTTATGTGGTGGTAGATAGGTTTAGTAAAATGAATCATTTTGTTCCTTGTAAGACCACCCATGATGCTAGTTATATTGCTCATCTCTTCTTCAAAGAGATTGTGAGGATCCATGGATTACCATTGAGTATAGTATTGGACAAAGATGTGAAGTTTATGAGTCATTTTTGGAAAACTCTATGGAGTAGACTGGGCACTAACTTATCTTTTGGTTCAGCTTACTATCCTTAGACAGATGGACAAACTGAGGTGATAAATAGAGTGTTAGGTAACCTTCTAAGATGCCTAACCAAGGATTATGGTCAGACATGGGACTTAGTCATATCCCAAGTTGAAGATGCATACAATGATAGTGTGAATAGGACCACAGGTAGGAGTCCTTTTGAGATAGTATATGGTATGCACCCATGAGGTGTGTGTGAGCTCAGAGATCTAGGAGCTATGGAGCATAGAAGTGGCCATGCAGAGGATTTCTCTCAGACCATGAAGGAGATTCAGGAGCAAGTGAAGAAAAAAATCATAGAGGCTACTCATAAGTTGAAAACTAAGGTGGATATGTTGAGGAAAGATATCCAATTTATAGTAGGTGACTATGTCATGGTCCATCTCAACAAATCCAAATTGCAGAAATGAGTACCAACAAATTTGCAGATGAAGAGAGTGGGAACATGTAAAGTATTAGCTAAGTATGGAAAGAATGCTTACAAGGTGGAGCTTCTTGCAGAATTAAGTATTTCACCAGTGTTTAATGTAGCTGACTTGATCAAGTATAAAGGACCAGTGACTGATATGAATCTGAATAGTACGAATGTCTTGGAGGATGTGAGTACTATAGTCTTACCTCCTAAGGACAAGCTGGAAGTAGATAGGATCTTGGAATCTAGAGTGAAGAAGTCTACTCGGCACAAGGTGTACATGGAACACCTCATATAGTGGAAAGACAAACCAGAGTCTGAGGCTACATGGGTGGAAGAAGCTCATTTCAAGAAGTATGGCATTGATCTGTCTCTGATATCTCCCCACCTTCCTTAGTGTTTTTGTAGAGGGGGAGAATGGTGCAAGAGCACCCATAGGTTTTCTAGGAAAACTAAGCAATCTATTTTAGTTCAATTGTGTGTGAGCCTTAGTGGCATTTTTGTTGTGATTAGATGAAGGTCATGTTGACCACAGAGTAGGTGCAATAGGGTTTTAGATCAATAGAGGCTTAGGAATTTTGCAAGGTGAAAATAGGGCTAAGAAGTTGTAAAGCCTTCTAATTGGCACCATTTGGATGATTATGTCATCATGATGTCATTTGGGTCAAACGAGGGTTAGAAACATGTTTTGGTCATTAGCCAATAGTTGCAAAAGTTGCATTTTGCAACTGTGCAACATTTGAAATGTTGCTCGACAAGATTGATAGTTGGAGCTAAAATGACCAAGAAGAGACCAAGGGAGAAGATAACTGTTTGGTGACCCTATTTATGGGATTCCTCGGCATTGGAGTAAGGTTGGATGCCTATGATACGGTTTAAGTTTTTGAATTCAAGAAAAACATATGTGACTGTGTGTGAAATTTCTTGGTTTTTGTATTGCAGTGATACTTTAATGGATTAGTTTTGGCACTATAACTTGTGTATGATGTAGGGTAGTTGTTGTTTTGAATTTTGTGTGGCATTAGATAGTTTTTTTTTTAGCTTTAAGCACTTCTTGTAGATATTTTGTGTTCTACACTGTTATTGGTCTAAACTAGACAGTTTGTAAAGAATGGAGTGTTAGTTCATTTTCCCACCTTACAAATTGTATGGCCCTTTGGGATTAGTAACTAGACTCCATGGCTGTACATATAGTGGGAGTTGGGGCCTTTGAAAGCACAGGAGCTATTGTTGGAGTCTTGTCCTAGGCAAGCCAGAGAAGAGCCCGGCTAGGAAAGACTATAGTGCAGAGCACTTAATTTGCAGAGGTGATAAATTAGAGACAAATTTCCTTTTGGAGAAGGAAGATATGAGTCTTACCAAGATATGGTAAAGAGGAAGAGACTCTACCAATCCATTTGTGAGGGGGAACTTAGCAAGTTGCAGAGGAGCCAGGAAAGGCCTAAAGAGCCTTAATTTTGCTCATTTTCAAATAGGGCTTTGTACGGCCAGTTGTGGCCCAAGACCCCAAAAATCCTTGAGGGGTGGGCATATGAACTAGGAATCCCAAGAAAAGATTTGGGTTTTCTTTGGAGGTACTTTGGGAAAATCCCTGATTTCTCGGAGAAGGAGACCTAATAGGACTAGTAGCCTTCTAGGCCTAATGAAGGAGTTTGGTGAAGGCGATTTGTAGATGGAGCTAGGTGGATCCCTAATGCCCCTAGTAGGATGGATTGAAGCTTTTGGAAGAACCTCCACACCTCTATAAAACCATTTCAAGAAATTAGAGTTTAGTAGCCTTTAAGGTAGTTTAAGGGCTAATGGCTAGTGCTACAAGATTGCACCAAGCTTTGACTTGGTAGAAAGAACTTTGTTGATAGATGGGTTGGCAAGGAGAACTAGGGGATCCTAAGAAGGAAGAGATCCTATAGGTTACAAGTGATGGAGAAAGACACCCTAGAGGTCTTCCAAGAAAGACTTAGAGCATGAATCAGTGAGTGATTCATCCAACCTCCCTATCAGCAAGATTCATCTTTGAATCCCCGAGACATTAGGCCAGTCGTTCTAGGTTTGTCAAACTACAAGGTCTCTGAGTGCATGAAATAGGCAAGGCCATCAATCGATGGACCCCCAAGGCTGCACTAGGTTAGTCCATTAGGGTTCTTGGCACTACACATTCACACACTTCAAACTATATTCAAATCAAGTGAATCTTATGTCAATCTGGAGCTATGAGTCTATCAGAAATCTGTTTCATCAAACACTTTTAGTCAATTCAGCATGTCATCAATGACATATACTCAAAATCATATCAAGAAAATTTATCATGGAAAAACTTTGGGTTCTTCTTCAAGATGTGTCCTTCTGAAGAGCAACTCTTGTCACTTCTTTATGCTTTTGGATGTGTCCTTCCTAAGCATCATCATCATCATCTAGAATTTTGATGGATTCTCCTAACTCTAAGAATCGATCTCCTAGATATCAACATCATTCAGGATGTGTCCTTCCTAAATTTGATATCACTCGACATTTGGAAACACCTGACATTAAAACACTTGGCAAACACTTGGAAAACTTTTTTCTGTCTTTTGATAATTATCATGATAATAGCTCCTTATGTCTTAGGAACCATGACATATCATGATGACTATCCTTGTCTTCTTATCACTCTACTATTAGTTTCTCCAAGATGTATTGACTTCAGGATTTAGAGAAGCAACAACGTAGTACGATGATTTTACTATTTGTTTCTTTTCCTATTATGTTGCTAGTTTCTCAAGGATGATTTGATATCAGGATTTAGAGAAGCAACAACATCTCATGACTGGTCTGGTTTTTTTTTCTGGCAGTGGGTCATGACAAAAGGACTAGGGGCAATTAGGTTCCTTGTATGAGTCATGATCATCTTTTTCTATGACTATTGATCTACGGGATGGTTCAACCTTGCACACTATTGATCTACGTCATATCATAGTTTTTGTCGGCCATCATGACATTTTCGCCCAATGATGATTAAAGAGCAACAATTAGGATAGCACTATAGCAAAACATTGAAGTATTCTAGCATGCATTTCATCTTTTGCATTAACTTGCATCTCCTTCCCCATATTGGCATCCATGTCTTCTATCCTAACACTCATCTTTTTCTCTCTAACATTTCTTCTAAGTCCGCATCATTATCATCCTTATCTATCTTTCCTGTATCCTTTTGTCTATCATCTTCTAGTCCTTCTCATTCATTTTGAGAGCACACTCGTGTTCTTTGAACTCAATTGTCCTCTTGAGGGGGCATACCGCTACCTCCTCATCATTCTTCCTCATCCTATTTTGTGTTGGGGCATATTTTGACTAGTTTTGTTTGTCACAATGTGACAAGCTGCATTATGACAAAGAGGGGCAAATGTAGACACATAAAAAACGGCCTAGATCCGCAAACCACATTCTTCTATATATCATGCTTCATCTCAACATAATTAAAATATTTAATTATGTCCTATAGACCAATGCCAACTATTAATTAAATAATTCTTAATTATTTAATTAATTCACATCTTTTATTCCTCCTGGCTATTTGAATAAATAAATTACATTTATTAATTAAATACAGCGCTAATTGCTTATGTCACTCTATAATTAAGTAGATTCCTAAATTTATTTAATTATTACTTCGTCATGATTATTTAAATAAATAAAATTTATTTATTTATTTACTATGTCATTAATTATTTATGTCTTCTCATAATTAAATAAATTCTTATTATTTATCTAATTATTATCCTCTCCAACTTTCTTTCTAATTTTAAATAGAATCATATTTAAAATTACCCACTTTCTAATTTTACTCCAAAATTGAATAATCTTAATTATTAAATTGCCTTATTGATTTTCTTTCTAAATTTAAATAAAAGCATTTTATTTAAATTGGCAACTTCCCTCTTTCCAAATAAATAATTTTAAATAATTATTATTTACTGTCACATGAATTCATCATTTTGAAATTAATTTAAAATATTAATTTCAAAATAGCATTTCTCTCCACAAAGTAATTTATTTCTAAAATAGCTTGATTTTCTAAATATCTTCTTCTTGTTCAATCTTTATCTTCCCAATTTTCACTAATTTCATCTCAATGTCACGTTTATTCTCTACCATAGATTTAATTTCTTAAATTAAATCTTGTCCACACATTTGGGGATTTTTACCCTAACCCTAATTGAGAGTTGTCATTTTGAATCTTAACCATTGATTCTAGGGAATTTCTCAATCTCTCATCTCATCCGTCCATCCAAAATTGCATTTTCTATAAAATGTCAATTTTGTCTTCATTTTGGGATCTATTATTATTTGTTAGTTTTATATCTTAATATTGCATAATTCTTCTTCTTCTTCTCTTTTTCCTTTTTCATCTAACATTGTCTTTTGCAGATTTTCTTATTGCATGTAGATTTATCTTCTCTTGCATTTTAGATCAAATCCTTCAACACTTGCTAGGTCATGTCATGAACATAGTTTTCTCACATAAAAGGTTGAAGGCATTTGGTGAGATCTTTCCATTTGTTTTCATCATTTCCTCCTTTGTTCTTTCTTGTTTACTTAGGTTTATTGTTTACGCATTTAATAATTGCTAAGTTGAATATTTTCCTATGTTACACCAACAAAATATGAAATGTGTACAAACTGTTGACGCAAATCAATAAATAATTCATCAATACAAACCAAACAATGTTTTCACAAACATAGTAAGGACCCAAAACAACATGTCTCAAACATGAAACACCTTAAAAAAATATGCCTCGAAGATCCGCAACACGCTATAATCACCCTATCGGCCATGATCATGAAAAACATGAACTCATAGAAGAAATTCATCAATCACGAGCACAACAATCAATGCAGAATAACAACACAGATAAAGCACAATCTAGAAAAATCCACAAGCATCATGAATCACCACAATATCATCTACAACAACTCAAATTACTAGAATCAAATCATCTTCTTTCAGGAACACAAACTAAAGAAAAAGAACAACTATAAGAACAAAAATACTCATAACTTAATCAAATCTTCTTGTGAACCTCTAAAAATTCATGTGGATAAACTAGATATAATTGTCAAAAAACCCTTTAATCCACAACTTCTTATCATCAATATACTATGCTATCCATCATACTAAACTTCACTGCATCACCGACAACCTACAACTTATTTTATTACAATTTTCTCAATATCCTTGACATATACAACCTTAAGGACATTAATGACAATAGTGTTGACATCAATGACAACCACATATCAACAATATCCAGCATATGCATTTTTTAATTCTGTCACCATAAAAAGCAGAGAAAAATTATAGTTTTCATGCAAAGGACCATCTCAAAGTAAGAAGCTATCTTGAGATGATAGAGATCCTCTTATGTTCATTGTCATAGTAATTAGAGATTAGAGATTAGAGATTATCTACATTTTCATAGTAATTAAATGTTACACTCCATGTTGTTGTTACCAATTTAATTTTACCTTCACAGGTAAATAGGTTAGTAAATGCAATCATGAGTTTGATATGTTTGATAAAGAATGGAATAGTGAAATAGGTATTATGTGAAAGTATTGATAAATTATTTGAAAGATTAATTGTGTTTACATTGATGATGGACATGTATTTATATATGAATATGCTTAAGTTATGATGCATATGGATTTATTATGAATGTCGAACTACCATTGCAAATGTGTTGTGTTGGTTGCAGGGACAAGTTCATTCCTCCAGGTGGAGTGAAAGTATCACTCAAGAAAATATTTTTGTTATGTAACTAGTAACATAACCTATTTGAGCTTACACATGCTCACATTAGAAAGTTTGAGTCTAGAAATAGTGTTGGAGAAATGGTAATTCATCCTTAGTTAATATGTCTACATTAGTAAAGGTCTTATTTACTATTGGGTGCATTATTGGGTGGTGTTTATCTATTTGAGCTTGAGAGTTATTTCCTTGTTACTGTAGACACACAAATAATCCTAATGGACATTATGTACCTAATTTTGATTAATTAACATTACTTCTACTATTAATCAAGTAACTAAGTTTGTTTGATTAATTCACTTTTTGCTAACTAATGTCATCTCTTTTAATTAAATAAATAAATAAATTTAATTAATATCCTAATGTTCTAAAATCCTTTCATTTGATTTAAATAAACCAGAACATTTAAATTAAATGTCATAAATGACCTAATTTCATCGAAGTTAATTAATCCTAAATTAATTAACTCCTAATACTAATCCCTCATTTCTCTAGCTTTTGACTCAACCTTGCTCAAAGCAAACCCATGGTCAACTACCCTACTTGCACATGAAAATCAATTCTTTTAATTAACTAAATGCCTTATTCTCCCTCACCAAGGAATATTATTTGAGAATATTCCTTCATATACTCCACTTATTTGACTTCCTTTCCCAAATAATTTCCCTTCAAAAAATCTCAACCACATTCATTTAATGCCTCTTACAAATTCATTAATCCCTCTTACACCTCTCAAATTCTCAACCACATGCATTAACTATGTACATTCTCCAAAATGTGTTCCACCTTCCTCCACTAGCCATGTGACAAGTTTCACAATAGCATTGGCTCTAATTCCATCAACACTTCCGTATTCATAGCAATGTAAAAATTATATCAAGCAGTTGGTCCTAATTCCATGCACACTTCCATATCCACCCATCATTGCTCATCTTCCCAAGATTGGAGAGTCAAAGGTTCCTAACTATCAACCAATCCATATTTTATTCCTAAATATACAACACCACCCCTGCCTCCGCACATGATATCCAATTCTCACATTGACCATGTATTGGTAACAACCCTTCATCATAAGGATTTAGAACACATTCTATTGTGATGTGCACACAAAGAAAAAGTTAACTTTGGTATCAACAAATTAGATCAAGAATCTCAAAAGTTATATTCAAGTGCACGTAACTTTGCAACACAAATTCTTCAAGTAGGATATCGATGGCACATTATGAAAGAAGTGTCTACATCGACACCACTCGGTGATTCAACATGACGGTAAAAAATCAAAAAATCAAAAAAATAAAAAAATAATGAAAATAGTAAGATAAAAATCATCTTCGAGCGAAAACCACTATGGTGGTGCTTTAGATAGGTACCATGATCAAAACTTGGAAAAAAAGAATCATGTGTAGAGTCGATAATGTCTGCATGCGCTAATTTAGGTGAAAGCATCTTATCTCATCCTTAATAAATCCATTTATCCATGAACCATTTGTCGAACCCATTGCCATGTATCTTCATTATCTTGATCTTGATGAAGTTTGGTGTACACTTTATAGTTGCTTACAATAAAAATCTTGACATGGGTAATTGTCATTGATTCTATCCTACCTAATATTATCTAAGCCATGAAGCACTATTCAAATGAACATTCTGTATTCTAACACCTTATCTTGTCACAAGACAATCCTTGACATCCTATGCATGCTTGCCATGTCCCTCCATCCATACATCTATTAGGAAATCCACCCATGGAATTTCATACATCACTAGACACTGGGGGAAAATACTTACATCTTTCTTTGGGAATAAATCTTGATCTATATCTTCCAACTTATGTGGTGATTTGAATATTAGCAAACGTGAAATCGAATGGGTCAAAGCATTTGTGAGCCAAAATCCAAATCACTAGCCCATGGCATATTTTGATGAGAATATGTTCCTTATCAAGTTTTATCTTTCATTGAACATCAATCCAAATAATCAGATATTAGTTACATCTAACATGTGCTTTGACATCACATCACATCATTCAAAAAAAAAATTGTTCCAAATTGAGCTTCAAAATCTTGATCAATCAAATCCAATAAATCCATCATCACCTTAAGATATCTTTCCCTATACTCATGTTTCTCAACACTATCCTTGCATTGTTGTTTATTCTCAATAATGTTATCATCATCAATCCACTAGTCTGATCAATTAACCCTAGCTTGGTTTTCAACAAAATCCAAAAAAATCATAAAATCATGTGAAAATTCAACAAAACATCCAAAACATATCAAAAATAAAAAATAGAGTCATCATTTCAAACTACGTCATCTCTGAGCTTGAATGTAGGAAAGGCTAATGATTGATCAACCCCCAAGACATTAGGTAAGTCTTTAGGAGTCTCTCATAATAAACTGACAATACAACATGTTCATATTTTCATCCATAAACAAGTCTCTATCAGTCAAACTACGTGGTCTTCGCATATATAACATAGGCAAGGCTAATATTTGATCAGCCCTCGAGGCCCCTAGGATAGGTTCTTGATTATAATCTCAGAAAACATCAAAAACATTTAAATCTCAAAAAATACAAAAACAACCTCAAAACATTTCAAAATACCAAAAACATCCAAATATTTGATAAAAATCCACTTGTCCCATTTTTCTTTCACCCACAATAAGCATCCACTCACAATAATTCAATCATCACCTTCATCCTTTAGTAAAATAATCAGAAACAAGTATGACAAATTAAGATTCAAAACTCAAATGTCAAAGGTCTCAAGTCTAGGTCAGTAGGTAAACAAGTTGGTCAACTCTTGGTATTAATAGCCTATCATCTCGTCAGTCTTACAATAATTTGATCATCATTTCATAGGATGCATCCTTCCTACAATGGACATGAACATCAAGCTTCACCATAGTTTAGTCTTGGCTAGAAGTATGAAGAACCTTGACTTGTTTGTTTACTTGATCTTTTATTTTGGTTTATCTTATTGCACTAATTCCAATGACCTCTTGATGATGTCTAATCAAAATTATTTAGAGAGAAAGGAATGGGGCATTGATCATGATCTCTTTGTCTACTATTATTGTGGATATTCTTGTAATATAACCTTCATGATACTTGCTTTGTTAGGTATGTAGGGAGGATATTTTGAACAACTTGTTAAATATTACATGGGAAGTTTTTTCCTTTATATGTTTTGGTTTGAGATGTTTCAAGTACATCCTAATAAGGTTTTGTATGCTAGGTGTAAAAAATAATACTCCTATCTATTTGCTCAGTCAAAGTCCATCTGACTTGATACAATAACATCCTAGTTGTTTGTACCTTGATGTATCATATCTATGTGTGCTATCAAACATAAGGAAAGTTATTCCCTTTACACCCCCCATCCATAGATAAGAAAATCACCATCACTCATCAATCTCTAATAAAGTATTGAAGACTCATCGACTTGTTGGACTTCTACATCTTCTTGAAATCAAGGGTTGATCCCTCTCATTCTTCTAATCTCTTTCACACTAACATAGTATCATGTCATTCACCAAAACATCGATGCATTAATCCTACATCTACAACCTATCTACATGTATCCATCTTGCATTCATAAAATCTGCGTACATCCATCCTACATAATCATGCCATCTCACCATAATATGAAACATGATCAATGCATTGGATCATCATTTATGTTGTTTAGGATAATATAGATTTTTTATTCTAAGCATCTTAATCCATCTCATTTTCTAATCATTTAAGTTGTTTAGGCTAATATAGATGTGTTATTCTAATCATCTTAATCCATCTAATTTGCATTATCATCATAACCATTCATACATACATAAAGCATATTTGTTGCAAGATTGACCCTACAATCAGAATTTTCACCTGATCTCTTGAGGGGGCAGCATACTAGCATACTTCTTTCAGCTAGGGCAATAGTGGGGCATTCGAAAAAATTAGGAAATTTTTGAATTGCGATCTTGGTAGCGTCATTCTTTGAATCAATGCAACAAGTACATTACTTCAAAGGGGGGAACAATGTAGACATGCAAATAATCCTGATAGACATTATGTACCTAATTTTGATTAATTAACATTACTTTTTCTATTAATCAAGTAACTAAGTTTGTTTGATTAATTCACTTTCTACTAACTAATGTCATCTCTTTTAATTAAATAAATCAATATATTTAATTAATATCGTAATGTTATAACATCCTCTCATTTGATTCAAATAAACCCAAACATTTAAATTAAATGTCATAAATTAGCTAGTTTCATCCAAGTTAATTAATCCTAAATTAATTAATTCCTAATACTAATCCCTCATTTCTCTAGCTTTTGAATCAACCTTGGTCAAAACAAATCCATGGTCAACTACCCTAATTGCACATGAAAATCAATTATTTTAATGAACTAAATGCCTTATTTTCCCTCATCAAGGCTTATTATTTGAGAATATTCCTTCATTTACTCCACTTATTTGACTTTCTTGCCCAAAAAATTTCCCTCCAAAACATCTCACCTATATTCATTTAATGCCTCTTTCAAATGCATTAGTCCCTCTTACACCTCTCAAATCCTCACCCACATTCATTAACTATGAACATTCTCCAAAATATATTCCACCTTCCTCCACTATCCATGTTAAAAGTGTCACAATATCAATGGCTCTCCTTTAGTCCCACATTCCTCCCATCTCTCCATTCTTCAACGCTTCAATCTATAAATAGAATCCACAATTATCCACAATTTCATCCACAATCTTAGCATTCTCACTATAGGAAGTTTCATATTGCACTTGATCACTCATCTTTGCTTGTTCATCATTTTGGAAGCTTATCAAGGGGGTGGGAAAGGGCATCCTTTTCACATAAAAGGAGAACCACTCCCACTATGGGATATAGTTTTTTCTTTTTTTCATATGCTTGTATTTAATTTCTTTGGTTCTATTTATCTTGTTTTCATATTTAGCATGATTAAGTATTTCATAGGGATGTTGTATTTTTTTTGCTTAATTTAAATAACAATACTAATGTTTGTTTGTTTTTGAGCAAGTGCAAAAAATGCATCTATAGTTTCTATGCTTGTATTGATGAGTAGGACATACATGGACTATGTTTAAGTACACACATGCATGTCGATGATAGACCATATGCATGTAGGAACACATACATGAGGGAACATAGGTAGACATACCTATGCACACTTATGGATGAGTTTCTTATGCACATGGAACTATCAAAATGGACCACATGTATATGTGTATGTATAGATAAATCACACATAGGTTCTTATCAACATAATAATAATTATTGTGTATGACTTTTGTGTTTGAAATGAATGTATATATATATAAAGTATATACATATATCCATATGTATATATGTATTGATATACACATATAATGGAAAATAAACATGCCCGTATGAATGCACTAATATATGTATACATATTCATACATGTACATAGAGGCATATACTTATATATATATATATATATACAAAATTGATATATTGTTATTATTATATGATTTCTATCTTCATTGTACTCATTTTTATATCAAATGTATACATATTTTATTGGCTTATCATATATATGAATGTATATTAACATATATATGTGTGTGTGTGTGTGGATATACATATATATGTATATGTAAATATATACATTATATATTTAAAAGTGATTATATTCTTTGAAGTCAAATATATTTAACAAAGCTTTAGGGTTGATTTGTTAACTTAATCATACGTCGAGTATATAATAATTGTGATTGTACTTTAGAGGCCAAATATTACTCATGTTGTCCATACATAAAAGAATGAGTATTTTGAAAAGAAACTCATAGCCATTAAGTTGAAGTGAGAATAGAGACTTGGTCAATGCCTTATGTGGAGATGTCTTTTGACTTAGTAAAATTTTAAACCACCTTTTCATTGAGTAATTATCAACAGTGAATAAAAGCATGCAAGGTTATGAATAGCAGGTCGATGAATTGGTCAAACTGATTAATGAGATGTATTGACTCATGCTAGACTAAGTCTACATGAGCTAAGTGTTGCACATTTTCTATTGACTGATTCAACAAGTGTAAAACCACACCAACTCTATAGGTGGTT
This sequence comes from Sequoiadendron giganteum, assembly GCA_007115665.2. NCBI lineage: Eukaryota > Viridiplantae > Streptophyta > Pinopsida > Cupressales > Cupressaceae > Sequoiadendron > Sequoiadendron giganteum. The sequence goes on along the minus strand of CM021104.1, from coordinate 546,417,535 downwards.
TATGATTACTTTGAAATCACCTTATGAATCCTAGTTGTTGTAGATTTTCATTATGAAGGCAATTCAAATTACACCTTTTTCATGATGTTCTTATTTGAAAATGTCTTATGTTGTTGTCAACTAATGAGTTCAAGTTGTAGCAATATTTAGTTAAGTAAGCTCTTATTTTTGTGCCACCTTTTATCTAAATTAAGTGATTTATTATGCAAGGAAATTGATGTCAATACTCATGCCTTTTTTGTAGGCTAAGTGGTTTCCAATCTATTGTATAAATAGTAAGATCAAGCTCTCATTTGGGACACATCAATATTGTGCATTCTATCTACATTTATTATCTACATTATTCTACTATATATTGAGAGAGAGCTTTGAGTATCGGTGAGGATATTTTATCATATTGAGAGAAATATAATATCAAATTGTGAGATAGAGATTATTGTGGTTTGTTTGGGAGATCAAAGCTAAGATAGTTTCTGTCTTGGGGAGCTGAGTTGCAACTAGTCAATTGGATGTGTATTATAGGGATGGGGATAATATTCCTTTATTTGTCTTAGCTTTTGAAAGATTGTTTCATGATTACTTAATTTAGTATATTGTGAATAAATATAGTTAGAGAAAAATAGTATTTTGTTTGAAAGAAAGTAGAAGTTGTTTATACTTTTTTGTGAAGTGTTTGTAAATAATCCATAATAGGAGGAAATATTTTTCATAAGTTTTATTATTATACTAGATATGATAAAACAAGGGTATATTAAGTGATAATCATAACTAAGTTATTTGAATATACTATATAGCTAGTGGGTTACTCCTAGGATAAGTACTTGAATAAATGTTGATACCTATAGGTTGGGAATATATTACAAGGTTGGGTTGTACATTTTGTCTTTATTGGAATATACAGGGTTAAAGTAAACATATATAATTAGATAGGTCATTGGTTGATGAATTTATCCTAAGATTAGGGTATATTGAGGCTAATAATTGCTTGTGTGATTAGGTAAATATGTGGAAATTAATTAATGAGTTAGATTTACTACTTGATTAGTTTCTTTACATGCTCTTAATATGAAGTTGTAGTATCAAGACAGGAGTAGACTCTTGAATCATCCGTTTGACTTAAGAAGAATACTCTCTCAAATGGAATATACTATATAGCTAGTGGGTTAGTCCTAGGATAAGTACTTGAATACACATTGATACCTATAGTTTGGGAGTATCTTACAAGGTTGGGTTGTATATTTGGTCTTGATTGGAATATACAGGGTTAGGGTAAACATATATATTTAGACAAGTCATTGGTTTATGAATTTATCCTAAGATTAGGGTATATTGAGGCTAATACTTTCTTGTGTGATTAGGTAAATCACTTGAGCTTATGAGATACCATATGTATGAAACAATATTTGGGAATTACTTAAAGAGTTAAGAGTTCCTACTTTATTAGTTTCTTTACATGCTCTTAATATGAACTTGTAGTATTGACAAGAGTAGACTCTTGAATCATCCCTTTGACTTAAGGAGAATACTCTCTCGAATGGAATCATATAACGATGTGATTATTCTTTGATTGATGTCATTCATTGATGTGGTTATACCCTTAATGAGTAACACTTATTATGTGATAATATACTAAATGGATTCAGTTGTTTAATCTATGATGAGGCTTATGTAGCTGTACTCTAGATTATAAAGCTATACTTGCGACTAGATTGTCTTTGAAGTAAATATCTCTTTTTTTGAAAAGATAACTTCATATGTTATAACTAGGATAGGAATGTCATTTAAGAGGGTAACTTACACTTAGGCTTGATTGGTAGAGGTACCATAGACTTTTGGTAAAAAGGGGAGTAGGTAATTTCTAGGGTTAAAGATTACCCATTGGAGGAAATTACCTAGGCATAATATATGAATGGTCATAATATAAATTGAGTCATAGTAATGTATGTGAATGTGCTCATACTACCACTCAAAGTATTGAGTGAGAATACTTTGGCCAAATTAGTGTAAGTTACCACTATTTACACTGTAGTTTCACTATGTTCCTTGTTTGTATTCTATTTCAGCATTTTCATACTTGTAGGTGTAGCTATTGTATGATTGGTTTCTAGTTTGTGGGACACAAAACTAAGCTCAGATAGGAATTTTTTATGTTGTTTCCCAAAAAATATCTTTGTTGAAGGGTAGGGGCATCTCACTTGTGAGGTAGATGTGTGGGGGACCGCTTTTAAGTTTGTGGTTGGTGAAAAAGTGCTTAAGTGATTATTATCCTCATCAGTTAACAACCAAAGTTTGGGGATGTTTTCCCTAGTATTAGGGACAATTGGAGTATTTGCAACCATGAGAAAGGACTTTCAAAATGTATGTTCCTCTAAGGTGACATCAAGATTAGTTCTTATAGCTATTTCTAAATGAAGCTCAGAGGAGCTATTCATCTATCATGTACCCATTTATATGGAAGGATGTATTCATGAATGATTAACTTGAGTTCATTCAGTATGATATATATTTTTTGGAAGATTTTTGAAATTACATTGCAATGCAATGACAATTTGGAATTAATGTTATTTTAATTATACAAATAATTTACTTTTTGGGAAGAAATTTTTTTATTGCTATGTTATGACATCATGATTTATTCTCTTGAGGTGAAAACATTGGAAATTTTACTGAGTAGATCATCGAGGTTATTACATGTGGTAATAGAGCTACCAATTTTAGTAGTGAAACCTATGAGCTTATTATGCAAACAATGCATAAGCATTATCATAAGATAATGGTTGAAAAGTTATTATGGCACAACAACAAGAGAAAATAACATGGAGAAATCAAAAGGAAGAAAACATTCTTGGAAACTTGTTTAAGTTTGGGACTGGATAAGACCCGTTCTTGGAGTTGGAAACTCCTAAACCAACAACTTATTATGATATTACCTTGGATTGCGGAAGATTGTGCAATCAAGTTAAGTAGGAAGGTTAGGAAGAATAACCAATATATACCTTTATCTTACAAAATGGTTATATGATTCTAAGGAAATGGGAAGAAATTGTAAGGAAACTCAGGTGTGGAAACAACTTCCTACACTAATCTCTTAAGGAAAGTATGGTGCAAATTCGTTTTAAACCCTTACAATTTCAGATTCGTTAATCTACTTAACAAAGATATTGCATCAATATACCATACATACAGAAAATCAAGAATGACACAATGATTTACCCTGGGGAAAACCTTTCGGTAAAAAACCCCAGCACTCCAAAACCTGCACAATGTATTATCTTCAACACAATGGTTACAACACACTTGCAATGCAAGTTCTTTCAGGAGATTTCCAACACTTGAAGACAAAATGCGGCAGCATCAAAATGTTCCAACAATACACTCACATCACACATCTTCGCAACCCTAAAAAATGCTTATATCATGCGCTTCCCTTTTTAGGGCAACTTCCGAAGATAACTGTATTAGGGTTTTACCATTCTCCGAGAAAATAGGAACCCTCACTATCATGGAAGAGTGTACAGTACTCAACTTTATCAGTTGCCACATGTCTTCACCTGTCATTGAATCTTCCAGACATAGCTCTTACATGTCATAGAAATCCGTCATAACCGTTTAAGCCATGATCTCCTTACACACAATTCAAGATGCCGACACATTAAGTGGAGTGACACATCAACATGCAAACTAGACATGTACACTCACACTTAATTACATTATTTGCAAGAAATACATTTTACAAAACAAATAATAAGAATAGGAATTATCCAAGGTTGAGACACCTTATTCCTAACAGAAATGTGATAACCCCTTTACTAGTAGCAACTTATAGTTGCAAAGAGTCAAGGATTCTGTGATTTGGTAAGTATACTATGAATCTATGAGTATGCATTATTGGTATAATTAGATCAAAGTAGGAATTCAATGAAGGAGGTATCCATGAGGTTGGAGAACTTTTGACTTGAATATAATCTTTGTGTAAGGCTAGGAACTTGTAAGAAAATAGATAGTACCTTTAAATAAGGGAAGAGACTAGAGTGGTCAAAAATGGAGTAATCAATAAAGTGGGCATGATTCCACCAACCAAAATTTATGAGATCAATTTGGAGTTTTGATTAAGGTGAGATAAATAAACCAAGAAAACTTGGTATCTCTAAAGGTTATGAGAGAACAAGTTACCAAGAATTGGGATAAAAACACTTGAAAAGGTGATTGCAAGAAAGAAACCTAAAAGGTAAATCAGACTGGTCAGACAAAGATAAGGATAGTACATAGATTGGTTGGAGTATGAATTGAACACACCAACGTGTCAATGAAAACCAACATATGTTGAGAGATTCTAAAAGGAAATGGGATACAATTTGACATTGTTAAAACTATAGAAGTTTTAAGAAAAAAATACTCAAGTTGAAGGTACATCAACAAAAGAGGCTCTATGGGTATGTATATTCCTCCAAAAAAAGGATATTTAAAAATAGAATTGGAATATTAGACTGCCTCTTAGCTTGTAAAGTTTTTAATTATTCAATAGATCTCTTAATTTATGATCCAATTATTGAATCTATGAGATTAAATATTAGTGACGAATCTAACTTTGGGAAAATGAATATTCAAGATATGCCATGGAGGCAAGAAAAAGGCTATAGAAAGCCTACAAAAAGGAATGTTAAACAATTTTTAGAAATTAAATGTTTTCTATAAGTTCAACTTTGAGTTGATCGAATGTCATTGGAACACTAAGGGGGGACGGAAGAGAGTAGATTTACTCAGATAAAGTACCCCTACCAACAAAAATATTGAATATATTTTTGATTTGGAAGAACTAATAACTTCTTCATAAGTCACAATGTCAATTAAGTAATATATTTCATGACCAAAAGGATAAGGTATTGGGAATTTTTGGATCAAAATAGTGGAAAGGTTAAGGATTGTGACCTATTAGAACACTATACCTTAATTATATTTGATTGGAAGATCAATTGCTATTATCACTGATGCCTTAAGGAAAGGATAGGAAGATTGCTAAATCATGAAAGGGAAGATCATTGTCTATGGGATAGGAAAGGGAAGATCTATATTCCTCATGATTTAGAGATTTTTTTTTTCTTGGTAGTTAGGTACACAATTAAATTCGATATCTTTTAGGAACCAACATGATTGATGAGGATTAATACTCAAAATTAGTACTAGTTCTTATTGGGAAAATTAGATTGAGTTTAAATATGTTTACATATTGGAAATAATCCAAGTATGGAGGAAATCCATGGTATGGATGTCCTAAGATAAAGGAGATTTGTCTCCGTAGAAATATTAACCATTACTACTTGGGAATTAAATGTGGCATAAGTACACAAAATAGGTTTCCATTTAGTCAAGAATAGACTATTGCAGGATATAAAAGAACCTATGTACCCAAAATTTTGGAAGATTAAGGAATGAAACATGAGAATTAATGACAAAGTTAAGACATTGCAATGAAAAAGTTGTTTGCCCGATGAGGAACCACTATAACCTAGAAAAAGGAGTAAGATGCTATTGAGTATATAGCAAATTATTGTCCAAAGTGTTGGAAATGAAGAAAGGATGTCGTCATCTGCAAGAAATGTGTACTCTCTTCATACTCCAAAGGGGAAGTGGTAGAACATAAGACAATTTAACCTACCTATTTCAGTGGAACTGGAATAAGGTTATGGTGGAAAAATCACCAAGGTGACCAACATTGGTTGGAAAACTGATTTATGGGATTTTGGTCCTAAATAATATATTGTGTGAGGTAATTGCTTACTATTCTTGAGAAGGATGTATCAGTTGTGAAGGATCAAATAATTATAAGGTTGTGTGAACCATGATCATACTATGAGACATTCAATTGAACAAATGTGCAATATATTATTGTATTCGAACAGGAAAAAATTGTAAACCAAATCTTGAATGATTTACTGAATATTTATAAACATCTAACATTGAGTTTTGATCCATTATATGGAGGGAAGGTTGAAAAATCTATTAGGGTGAAATAGGGTTAACCCTGAGCTAAAAAGGTTGTCAAATGAAATCGAATATTGAAATATCAATAAGAAACTATGTTGATACAAAGCTTGAAATATGAAACAATATTGTTATGTTCAAAATTTGATAGGTGTCCAAGAGCAATTTTATGCTCAAGATGAACAAGTAGTCAAGAACAATACTTCATGGTTAAGTAAAATGGATGTGTAAGTGATGGAAGGACTCGAATTCTAAGTTATCTAAAGGTGTAAATACCAAAGGGAATGATGGGACCCACGTTATAGTGTGCAATGCATCATTATTCCTTTTCTATTTGGATTATACTGAGGATAAATTTATGGGTCAATGAGAACATTTTTTTCAATCATTGTAGTATAGGTGTCATGTAGAATACAGTTATTGTTGTAGGGTATGTGCAGGATCATCATGGAAAAAATAGGCCCTTAAGTGGCAATAAAAAGACAGAAAATAAGAGTTAGACAACTTGACATAAAAATTTGAATAAGTTATCCATATTATTTCAAAAAAATGTAAAAAAAGAATCTGTAGAAAATTGAATGTATTTTATAAAATACTAGACCTTTATTTTTTATTTTTAAATCTATTTGGCAAAAATTTGAAATTTCGATGCAATGGTATTTAAATTTCAAGATAAAAATAAGAAGTAGGTGTCTGTCTGACCACCCTAAGCATAATAAAATTATAATATTTTTTTATAATATTTTAGATATAAGTAGAGGACTCATGTCTCGATGTGATGCACATTTTCTTATAATTTTTTTCCAAGTAAATAATTAATTATGATTTTTAATTACAAATTTTAAAAAATATAAAAGCTCATCTGTCTAACCACCTCAACTTGGTCAAAAATTCATGAAATTCATTTTTTTTTTTTAATCCTATAGTATGCAAAACATAGAATGTGACGCATGTTTCAGATTCAAAAAATGTGATACAGTTTGAAAGTTATAGATGTTTTTCAATCAGCCTATCAATCAGGAGTTTATTTGTAATTCTAATAGAAAATGAATAATAATTATTGATTAAATTCAAAGTAAAGCATAATTTATATTGGTGTAATGCTAAGAATATCCTCTAAAAACCCTTTTCGTTTCATCAATTTTGGGTAAAAAAAAAGTCGTCAGCCACATGGGTCATCATATGGCTTACATATCGCCACTTTTTGGCCCATCATGATCTTGTACATACCCTGTACATGAGATTTACATATGAGGTATTGTGATGTAATGCATAAGCTCTATGAGAGGGTAAATATGTGTGAGGCATACAAGTTTTCCCTATGCAAAATCAAGGACACTCAATGCAAGATACATGAAGGACAAGGTTGCAAGGAGTGGTGCTACATAGGAAGAATGTTTTATGATTCTTAGATGAATTGAAAAGGATAAGTATAAACCTTTTATTTTACTTTATATTTATGTTAAAGTGCTATAGATCATCAGGGATAATGATTCACAAGGGGGGAAGTATGTTACACCCCATCTTGTTGTTACCAATTTACTTTTACCTTCATATGTAAATAGGTTAGTAAATGCAATCATGAGATTGATATGTTTGCTAAAGAATGGAATACTGAAATAGGTATTATGTGAAAGTATTGATAAATGATTTGAAAGAATAATTATGTTAACATTGATGATGAACATATATTTCTATATGAATATTCTTAAGTTATGATGCATATATATTTATTATGAAAATATAACTACCATTGCAAGTGTGTTGAGTTGGTTTTAGGGACAGGTTCATTCCTCCAAGTGGAGGGGAAGTATCACTCAAGAGAATATATTGGTTGGGTAGCCAATAATATAACCTATTTGAGCTTACAAACACCCACATTAAAAAGGTTGCGTCTATACATAGTGTTCTGGAAATGGTAAGTCATCCATACTGAATATTTTTGTATTAGTAAAGGTCTTATTTACTATTGAATGCATTTTTGTGTGATTTTTATCTGTTTGAGCTTGTGAGTTCTTCCCTTATTACTATGCTTGTATTGATGAGTAGGACATACATGGAATATGTATAAGTACACACATCCATGTTGATGATAGACCATATGCATGAAGGAACACATTGATGAGGGTACATAGGTAGACATAACTATGCACACTTATGGACGAGTTGATTATGCACATGGAACTATCAAATGGAACTAATTACATGTATGTGTATACATATAGATATATCACACATACATGCTTATCAACACAATAATAATTGTGTATGACTTTCATGTGTGAATTGAATGTATATATATAAAGTATAAACATATATCCATATGTATATATGTATCGATATATGTATACATACATATACATTTATATAGAGGCATATATATATATATATATATGTACACAATCGATATATTGTTATTATTATATGATTTATATATTGGTTGTATTCATTTGTATATCAAATGTATACATACTTTGTTGACTTATGATATATATGAATGTATATATATATATACATATACATATATAAATATGTGTGTGTGTGTGTGTGTGTGTGTGTCAATATACATATATATATGTATATGTAAACATATTTTATATATTTAAAAGTGATTATATTATTTAAAGTCAAATATCTTTAACAAAGCTTTAAGGATTATTTGTTAACTTAAACAAAGGCTGAGTATATAATACGTGTGACTATACTTTAGAGGTTGAATATTACTCATGTTGTCCATATATAGAAGAATGGGTATTCTGCAAAGAAACTCACAACCATTAAGTTGATGTGAGAATGGAGACTTGGTCAATGCCTTATGTGGAGATGTCTTTTGACTTAGTAAACTTTTAAAACACCTTGTCATTGAGTAATTATCAACAACAAATAAATGCATGCAAGGTTATGAACAATAGGTCAATGAATTGGTCAAAATAATTAATGAGATGTATCGACTCATGCTAGACTAAGTCAACATGAGATAAGTGTTGCATATTTTCTATTGACTAATTCAACAAGTGTAAAACCACACCAACTCTGTAGGTGGTTTATGATTGCTTTGGAACCACCCTATGAATCCTATTTTTTGTATATGATCATTGGGAAGGCAATTTGAATTACACCTTTTTCATCATGTGCTTATTTAAAAATTTCTTATTTTGTTGTCAACTAATGAGGTCAACTTGTAGCTTTATTAAGTTGAGTATGTTGTTATTTTTGCACAACCTTTTAGCTAAGTTGAGTGAGTTGTTATGGATGGATATTGTTGTCAATACTCATGCCTTTTCTATAGGCTGAGTGGTTTCCAATCTATTGTATAAATAGTAAGATTTGTTGATGGGGTTTTTATGCACTTCACAACATAGGTAATACGCAGGTGCATTACCTCTCTTGAAAGATAATCTTCCACAATCAAATTGCAGAACACTATCCCAAGGTCTCTTGGATGTCAGGTCATGACGAGGCTTGGAATATTTTAGTTGATTTATGTGATTTTCTAGAATCACAAGGCGATCTTACGTAGTCGAAGTTGTAGGAGAATTGAGTCAATGAATGGAGTTACAGGGATCTAGAATTACTATGCTTTGCTGCGGGTTCAAACAGTAGTCTTGAACTCCACTGCTTTGTCAGATTTGGCTTTACAATGTGCAACGAACCTTAACAGAGGTTGTTTCTAGAAAAAAGGAAAAAAGAGGGGCGAGGAAGAAAGATGTTTCTTGGACCTGCAACTACTGATGAATAGTGATCATGGAGGTTCCTACTGTGGACAATTTCCTTAAACAAAATTTCACTTAACCAGAATTCTCACAATATCATGAAATCTATGCTATCTTCTAAGGACTATAGATATTCATCATTCATTCGCTATGGGAAGGTGAATAAAGATGAGATTCAATGAGCAGCAATGAAATCAAAGTCCAGACTAACTTTGCACAGTCATTTGCCTTCAGCAAATGACCAAAAGTATGGACAAGAAAAGCATACACACAGCAACAATCTTCAAAACCAGAGATAACATACTAAATCTACCAAGTCTAATCTAAGGGCATTAAAATAGCAAAGTACCTTAAAGAAAATCTATGACTAAAAGGGAGAGGAATCATGAAACATATTGAGAAACCTATAAATACACCAGAAAATGACTATATTTCCTACTATAATTTCTGTAGCATGCGTTTACAATAACTCAACTCTCTTAAAATGAGAGGAGGAGAGCCCTATTTATAGCTTTCAAAATACAAAATGAGTGGCCAATATCTGATTCTATTGTGTGGCTAGGATTCACTTTACATTAGGGTTTCACCTACCCCCAAATATATTACATTTATAAATAATTTCTTGTTTCTTCCCTATTTCGTCATCTAGTGACAACACTGTAGCAAATTTGTCTTTTAGCCATTTGCCTTTTGCTCTAGCTATTCTTCAAGGAACTCATCGTCGATGACGGGATTGCCCTCTCACTTTTTCAACATGGCATACTCCATGAAACTCAAGATCAGGGATTGAAACTTATCCACCTCCATGATGTCAGAACGTAAAAGCTGGTAGGACCATTCCTGGGAATTGCTGCCAAGCTTCTTCCAGTCATCCTCATATTTCGCAGCATTGTCTTTAAAAAGTTTTGATTGTGCAAAGGCTCGAGCAACAAAACACATGAATTTAGTGGTGATCTCAGTGGACATCCCATCCTCCATGACCCTCAAGAAGTAGGGCTTTACATTCTCAAGATTGATCTCGACTACAAGTAGCTCGTACCCCATCATCAGCTTAAGGTACTGAGCACACTCCTCTCTGGAATCTCTTGCCCATTCAATATCTGGCACCATTTGCTCCAAAAAATACTCAAGCCTCCTCTTCCGATGATTAAATTCTCATTTCCACATGTCCACTAGCCAGTGGTCATCATCCTTGAAGGCAAGGTCCTTTTCCCAGACATCACTTGGCAACGCGAGTATGGCCTCAATCTTTGGGTAAGCCGCCTCATACTTCCTTGGGAACCTCTCACAGATCTACCTTGTGTCTTCAAGAGTCTTCTAAACTTCTAGGAACCTATTTGCTGCTCGGACAACCAAGTTGATGCCCTTGTTTCCCATGTCCAAGACCTGTCGGAACTAGTTTTCCATAGTCTTGTCCAGGTTTCGTCTCTTTTTGAGCTTGTTAATCTATTCCCAGGATAGCAACTGAGGTAGGGCCGATGATGTTGTAGGCTGCTCATCTGGAGATGACCACTGCTGAATATAAGTTGTTAGATTAGCCACCTGCTCCTTTAGTTCTTCTTTGGAGACCTTATCCTGCTGGATAAGGTGCACTACTATGGCAACCGACTCCTGGAGATGCTCAACCTTTTGTTCCCTTGTGGCCACTCCTAAGTCAATGGTGGAGACATTGTAAGTTATACGTTGTTCCCCAACCATTGGTGTTGCTATTTGCACTTCCCTTCATCCCGAGGCATCCATGGTTACTCTTGATCTGACCCTCAGCTTCTTTTCTTTCTTAGTGCTTATTCGTGCCCTCACCATAATGGCTTCTAGTCTCACCTTGGGATCCTTCAAGGTGGGAGTCTTTTGCTTGAGTTGTCTTTGCAGCCAATCGGGCACTTGGGGTTCTTCCCTTGGCGGTTCACTTTTAGTCCCACTGTCTCCTTTCTCTGGTTCGACGATTCTGACAACAAGAGCTCTCTCCTTGGTTTATGCACTTTCCTTTTCTTCATCAGGGTCTTGTTTGAATGTTTCATGTCTAGCGCGGGACTCGGTGTGCAGCTACTCCTTAGGTGAATCTTTCTTTTCAGCATCCTCCTCCTTTTCATTTAGAGTATCTTGATGCTCCTTGGGGTTCTCCCCTTGTTCGTCCCTAGGGAGGAACACTTCCTTGTCATGCTCTGCGGTCTAGCCATGTCCCTCAATTGGAGACCTATTACCTTCCATCTCTGGAGCAGCAATCTCCTCTTCCCATGCAAGCTGGTCCTTGGCCTCCTTATCCTCAATTTCCTTAAGCTACTTGCCCCACTCTGCATTGAGCTCAGGATCATTTTACTCTCGGATCAGCTCTGCATCAAGCTCCTCATTGCCCTCACTGGAAGATTCATAGGCCACTTCATCAATCTCCCGATGCTCGAACAAGGGGTGTTCGTGATATTCAAACTCTCCGTACTCTGGTGCCTTCTCAGCCTCTAGCTGCTGTCATTCATGCTCATCTAATACTGCATGGTCGCTTTCATCTTTGGTGATTCAATAGAGGGGGATGCTATTGGAGCGGAGGCCATAGCCTGAGCTATTGCAGCCTAGACTATCGGATTGGTGAGTATCCTTGAAAGCTCAGACGACACATTTTGCATATACTTTATAAAAGACTCTAGAAGGCTAAGGGCAGGCATTGTAGCAGCAAAGGGAAGGGCAGGAGACATGGAGGAAGAGGACATTGGTGAGGTGGTGGTGGATGATGAATCCACGGGAATAATTTGCAACACTGGAGGAGTAGGAGCAAGATGGACCGAGATGTCCACCGCAGGCGGGGAGGAAGCAGAGACTACAAGCGAAGCATGAGGGGTAGGGGAAGCGGCAACAGTAGTAACAATGGTAGGAAGCAACCTTGGTGAGCTATATCCTAATCCTCTAATCCCAAGGGATGGACCCTTGGTTAATATAGCCATCTCCGCACTACCAGTTGTTTTCCTCCTCTTCTTGGAAGGTTCAGGCTTAGAAGCCTTACGGGCATAGACCTTTGGTTTGGGCAGTTGTTTGCTAGCCTCCTTTCTTTTCTTGGTCTTTATTGATGGTGAAGTCTTAGATGTCTCACCAGTTGCAGCGGTGGCTGCTCCACCTTTAGAGCAACTTGGTTCACTTACATGCTCACTTGTAAGTTCGGTGAATGTTAGGATGACCCCTTGTTGTTTCAATTGAGCCACATTTTTGTCAATCCATGCCCTCATTCGGATTTCAATGGGCCTAGTGAGCACACCAATGTCATCAAGCTCTGGTGCATTCTAGTCAATTGCAGGTAGTGGCAATTTCAAAACTGCATCGTAACCTGGATCGACCACCGTGTCCTCATCCTCCTCTAGCTGATCAGGGACTAGACACAAGTTCACCCTTCATACATAGATGACGGTCATGCGCATGTAATGCCGCAACTACACCTCAAGATCATCCCTGCAATTGGCCCAAAAGTCCTCGATGTTGTGTAGGTGGGCATATTCACGTCCTAGTGCCTTTTTGACATGACCATAAGGATCCATCGTGGCCTTGCTATGTATTATTCAAATTTATATTCCGCCAACTCCTTTTCTGAATATCCTACGCACTGGGAGGTGTTGATCTTATACATCCCCTGACCAAGGTTCATGGGATAAGTGGGGCCTGCCAAATGCTTTTCGCTCAAGATGCTATCAATGTGTCACAGCTGCCGAGTTAGCTCAAAGAGAATGATCTAGTCATTTGGGTACCGGGGCAGCTTGTTCAGTCTTTCGATGAATCCCTGAGCATGCATATATGTGAATCTTGGGAACTAAATGTACTAGAAGGCATACTACCTAAGGAGGACCCTGGCACTATGGGATGTCCTCCTATGAAAATCCCCTCCTAAGGATCAGATGATGTGACCAATGAATGCGTCGTTCACCCTGCAGTAGTCTCTTTTGAAGTTCCGTAACTGTAACTGAGGGTACTTGTCATAAGGCTTGAGATCTGGCCCTGATGGCTTACTGGGCATCATTTTCAATCCCTGATAATACCACCGATTGGCAATGGAATACACCAAATAAGAGGTCATGAAGAATTTGTTGGTTTTCTTCATGGTAGTAAACTGCTCGTGGAAGTAATCGCTGATTATCTCGCCCCAATAGAAGGCGGTGCCCTTACCTCGGAGAATTTTTTCTATGAAATAGAACATCCATTCTTGGAATAAAACCACATTGGGGAGGCCCATGACTTGGCTGAGTAGAGTTACAAGGTCGTGGTAATCCTCAAAGAAGTTGCTGCGGAAGAGCTCTTGAGGAAGTTTCCCAGCACTGCCTCATTTATCTTTCAACCAGTACTAGTTGATAAGCCTTTTACACCCCAATGGGTCCTGTTCCCACACCTCTTTACATTCCTCCATGGTGGGGACCTCCATGCTTTCGAAGGCAGGAATGTGGAAGGTTGCTATTATACCTGACAAAGACATATCTACAAGGATATTTCCGTCATGGTCCATTATGGTTCTAGTATCAGATTGGTATGCCTCCACGCACGCCATTACCAGCTCTAGGACCACTAAGGCTAGTGGGAAACCTGCAGCCTTAGCAAGTCCACTACTCTTTATTAATCTTGTGTTTTCTATTTTTGGGTTCATTCTAACCCTCTGCATGAATTCATCAACATCGACTTGTCTGATATTAGTATCTGAGACATCCCTCCAAAGGGTAGTGATCCTGGATTGAATAGGGACCCCTTGGAATTTGTATTTCATTAGGTCTCTATCCTCTTTGCCTCTTGGTGGTTTGGTTGTTCCTTTCCCTTTCTTGGAAGCACCAGAAGTCTCTGCATTGGATTCCATAAATCTTGCACAAAAGACATGAATTAGTAACAATGAACTTGACAAAACGTCGACCGATAAATCTTCGCATGTTAAGATTAGTCTGGTGATCATAATTCATATTTAATAACCATGCAAGCTGGATACTTCATTGTTAGAAAGCAGTGCAAAAAATCCAGAGTTCCTGGGCTGGAATTCCCTTGGCAGAATGTCGTTTGAAAGGAAAAAATGAGAATGGATTCCCATAGGCATTTCCCAAGGTTGGATTTGAGGATTTGAGGTTGGAGGCGAAGGAAAACCTAATTTTAGCAAGTGGGTCTGAATCCATTTTGGATTTGGAGGTCATTTAATCCTTCATTTGGAAGTTTGAGCATAATTTGTAGGGAAGCCATCTGAAATGGCACAGAGGACACGGAATTACGAGCGTCAGAATCCGGGTCTTGGATTTCCGTTGCCGAGAAGTGGCTATGGGTTGGCCATTGGGGATGATAAAATGAAAGCAGAAATATGGGGGTCAGAATTTAGGAGGCAATTTCCAGAAGCGATCAGAGGGTTTGGGACAATCGGGTGGTGAATGGAGCACCGGGACCCGGAGGTCGAGAAGCTATCCCAAACTCGCCGTTAGAACGGTGCAGGTGGAATGGAATCCCGAGAGGGGAATTCCGATGTTCGGAGTCCGAAAAGAACTTAGAGGAATTATCTAGATTTCAGGTTTTGGCGGACAGCGGACCGGGGTCCGAAAAGATGGGAAGACGCTCAAACGAGGCCGTTTGGAATGGAAATGACACAAAGGAATCCCAGGGAGGGAATTCTGGAGGTTGAAGTCTAAAGAGGGAAATTTTTTGAGGGTTTTGACTGAAGGATGGAAGACTTTGTGGCTGGGAAGTGAGGTTCGGAAAGCCGCTTGGGGTAGGCCATCGAAACGGCGAAGTCGAGATGGAATTCCGAGAAAGGAATTCCGAAGACCGAATCTCGAGGGAGGATTGAATTTTGGCAAGATATGCGATATTCGAGTTTCAGACGGACTTCAAGGGTCTGGGTTCCAAGGGTCGGGAGGATGCTCGGGCAGGGCCGTTTGGAATGGCAAGGACACCACGAAATCCCGGGATGGGTATTCTGGAGGTCGGAGTCTGATGAGGGGAATACCATTGATAATTTTGAAGAAGTTGTGGACGACCGTGGGAAGACCCAGGCCCAAAAGAAGCCAACGCTGTTCCAAAGAATAGTTGCGGCATGGTGAAGCTGCGGATCAGATTATCGGCCACTTAGCAATCAATTTTCAATTTTCTAAAAGGTGGGTTTTGAGTAGAGGGTGTGGATTTATTTAATTTCAATTCAATTTTATATTTCACCTTCACCAAAATCCGAAAATTCACAAAACAAAAAGGAGGGTGCACGGAAGGAAAACCTACCTCGAGATCCAAAAGAACACGCTGTCTGATGCACGAAGGACATCCGAAAAGCACTCAAAAATTTGGGGCGGACAGAAAAACCTGGGCACCGGGAGTTCTCCAACCTTTCCTATCACTTAAACAGTTGATAATGATGGCCAAAAAATGCATTTTTATAGCAAGAAACCGCCATTAATACAACATTAAATTCATTGTATGGTGGTAGGTTAGGTTGGTGGATTTGAAAAACGCAGGGGCAGCGGGAGGTCCAGGGTCCGGGGTCCGAGAATTCATCTCGTCACATCCGTCGAAACAACAAAGACTAATGGGAAACCCAGAAGGGGAAACTCGGCAGAGGAAACTAGCGCAGAGGAAATTCGACAAGGGAAACCCGACAAGGCAAACCCGACAACTGCCATAGCTGCCAAAATGATGTTTTGATAAGGAAAACCTGAGTTAACCCGAGACTTAGCAATTTAAAAAAAGGGGGGGGGGACTTTGGTCGAGCTTAAAATATGGCATTGGAAAATGCGCCGACCTTGTGGGGCACAAGAAAAATGGGCATGCAAAACAAGGCATAACAAAAGGGATCCAACAACTGAAAGGAGGGAAAAGAGGGTCCCCATTCCGAATGGGGCGTGTGTGCAAAAAACACAAGATTGACCTCTCATTTGGGATGCATTTATTAAGCAGTATTTTGATTTCTATCTGCATTTCTTATCTACTTTATTTTTTTATATATTGAGAGAGAGCTTTGAGTATTGATGAGGGTATTTTATAATATTCAGAGAAGTATAATATCAACTTGTGAGATAGAGGTTATTGAGGATTTGTTTGAGAGATCAAAGCTAAGATAGTTGTTTTCTTGGGGAGCTGAGTTGCAGGTGGTTGATTGAAAAAGTGTATCATAGGAATGAGAATAATCTTCCTTTATTTATCTTAGCTTTTGAAAGATTGTTTCATGATTACTTAATTTAGTATATTTTGAATACTTGTATTTAGGGAAAAATAGTGTTTTGTTTGAAAGAAAGTAGAAGCTATTTATACTATTTTGTGAAGTGTTTGTAAATATTCCATAATATGAGGAATTTTTTTTCATGTATTATTATTATACTAGATATAATTAAACAAAGGTATCTTAAGGGATATTAATAACTAAGTTATTTGAATATATATTGTATAGCTAGTGGGTTACTCCTTGGATAAGTACTTGAATAATCTTTGATACATATAGGTTGGGAATAACTTTCTATTTTGGGTTGTACATTCAGTCTTGATTGGAATATATAGGGTTAGAGTAAACCTATATAATCATACAAGTCATTGGTTGAAGACTTTATCCTAAGATTAGGGCATATTAAGGTTGAGAGATGTTTGTGTGATTAAGTAAATCACTTGAGTTTATGTGATACTATATGTCTAGAGACATAGGTGGGAATTGCCTAATGAGTTGGAGTTGCCACTTGATTAGTTTCTTTACACTCTTAATATGTAGTTAAAATATTGACAAGAGTAGACTCTTGAACCATCCCTTTAAATTAAGGAGAATATTCTCTCGAATGGAATCATCAAATGATGTGATTATTCTTCAATTGAGGTCATTCATTGATGTGGTTATACCCTTAATTATTACCACTTATTATGTGATAATATAATGAATGGAGTCAGTTATTTACTATATGATGAATCTTATGTAGCTATAATCTAGATTATAAAGTTATACTTGGGACTAGATTGTCATTTGAAGTAAATAACTTGTTATGGAAAGATAAGTTCATATGTTATACCTATGTTAGGGATTTCCATTGAGAGGGAAACTTATGCTTAGGCATGATTGGTAGAGGTACCATAGAATTTTTCAAAAAAGGGGAGTAGGTTATTTTTGGGGTTAATGATTACCCATTAGAGGAAATCAACTAGGCATAGTATATGAATGGTCATAATCCAAACTGATCCATAGTAGTGTATGTGAATGTGAGGACTATCACTCAAAGTACTGAGTGAGAATACTTTGGCCAAATTAGTTTACGTTTCCACTATTTACACTATTGTTTCATTGTGTTTGTTGTTTGTATTCTAGCTCATGATTTTCATACTTGTAGGTATAGCTACTATATGATTAGGTTCTAGTTTGTGGGATACAACACCAAGCTCAAATAGGCATTTTTTATTAGGTTTCCCAACCAATCTCTTCATCGAAGGGTAGGGCCATCTCACGTACAAGGTAGATGTGTGGGGGACTGCATTTAAGTTTGTGGCTTGTGGAAACATGCTTGAGTAATGCTTCTCCTCATCAGACGATAACCGAGGTCTAAGGATGTTTGTGCCAATATCAAGGACAACTAGAGTAGTTGCAACCATGAGTAAGGACTTTTAGAATTTATTCACTAATGCGGTGACATTAAGAACAGTTTTTATAAATATTGCCAAATGAATCTCATAGGAGCTATGTATCTCTCCTGTACCCATTTATATGGAAGGATGTAGTCATGAATGATTAACTTGAGTTCATTCAATATGATATTTGTGTCTTGGATGATTTGTGAAATTACATTGGAATGCAATGACAACTTGGAATTAGTGTTATTTCAATTATGCAAGTAATTTACATTTTGGGAAGAATTTTTTTTATTGAGCTATGTTATGACATCATGGTTTATTCACTTGAGGTGGAAACATTGGAAATTTTACTAAGTAGACAACTGGGGTTGTTATATTAAAATAAAAATATTTATAATATTATCAATTTTTTGATCAAAATATTACAATATTGATTTTTATTGATCCTTTCCAATAAATAAATAATGGGTGATCCCACAATGTTGGTTTACAATTTATGGGAGATTCTGATTTTTTCTGAAATCACATATTTTTAGAAAATATAATGATTTAAGCCTTGAAAATGTTCCATTTGAAGGATTCGAAGTGAAGAGGGTTTGATCAAACCACCTTAGATCAAACCACCTTGGATAGAACCCTTCTAGTATTAAGCCATACTTATAATGGAATCTCCTTTACACCTATCAAAATGCTGATAAAAAACCACTTTTTATTTATATTTTGGGAGATTAAATGAATTCATTTAATTTTTTTTTGTAATTATGTATTCCTTATTATAATCTTCCCAAAAATTATAATTTTAAACAAAATTAATTTAATTATTATATTTATTTTTTAATTTTGTGAATGTAGGTTTTTCACCAAAAATAAATCTCTTTGTTCTGCACATGTGGAAAAATAAAATATTATCATTTTTTATTTTGAAAAATATCAGTGCACTAGATATTTAAATCTTTGATCCAACAAAAACAAAAAAAATGAATTTCGATACATACAAAAAAAGTTATGTTCTATATAGTCTGCCTATGTCTGAATTGTAATTGGTTTGACTTCAAAACTTGATTAAGGAAACAATATTCAATAAAAAACTATGAAACCAAATGAAATAACTAGATATCATAGTTACAAATCTAAATTAAAAAAAAAAAAAAATTATCCTTCGTGGAAAAAAAGTTATGTTGTATACGATGAGCATCACTCCTTAAAAATGGTGTTTACTGAAATAAACTATTTTTCGAAGGAGATGGAAAAAGAAGTTCAATTTGATTCCATTTTTTTTGAAAAAACTATATTTAGAATCTACCGAAAAAATCTTACAAATCACTAGTTTGCATCGTTTTCAATTTCCTCACGGTTTAGCCACTATAGGTGTCCGAAAGTGAAAATTTAGATAGAAAAAATTAGTTTAGTGTCCAGTTTGACCAAAACTTGTAAACCAGTATTGTGAGATCACCCTAATCAAATCACTATACCCCAATAAATCCCAACTGAATACTAACTAATTTAAGTCATTAGAATGACTTTATTTTATGTGAAAATTTTATTCCAATATTTATATAAGATAATGCCATGATAAAATTCATAACTATGAAGAGTGTATAAGAACCCTAAGAATGCAATCAAATTATAGTAAATATCATATGCACAAAGCATGTAAACATAAATACACAACTTTGAGAATCATAAAAAAAAGTCATAATATTAATTATTAAGCATGTAAGGATGAATAGTTGTCATAAAAGTAGGAAGCAACAAGGAAATAAGAAAACAATGTGGTTGGAATGAGGAAACATAAGTGTAAAAAATGTAATGCAAGGAAATAGTAAGAAGTAAAGAATATGTAATCAAACATAAGTAGAAATATTTTGAGAATAAAAGAGAGGAGATAACCCCAAGAGAGGAAGGAAAACATGAAAAATTAAATATAAGGGAAATCAAAACAAAAAAAAGCATAACCAAAAGGTTAAATGGTAAAGCAACAATTAATAAACAAAGTGGAAACTATTAAATAGGTAAATGCATATATCATTTATGGAGATACTCGAAATATTATAAAAATTATAAGATTATCCTCATAAGGTTGGCATCTTCTCAAAATATTTCATCATAATTTTCTTCATTGGTTCTTGTATTTTATTCTTCATTCCTTAGTTTTTCTATTACATGTTTCTTCTTGATAATAATTTTTATTTTTATAAAATTCTTATTAGCTAGTGGTAGATTAGTCACTTCATTATTCACAAGAAATATTTGGTAATTGGTGCACCACAACACTTTTTTGGGGTATCCATGTAGTTTTTTGTGTGTGAAATTCTAGTTTTTGTATCACTTTTGCAGTTGCAGTTGTTTATTTTTTAATTTGTTAATAATTTTGTATTTCATGTTTTTCTCTTGGG
This sequence comes from Sequoiadendron giganteum, assembly GCA_007115665.2. Taxonomy (NCBI): domain Eukaryota; kingdom Viridiplantae; phylum Streptophyta; class Pinopsida; order Cupressales; family Cupressaceae; genus Sequoiadendron; species Sequoiadendron giganteum. The sequence goes on along the minus strand of CM021104.1, from coordinate 546,396,918 downwards.
AAGATATTTTAACAACATAACATGTGTAGGACATTCAAACTCAACATTTCTTAGAAAATTTTAATTCATGTTAATTATATTGAATAAACAATCAAGAATTTAAGAATGATGTAAACTAATGAGCTCTATAATTTTTTGATGTTGATTTGAGTTTCATTTTTCTTTAATTTTTGAAATAATTATTTCTACCATATTTATTTATATTTTTAATCAATTTTTTTCATGTTTCCTCACTTTCACTTCAAATGATATTTTTTTTCATTATTTCTTTAAATTAGATTGATCATTAGCTCCAATGTCTTAAATAAATTTAATTTTATAATTTTTCATTAAATATTTTATTTATTATGAGTTTTTGAGTTATTACTAACAACAATTTTAGATGTGTATTATTTTGTAACACATTTATCTTAGCTTATATATAAAAATGTAAAAATATATTTTTTTAAAACAAGAACAACCATGTCAATTGTAGTACATTTTCTTTTGAGTTTTTCTCTAAAATTTCTTATCCTTATGTGTTGAATAAAGGTCACTAATTTTGCATAATGGACCTAAATTTATAGAAAAATAAATAAATATAATTTATTAGGAAATAATAATACACACTATAATTTTTGGAACAATAAACATAAGGCTACAAACTTACAAAGCTTTATTTCTAAATGAATTCATTTAATATAATGAAATATAAATAAAAAATTTCATTTATCATCTTGATATGTACAAATCAGACTCCATCAAGGGTTTGATTTAGTTATATTGAATTTATATCCATGTAGATTTGATATTACCCTCTTCAATCAAAGCTCATTGGATGAAGCCCATCTAGTCTTAAATCATTAGTTTTTCTTAAAAGTGTAATTTTAAGAAAAATTAGGGGGATGCCCAACAAGTGAGACACACTATTATGTTATTACATCTTTGTCATTAAAATATTTTTAACTTGACATTATTCATATTTTTTGATATTTTCGTCAACAATCCACCTCCTTTTGATTCTTTGTATTTTTTCATAAAAAAATTGTTTGATAAACATCATGGAAATATCTTTCACTTTTATATAAAGGTTCCTTAGAAGTAGGAATGTAAGTGCTCAAAGTGAAATTAATTAATTCCACAAGAGGTTTGTATAAATTTATATTTGATATTTATAACTCTGTGATCACGATTTAATATTACATGTAAAAACACAACAAAAGATATAACTCTTAAATTCTCCAACCTAGGTCTACCAAGTGAAAATTATTATATAAAATCATGCAACTACTTCCTTAGGTCCAACTATAATTCATAAAGAGAAAAACTAAAGAATTAAAAAAATATGACTACTGATGCTCTTTAATGTGCATATGATAATATTATTTCCAAATGATTAGCTAGCTAGAATCCTTATGTGCATATGTTCTTTGATTATTAGGAAATGTGTGTATATTATCCATGACTAGATTCTTATATTGCTAGAAATATTTAATGGACCATAATTTTTATTATTTGAAACCTTCTCATTAGAAAATGTAATCAATGGAGTAGCGTGAGGAGAATAAGATTCAACCTTAGTTTATATTGTGCCCTCCAAAGCATGTAAACATGATGTATCATGAAAATTATTTGTAGCATTATTATCTTCATGTGTATAATTTATAATAATGGTATCATGTTCCTTAATATTTTGGTATAATTAGGAAATGGATTGGTATAAATTTTCACTTGTGGGACATCTTGTTTTTTTCTTGAAAGCGCATAATTTTAAGAAAATTAGTTATTCAAATTTATATAAGTTCCATATAAAGAGGTTTGATAAAATCCCCTTGGATATAACCCCCTAAATTTATATCAAATCATAAATGGAGTCTCATGAACACACTTATCAAAAATGTTAAAAATATTTTGTCACCTTTTTGGGCATCAAATGAAGTCTAAAATTATATTTATAAGTATTTAGCCCTTAATGTTAGATTTAAAATAATTATAATATGCACTATGTTTCCTTTAACATTATTTTCATGTGGGAAAAGGGATCTAGTGTCTATATCAGGGTAAGTGCAAAAAGATGAGGGGCCAAAAGGGGGTCTTCAGGGGGCATTTTTTTCTGAAATCAAGAAATACTAACCTTGGATAAGAAATTGAGGGTAGTTACACTCTAAATTTTTAGATGCAACAAAAACAAAGGTCATAGTGCTCCAATTCTACTTTCTAATTATTATTATTTTTAAATGGTAGAGATTAAGAGGCTCAAAGAAGGGAGCCATAGAAATTGGTGTTGTTTGTCGAGAAACATAACATAGTGGCTATTGCGGCTCTCTCAAAAGGTTATTTTTTTTTTAGTATTTTTCAAATTGCTTTAGTGAGAAGTTAGCTAACAACATGTAGTTTATGCCCAATTTTTTTGATAATTTTTTAATGAATATTTGATTTTTTACTAGTTTTTAAAATGGACACATCTTGGAAAACAAAATTTTGACTATGCCACCCTTATAATTTTCAAAACTAATTGAAAATCATTTTTTTTTTAATATGTGTAGAATGGAGTCTAGTTTGTAAAAGTGTACTTTGTTTGAAATTTTAATGAATGGATAAAAGTAGAGTACAAAATACCAAACATTGGTTTTTGACAAAAAAAATAAATTAAAGATGAAAGCCATGACATAGTCAAAATGTTAAAAAAAATACATCACTAACTACGTAAGAGAGAGACTAACATTACCCAAGTGTTCAATTTGCTCGACCTTGAAACACATGCAAACCTTATAGTTAGCACGAATGAGATTATGTGAAATTTCATAGAATATGCAAATGCATGTCTTTGGACATTGGAAAGGCATTCCAAGCCTTTGGGTTGGAAGTCAAAATCAAATCCAAGAAAAAGGCTTGGGGATTCCCAATGCAAGACATAACATGACTATGTTATAACCTACTTGCATGATATCATAGTTTTTACATAATGTGAGTGCTTTATAATACGTTCACATTATAATGTGCTCGGGTTATATCTTACCTTACTTTTTAAATATTTTTGCTTTGTCTTTCTTTATGTTTCCAAAAGAAAGGCATAACACAAGCGTGTTATAAGAAGATCATGTTATGTTTGTTTTTGTATGTTATAATACTTGAAATTATTTTGTGCAAGTTTGTCAAATGTATGTTTGGTGTATATATGTTTGTATATATATTTGTATGTATGTTTTTATGTATTCATGTATGTTTGTGTGTGTAAATATATATGTATGATTGTATGATTGTATGATTGTATGTATGTTTGAATGTATGTATGTATGTATGTATGTATGTATGTATGTATGCATGTATGTGTGTATGTATGTATGTATGTATGTATTTATGTATGTATGTATACGTGTATGAATAAATGTATGAATGTATGATCAAGTATGTATGTATGCCTATATATTTGTATATATATATAAATGTATGTATGTATATATGCTTGTATGTATGTATATATGCTTCCATGTATGTGTGTATTCTTGTATGTATGTATACATGCTTGTATGTATGTATGTAAGGGTTTTGCGTTTAGGGTATATAAGGGTGAGGGTATAGGGTATATGAATGAGGGTTGAGGTTTTCAAGTTTAGGGTTTAAGGTATAGGCTTGAGTGTTGAGGGTATAGGGTATAGGTAGAGGGCTTATAGTTGGGGGATAATATTTAGCTCATTAATTGTATAAGATTAAGTGTGTAAGGTATAGAGATTAGGCTTTAGGATATTGAGTTTAGGGTTTACGATATGGATTGAGGGTTTAAGTATAGGGTTGAGCGACAATATTCAGAGTGTTATAAGGGTGAGGTTATAGGGTATAGGGATGAGTGTTGAGGTTGTAGGGTTAAGGGTTTAAGGTATAGGATTAAGGATTGAGGGATTAGGGTTTAAGTCTAGGGTTGAGGGTATAGGGTTGAGGGTTGAGGGTTTACAACTGAAGGATAATGTTCAAGGTTGATTTTCTAAGGTATAGGGTTCAAGGTTTAAGGTTGAGGGTTCATCTCATAAGTATAGGGTTGACGATATAGGTTATATGGTAGAGTTTTGAGAATTGATGAATAATATATAGGATTGAGTGTCCAAGGTTAAGTGTATAGGGTATAGGTCCATTAGGATTTAAGATATAGGGTTGAAAGATTAGGGCTTAATTATAAGGTTGAGGGTTGATTTTGTAGGCTATAGAATTAAGTGGTAGAGTGTTGATGATTTTAGGTTTATGGTTTAAGGGTTGATGGCTTAGGGTTGAGGGTTTAAGGGATAAGGATTTAAGGGTTGAGGGTTTAAGGGTTGATGGTTGAGGGTTTAAGGGTTTGTAAGAGAAGGGGACCACCCCTGTCAAGGCCTTAGGTCATAGAGGGCCAAGAGCAATAGGTTATCCTAACTTACCTCAGTTTAAGGGAGTGTTAGGAAATGCAAGATGAGAATGATGAGGACTATAAGGTCCTTCGATCACTCTCTAGACTTGAGACTTGAGAGGGGACTAAGAAAGTCATTTTTCAAGATCAGCTTTGTGTCTTAGATAACTTTGTGCTAGAGGAAAAAAGCATGATTCTAGGATGACGACATGGCACACTGGCATCTCTCAGGTTTGCTAGTGTCCATATGGCCAGAGGACCAAAAATATAAGCTATAACCATTAGAAAATGAACTAACGACCTAGTTAATGGTTTCTAGGGGAGAAAAATAACACTTTGAAATAAGAAACATATAAATGGATATGATAAAAAAAGTAGATTAACACTAGGGTGCAAAGAATGATCTCTCGTAAAAGCTTGTTCATTAGCTAGCTCCACGAAGCATGCCAATATACACACGATAACAAGGAAAATTATTGGGGGGTTGCATAAGGGTCTGCCTCAGTCAAACCCCCATTTTTGTGTTTCCACCTCCATGGACAACCAAGTTTGCAATGATAGAGAAATAGTATGATAAAGAATGAAATAAGAAAAGAACACTAAAATAATATAAAATAGTAATGTGCTTACTCATCCAAATAATAGAGGAGAGGAGTAGAAAAATTACCACCTCCACTAAGAGCACTTAAGGCTAATGGGGGATAAAATAAGAGGAACTCAATACTCTGCTGCAATGGTGTTGTTGTGCACTTTCTCTACTGAGTTTATGAAGTGATGAAATTACTACTATGGAGTGCATGAATGTTGCTTGAAAGCTTGAACTGAATACTAGAATGCTTGGAGAGATTGTAGAAGGATTGTGAAGATATCTAGAGAATGAAAATGGATGAATGAATAGTGAGTTTGAAGGAAAGAGTGAAGGAAACAACCATATTTGGGTCAGTTAGTTGAAGGAAGTGTTACAATTCAAATTCCAATGGTAATTATAATGCCTCTATAGGATCCAACTGCAAGAATTTTCCAGGGAGGTAAGCATGTCATGTAGATGTCTGCACACCATGCGAGTGTTCCCGACAGAACTTATTCCTCTATCGATGCTCAAAAGAGGTGCCAAGTAGAATGAAGGCAGTGGGCTTATGTGGAATTTAGCCCTCAAATTTGGTTTTCTAAAGTGAGGAAGGGTGAAAGGGGAATTTGTGTAAGGGGTGCAAATTTTCTCCTATACATTTTTCCCCCACTTTAGCGAGCATGAATTTTGATGAGTGCTTCGGTAAAGTAGATCAAATAAATAATAGGGTTAGAAATGTATATCTAAACCATCAAGGAAGTAGGGCACGATCTGGTGAACCTGAGAGTGCAGGATAGGACTATAGACACATAAAAATGACCAAGGCCTGCAAGCAACATTTTACCACCTATCGTCCTAACATGATTATGACATTGTAATTATGTTTCTAACCCACATTCAACTATTAATTAAATAATTTGTAATTATTTAATTAATTCATGATCTTTCATTCTTCATGACTATTAAATAAAAAAATCTTATTTATTTATTTAATGTGTCACTAATTATCAAAGTCTTCTTGCAATTAAATAAAGTCTCATTTATTTAATTAATCTTTATCATTAATGTCCTCCTGATTATTAAATAAATATATTTTAATATATTTATTTAATATGTCACTAATTCCTAAATCCTCTCATAATTAAATAGATTCATTAATTTATTTAATTAGTTAACTGTCTCCTCTAAAGTTAAATAATGATTATTAATTATTTAATTGCCTTATGTGACATTTCCCTCTTTTTTAAAAAATAATTTATTTAAAAATGACTTCACATTTGTTAACTGATTCTTCTTTTAGTAATTAATCTCAAAAATCAATTACTCATTATCTCACAAATCCATATTTTGAATTAATTTAATTCAAAATGGAAATATTCTTCTACAAATCAAGTAATTGCTAAAATTACTGATTTTCTAAAATCTCATCTTCTTATCTTCTGATTTTTACTAATTTCATCTCACTGTCACATTTATCCTTGATTTAATTTATTTAAATAAATCTTATTCACTCATTTGGGATTTTACCCTAACCCTAATTGAGAGTTGTCATTTTGAATCTTAGCCATTGATTCTAGGGCATTTCTCAAATTATCATCTCGTCTGTCCGTTTAAGATGGCATTTTCTATAAAATGACAATCTTGATCTCATTTTCGACATCTCTTAACCTCGTAATTTCTTATCATTTATATCTTGCAATCTCATCATAATCTTTAGGATTATTAATTACTTGCATAGTAGAATTAAATTTCTAGTTTGCATTTGGTTTATTGAGAAATCCTTCAAAGGATTCGTTTAGGACTAGGCATATAGATTTTGCTCACAAATCTGAGGGCATCCATTATCACAAAAATCTTAAGGAGGTACAATGGAAGTGAATAATGGAGGGGAGAAGATTAGGTGAGACTATTCTAGTTTCATTCACTTTCTCATTTGATCTCTAATGTGTTTCATTGTTTGTTGGATTAATTAATATGCATGGTTTATTAGACTAACAATCTATTTTGCAGAAATCCTACATTACATTGGTGAACCTGACACATTAACACGTTTTTTGCAGGTTCTCGTGCAACTTTGGATTTTATTTTGTAGGTACAGAGTATGGAATGACACAAATTCTAGCCTACGCAACACAAGTTCTTTGTCACACCACATTTGTGCTCACGAACGATGCATACGACCTATCACAACACATACGAGCTCTCAAATGATGCATTTGACAGAACTTGAATTGTATCTACTCTGTCGAGCTATATCTACTATTTCGCACCACAAATGATTGGTTATTTTCTTTTCTAAATTGTTATCTGGATCGGACGTTGCCGCGACTAGTTATATTATTGATGTATGGGATTAAAATGAACCAATCCTAGGATAGGAACTTTAATCTAAAATTTATCAATCCTAGGATAGACATTTTAATTTGGAATTTATCAATCCTAAGATAGTCACCAAATTTTATTTTTTTTGGTTAAAATGAATCTAATGCTTGTTGTGAAGCAACATCTTCACTTAATGTAGAAAATCCTCATTTGGGTTTAAAACTGAACCATTTGTTTGTTGTGCTTGTTGGGTAATAGGTATATGCTCTTCCCTTTACTGGGTGATAAAAAAACCAGACTTACACATTTTTATCTTTATGCATTTTATGTTTTATTAAATCCTTTAGAAGGCCTGTCGTAGTGGGAAAAAGTACTCACCCTACGAGAACAACCTAAGTGGGAACAACCAAAGTCAGGTTTTCCAACCCACTATAATCAAAAGTGAGTTTTGGGGAAACCCATATTCAACGAAAGTGGCAAGATAACCATCCCCAAAATATTTGTTCTAAAGATTGGGAGGTCTCCTGAGGGAGTTTATCGATTTCCACACTAAATCGAAACCTTTACTATGAATTATAGTGTAGAAAGCTAGCTATGTTAGTATCCAGACATTATTTCAATCACACTGCAAGGGGAGTGAAGAATCTACCCCCAAGACACTCACCATATAATCACCACAGATTGTTTGCTCAAGGGATTGAGTAATCTAACCTTGAGTATGCACCTGGAAAAGAAAAAAACACGGGCACCCTCTAGAGGGTGACACAACTATGTGAGTCAACACGATTTTAAGCTATGGGTTGTGATTGCTATGATGACCCTTTGACTATTAAGAGTGATTCTGCTTGAAGTGTATTTTTGTTCAAATACCAGCAAAAACAAAAAAGGGTCATGCTCGATCCTTGAACATACACTCAATGTCTTAGATTCTATGTCTTGCCAAAATCAATAAACTTCAACAATCTGGGTCCAAACTTGTCAAAACTGCAAAACTGTTTTCTTTTTCCAAAAAAATTATTCATGCGACGCAAACGCTCTGTCAAACCGTAATCGCCATATTTTGAGTCGCAGTTGCTCTGATGGGTTGCATTTGAAACCTCCTGAGTTGCATTCACTCTGATGAGCTGCAATTGAAACACACTGAACCACATTCACTATATCGTGCCACATTTTCTAGTATCAAACCGCATTCGCTATACTGAGCCGCATATGCCAGTCCAAAAACCACATTCATCAGTTTGAGATGAATTTTCTCTATCGTGCTGCATTCGTTGTGACGCATTTGCGAAGAATTTCAAATCACCTTCTCACTGTCAAAACTAAAAGTCCACAACTTGTCTTTAATTCAATCAAGTCTTCCTTCACTGTTACAGTTCAAAATAGACTCTGAATTGCTCAACTTCCCTTAAACATTGCATTATAGGTATCATTTTTTAGGATCACAATAGGAGTCCATTTCCATTTCTAGTCCATTAGATTGTTTTGGTAACTTCACCATCTCTTTAGACACTTAATTTTGCAGATTTTAGGAGTTGACTCTTACCATTCATTGTCAAAACCTTGCATTCAATAGTAGGTTATCATTGGACCCAATTACCCTTTGTCATCAGTCAAATTTTTTATGAATTATTTCCCACTCAATAGTCTAGAGTGGAAACTTGACTTTGTCCTCTTTTAGTCCTTTTAAGGTCCATTGGTATTCCAAACTGGAATCATTGCAAAAAAATTGTTTGCTCAAGTTGTCCTCCTTAGATCCCTCAATAGTAAGTACATCTTAGGTTCCTTTAGTGGCATACCATTTGGCATCTCCGCCTTAGTATCACACCATTTTCATTTCATAGTATTCCTTAAAAATACAAAACAACCAAAAACATAGTGTCATACTTAGATATTTCTCTCCATCATCCCAAAGTTGAGCAAAACTTTTATGGTTGAAACTCGATTATAGAAAAAGAAAAGACTCATGGATTCCTTTGGACAAGACACCAACTTTCTTGACTTCACAACTGGCATGGATTCCTTCCCTAATGCCATGAACAATCCTTGTTATGACATGGGAAATTCCAACATTAATACTTTAAGTGAAATGAACATCCCACCATCTCCATCACATATTTTTGAACCATTTATCCGACAAGATCAAAATGGAGAAGTCTTTGAAGAAGACTTATTAGTTGTTGCCCAACATCGAGAAGTTGTTGCTTTTGTGGAAGTAGTCTTAAATGACTATTCCAGATTCCTAGATATGCTCCTTGAACAAGGGGCTAAGTTACCAAATGGATTTGATCTTTACACTCTTAGAGAAACAACTCCAAATCCCTCATCACACAATCCTTCCATGGGCATCTCTTCCCAAAATGTCATCAACACCATCAATGCTACCTCCCTTGGTCATACTACCACCACAACCAACACAATATCTATTGGGGGATCATCTACTGAAACCAACCACATCACAATCCATACCCCAACAAACATCCACCATCCCTTCACAAAAAATGGGTACAACCACCTCAAACCTCCTTGGAACTACATCTAGTTCCATGAGTACATCAACAAACCTGTTATTAGGTTCTTCAAATGCTATGGAAACCAACTCATCCAACCCTTTTGGGAGAAATAAAGGAAGAGTTTTCATACAAGGCACTCAACCTAATCCCTCATAGGTTAATACCAATATTCCTATGGGCCAAAACACCAACATTCCTCATGGCCAAAATTTATTATATGGGCAAGGTAATCAAGGCCCTCAATCCTTCACCCCATTTGGGCATCAACAAGCTCAAAATCAACAAGGCCCTCAATCCTTCACCTCATTTTGGCATCAAAAAGCTCAAAATAAACAAGGCACTCAATCCTTCACTACATTTGGGCATTAGCATGCTCAAAATCAACAAGGCCCTCAAATTCAATCCAACATGGTAGGATCTCACATCCCAACTTATGCCTCTCAAGTTCATACACAACAACACATCCCTCATCAAAACACTCATTTTGCTCACCGAAAACCACTTCCAAATCAGCACATCTCATCACAATAGTCGGGGACTCAAGTTGTCCCTATCACCAACATAAGTGATGCTACCAACAATCCCATGGTGGAAGTACTCACACTCCAACTCACTGCTCTTCAAACGCAAGTGGAGACCTTGCAAAAATCCAACAAAAAGTCATACATGTCACATGACTTATGTCCATATCCATTTGACACAACCTTGTATATGCCACCCTTTCCTCATGGATATGTGGTACCTCATTTTCCCAATTACAAAGGCAAAAAAAACCCCATTGAACACATAAGAGAATTCACCACTAGTTGCATGGACATTGCATATGAGAAAACTTATCTCATGAGACTTTTTTCTAGAAGTCTCGCAGGTCATGCACTAGAATGGTTCTCACTATTGCCTAAGGGAATCAAAGCATGGGATGAATTGGAAAAAAAAATTGTTGAAAACTATGACTATAACATTGACATGGATATCAACATTGCCTCCTTATGCAGACTTACCCAAGAGGATGTAGGAGAGACTTTTATTCCTTTCTTTCAAAGATGGATAACCTTAGCAAGCAGATGTTTGGTAGAAATACCTGAAAAGGAGAAAGTCACCATGTTTGTACAAACTCTCCTAGGACCACTGAGGTATGGCTTACAAGTCCATTGTTGTACCACCTTTGTTGCCCTTATTGAAAAAGGCTTTCATCTTGAGAAAGCCTTAATTGCCAAAGGTGAATTAAAATATGGTGGAAAAACCATCAACACCACCACAAATAATAACCCAAGTAGGTCAAATGACAAAACCAAATACTGGGTTAAGAACAAGCATATCACAAATGACGGTGTGGTTGATGCAAAAACCGTCAATGCAATAGGTCATGTACTCACAATCAAAGGAGTACAAAATCAAAACACACTTGTAACTACACCGACACCAACTACTAATACTATCCAAAGCAATCATGTACAAACTAATCAAAGGCAGCTGCGTCAACCCTGACAATTCCAAAAACGCACATACACCCCTTTGGGTGAACCTATTGAAATTTTATTGAATAAACTTCTTCAAAATGGTTTCATAACACTGGAAGAGCCAAAACCGTATGACCCTGGTCAATTCAAACCATCATAGTGGGATGACAGTGCATTTTGTGATTACCACCATGCCAAAGGGCACAAAACTTCCTCTTGTCATCAGTTGCAAAATCTGGTGCAAGACCTCATTGAGAACCACACCATTAAGCTAGGTGGTCAATCATTTACATCTAATGTAGATCATACTATCCACAAAAACCCACTGTAGGATCATGGTAAAGCTTCCTCATCTGGCACAAAGAATACCAACAATCAAGCCAACCACATCCATCTGGCCTACAATACTATCTGCCCTGCATACAATTATCTTGGTGGTACCATCATTAACAATATTCTCGTTGCTAATGAAGATAAATGTGTTAATACCATTACCATTAAAAAGGCCCCAGAATCCAATGTTACCATATGTAAAGGCAAGGTCACTATCCCAGGTCCTTCTGCACGTCAACCTAAAATCACCATACCTGGTCCATCCACTAGACAGTCAAACCCAAAACCAGAGTTCAACATTATTGAGCAATTGAATAAAACACCATCTCAAATATCCATTCTCGAACTGCTCCATATCTCACCTGCACATAAGGCCATCTTAGATAAATTCCTGCAAGAGTCGTCTATCCCAACCAACATTGATGTCAACCACTTTGAGACTATGGTTGAATATTTGAATTTGCCTCATCACATCACCTTTTCAGACAGTGACTATTCCTCGCCCAAACCATCCCATAATGATGCCCTTCACATCGAGGTTTTTGTCCACAAGTATAAGGTTAGACGAGTCTTAGTAGATGGTAGAGTAGGATTAAAAAATTTCTCTCTAAAATTGGTTAAAGCTCTTGGTTTTTCTGATGCATGTGTAGATGCTAGCAAGAGGATTGTCATCAAGGCATATGATGATGAAGAACGTGCTTCTAAAGGCGTCAGTACAATCCCACTCTAGGTAGGACTAGTTATCATAGGTACAACATGCTAGGTGTTGGATCATGACATACAATATAATATCTTACTTGGTCACTCATGGATTCATGCTCTAAAGGCTATTCCATCCACATACCACCAGTTCTTGAAATTCCCTTTAGATGGTATTGAAATCACTATCTTAGGGGATCCTGTTCCATTTCAATACTATACCAATCTGTGAGCTACTATTGAGCACCAGGTACCCATCAATCGGGAAGCCTCAACCTTCACTTCATCCAAATATATTGACCTATTTGCACTTACCAAATCATCCATCCCATCACCTTCTACCACAACATCTTCCTCAACCTCCATACCAAGTAAAGACTTTTAGATCCAAGACCTTGGTTATGGAGAATTCAAATTGAATATAGCTTATTGTATCACCACAATACCGAAGCTGCCTAAAGTCTATGGTAGACCATGTTTTGTAGTTGAGCCCAAAACAAATTTCATGGCTCCACCAAAAAGTGTTTTTACACTGTGGGGCGATATGGGTAATGAAGTCATTGATGACATAGCTAACTGGATCTACAAAGACCCTGAGGAATTACCTCCACTACTAGTGCACCTCTATGGAAAATGCTATGATATATGCAAAGCCCTAGGTTTTGAGAGCACCGACGGTCTTGGAAAGGATGATAATGGAAGGAGGGAGCCTATCATCATGACTACAAGACCAAGGTACATAGGGCTAGGTTTTGACCAATTCGGAATTGATGATCAACGTATCCATGAACTTTCAAGGATGTAACGGCTATAGAAAGTTTCGAGACTTATGAAGAATCCCTTACCGAAACTGACTCAAATGAATGGGAATGGGGATCTGAAAAAACCCTAAGTGACTATGATATTGACAAACTATTCCTAGATCTTGTTCAACTCCCTTTTGAAGAACGATTCCGACAAGAATATAACATTGACCCTATTTACCGATGCTCCAAAAATAAGGAATGGGTAAGCATTCCTTGGAATTCAGAAGAACATAAGGTGTCGTTAGCAACACCTGAATCATCCCACCCCATTCCTAAGCCCACCCATGAGCCTAACTTATCTGAGCCCACTATCCATACTTCTGAAATGCCAACCACTAGTCATGATGTTGATAATTTTATCCCATATTATGATTTTGAATTCGATTCATTTGACTCGAAGTACGGTCCATCTATTGCATCTGACACGGAAGTTGAAATTGACAACTTTTCCTTTACACTTTAGGCTTCAATTTGCACACTTTCGGCATCCTCCCCATCCTTCACCAACACTGATGATGGGATCCCCCTTGTTTACCCACAACTAATTGACTGGGACCAATAAGATCCACCAGTGATGGACATTTTTCAGAATGATGAGGCAATTGCATAATTCATGGGGCTACGTGAAGGTATTTCATGGGGTGATCACAAAATAGGGTTTTCCATTAATCTAGCTCGTGCAGGTTATTTCGGGGAGACTATGCAATCCTCTAGTCACAAAAATACAAAGAATAAAAAAGAAAAAGAAATGTCTTTAGGTGAAAATTGTAAGGCACCTTTTGACAGTAAATTAGTAAAAACAAAGGACGTATCCAGAGGTGAAAACCTCTCTGAGACACCTAAGGATAGAGGATTGGAATTTCTTCCTATAACATAGGAAAAATCAACTATGCTCATTGAAGACACAATGGAAGTTAACATAGACACACTAGAGAATCCCAAAATGATTCTCTTGGTTGCATCATTGTCAGAGGAAGAAAAACCCAAACTTCAACAATTCTTCATAGACAAGAAAGTTAAATTTGCATGGTCATATGCTGGCATGCTAGGCCTTGATCCCGAATTGGTATTACACCATCTTCCTCTAATCCTAGGAATCAAGCCAGTCAAACAAAAGTTACACAGAATGCATCCACAGATTGCACTACTAGTAAAAGTTGAATTAGATAAGTTACTAGATGCAGAGTTCATAAGGTCAATAGACTATGTTGATTGGATATCCAAAATTGTCCTTGTTACAAAGCCAGATGGAAAAATTCATATCTGTACGGATTTTAGAGATTTGAATAAGGCTTTCCCAAAGGATGATTTCCCCTTACCAAATATAGACATGATTGTTGACTCATGATAGGGTATGAGATGTTATCTCTGATGGATGGTTTCTCAAGCTATAACCAAATCCGAATTGCAACAAAAGATCAACATAAAATGACATTCACCTACCCATGGGGAACATATTGTTGGAATTTCATGCGTTTTGGTTTAAAGAATGCAGGCGCCACATACAAGAGGGCTATGACAACAATATTTCATGAAATGATGCATATCTTAATGGAAGATTATGTGGATGACCGATTGGAAAAATATTTGACAAGGAAAGATCATCTCAAAGTCCTTGACAAAATCTTTAGACGGCTTAAGGATTACAACGTTCGTTTGAACCCAAAAAAATGTCTTTGAAGTCACTTCAGGCAAGTTGTTGGGATACATAGTTTCATGACAAGGCATTGAGGTTGATCCCACAAAATTAAAAGCAATTGTGGACATGCCTCCACCAAAAGAAATCAGTGAGTTGTGAACACTTCATGGCAGACTACAGTATATTCACCACTTCATTGCATAGTTCGTAGGCAAGTGTCAACCATTTCAATATCTACTACACAAAAACATTCCTTTTGCATGGACAGATAAGTGCCACATAGCCTTCGAACAAGTTAAGGAATATCTATTAACACCACCAGTCCTAATGCCGCCTATTGAAGGCAAGCCATTGATTTTGTATGTCTCCACAACTACAAATGCACTGGGGGCACTATTGGCACAAAATTATAATGAAGAGAAAGAATGAGCCATATACTACATCAGTCACACACTGATAGGATATGAGCTCAACTACACAACCATTGAACGGGCATGCCTTGTAGTTGTCTTTGTGGTGCAGAAACTAAGACACTATATGTTGAGCCATCAAACACATTTGGTAGCTAATATTGACCCACTTAAATATCTCCTGAGTCGAGCAGCATTGATAGGTTGCTTGGCAAAGTGGGTCATGATATTAAGCGAGTATGACATACAATATGTGGAGTGCAAGGCAATAAAGGGTCAAGTAATAGAAGATCAACTGGAAGATGCACCAATCCAAGCCACTCATCTACTGATAACTGACTTTTCTGATGAGTCTATCTTTCATGCAGAATGATCTTTACCATGGAAACTATACTTTGATGGGTCCTGCACTAGTCACAGCTCAAAAGCTGGCATATTATTTATCACACCACAAGGGGATCCAATTCCTAAATCTTTTCGGATCACCTTTCCTTGTACAAATAATATTGTAGAATATGAGGCATTGGTCACAGGTCTCAAGATAGCAATTAAATAGAAAATTCAGACATTGCTCGTATTCGTGGATTCTTAGTTAGTCATCAACCAAGTGAATGATGATTATGACACAAAGGATGAAAATTTGCTTCCTTACAAACACATGGTGGATAGTTTCCTGATGTATTTCAAAATGATTGCATTTGAACAAATCCCAAGGACACAAAATAAGGTAGTCGATGCAATGGCTACCATTGGATCTCTCTTAGACATCCCTAAGAATGTGTCACAATTTGAATTATTAGTGGAACAGTTGTTGATGCATGCATATGATATTCCAGAGTTAGAAATGGTGTGCAAGATTGTTGGTCCCAGTTCACCTTGGTATCAAGAAAATTATGACTATCTTAAATCCCAAATCCTCCCACCCAACCTTTCCAACAACCAAATAAAGTCCTTTATCCGAAAAGCGGCTAGACATACCATTGTCAATGACACCCTATATCGTGACGACTTTGATAACACCCTTCTTCACTATCTAGACACTGATGAAGCCCAAAAAACTTTATGCGAAGTGCATGAGGGTATATGTGGATCTCATTTGAATGGTCCAATGTTAGCTCAAAAAGTCACTAGACTGGGATACTATTGGCCAACATTAGAAAAATATGCTCTTTAGTTTGTCAGAACATGTCAGATGCATAGTGACCTAATTCATGCACCCGCACAGGAATTGAGACCGATCACTTATCCATGGCCTTTCACATAATGGGGACTCGACCTCTTGGGAAAGATCCATCCATCCTCTTCTAATGAGCATAAATTCATAATTAGTGCCACTGAGTACTTTACTAAGTGGATTGAAGTTGTCCCTCTCACTTACATCACTGGTAAGAAAATATCCAAGTTTATTCTAAATCACATCATCTGCCGGTATGGTGTCCCACAATCCATCATCATAGATAATGACAGTCCATTCAAAAATCAGGGCATTCATGACCTCTGTGAGCGATTCCAAATCCAACATTATTTCTCCACCCCATATTACCCACAAGGTAACGGCCAAGCTGAGGCGTCAAATAAAAAAAATTGTCGCACACTCAAGAAGACTGTCAATGACGTTGGTCGAGATTGGTACCTACAACTTAATCCTGCTTTATGTGCCTATCCTACTAGCATTTGTACCCCACTAGAGCCACTCCATTTTCTCTGCTCTACGGATCGAAGGCCATATTTCCCATCGAGGTTGAAATTCCTTCTCTTTGAGTCTCCTTGAAAGGAAAGATTGATGATGAAGAGTATAGATAGTCTTGCCTACATGAGCTAGAAATGTTACAAGAAAGACGATAAAATCCCTTAAATCATTTGCAGGCATATCAAAATCGTCTCTATCGGAGCTATAAAAAAAGAGTAATGTTGTGCAAATTTGAAATTAGTGACTTGGTTCTCATGCAAAACCCAAGAAATTAAGCGGACCATGAAAATCTTGGCAAGTTTGAGGCTAAATTGGCTTGGTCCTTATATCATTACTATCGTATTTAGTTTTGGAGCATATCAGTTGGCCACACCTGATGGAGAACTGTTAACATAACCCATCAACAACTTACATCTCATAAAGTTTTACACATAGCATCAGAGAGCTGGGCTAAAAACCTACAAAATACAAAAAAAATGAAAAATAGAAAAAATCATCCCTTGATGAAAACTTGGCAAACAGGCATCTTGGTGACATCAAAAAAATCAAAAAATGGAAAAAATAGTAAAATGAAATGAATTCATCCAATAGTGAAAACCTGGCAAACAGGCACTTTGGATAAATACCATGGTGAAAACCTAGCAAACAAGCGCCATGCATAGTCGATCATTGCTTCACCATCTACTGTTACTCAAATATAACTTTATCCATTTTTTCATAATCACGAAGGCCTGACACATTCATGACAATTATCCCAAGTCCTGTCGATTCCGATCATGGTTAGCATTTGGTTGACATCATCCCTTGCATATCCTTGCCTTTTCCCTTTGTCTACCTCTCTCCATACCATTTGAATCGGGTAATCCCCGATTTTTTTGGGGGAAAGACCTGTATCATTTAACTATAGTGGGTGTCACACATGATCCCACATTTTGGAAAAGTCCTGAAAAAATCCTAAAAATTTGCAAAAGTCCTGAAAAAATACTAAAAATCTGAAAAAGTCTTGAAAAAACTCCTAAAATTTTTAAAATTCCTTGAGAAAATCCAAAATAGAGTCAAATTCAATCTAATCAACTCAATCAATCATGTCAATCAATCTTTTGTCCATGTCCAAACTAGGTTGTCTCTGTGCTTTTGCTACGTAGGCAAGATTCATCTTTGAATCCTCGAGACATTAGGTTAGTCTTTCTAGGTTGGTCAAAATAAAATCATGATTCAATCTTTTGTCCTTTGGACAACATCATTGGTCATGTCTAACTACAAGGTCTCTGAGTGCACAACGTAGGAAAGGCCATCAATCGATCGACCCCCGAGGCCGCACTAGGTCAGTCCATTAGGGTTTGTGGCACAACATTTTCATACACGTCAATCTATCTTCAAATCAAGAAAATATTATGTCAATCTTGAGCTATCAGTCTATTGAAAATATATTTCATCAACACTTTTAGCCAATTCAGCATGTCAGCAATGACATGTCAAAATTCTATCAAGACAATTCACCCTAGCAAAATTTTGGGTTCTTCTTCAGATGTGTCCTTCTGAAAAGAAACTCTCATCATTTCTTTATGCTTTTGGGTGTGTCCTTCCTAAGCATCATCAACATCATCTGGCATCTTGATGGATTATCCTAGCTCTGAGAATTAATCTCCTAGTTATCAGTGTCATTCAGGATGTGTCCTTCCTGAATTTGATATCGCTCGACATTTGGCAAAACTTGACATTAAAACACTTAGCAAGCACTTGGAAAAAAAAATTCTATCTTTTGATGATTATCATGATATTAGTTCCTTATGTCTTAGGAACCATGACATATCATGATGATTATCCTTGTCTTTGTAAAATCACTCTACTATTAGTTTCTCCAAGATGTCCCGACTTCAGGATTTAGAGAAACAACGATGTAGTATGATGATTTAGTGCCTATTTTCTTTACTATCATGTGGCTAGTTTTTCAGGGATGTCCTAATGTCAGAATTTAGAAAATCAATGATGTCTCATGATTGGTATGGTTTTTCTAGCTATTGGTCATGACAAAGTGACTAGGGGCAATTGTGTTCCGTGTATGAGTCATGATCATCCTTGTCTACGACTGTTGATCTACGTGATGGTTCGACCTTGCACACTATTGATCTACATCATATCATAGTGTTTGTCGGCCATCATGACATTTTGACCCAATGATGATAAAAGAGCAATATCTAGGATAGCACTATAGCAAAGCTTTGAAGGATTTTTTGTTTCTGCACTAACATGCATTATCTTTCTTTGCCTTCTTTCTCTCTCGTGATATCCTATGACATAAATTTTTTTTTGCATACATGACTACATGAGCATTTCATAATCACATTTGACATCTGCATAAATCAAATACCATAATTCACATTTCATAATTCTATCATTTACATTCATCCATCTCACATCATAAAACCATCATTTGCATCAACATATAAGTATCATAAATAAAATTTGCATTAGCATATAAGAATCACATCATCATCGCATTACACATTGCATACATACATAACCAAATCTATAATTGCATTCACAAGCATAAACATAACATCCATGTATCTCATAGCATTGACATAAAAGCATCACATAGGATCTGATAAAGCATAAAATACCATAACACATACAATCATATAGACCACATCAAAACTGCATCGCATATATATAATCTCAAAAAATTGTCATGTCATAGGATAGAGTCATATGATATCCCAAAAATGGAGTTCACAGGCTTGAATATCAAAATATACAAGTGTCTAAAAATAAGTCCTATGATGGCCCTCCTCTATCCCATGGAGGTGAACTCCGAGGTGGTTGTGGCTACCCCATCAAGTGAAAAGTGACCTGAATCGAAGTGGTATCCTGAGTCTGAGAGCCTGAGACCTCGCTAATAGGAGGCTAGCTCTACTCTGCCTCGTGTCCTGATGACACTGATTTGTGCCCATGCTCTGACCTATGGCTGTGGCCTAATGAATGTCTATGATAGCTGTGTGACCTGTGGCCCAATGAATGACCTGACGAAGTAAACCCCCCAGCATTGGTATGACTACTGCTATGTTATTTATTGCTATTGTCTATCCGGTTGCCATTGCCTATCGTACTATAGGATCAGGAAAATCTTGGATCCCGTCTTTTTGGGGGAACCGCCTACTCATATAGTAACTTGTATTGCCCCCTGCTCTCTGCCATCCTAGCCATGTCTCCTATCGGCCTTGAGCATAACTCTACAAACTTAGTGACCCATCGGTCTGAATCCTACCATCGAATAACAGCCTGATCCCTCTCCACCCGGGTGACCTCTAACTCCATTGCCAAGGCCTTGTTCTGAGACAAGGCCGCATTGAGTCTTCTCTAAAGATTCATGATCCTCTGATGAATAGTGGCATTAGTAGGAAAAATGGGTGATCTGTCACCCTCATCATCCATGGTAATCATTTGTTCCCACAGCCTCTGATCTGTCTCATCCTCCACCTCCTCCTCCTCTCTCTCCTCATCCCTCTCCTCCTTGGCCCGGATCTCCTGCACATCTATATCAAGAGGATGTCCCCCAAAAAATGGATCCTCCTCTGCCCTTTCCTCTACCCTCAACTCTACCTCCTCGTCTCCACCCCTGACCTCCTCCTCACCCCCTCTGATCTCCTCCCCTACCTCTTGCTCGCCAGACATCTCTCTCTCCTCACCCTCCTCTCAAATGGGTGACAATGGTACACCTCCCACTCTCCTCCTAACTCGCCTGGGCTGCCTCCACCCTCCACCATCTCTCCTCCTCCTTGTACCCCTCCCATCTCCTCCATCCCCTCCTCCCCCACCATCCCCATCATCTCCCCTGCCTCCATCTCTCCCCCCATCCCCTCTGCCATCTTTGCTTCCATCCCTGCCACCCTAGCCTCTCCTCGATACCCATGGAATAACTGAACTTCGATCTATAGGTGGTAGACCATCAAGATCTGTCAAAAGGATAGGCGTATGAATCTTCCACCAAGCATCAAACTCGATAGGTGTCCCTAGATCTGCTAGACGTCCTCTCCACATCTATTGAACTGTCACTAGACCATCTACCTACTGCTCAACCATTTCCACTGATATGGGTGGCCCCCACATGGTCTCCCTGTAAGACTGTGCATACTTTGTTGTGCCTACTCCAAATGGTCGTAGTACCCACTGAGGCAAGTACATCTCTATGATATGCTGATTCTGCATTGTACAGCTAATCAAGTATCTAAACTATCTGCATAAAGATAGATGGCCATGCTCATGTAGCCACTATGCACAATCCTGGTAAGGCCTCCAAACAAAGCTAATCATGGTGTCAATTATGTGATGCCAATAACTAGTATCCCCCACGCGATTCTAACTGACTAAACCTGCATACAAGTAGATGTACGACATCCCATCGCCCAATTGCTACATCTATACTGGTGGTCAAAAGACAGGAATGTGCTCCCATGCCCAAATCATCAAAAGGGTAGTCCCACAGTTGATACTATGGCCCTGGTGATAGACAACCTCATGCAGTTGATGATATAGCATGGCCAGGAAACAAGGCCCCCAAGCAAAAACGGTCCTCTATCCTTGCATACAGACAAGTACATCCCCCCATCCAATGGGAAATTTATGACCACGACAATCTGGAATCATTAATCCAACAATCGGTGTCATCAACATAACATCCCACCTAGGAAACTAGTTGGCTACCACATCCCAACCAATCTCATAACCATCCATACCCAACTAGGCACCACTGACACCCTCATACATATCTAATAGGGCTTGTCACCCTTGGTGCGGGTCATATACAACCCTCTCTCCATGGATCAAAATGCGAAGTATGCGATACACATCCTCTAAGGTGACTATGGCCTCTCCTATAGGTAGATGACACGAGTAGGTCTCCAAGTGCCATCTCTCGCACAAAGTTGTCAAGAAACCCCTGCTTGCTCGAATAATGGGAATGTAGGTAACGTAGTACAACCCCAATGACATCAGGTGCTATCTCTCACTATCACTCAAATGATCTCTGAAGGCTTATGTCATCGACCTAAACTTGCATGTGTAAATCGACACCAATCGCATCTGTAGATACAGAAACATGAGTTAGCGCCTGTGGGTTAGCATTACTGAAATTAAAATGCATCTAAAACTAAAGTGAACAAAATTCAACTCTAGTCAACTAAAATTGCGTCGCATTGACCACAAATGTGTCACAATTAGTCAATTGTGGCTCTGCACATGACAATTACACTGAAATTTGTCGAATGCGTCGTTTTATCTAACAATTGCACACCTTAACAACATTTGCGGTGCCAGACGTGCAATCACGTCACGATTTCTTAATTGCATCATTCAACTTGGCAATCACATCACAATAGTGCAAATGCATCGTGGATTGTCTCAATTGTATCACAATATGGCAATTGTGTCATTTCCCCCATGCAAATGCACAACTTAACAAGAAAAACCTAGCTACCCAGGCACTTGCATCGCAACACAAAAAAATGTGTCGAACGCGAAGGAATTTGCGGCATACGCAACATCATTTGCATCACAACGCATCTATTTAAACCCCCATAAACCCTCATAAATGCTTTAAATTTAAAAATTGACAAGTTGGATAGGGTACTTACTAGTGCCTTTGCGCCCTTGGGTTGTCGGAAAGTCCGCACGTGGTATCCACGGTGGGTAGTCACTAGAATCACCATCGTCTCTTTGAGCTCTGATATCTGAAATTTCTATGTAGCAAATGACCAAATGACACTTGGTTTTGTCTTTTCAACCTATTTATAGGCTGAAAATTAGGGTTTTGACCTACTAGGTTTGTACTGGAGGCTCATTTGATTGCCTTTGACTGGCATTTTCGTTGACTTAACATCCTCCGTTCTCAAAATCACTTGTGCCATTATTTGTCTGGCCATTAATTTGAATAGTCGAGATATTTTCCCGAGGGGGCATAGGCACTCCGTACCTTCGTCGGGGCATATTCTGGACTTGTTTTCTTTCCCATAATGCGATAAACTACATTATGACAAAGAGGGGCAAATGTAGACACATAAAAATGACCAAGGTCTATAAGGAACATTTTACCACCTTTCGTCCTAACATGATTATGACATTGTAATTATGTTTCTAACCCACATTCAACTATTAGTTAAATAATTTATAATTATATAATTAATTCATGATCTTTCATTCTTCATGATTATTAAATAAAAATATATTATTTATTTATTTAATGTGTCACTAATTATCAAAGTATTTTTGCAATTAAATAGAGTCTCATTTATTTAATTAATCTTTATCATTAATGTCCTCCTGATTATTAAATAAATATATTTTAATATATTAATTTAATATGTCACTAATTCCTAAATCCTCTCATCATTAAATAGATTCATTAATTTATTTAATTATTTAACTGTCTCCTCTAAAATTAAATAATTATTATTAATTATTTAATTGCCTTATGTGACATTTCCCTCTTTTTAAATAAAATAATTTATTTAAAAATGACTTCACATTTGCTAACTGATTCTTCTTTTAGTAATGAATCTAAAAAATTAATTACTCATTATCTCACAAATCCATATTTTGAATTAATTTAATTCAAAATGGAAATATTCTTCTACAAATCAAGTAATTGATAAAATTACTGATTTTCTAAAATGTCATCTTCTTATCTTCTGATTTTTACTAATTTCATCTCACTATCACATTTATCCTTGATTTAATTTATTTAAATAAATCTTATTCACTCATTTGGGATTTTACCCTAACCCTAATTGAGAGTTGTCATTTTAAATCTTAACCATTGATTCTAGGGAATTTCTCAAATTCTCATCTCTTTCATCCGTTTAAGATGGCATTTTCTATAAAATGACAATCTTGATCTCATTTTCGACATCTCTTGACCTCGTAATATCTTATCATTTATCTTTTGCAATCTCATTATAATCTATAGGCTTATTAATTACCTACATAGTAGAATTAAATTTCTAGTTTGCATTTGGTTTATTGAGAAATCCTTCAAAGGCTTTGTTTAGGACTAGGCATATAGACTTTGCTCACAAATCTGAGGGCATCCATTATCACATCAAGCTTAAGGAGGTACAATGGAAGTGAATCATGGAGGGGAGAAGATTGGGTGACACTATTCTAGTTTCATTCACTTTCTCATTTTATCTGGAATGTGTTTCATTGTTTGTTGGATTAATTAATATGCATGCTTTATTAGACTAACAATCTGTTTTGCAAAAATCCTACATTACAAAGACATGAACTTCATAGCTCCATAGAAATGTGAAGCTAAAGAATAAAAGTACTTTATAGGCCCGTGGACCTAAAAATAATCTATCCTCCAAGAACTCTCACATGAAGGAAACCAAGGAAAGTGCCTTACAGACCCGTAGACCTACAAGGAAGGTATCCCCCAAGAAATATCACATGAAGGAAACCAAGGAAAGCACCTTACAAACCCATAGACCTGTAAGGAAGGTATCCACCAAGAACTCTCACATGAGGGAAACTAAGAAAATTGGACTCTATCGAGTCAAGAAGTGGCTTCATGGGTGCAGCCATGAAGCGACATGTTTACCCACATATAGAACATGTTAGGAAGTGACCACATAGGCAAGTAAGTGGATAGTCATATAGACCATCGATAGGTTGGAAAAATTTAAAAGGGGTCCCACACGAATCCTTCAAAAGGAATAGGGGTCCACTCAAGGGATACACTATTTGAAAGTGAGGTCTATTCAAGGTGCCCTCGAGATAGATGCAAATATATGAAGTAGGTCTAGTTAGGCTTCCCCCGAGCTGGACAAAAAGATGTTAAGTAGGTCTAGTTGGGCTGCCCTTGAGCTAGATGGAAAGATGTGAAGTAGGTCTAGTTAGGCTTCCCCTGAGCTAGATGAAAATATGTGAAGTAGGTCTAGTCAGGTTAGCCCTGAGCTAGATCAAAAGATAGGAAACAGGTCTAGTCGGGCTTCCTCCGAGCTAGACACGATAGAACTTATTTGAGATAAAACTTTTGAAGGGGTCCCTCGAGAACCTGCCATGTAAAGAAAGTGTCTACTCAAGGGATGCATTGTTCAAAATTTGGTGCCTTCTTTCTTGAATCAACTCATCATTAATGAATCCTTTTGAAAGATATTCACTTCATCATGGAATTTGAAAGAAAGAAAATTCCCCAATGCGAGGGGAAGATCAAAGTTGTTCCTACTTTGGAGGAAGGTTTCCAAGTCCTTTCTTTGCAAACCCATGATGAAAGAAACTTGTTCCATTAGGGTTTCAAATTGAGAATGAAATTTTAACAGATAAGTGTGTGAAGACTCTTGAAAAAAGATTCGTTGGCCTCGAATGAATTTTTTGAAGAAAAAAGTGATGTAGAGGTGACATTGTCACAAATGAGAGGGAAAACTCAAGTAAAGAAGAGATAAATATAAATAGAAAACAAAAGGAAAGAGAACACAAACAAAAGGCATGGTGGTAGCCTGATATTTTTAGATCAGAACTACTAATAAATATATATATTAGTATAATAGCAATATATAAATGAACTATCATCAACCCTCTACTATATTAGGCCATGTGAAGAATGCATGAGAAGATAGTAAAAATATAAAATTGGGTCAACATGGAAGGGAAGCCTAAATGATCCCAACACTTTGCATCATCCCCAATTTTTTGAGAGGTCAATCAAAAACATGGAAGAATGATGATACAAATAGAGGAAGGTTTACAACAAAAACACCATGTGTATATCCAAGCACCAATAGGGGTCATGAGGGTAATCAAGGCACATATAGCATGATCATGGGGGAACACATCAGAACACACACACATCTAATCTAAAGATGAAGAAGAGGTCTTCCCCTAACACTAATAAACCAAGATTTCATTAGCTTTCCACTCTAGATCATCGTAGGGAGAAGGAGGATGAGCGTGTAGTGGTAGAATGTTAAGGGGAGTAACTTCTAACCCTCCCACAACAAGGGGTAAGAAAGAAGGATCTCCAAGGTCTTTTTCACTCAATTCTGGTGGGTCTAAGGTCAACAACTTCATGAATATCACTGAAAAGGTTGGAAATTTATCCACCAAGTTAAATATGCAGTTAATGTGAGTTCCATTTTTCACATTGACGGATAGAGGAGATTGCACCCGAGGTTCACTACTAAGCTCACCAAGAGACTCGAGATAGGTGATGAACTCAAGGGAGGTCAAGACTAGCTATGTTACTAGGATAGAATAGTTCAATGCAAGGCCACCTCTCAAAGAAGCTAGGATCCCCTTATGTCCTCCATTTTTGGAAGGACTAATCTCTACCTTCTTCTTCGTCAGAGGAGGTGAGCTCCCAATAGATGAGGCAAGAAAGGTGGAGGAGGAGGAAGCAAGAACCACAATAGATATGACCTAGGTGTTAGTCATATCTACGAGCTTTGGGAAAGGATGGAAATATAGGTTGGATTTCAGTAAAGGTGGCTCCAATAAAGGAGTGATGAAAACCCGCACCTTTCTAAGGTTAGGCACATTTCCACTCGTAATGGAAGCCATGGTGTAAGAGCACCTTGACAATCTTATGATCCATGAAGAAATTGTTTAAGGTTGATTAATTTTTTTTTTGTTTCAACATATTTCAAGGGCCTTATAAGTCATTTTACATGTATTGGAGCCTTTAGGAGGTCATTTGAAGTTATTTGGGTCCAATTTTGTAAAAAAATGTAAAGGTTGTCTCAATATTGCAAAATTACAAAAAATATATGTAAACATGGAAGGTGAAAAGACATTCATTTCTTTGGTCATTCAAAGGTAGTTATAAACTAAATTTTCATGCCTTTAAAAAGGCCATTGTACATTTGGATATGGGTGGGTGATTGAGATTTGAAGTTTGAATAAAAAATATCTATGTTTTTATGCATTTTCTACAAAAAAGTTGTGTTACAAGCCCTTGAACGAAATTCTACAGTTTGGAATTAATGATTTTTTTTTTTTTGTAAGTGGTAGGTATTTCAATCACCTTCCAATATCTTTTTTTTTTCATGCATATTGATCAAATTTTGAGTAAGTTGTGTGTATTTTTCTCTAAACTGTCAAAACCCTCTGTTAGGGTAAATTGTTACATTGTAAATGGTGATTCTGCTATTTTATTCATTGAAATGGGCTAATATTTGGTGGAGGAAATCTTGGTAACATCTACTTTAATATTCTTGAAGTGTTGGACTAATGGAATAAGATGGTTGTGTGGAAAAAGTGAAGGTTATACCTGAAATTATGAGCACAGACTGGTAAAACAAAGTATTCAAGATGCTAAGTCCTAGGGTTTGTCAAAATACATAGGGTAATAGACTTCAATTTTTTTTAAGAGTATGTGCAAGTCTACCCAAATATGTTCCAATCACTGGATAATAGGATTTATATTTGGAAGTGGGATATTCAATAAGCTCCTATTTACCATTTACCTAATTTGGCCTAAATCACAACACTTTCAGTCCTGATTTGAATCATATTATTCAAAGTAACTTATGTTGATTTATTGATATGTTTTCAAACACCTAAATGGGTTTCCAAAAAAATATATCACAGTGTTGAGAAGAGGCCTGTAATGAGACTTAAGCTCTGATAGTCCCTTAAGAAAACCTACAAGCTTTGAAGGCAGTTTGTGAAAGAATTATCTTAAAAGTGAGTAACTTATGGTTTTGGGATTCATGAAGTGGCTAATAATGTTGTGATAACCTTAAAAAGGTTTCATATACCATAGATTTTGTTATATATGTCTTGGAAAACAAAATTTGTGTTTGAGGGCCATGGTTGAACAATGAGGATAGTCATAATAAACATGTGAAAGAAGGATATTGTCATTGTAAAATGAGTTGATGGAAACCCATTGTTGTGAAGTATCTCCACTAAGTGAAGTTGTGAAAATTTTTTAAAAGTGTTTGAAGACCATAAAGGGATTTGGAATCCTAATTAAGAAGCTTGTATTCAAGAGAGTGTTTTTTTCTTCCTCTTTATTGCATCAAGTCATAAGTGGTATAGAGTTGGTTTGAATGGAAAAAAGGGGAGGAGAGAGGAGGATGTAGAAAAATGCCATGATACATGGGAAGTCTCTCCTCTTCCTTCCTCTGTGAGGCATCTACATAGTTAAGAGAGCCTTTTCTCAATGCTTGTGCTCATGCGCAAGGGGGTTTCTATGAGTCTTCAAACTAGAGGCTAGAGGTTGTGAATGAATGGAAGGCTCTTGCTCTACCATCATAGTGTCCTCTATAGTCGTTTCTAGTGGAGGGAAAAAATATTGTGCGGGAGTAGGAGGGATAGGTTTAGGGATAGTGGGGGGAGTCAAATCCAATGCCTCGGTAGCGGGCCTCTTCCCATTCGTAGGTTTAAAAGTAGGGGTGGTAGGAGGCCACAGAGGTCAGGACACAAAGGATTCCCCATGAGGGTCTTTCTACCTACCATACCAAATGGGCCTAGGTTCCATGGGTAGGATAGGAAGCTCAAATTCAAGACGCTTGGACTTTCACCAAGTGGGCACCATGGGATTCTCTCGCGAACATGAGACAAAATAATATGTTACCATAGTAGAGTGAGGGGAAGCATTAGGATGGACAACAAAAGAGGAAGAAGGAGAATCTTGAGACCATTTATCTTCTTCCCTTGTACATTCCTTGGCAAAATTATTGTCAGCTTTCAAGAAAGCCTTATGTGAAATAACATAAGGCAAAGGAGGGTATCTCACTTTCAACCTCAACTTCCCTTTATTGTAATATTGATACTTGCAATATAAGAGGTCCTTCCTAGGCGAGAGAGGACCAATAGGTGTAGGCCAAAAGTAATATAAGGAGTAACTACCATGAGCACCTAGCGACCTATAGCCAGTGTCGTGGACCACATGCATGAAACCCTTGGGAGTGAATTTCGAAAAATTATTAACAATCAAGGGAATTGCATTCATAGCTACCAGCCAAGGGATACCCAACTTTACTCTGAAGAGTTGAATCCTCAGGACAATGTCAAACATAAGGTTTATGGACTTATGTTCAACAAGAATTGATAGGACAATACTACCTAGAAGGGGTACGAATAATTTTGTCATGCGTGTAGATAGTACTCATAGGTGTATCACATCCATCCTTATACAAGAAGTTGATTAACATGATCTCCTTAGTTATGATATTCACTTGAGATGTCAAATCAATGAGAACACCTACTAGGCTATTTCCATCTATCCTTAGAGGAATGTAAAGAGGATATGGTTCTTTGTTAAAGCCCATCAGGAGGTCCTGTGAAGTGAAGGTTATACCAGTACTATTGTTCATAGGCTTCTCAGAGGGAATAGATTGATGCAGGAAAGAGGCCATCTCATAAAATAAATGATACTTCCATAGAGCCTCCTAAAGGTTACAAGGTAAGGCAGTGACCCAATTTAGATTTTATTATGAAAAACTTTTGGAACCTTCCAACTACTCATACAGGGGGTCACAAGATTGGTTGTGAGGCGAAAGCCACACAACACTTGAACCTACAACGCTCCTAGGATATGAGGAAAGGAACTTTTAGTATCAAAAAATGGAACCAAAATGGTTCATGTCAGGTTCACCAAAAATTTAAGAGGGAGACCAACCATGTCAAGGCCCCAGGTCAAGAGAAACAAGCTGCCCTAACTTACCTTAGTTTAAGGGAGTTTTAGGGAATCTGGGATGAGAATGATGAGGACTATAAGGTTCTTTGATCAATATTCAAACCCAAGACTTGAGAGGGGACTAGGCGAGTCAATTTTCAGGGTCAACTATATGTCTTAGATAGCTCTCTATCAGAGGAAAAAAGCATGATTCTGGGATGACAGTGTGATGCACCGACATCTCTTATGTGCACTAGCATTCGTATGACCAAAGGACTGAAAAGAAAGGGTCTAACCACTAGAAAAAAAAATAACAACCTAGTTAATGGTTTCTAGGAGAGAAAAATAACACTATGAAGGAAGAAACATATAAACGAATATGATAATATAGGTAGATTAACACTAGGATGACAAGAATGATCTCATGTAAAAACTTGTTTGCCAGCTAGGTCCACAAAGCACACCCACCTACACACAAAAAAGAGGAATTATTTTTGGGGGCTGTATAGGGGTCTGCCTCAATCAAAATCCCATTTTGGTGTTTACACCTCCATGGACAACCAAGTTTGCAATGATAGAGAAATATTATGATAAAGAAGAAAATAAGAAAAGAACACTAAACCATTATAAAACAGTAATTTGCTTACTCAACCAAATAATAGAGGAGAGGAGTAGAAATCTTACCACCTCCACCAAGATTGCTCAAGGGTAATGGAGGAGAAAATGAGAGGAAATCAAGGCTTTGTTGCAATGGTGTGGTTCTACACTTGCTCTGTTGAGCTTATGGAGTGATGGAATTACTACTATGGAGTGTACAAATGTTGCTTGAATGCTTGAAGTGAATGCTATAATGCTTGGAGAGATTACGAAAGGATTGTGAAGAGATATAGAGAATGAAAATGGATGAATGAATAGTGAATTTGAAGGAAAGAGTGAATAAAATTTCCATATTCGGGTCAGTCAGCTGAAGAGGTGTTACAATTTGACTTCCAATGGGAAGTGTAACACCTCTGCAAGATCCATCTGTAGGAATTTTCTAGGGACATAAGTGTGTCATGCGGATGTCTTTGTGTTGTGTGATAATCTTCGATAGTTATTCCTCTACCAAAGCTCAAAAAAGGAGCCAAGTGGAATGAAGACATTGATCTTATGTGGAATTTTGCATTCGGATTACGTTTTCTAAAATGAGAAAGGGTGAAAGGGGAATTTGTGTAAGGGGTGCAAATTTTCTCCTATGTAGGGTTCAAGGTTGAGGGTTGAGGATTTAAGTTTTAATGGATTAGGGTTGAGGGTTGAGGGATTAGGGTTTAATGGTTGAGGGATTAGGGTTTAAGGGTTGAGATTTGATGGATTAGGGTTTAAGAATAGTGTTGAGGGTTGAGGGTTTAGGGATAGTTTTAGGGTTGACGATTGAGGGTTTAGGGATATGTTTTAGGGTTAAGGGTTAAGGGATTGAGGCTTAAGGGTCAAGGGTTTAAGGGTTTAAGGTTTAAAGGTTAAGGCTTTAGGGATTAATGGTTGAGGGTTTAAGGGATTAGGGTTTAAGAGTTGAGGGTTTAAGGTTTGAGGGTTAAGAGATCATTAGGGTTTAAGGTATAAGGTAGATGGATTAGGGTTGAGGGTTTAATGTATATGGTAGAGGGGTGAGGGTTGAGGGTTGAGGGTTTAAAGGTTGAGGGTTGAGGTATTAGGGTTGAGGGTTTAACATATAGGGTTGAAGAATTAGGGTTGAGGGTAAAGTGTATAGGGTAGAGGGTTACGTTTTGAGGTTTGAGGCTTGAGAGTTTAATGGTTGAGAGTTGAGTGTTTAGGGATAGGGATTAGGGTTGAGGCTTGGGGGATGGGAGTTTAAGGTATAGGGTTGATGGTTGAGGGTTTAAAGTTTGATGGTTAAGAGTTGAAGTTTTCAAGTTTTAGGTTTGAGGGTTTACGGTATAAGGGTTGAGGGTTTAAGGGATTAGGGTTTAAGGGTTGATGGTTTAAGGGTTGATGGATAATATATTAGGGTTTAAGGTATAGGGTTGAGGGATTAGAGTTTATAGTTTAATGTATAAGGTAGAGGGATTAAGGTTAAGGGTTGAGGGTATATGGTTGAGGAATTAGGGTTGAGGGTTTAATGTATAGGGTAGAGGGTTGACGGTGTAAGGTATAGGTATTAGGGTTGATGGTTTAATGTATAGGGTAGAGGGTTGACGGTGTAAGGTATAGGTATTAGGGTTGATGGTTTAATGTATAGGGTAGAGGGTTGAGGGTTGAGGGTATATGGTTGATGGATTAGGGTTGAGGTTATAATGTATAGTGTAGATGGTTTATAGTTGATGGTTTAGGGTTGAGGGATTAGGGGTTTAAGTATTGGTGGTTGAGGGATTAAGTGTTTAAGTTATAGGTTTGAGGGTTGAGGGTTGAGGGTTGAGGGTTTAAGGGTTTAAGGTACATGGTCAAGCTATTAGGGTTTAGGGTTCAATGTATAGGGTAGAGGGTTGAGGTTTGATGGCTGAGGGTATAGGGTTTAAGGGTTTATGGTTTAAGGGTGTAGGGTTGATGGAATAAGGGATAAAGGGTTGAGGGTTTAAGGGTTGAGGGTCAATGGATTAAGGGTTTAACATATAGGATAGAGGATAGAGGGTTGAGGGTTGAGGGATTAATAGTTTCAGGTATATGGTCAAGGGATTAGGGTTGAGGGTTTAATGTATAGGGTCGAGGGATTAGGGTTGAGGGTTTAGGGATTAAGGGTTGCCGCAATTAGGGTTGAGGGTTTAATGTATAGGGTAGAGGTTTTATGGTTGAGGATTGAGGTTTTAAGGGTTTAGGGTTTAACATTTTAAGAGATGAGTTTATAGGGTTGAGGGTTTGGGGTTGAGGGTTGAGAATTGAAGGTATAGGGTTTAGGGATTAGTGTTTGTTTTGAGGATTTAAGGGTTGAGGGTTGAGGGATTTAGGTATAGGGACTAGTGTATAGAGTAGAGGGTTTTACAATTGAGGATTAAGGGATTAAGGGTTTACGGTATAGGGTCGAGGGATTAGGGTTGAGGGTTGAGGGCTGAGGGTTGAGGGTTGAGGGTTGAGAGTTTAAGGGTTTAAGGTTTTAAGGTTTCAGGGTATAGGGTCCCCATGCCTCTTTTGGATTGTCATATATTATGTGTATCATAATTTCATGAAAAATTTCAAATTTTTATAAGTTATTTCTTTACACTATAGTACTATGGTGGAACTAATAATTATCTATTTTTCATGCTATGCATACAAATTTTTATCATGTTGAGGAAGCAATCAAGGATTCGTCAATCATGAGATGAGAAGGAAGCTAAGAAAGCAAATAAAATAGAACAAATGAGGAAACTTTGAAGTGAGAAGAGGAAATTGCACATCATAGAAGAATACATATCAATTGAAAAGGAACATGAACCATGAACAAGAGATATGGTGTTGATGGCATGAAGGGAACAAATGAAAAACCTTTATGTAATGAGATATTTGAACCCTCTTGTTGGAGACATGTCCTCTACTACAAGTCAAAATGGAGGGACACCATCTATTGCATATATCAAGTTGAAAGTACATCACTTACATGTAAATGAGGTACATCGTCTTTCCCATCTCAACATAAAGGTACATCATCTATTCCATATTTGATGAAAGGTATTCCATCTATTACATCTTATTTAAATATTGATCAAATTCCTAATATTGAGGAAAATTTACCTTTGAGAACACCTCTAGAATTTTACTTAGAAAGACCAAGTTTTTGATTAATATTGATGAGAATACATTGCAAGCAATGGAAGATGAGATTCCAAAACATACTTGTAGAAGATATGCTAATAATATTTGCAGAGTGTTCTTTGAAAAATTAAATGAAACTAGAATATGTTAGCTATTTGTTAAAATGATGAGAAATCTAAAGTATATGTCCATTATGAGGATTCTTGGGTTGAGAACATAGGAAGCTTCAAGTGAAAAATCTATTTTGAAGAATCTAATGAGTGCATATGAGAGTGTGGGTAACACCTCATACACTAGAAATAGTAATTTCACATGATGTATCATTACATCAAAAAAAGTAAGAAATCAAATGAAGAAAGATCATCTCATTAGAAAAAGAAGTCAAGAATTGAGAATAAATAGATTTTTTTTATTGAGAGCCATTGGAAGCCATGAAGGAATATAGGATACTGATGGCAATGAATTATGGGAATTATTGAAGAGACTACCATGAAAAGATAAGCTAATTGTTGAAACATTGAGATTCCCAATTGAATAATTTTGGAAGAATAAAACAAGGGTATCTCTGAATCAAAGGGATATGGTAAGAATGAGAAATGGTAGTCAAAACCATGAGCCACATCCAAAGAATTTTTTTGATATGACTCAAACACAATTTTTTGGTAAATTTTTAGAGATGTATCCTAAAGTTAAAATGTTTCAAAGATATTTTGAAATAATAAATCCTTTCTTTGTCAAAATAAATCACACGTGCACTACTTGTTGTTGTAGAGTACATATTGGGTTTTCTAACCATTTTGATGTTTATTAGTCTATATGTTCAGATTTGCATACTAAAAATGTTTTGTAGGATTGTGGCATACATGCCCCACCTACATCTTGAAGAGACTTCATATCAACAATTTTATGTGAAAGAGAGGAAGGTCAATTATTCTACAAGAAATTATGCTTTGATGACACATGTTAGCATTCTGGTGGCTTGCAACATATTCCAATATGTGAACATATGGAAAGTACGCATTAGGTTGGAAATTAACTAGTAGAATTTAGCAATTATAAGATAGTGGCCTACAATACAAAAGATGGTAAAGAAGAAAAAAAATGTGATTTGGTTATTGAAAAGATTCTAGTGTATAAGTTTATGTCTAGATTTTGTGATAGTATAGTGTATTCATATGCAAGGAATATCCATAGAGATCAATGGTTGGACTTGCAATTCAAGTTGTATAAGGACACATTTCCACTTGGTAGCATTTTTTTAGTCATCTAATTTGTAGAGAAGTATAGTCTATAGCCACAATGTGAGGTGCAATCATAGTATTACAACTCCACACAAGTTACTTTATTTGTGCACATATCATTCTTTCATGCCAATGATAGTACAGAGGATGATATAAAGATCATAAGGAAGTATCATTTTTATATTACTGATGATTGTATGCAATCTATAGAATTTGTGCAAGGTTGCTTTCAGGTGTTCTAAAATGATTTGGCTAGAAGGGGCATATCATTCTGTCGACATATCATATGGTCTAATAATTGTGCATCACAGTTCAAGAACTCACAAATTTTTTATTGGTTGAGTAGGATGCATAATATTAAAGGTGTCCAACATATGTGGAACTTTTGTGAGGTTGGTCATAGAAAGGGGGAGCATGATGATGTAGGAGCATGCAAATTTGATAGGTGCAATATCAATCATCGAGTGTTGTACTGCTTCGATGGGTCCAAGTAATAAGGTAAGTCCTCTGTTCATGTATTTTTTTGGTTGATATATGATACTAACATTACACAATATGATGATTTTTATATAATAAATGGATCAAGCGAGCTACACTCTTTCAAAATATCTAATGCAGGTTCATGGAGTATTCATATGTAGAAGATGGTATTCTTTTGTTCTCCATGTACAATTCAAGCCTGAAATGAGTGTGAGTCAAAGGAGTGGGTTGGAGAATGGTGGTTAAGATGTCTAAGCCCACTTGAAATGTATAGGATCCTAATGAAACTGGAACTAAAAAAAATTGAATCATTGGCTGACTTAGATCACATATATGATCTACTTCAACTAGGTAATATATCTACTTGCATAGGTTTTGAAATTCCTAAGGTTATCTTATTCTGTAGTGTTTTTGTAATGTTGACTAAATTCATCTAATTTGATGCACATAAGAATGTAGGGTATGTTTATGCAGTCATTGTGGATGAAGAAAATGAAGAGGAAAAATATTATTACTTGTGTCATTATGTTGAGGCCAAAGATAAATTGGAGGCCCTAGTTACAGATGTAGAAAACATTGAATACCCTATAGGCTCGGTGGTTGTTACTGGAACATGAATTAGAAGGTACCCAATTAAGAGTGTTAATATTTGGATGTTTGAGGACTTTAAAATGCATTGGAATATTCTTCATTACTCAAACCTTTTTGTGGAATCCAATGTTCATTTGATCAAATATGGGGATGTACCTTTGAGCAATAATTTTTGTAAGGTGTGTGAGTTTGACCATGAGGTAATACTTGACACAATAAAGAGTAGAGAGGACCAAGATGGTTCGTTGGATTGATTTATAAGTATGTTCATTGAATTTTTAAAGTAATTTTATTGATCATTGTCTTTGCTAAAGGTATTCTTTCAAAGATTTAACACAATCCATATGTTTGATTTTGACATTAATCATGAATAAAATATAATACTATTTTTGTTTCTACTTTTTCAATATTTCTTTTGATATTAATGTATTGGAGATGATAGTTAGACCTTTCATTGTCACATTTCAAATTATGTTTTGGTTCAAATTTCATATAGCATAGGAAGGATTTACTGCCCTTCTTTAACTTAAATTTTCTAATTTTCTTGCTACTGCATTTTAACACATATATTTAGTGAATATTGGGTAGATTATATGCATATTTATGGTAGGTCCATTTAAAATGGTACATAGTGAAATTATTTTTAATAAAAAATACATCCACTATCTTTTGTTGTGTTTCACAATCAAGTAAAAATGAGACCAAAATGAAATTTTAATACCCCTACTGAAACTCTTCATAAAAATCAGTTTGGAAAACATAGTAGAAGGGTTAGTATTGTCACCCAAAATTGCACCTTGTTGGACAAGGAGTTCAACATTCCAGTGAAAATAGAACTAACCTCAAGGTGTGGGTGTAAGGAAGCTAAGGTATAAGAAAAAATTCCTACACTAATATTGAGAGGAGAATACTATAAACTTTTACATATCTTTAACAGTTATAGAAACTTAAATAAAAATAAACATAAATATCATGCATACCACAACACAATGATTTACGTGGGGAAACCTTTTTGGGAGAAAAACCCCACACCCCAAAATCAGCTAATATATTATTCAAAAATCATAAAGATTATAATATACTTGTAGAGCAAGCTTCTCAAAGGATTATCACCATTTAGAGATCTAAAGGCAACACACCTGCTATTGGACTCTCAAAATACATCCCAATACATAGTCGTAATACAATGCCCTCATAGAATAGACTAGTTGACTTTTAGTGAATTTCAAGCTAATAAAATATTTGTTGTCGGGTATAATACATAATGATGAACAATCCAAATTAACAATAATAAAATATAAATAAAATTTTCCTTTTGGGGGTGCTTCCCTTGAGCCCCAGCTAGGGTGCACTACCCCTAGAACCCACCTGAGGGGATGATCCCCCTGAACCCCTTGTGGGGGGGATCCCTCCCTTTCCCCCCCATTGTCATCAGATGAACAATACCTTATGTAATTACAATTTTGAGACATATTTTCTCAATATTAGGACCCTGCGAATGAAGTTAGATCTATAGAGAAGGTAATCTTCCTTTCAAAACTAGATGCAATGAAGGATGGTACAAGACAATACTATAAAGTTCCACACAAAACCTAGACTATGAATTTGATAGAGGA
The DNA here is from genome assembly GCA_007115665.2 of Sequoiadendron giganteum. Taxonomy (NCBI): domain Eukaryota; kingdom Viridiplantae; phylum Streptophyta; class Pinopsida; order Cupressales; family Cupressaceae; genus Sequoiadendron; species Sequoiadendron giganteum. The sequence goes on along the minus strand of CM021104.1, from coordinate 546,359,857 downwards.
AAAGGGAGAAGGATGAAAGCATAAAATAAAGGAAACATTGATGAACCAAGTTTAAAGTGTTTCTTCCTACTTTTACAACATAAAAAATCAACAAGATCACCTAAAAAGGATCACATGGTTCTCTACCTTATCAGATTTACAGGGGAAGCATGAAGGGTAAGAGTCTAAAATATTAAAATGGGTAGGAGTTACCTATAGTAAGCACTTTTACAACAATATAGCATGCATAAAGATACCTGAAAATACATATAAGACAAACATAAAGAAGAGACAAAAATGATGATCTTTTATTGATACAAAGGTATGAAGCCAATTTTACAGTTGTATAATTTTGAATAAGCACAATACTGCTAGAGAAAATCTATGAGAGAGACCAAAGGAGGAACCCCTTGAAAATGTACAAGTTTTTCCTTTATAGTTCAGGCATAATGTAGTTGACTATAGCTAAACCCTAACCGTGCATAAGGTTAGAAACAGGTAGAAATTTTCCCAATGAGAGTTGAAGTGACCATATCATGAAAATAATGCTAAAGTAAAAGCCTAGGACACATAAAGACCTGTATTTTATGCCTCTACAATAAACGTTGTTCAAAAACCCTCTAAAATTTCCCCACAAAATCAATAATCTAGTTATGAGGCAAGAGAAGATAGAAAATAATTACTGATAAATGGGCATGGGTGCCCATGAAATCAACCACAACCATCAAAAAAAAAAATAAATGTTGTCCTAGAGACCCAAAAAATGAATAGGTGGGTGAGAAGGTCGCTCGAGCATTAATGGTGTCACTATGAAAAGAAGAACAAAATAGGGAAGGTTAAGGCATCGCATCTGAAAGGAAACCTTTACTATATTTGGAATTAAATGGCTTCGACCCCTGAAAACTATCACTATCAAAGGTTCAGTGTAGGGGATACCGCTTCATGCCTATTGAAGATACATGCTAAATACTGATAGAAATAACACCAAATCCGTGAAATTTGAAAGATCCAAAGTAATCTAGTGTCAAGATCGACCTATTGGCTTACCATAGATCGATGAATGGTAAGAGGTAAAGTGAAATCCCAATCTTGAAACTCCAAAAATATAACTCAACTGGATATCGATGAAAGGAGTCAGGGAGAAAGGAGGGAGGGGAGAGAATTAAGGGAAGATATAACCTAGAAGGTTGATCTCTAACCTCTCAAAGGTGAGATTGGGGGTTGGGGGAGGAGGTGACCTCTTACTGAGTAAAAGGTAAGGAGACACCCTAATGTTCGATGTCCAGAGACCATCATTGGAAATTGGAGGCTACAAGGAGGATATGAGAAAAAATAATAAGAAAGGTAAGTGATAAGAGGGAATCCAAGGCTTTGAATTACAAAATACAACACTTAGGAAAACATTTTAAGGCCTTAGTTGGACTTCGGGGGTCAGGTGAGAGGCTTATGACTTGTGAGGAAGGAGTGGTAAGGCTTGAGGGGTAATGTCAAAAGATAGCTCTTAAAACTATTAAGGGGAAAAGAGAGGAAGAATGTGGAAGAGTTGGAAGATCAAAGGTGATGAAGGAAGCATGTCAAGAAAGAGGGAAGTGTTAGCCTAAAAGCTCAAAGCACCTAGACTTAGCCAAATTTAGGACTTTTCCAAGGGAGACTTGTGCAAGGCGACCCATGTGGGATCTCTTAGATCATTTATCAATAATAGGTCATAAGAATGGAATGACATGCAAACATTCTTGGAAATTTTGCGAGATGAATTCTAAAATGAAAGAAAATGGTTTCTTTATGATTTAGGACATAAAAGCGACACATTTCACAATCATTCAATCAAGGAAAATGGTGTAGGAGCACTAAGTTGCTTTCAAGCCTCCATGAGGCCATTTGTAAATAATTTCTCTATTTTATGTATTAGGTCCTATAATAAGGTTTATCAAACCATTTTATAGGTGTTTGAGTCTTATTAAGTCATATTTTAAGTCATTTATCAAATAATGTTTAAAGTTGTTCCATATTGTAAAAATTGTAAAAGTTGCTCAAGAAAGTTGTCAAGCAACTTGTTAAAAGTGTCATTAAGGTGTTTTGTCAAAAAACTAATTAAAAGGTGGTTGAAAATAGTTTGTTTTGATTGGAAATGTATAATTACACCTTCCAAAACTTGAATTGGGGGGTTGGAGACATTATTTTTGAAGTTTGATGAATGACAACCTCAAGTTTTGTGTGCATTTTCTGATTTTTACATTGTTTCCAGGTTTAAGTTGTGATTTGTACAGCCTAGTACGGACTTAAATAATGGAGTATAATATATGTATGGAATTATCTCTATTTCTAGTTTCCAATTATTTTTGTCTCGTTGAATTTTATTGTGTTTTGTGGAAGATATGACTATTGTGGTGAGAATGCCTATTCTGACAATATTGTGCAAAATTTACAGTCTGAAAAGATATGATGGTATGAATTTTAAAGTCTATATTTTTTATCTGAAATTTTTTTTATTTTGTCTTTAGGTGAATCTAATTTCATTTGCTTCAAGTCTCATCAAATTTCATTAATATTTGAATAAGTTCTGACCATTTTTGTGAGAGTTGGTCTGAACCCTACCTAGGGTTTGCAGTTGTGACATATAATGACTAATAGCATGTGTTATACAAAGATTTATTTGGATTATTGTTGAAGGATTGTGAGATATGTTGTTGAATAATCCTAACTCTACATCAGAAAACCCTAACATCTCAATCCAAGAATGAATTGGGGGAAAAAGATCTTGCAATAGGGTTGTCCTAGGGTCTGATTATAAACTAAAGAGGGATTCACCACCAAGCTAGGGCTTTGAAAGACTAATGGAATGAAAAAACTAATGCCTAAACCTAATGCAATGTAAGATTTCACTAAATGACCTAGAAAATCATGAAAATCAAAATAGAAAGATGAGAGATGAAAAGTGTGCACTTGGAAACCTTAAGAGGCCTAAATGAAGTCCTAAAATGGTGAAAACATTAAATTTTATGCCGACTTGGACTCATAGGCCAAACTCAATGATTAAGTCCTAGGTTAGGGTTTCTAGGCATAAATTTGAATTTGGTAGAGATATGATTGAATCTCTTGAAATCTACAAACTTTACTATATTGTGACTCATATGCCAAAAGTTGTGTATCAGTCTAGTTAGGGTTTTTGGGAAATTCAAAGTCTGATTCTTCTCTTCAATGTCTACTTTGTCCTTTCAACCTAATTTTTGCTTCTGAATCTCTAATTTGCAACCTGTAGATGTCATCCAATGATCTCTAATGCAAGGTGACAATTTTGACAACTTTCAACACTTTGAAAACTTTCTCCAAACTTTCTCTTCAATATGTATTCAGCCTAGACCTACAAATCACACACTAAAGAGAGGGGAAAATGTTTTTTTGTTAGTGTAATGGGGTTTTCCTTGGTCAAACCCCATTTTGTTAATCAAGCCTTGAAATGAAATGAAATAAGATGAAGTAATGATTAATGATAAAAATGCAATGTTGCAACTCAACAAACCCTAGCAATAGAGTGTTGGAAATATGTATGAATTGGATCCAATGGATGTAGATCTTGAATCTTTCTTGAATGTGATAGATCTTAAGTGGAATGCTACCTTGAATCATGAAACCCTACATCACATTGTTAGCTCGAAGACAAACATGATGCATGATGAATTTGAAATGATGCAAGCTTGATACTCGAATAATGCTCTAAATTTTTTTTGATGACCAACCCTTGAATGCTCTTGAATGCTATAAACACTTGAATGCTCTTGTCAACTTGAATTATCTATAAGGATCACTTGATTGCTTGTTAGGATGAAAATGAGAGAAATAACCTTGTATTTATACTTTTTTATGCCAAATTTCCCAAAACTACAACACTACATGCCAACATCAGATATAGGATAATAAAATACTACCAAGAATTTGAATTAAATTTTATTTTGCATCACACGAGAATCATATGCCAGAAGTGGTGTATGAGTCCCTTTAGGCATTAATTATGGGACACTTTTTCAAAAAAATTTATAATGATGTGAAATCTAGGTTGGGGTCCAAAAACCTAGGTGGGACTCATATGCCTAGTGGTGTATGAGTCCCATATCACTAAATTTGGGCCACATAACCTTAAAAAAGCTAAATTATGATTGGATGTTGGTTTATATCAAGATTATCCTTGGAAAGATGCATTAAATGACACTTGTGGATGCTAAACCAGGGTAATTAAAGCATAAAGAAGCCCAATTAATTAATAAAACCCTAAAAAGTGTGAAAATGTGTTACAACAATTTACAACACTCTAAATAAGGCATAAATAAGCTCATTTAGTTCACAAAGGCCCAAGACCTAATGTGAATAAGTTATGTATATTACAACACTAAATCAAGGCCATGTTGGGGAGTACTTTTTATGTCATTACATCTAGCCCCCACTTTAGTGATAGGAGGTACTCACTTCCAACTCAGGCTAAAGCAGACCAACACACATCAAAAAGGATCCAAATTTACCAATGCTAGGAAGATAAGATGATCATGGTCAAGAGGGTTGCACAATCCCTCAAGACCAAGGTCCTATGGAAAACCAACATAGGCACAAAAGAACACACATGAAAATGATATAAAGATAAATAACAAGGCACAAGCATACAATACCAGAGACACAGAAAAAATAAAAAAGTAAAATAAAAGAATGGTGGATCAAGCTTCGACCATTTATCCATCACAATGTGCATAAAATATAGGTTTTTTGTCCAAAAATGCATGCTCAATCTGAGGCAACGAAACTTCAGGATGTATGTTGGGTGAGTAATCTAAGGAGGTGAGACACATACAAACATAGATGGTATGTGATCACACACACACTCAAGTGGCTAAGGGAATTTCATGCCTCAAATTGGCTTCCCGTCCAACCATACCAAACCTATACCTCCTGATAAATTTGATAAGGCACCAGATAACAATGAACTTTGAGATTCATGAGGTAGGCAAAGATTCATATGCTTGAAACTCATGAACAAACAAGATGGACCAATAGGAAAGAAAGGTGTGTTATGCAAGGTGGCCATATAACTAAAATTTTATAAATGAAAAATGTAAAGAATGTTCAAAGGAGTCTTTCTTAGTTCATGTAAGGTCTTAACTTAGGGAACATTATGCCTAATGTCTCCAAGAGAGGACCAATCAAAGAATAGAAGATTCCCAGCTTAGGGGATGCAATGTGTGACATCAAACCACTAAGAGGAATACACTATGCTAAGAGAGATCACACTCTTTGGAGACATCACATAAAATATTGCTACAAAGAAAAAGATGCATCATATAAGCAAGAAGACTACATCATGAAACATGAAAAATAAAAATGTAAAAGAATAACACCGATGTATGCTCCCACTTTAAAGAAATTGCTAAACACCATATTGTGAGCAATTACTTTAAAGTAGAAAATGATAATTATAAATGTAAAGAGGACATGAGAGCCAACTTCTAAATCCATATGCCAAGTCATAGGTTTCCAAATAAATCTACATCATGAAAAGGACAAGCAATTCCCCTAAAACGAAACTCCAAATACACATAAGGGATCTATGGATTTGGGGTCAGTATGTTCTTGCTACAATATTTTTAGAGAGCTCAGAACTATCATAATTCCCCAAGTAATCATAGAATTGGAAGAATGACACAAAGAGAGAAAAAAAAAAGAAAAACCTTTTGGGTCAACATGGAAGAAACATGAAGGTCTCGACACCTTGTGGCATCCCCAAAAGGAAAACACAAGACAAAGAGAGAGATAAAAGGAAAATATTTTTGGTCAACATGTAAGAGACATGAATGTGTCAAGGCCTTGTGTTATCCCCAAAAGAAAAAATCAAGAAAAATAGAGGAATGTCACAAAGTGAAGGAGATATATCAAAAAAAAAGTACGAGGGATCACATTACGCACATGCAATCACACAAAAAAGAAAGAAAAAATGCAAAAGACTATTTAGGCATATGCGAGTGAACCTAAAGAAGGTCTTCCAAATCCCAATCATGTTCATTATATACCAAAGGGACAATAGGAAGTGCCAAACTAGGATCATCACCATGTTCAACACTCTTCTTAGGAGAATTTTCATTTAAGCTCATAGAAGAGGAAAACAATGTATTCATTTCATTATACACCTCTTCATCAATCTTTGCAATCTCATCATTGTCATCCAAGTTAATGACAACAGGAGGTTGAGTGATAATTTCCAAAGAAGGGATTATCTCTTGTTGCAGTTGTGCTATAGGATCTTTTTGTTTTGGTAAAGGGGGAGACTCATCATGCATTTCTTCAGTTAAGTTTGGATCTTGATTTTCTTTGTTTATTTCTTGATTTAAATTTTCAGCAAGGGCACTATTTCTACACCTATGCTCTTTAGCACCTCTATTTCTTTTAGTTTGGTTTTAAAGTTGTATTTGTGTAGGAGTGAGGTAATCAACCATAGGTTTCTTTTCTTCCCTAAGGAGAGGAATGACAAAAACCATGGAGGGTTTTTCAATCACTTTCTCTTTAACTTTGTAAACTTGTTATATTCTAGGAGATGTAATAGGATTTTTTTCGTTATCATTGTTTTTTTGTAGGAAATAGGAAAATGATCTACCTTAATTTTTTCTTGGTTGTTTAGTGTTACTTTTAGTTCAATCATGTTTTCATCAAGTATGGTAGGCTCGTTTGTGGTTTGAGGAATATTCTAAAGGGATAAATTTTCTATGCATTTTTCCTTGAAATTTTGGTAAAATTTGAAAAAGAAGTCTTCTAGAGGTTTAATAGGTTCCATAGGCTCAAGCCAAAATAAATCTAATGAAAATTTCCCTCGAGAAGAAAAAGGTTTAAAGACACTATGATGCACGGTTCAAATTTCATTATAAAATGGAAACTTTAAGCATTTATGCACAACCAAAGGGACAACGTTGATGGAGTGAAGCCATGGTTAGCCTAGCTTCACACAAAACTGGTTTGATGTCGAGATGATGGAAAAGGAGACATCTAATATTTTCGGTCCTATTTCATAAGGTAAGGTGATTGATCCCATCATAGGGCAAGAAAAACCATTATGTGTCTTGATCCATGCTTTCGGTTTGTCATATGTTTCTTGATAAAGCTCATGCACAAGTAAGAATTCTTTAATGATCACTTTATCTCCATAGACGAGATCTATTAATATCCCATTAGTGGGCTTGTCATAGATTTGGTCGGCTATGTAAAGAGGACCATTAGGCGAATGATTAAGTATATCTTGTGAGGAGAAATCAATCTCAAGAGGCATTTTAGCTTGAACCTTACGAGGTATGGCCTCGATCAGTCTATCCATATCATCCATAGGATCATCTTGAATAATATCATTGTTGTCATCATCTTTGTCAAAATTCACCACATCATTCTTTGTATTTTTTATTTCTTTGAAAAATGAAAAATTATGTTTAGGAATGGGGTTGGTAAAGATTTGTAATTTTTGGTTAGGAGGGGCAAAAGAATTATTTCCTTGATCATTAACAATTGAAACTAAAAGATGATCGAAATCAATAAGGTCTTGCACAAGATGTTTAAGATTCTTACAATGTTTTGTATCATGTCCATTTTGTTGGTGATAATGGAAATAATAGTTCGGTATATAGTTTGTAGGTAATGGTTTATTAGGATCGAGAGTTTTAATAGGGGGTAAGGTAATCATCCTCTATTCTAAGATTTGTGACATTTTGTTATGAAGGGTATCAAGCAAGAGAGTGAATTGTATTTTCGGTTCCCCATAATTAAAGGGTATCGGTAATTTAACAACAAATACTTGGGTATAGACATGTTGAGTTGTTATTTGAGGGGGATTTAGTTGAAGGAAGACTTTTTTTTTTTCCTAAATAATTGTTCTAGTTTGCGAGCTCAGAATTCTTAGTTTGGCTAGAGGTGGATTTGGTATCTCTACTACTAACCAAGTTTTGATAATCACATAGGACAGTACGTAAGTTCATGAAGGAGGGTAATTTCATCATGGTAAGCTTATCTTGTATCTTACTAGGAAAATTCTCTATGAACATATTTTCAAGGTGAGGGTTGGGTACCTTTACATCAATTTGGGAATAAAGCAATTGATATGATGAAATAAAGTCAGTAATATTTTCCTCTCCTTTTTTCTTACATCTCATCAAATCGGCCAAGGTCATCTTAGGAGTCATATGCACTTAGAAATGGTTAATAAATGCCTCAAAAAATTTATTGAATGAATGAATTGAGTTGTTTGGAAATGAATAAAACCATTCTATGGTAGTATCCTTCAAGAATAAAGTTAGTACATAAGGTCGTATAAGAAAAAACATGGTCAGAAGGATCTCCCTTCCCTCCATATTTCTTGAATATTGGAACCTCTACACCTTGTGGCATTGGTGTTTGAAATATATCTAAGGAAAAGGGAATTATTTTGACATAATGTGTAGGTGGGACATTTTGATTTTGGTTGATGGTGGAAACTTGCTTCTAAAGGGATGAAACGGTTTGCAAAAGTTGATTTATGAGAGGCTGATTGTTTGTAATATGAGATGGAGGTGAATTTGGTGGAGGTTTGTATGTGTTTGAGGGAAAAGTGAATGTAATTATTATAGGTGGTAAAGTGGTAGGAGATATGATGTGCAATGCCACAAATGCTAGTGGAAATACCCAAGGAAGGAATCACATTACTAGTAAATTGCATTGTTGTTATGACTCGAGGGTTTGTATAGCTAGGAATAGAGGTAATTGTTATGGGAGGATGAATTTGAATTCCTCCTTGTCTTGTGAAATTATTCTATGGTAAAGCACAACTAATGGTAGATGTAAGATCTTTCCCAGAGATGTGAACTAGATGTTACACACAAGGTCAAGTTTATCTTTAGTTTCAAGCATGTGATGAATGTTATCTATGGTAGGGATGATGGTAGTTGAAATATTATCTGTACTTATTTGATTTTGTAGGTTTTCTATGTCTTCATGAATTTGGATTATGATTTCTTTTGGAACACTAGCAACCATTGTTTCAACATGCATCACACTACTTGAAGGAAAATAATTGTTAAGGGTATGGCCCAAACCTAGTGAACTATTGTCAATAATAGGAGTGAAAGAGATAGGCAACCTAAGATCCATGAGGATTGTGCTATCATAGGATGACATGAATCTCTAATTTTGTCTCATTATAGTATTAACAATAGGACACCAAGTAGAAAAGCTCGTGCAATGGATAGTAAATGCAAGATTGATGCAAATGCAATTTAAGCTAAATGTAATGAAATGAATATAATAGAAACTATAAATAAATAAAAAAACTTATCAATAGTAAACAAAAGCTCAAGAAATAAAATTTTAAAATCTAGAAAATGGAGTTTAAAATATGCACTAGTGCTAAATCGCCCAAAGGGGTGTATGAGTCCCAGTGAGGGTTTTTTTCGTAACTTTTCAGAAAATTTTAAGTGTTATGTTTTTTAGTTTGTATGATCTATAGACTAAATGAAAATGAAAATTTCAGATGATTTTCAATGATGCAAGATTCAAAAATGTAACCTATATGCACTTTCACTAATTCAAGATTTAAAAACTCTAGAATGCCAATTAACTAATGCAAACCCTAGTGCAATGATAATGCAAGAAAGATCTAGGATGATGATGCACTCCAAATGAGAATCAAGATTTTCTAAACGAAGGTTAAAAAAAATGAAATGGAATAAAATGGTTTCTTTATGATTTAGGACATAAAACAACATATTTCACAATCACTCATTCCACAAAAATCCTAGAGATCCCTATCAAAGGATGAAGTAGCAGAAAGAGATATTGCAATAGGGTTATTCTAGGGTCTGATTATAAACTAAAGAAGGGTTCACCACCAAGATAGGGCTTGGAAAGATTAATAAAATTCAAAACCTAATTCTTAAACCTAATGCAATGCAAGATTTCACTAAATTTCCTAGAAAAGCATGTAAATTAGAATAGAAAGTTGAGATATGAATGGTGTGCACTTGGAAACCTGAAGAGGCTTGAATGAAGCCCTGAAATGCTCAAAACTTTGAATTTGATGCTAAATAGTACTCAAACACGATACTAGGTGATTTAGTCCTAGGTTAGTTTTTTTGGGCAGAAACTAGAATTTGACAAAGATATGATCGAATCTCCTAAAATCTTAAAACTTGTTTATACTAGGACTCATATGCTAGAAGTGGTGTATTAGTCAAGTTTTAGTTTTCTAGAAATTCAAAATTTGACTCTTCTCTTCAATGTCTTATCTATTCATTCCACCTATTTTTTGGATTTGAATATCATATTTGCAACTAGTAGATTTCTTCCAATGATCTCCAACGCAAGGTGACAATTTTGACAAATTTCGACACTTTTACAACTTTCTCCAAACTTTCTCTTGAATATGTCTTCAACCTAGACCTGAAAATCACACAATAAAGAGGGAAAATTTTTTTTTGTTAGTGGAAAGGGTTTTACCTTGGTTAAAACCCTTTTTGTTAATCAAACCTTGAAATGAAATGAAATAAGATGAAGGATTGATGAATGAACAAAATGTAATTTTGCAACTCACCAAACCCAAGAAATAAAGATCTACAAATATGTATGACGTGTCTCCAATGGATGTATATCTTGGCTATTGCTTGAATGTGATAGATTGTGAGTTGAATGCTAGCTTGAATCATGAAACCCTACATCAAAATTACTAGCTCAAATACAAAGATGATGCATGATGACTTTGACATGATGTTTGATACTTGAATAATGCTCTAAAACACTTGATAATCTACCCTTGAATTCTCTTGAATGCTCTTGTGAACTTTAATTTTCTATAAGGATCACTTGATTGCTTGTTAGGATGAAAAAGAGAAAAATAACCTTGTATTTCTAATTGTTTATGCCAAATTTCCCAAAATTACAACACTAGAAGATGACATGAAATTTAGGAGAATAAAATGCCACCAAGAATTTGAATTAAATTTTATTTTGGGCCACACGAGGCTCATATGCCAAAAGTGGCATATGAGTCCCATTACACACTAATTATGGGACACTTTTTCTAAATTTATTAGAATGATGTGAAATCTAGGTTGGGGCCCAAAAAGCTACGTGGAACCCATATGCCCAAGGTGTCGTATGAGTCCAAGATCACTAAAGCCAGGCCACACAACCTTAAAACACAAATTATGATTGGTTGTTGGTTTATGTCAGGATTATCCTTGGAATGATGCATTAAATGATGCTTGAAGATACAAAACAAGGTCAATTAAAGCATAAAGAAGCCCAATTATTTAATAAAACCCTAAAAAGTGTGAAAGTGTGTTATAACAGTTTACAACACTCTAAATAAGGCACACATAAGCTCATTTAGTTCACATAGGCTCAAGACCTAATGTGAATAAGTTATGTATATTAATGAACCACCAAAAATAAATTCATATGCTAAAAGGGAAAGAGGATTCCCTTTGCTAGGCACCTAGGGTTTTTCACCCAAGGAGCACTTGGTTTAGGAATGGCTCTCTTTCAACTTTGGTGATATGATTTTTGGGTAGGTTCATTAAAAGGGGGTTAGGGGCTTAATTTGATGTGTGTGGAGTGCCCTAAATGTAGTAAACTAGAAATGAAATGATTTATTGAATGCTAAAATATTGAAATGCAAAGTGCTGGAAAACATAATGTTGTATGCAAACATATACAAAATGACCTAAAAATGTACACCAAACTATATAGAAATGAAAGAGATAGAATGAGTACACCTAGGATTTGAATGAGGATATGTTGGAGGTCTGGAATGCTATTGAGATTGATGCACAATCCAAAAGGGACACTTGTGCCAATCTAGGCGATCAAGTCCTTCCCTAGAAAACTTTGTCGGAGAGGGTTTTTGCCAAAAGGGTATCTAGAAATGTGAAAATCCTTAAAAAATATTTAGTGGGACTAGGTCACCAAAAGTGTTGACCTAGTCCTCTTCTGATTTTCTACAAATCAAAAGATGGAATCTGGAACCTTCGGTTTGTGTTTCCTGCTCTTTCAGGTGTCTAGTCCCGAAAATGCAAAAAATAATCTATAAGTGTCTTCCAAGGTTCAACTAGGGTTTCTTCAACCTTATAGAGCTTTGAAATTTTTTTGAATGATATTTCACCTTGGTCCTTTGCAAAATCTTCCTATAAGACCTATAAAACACACAAAGAAAGAAATAAATGTTGGATTTTAGGGTATGGGGGGTTGCCTTAGTCAAGCCCCTTTTGAGTAATTAAACCAAGAAGATGAAATAAAGTAAAGAAGCATGGGAAACTGAGAGTGATGGATTTTACCTTGCCATAATGTTTGATCTTGAGTTATAGCAATGGAGATTTAGTCCTTTAAAGCTTCTTGAGAGATGTCTTGTTGGCTTAGACTACTCAAACACTAGTTTACTTGAGAAGAAGAAGAGATGAGAGATGAGGAGGAGAAAATGAGTGGTGCATTATGTGTCTCTAATGATAAATTATGGTTTTTAGGCTTAATTATACAATTTATGCCCTAATTTTCCCAAAATAACACCATGCATTCTGACCTTAGGGTTTTAGAGACAAGAATCCTGAAAGAAATTAAGTTAAATTTGAAATTTATGCCACATAGGACTAGGTCACCCAAGGTGGCGACCTAGTCCACCTAGGAAATTTTGATTAGTTGTTAGGGATTATCATGTGGTTATTTATGTTTGTCAGGATTGTCTTCTAAAATACACCAAAGGCATATATGTGCATTAAGGGGTCATTATTGCATAAGAAAGGGTTGATTTTGTGATGAAAAGCTTAGGAAAGTGTGAAATTATTTTACAACACCTTACAACACTTTGACACAAGGCTTGGAAAGGGATAAAAAGAGGCTGAAAATGGTCCAAAATCCATGGGCAAGGGTCCAAATGAGAGAAAAGTGTCAAAGGCTACACTTTTTGGCGACACATTTATACCCCACTTTAGTGAGAGGATGAACTTGCTTCAAAATCACACTAAAGTAGCCCAATGGAGATGGCGAGGAATGGAAAAGAAGAAGGATGAGAGAGTTGAAGGAGGTGGTCAAGTCCCCAAGGATTTGAGACTCTAATTCAACTCTATATCAGTGCAAGGACATATTCAAGGGTGAATGAATTACAATAAAATGAGATACATGATAATGAAATGAATTTTTCTGAAATGACGAGAAATGGTGAAAAAGATGTGCTCACTCTGGGGCCATAGAACATCAAGTCATCCACAGGGTGAGTTGTCCAAAAATGTGAGAAACATACACACGATTGGTATGTCCTCACACACATAAAGGTGGCTATGGGGAAAGTCATGACACTTGTTGGGCTTCCCGCTTGAACCATACCAAAGTTATACCTTGTGATAACTTTGATAAGGTTCCACAAAAGAAAGTGATGTTTGTAATGATTTTGTTTCAAAGGGATTTTGCTTTGTTCATTCGATGTCTCATCTTAAGGAACATTATGTGTAATTTTTCCAAGAGACGCAAAGTGAAAATGTACTCATGCGGTATACAAGAGAGGCAAGGGATCATCTTGTATGCAAAAGAGGAAAAATGCAAATGTCTCATCTTGAACAACATTGTGTGTAATGTTTTCAAGAGAAGGAATTGGAAGAAAAATAAGAACACACAATGAAATGTGAGTGGTGATGTATGGCCCCACTTTAAAGGAATTTCTACGCACTATACTATGAGACATTGTGTTAAATTAGAAGAGGAGGAGGACATGAGAGCTTGTTCAGAAAGCCCTATGCCAAGTCATATGTTTCTGATAAGATACGTCATGAGAAGGAGTGTATCTCACATGTGAGTCAGCTTAAGATAGGTCATCCACATCCCAAGCTTACTCTTAAATATGTTCATGAAAGGTTAACGACAATTCAAAAGAGACAAGTGACATACGAGGGAAAAAGGCTAATGAACCCCTTGCCCCCACTTAGTGCAAGAGAAGAGTGAGCTGAAAGGGGTGGGTAAAATGTAAGGTTGGGTGAAAATTAGTATCAATTAGAGGAATTGGGTGCCCCCAAAGAATGAAGAACACCACAATCCTTAAGATGTGGAATCCTACTACTCAAGGCCTTACACTCATTAGTGTGATGACCATGAAATCACTGGTAGGCAACAAAGGAATGTTTGTGGGAACATTTGTTTTGAGTTCTAGGAGGAAGGGAGATCAAGTGATCTTGGAGGAGTCTCAAAAAGATACCATTTTGATCGAGGGTAGAATGCGATCCATTGGTGTGAAAAAAGGAAGGGTCTTGCTTAGCATAGGATGGCATACCTACACAAGGCTCTATAGATTTTGAGATTTTGTTGACTCCTTTGGAGGAATGTGTAAAATATGAATGAAGAGAAGGTTACGAGATGACATTGTCATTAAGCGGATAGTCCTTTGTTGGTTGTAAAGCATCACTTTGGATGGTAGGATTAGAAGGGTGAATTAGGATGGTGTCGATGTTGGAGGAAGGCTTGAGGATATCAATGGAAGGAAAAAATCAAAGATCATGATTGGATGTTTGTGTGGGAGGATCAATAGGGTTGTAGATACCTTGTTCATGAGCACCACAACCATTTCAGCTATAGCCAAGTTGCTTCATGATCTCATAACCTTTTCTATAGAGATTTTTTATCTTTTTTGGATTAGGTGAGGGTTGATTGTGCACTTCATTTTTTGAAGTGGTTGAGTTGGATGTATGTGAAGGATCGGTAGAGTCTTGTGTTGACAGGACTATGCTTCCCTTTGAAAAGTTTGTGTTGATGATATTGGATGCTCCCGTTAAGGGAGGGGTGAATTCTAAGGAACCCCAATCATCATCTAAGAGTGATTGTTGGATGGGTTCAACTTGGGTGATTGGTGTTGAGGTGTTGAAGTGGTTCTCTTTGGATTTTTCAATGTTTAAGCAACTGCTTGGTTCAGGTTCGACATCGAGTGTGTACACTTTGTTGCTAAAGATGTACTTCATCTTTTGATGAAGTGTGGAAGGCACACCATTCATAGCATGAATCCATGGCCTACCTAAGAGATGGTTGTATGAAACCTCATGAGTCATAACATGTATTTTAGTGTCTAATATGGACATTCCAAATGTAAGAGGGATAGTGGTCATATTGAGCAATTTCTTAGTGACGTTGTCAAATCCACAGATAGAGAGAAAATTAGGTTGGATGTGGGATCTATCTATGCCAAGCCTACCCAAAAGGCTCACACTACACACATTAAGGGCATAACCTGTATTTACAAGAGTTCACTTTATCCCTATTTTTTTGTATTGAGAGATTATCATGAAAGCATCATGTTGTTTTGGTACATCCAAAGGAGGGAGATCACTTTGGTGAAAAGCAATATCAACATTTATTCCATGAATAATAGCTTCTATATAATTTCATGGTCCATTACAAGGGATAGGAACTTGTTGTAGGGCTTCTTGCATCATGTTGTAATAGTGACAGGAGACTGCAATAAGGTCTCATAAGGATATTTTGGTGGGAGTATTCCTTAGTTGATCAGCAAGTTCATACTCCCTAAGGAGGGAATTTAGGTGAGGTCTAGTAGGTAAGATAGGATTACGTAAAGGTAAAGGAGTGGAGGTTGATGGTTTTGGTCATGGATCTTTGTGGGTGTAATGTGTATGAGAAATGGTATTATGAATCGATTGCTACAACACATTATGGGTAGGTGGGTAAAGGATGAATTCATGTTTGTGTTTGGTTGAAGGAGGGTAAAGGATGAGTTGAGGTTGAATAATATTAGAATCCTTGAGCAAGGGAGAGGCCAACATTGTCTCTTTATTTTCTGCTAAGGATGTAATATTGTTATTCTTATGGTTGCCCTTATTGGGAATCATGATATCCTCCCTAGGAGGAGAGGTTTTAGGTGACCTACAAACCGATTGTGCTTGACAATCAAAGGTTGGTGCTTCTATAATAGCCTAATCACTAATAGGGAAAGTATCAATGATGGAATGGGTATGCTCAATAAGGATGTGTTTAGGTGAAGGAGGACAACTAGGATTATCATAGCCTTCACTAAATTGTGTTTTCTAACAACAAAGTCACAACTAGGAGAAAAAAAAGTGTTATTTTCATGATTAGATATGTTTGTGTTGTCCTGGTTTTAAAGTTCTTGTCCACTAACTGAGGTAATAGGAGAGAAACTAATAGGATTATCATAACTCTCATTTATTGGTTCTTCAAACAAAATATCTTCATCAATAAGAGGAAAGATATTAAGAGAAGAACTAACATGATCATTAGGAATGTACAAGGTTGATTCTTCATTCACTACAACATGCTCATAGGGAGAGGGGAGTGATGTGTGTTTAACATGTCTAGTTATGTAAGCTACTAAAATTTTGTGAATAAAAATGAAATTTGCATGTAACCATTGTATGCAATCTTTCAGAAATATAAACAATGTATATGCAATAAGATAAAACATTTCCATATAATGTATGGTAAGCTTTAATAGTGTATATGGGTGATCCCACAATAGTGGTTTACAATTTTTGGCCAAACTGGACACTGAAATTATTATTTTTAACTAAATCTTCACATTCGGGCACCTATAGTGGCTAAACCATGATGAATTTGAAGATGATGCAAACTAGAGTCTCATAAAATTTTGTCTATAGATTCTAAAAACATTTTTTTCAAAAATTTTGGAATAAGATTGCTCTTCTTTTTCCATCTCCCACGAAAACTGGTTTTTTTTAGAAAACAACATTTTTAAAAAGTGATGCTCACCGTATACAACATAATTGTTTTTATGAAGGATAAAATTAATTTTTTTTCAAATTTAGATTTGTAACTATGATATCTAGAACTTTCGTTTGGTCTCATAGTTTTTTATTGAATATTTTTTCCTTAATAGAGTTTTGAAGTCAAACCAATTGCAATTCAGACATAGGCGAACTATATACAACATAACATTTTTTGTATGTATCGAGATTCAATTTTTTTTTTTTTAATGGATCAAGGACATAAATACCAAGCATGAGCATATTTTTTTTTTAAATATTTTGATAATTTTCTATTTTTCCACATGTGCAAAATAGAGACTTTGATTTTCGGTGAAAAACTTATGTTTAATAAAGCTTAAAAATCACATACATAATAAAACCAAAACATATTAAAATTATATTCACGGGATAGATCATTTCGAGGACTACCATAATCATTTCAAATAAATTTTAAATTAATTCATTTGATCCCCCGAAAGGTAAATCAAATGTGATTTTTTATCAGTATTTTGATAGGTGTAAAGGAGACTCATTTATAGGTATGGTTTAAAACTAGCGAGGTTATATCCAAGGGGGTTTGATCTAAGGTGGTTTGATCAAACCCTCTTCAATTGGAATCCTTAAAATGGAAATTTTAAAGGCTTAAATCATTATATTTATTAAAAATATGTGATTTCAGCAAAATCAGTTCCTCTCAGAAATTGTAAACCAGCTTTGTGGGATCACCCATATAATGTCCATGATAAAAGGAAAAAGTAATTTTAACAAACTAATGAAAATTTTAATGAATATAAACATTGTATATGAATAAGTGAAAATTAATTTTATGAATGAGATGCAAAATTGTAGAAATGTAAACATTTTTAGTAGTAATGATGAAATGTTTTTAAGAAACACCATCCTAAAATGATGATTTTGAGCTACAAAGAGAAATCCTATGTTCCCAAAACTTTAAAAAATTATAGTATATGTTACTAGGGGCCTAATAAAGCACAAAAAATGAGTTTTTTGGTGCTGTGACAGTCAGTGTAAAATCTGGAAAGGAACTAGGTTGCCCAGAATGGTGAATTAGTTCTAATTAGGGTTTTTTTTTTTTTTATAAAAAATTTGCAACTGTTTAGGATGGGTATGATGTTGGAATATAAGAAGAATTAAGGTAGGTGTAGATTTGGGAGAAATTACAATGATATGAGATGAAAGAATACAATTTATATACACTTTCATGCATGCAAACATATGAAACCCTAGAATGCAAAAGAACCATGCAATGGAAATCGAGGATAAAGGAGGACTCTAAATCAGAAAATAAGGGTGGAAGAATGTTGGCCTCACCAAAATTCACCGCCATAAAGAAATGGATATGCTAAAAGGGAAGTAGGATTCCCTTTACCAAGCAACTAGGGTTTTTCACCCAAGGAGCACATGGTTTAGGAATGGCTCTCTTTCCACTTTGGTGATATGTTTTTTTGGTAGGCTCATTCAAAGGGGGTTCGAGGCTTAATATGATGTGTTTGGAGTGCCATAAATGTAATAAACTAAAAATTTAATGATTTATTGAATGCTAAACTATTAAAATGCGAAGTGCTGGAAAACACAATGTTGTGTGCAAACATATACAAAATGACCTAAGAATGTGTTGGATGTTGTGGTTGTGTTGTTGATATGTGGTTTTCATTGATGTCAACACTATTAGCATTGTTGTTCTTGAAGGTTGTATATGTCGAGGATATTGAGAAAATTATAATAAATATGTTGCAGGTTGTCTATGAACCTGTGAAGTTTAGTATGGTGGAAAATTAAATATGTTTGTATTCAAATGTTTAACTTTAAACGGTTTTTGGCGAGGCCTATCTAGTCTATACTTTGAAATATTCAGAGGTGCACATCAAAATTTGTGCAAGTTGTGTGTTGTTGTGTTCCTACAATTATTCTATTACTGTAGTTGATGTTTCTAGAAGAGGATAATGTAATTCTGGTGATTCTAGTTGTTGTGTATGCTTGTTCAATGATTGTTGATGTTTTTATATCATTCTCTATCCTTTTATCATGTTTGCATTGATCGGTGTGATCATGATGAAATATTTTTCCGTTATGGTGGTTGTAGCATGTTAGAGATCCTTGTGGATTAATATTTTTATTTTTGGCATGTTCGAGGAAGTTGATTTAGGTCTTCATTATGTTGTGACTGAATTTGATCGGTGCACATTAAATACTTTTTCATGAATTGGGTCGATAGTTCGTAATTTATTCTTTTATTTTTTTCTAATAGAGTTGTTGATGTAATTCCATGTAGTGGATATATTTAAGAGCAAATGTTTGTTCATTTTGAAGTGTGTGTGCTCAATGTATCAGAAATGTGAATGAAAAAATGTGTGAATAAAGATCAAATCATTCGATTGTAGAGAAGAGTGTGAAGAAGATTGAGAAAAGTGTGAAAAAGGGTTTTTGTGCTTAATCGAAACTGTGATCAAGCTTTTGTAGAAGAAAATTTATTAATTCATATTCTTCAGATGGTTTAAATCTGAATTTTTTGTAAGGCAATGAGCCTTCGCATTTGAGCAATGAGCTCTAGGTAGTGTGCCTAAATTCACGTGCATTCGTTATTCATTTTTCATTATACTTCTAACAGGGTATAATCTTGTGGACTAACATCCACCGTGGTTTTTCCCCTAACATGGATTCCATGTATAAAATATTGGTGTTCTTGTGTTTCTAATGTGTTTTCGATTCATGCTTTCATTGTTAATGATCAAATATGGGATTAAAGGTTAATAAGGTTGATTAAGTATTAAATTTTGTGACAATTGATTCACCCCCCCTCTCAGTTGTCTATTCTTGTTTTTCCAACAATTGGTATTAGAGCAGGTTCCTTTGAATAAGTTTAATAGCTTGAGGTGATCCGAGATGGCATAATACAAGAAGGATAGTCCTATATTCAATGGAATAAATCACTCTCTATGGAAGTTCATAATGGAGTGTCATTTCAAGTGCATTGGTGATCCCTTCTGGAAGATTACAAAGAACATATATGTTATTCCTTAGAATGGTCCCTCTACTCCTCATGAGATCAAAGAAGCTGAAACAAATACCAGGGCTATAGAAGCATTATTGAGTGCTTTGACATATTCAAAGATGACAAGTGTGATAGGTTTGAGAACAACATATGAGATCTGAAAGAAGTTGAAGACATTGTATGAAGATGATGCACGAGTGAAAGTTCCTAAGCTACAAAGTCTGAAAGGTAAATGGGAAAACTTGAAGATGAGCGAGGATGAAAACATTAGTTATTTCATGCAAAAATAAAATGAAATAGTGATGGGTATTTGATGTGCCAGTGGAATCTTGGATGAAGAAGAGATTGTGGCTAAAGTGGTAAGATCATTGCCCACTTCTTACAAAATTAAATCTCATTCTATTGAATAACTCAAGATAGTAACAAATGTGACAAGAGATATGTTGATTGGTAAACTTATTGCCTTTGAATTGAGTGAATTTGGTGAATCTACTCCTAAGATAAAATATGCATTCAAGGTAACTATATTCTAAAGAAACTAACAAAGATATGATTCGGGAGAAAGTTCTAGAAGTACATTCAAGTATGAAGATGAAGAAAGAGAGTTAGAAGAGATGGAAGCATTGATTGTGAAAAGAGAAGCCAAAGGAGAAGGTACTTACAAAGGAAAGTTGCATATTAAATGTTTCTCTTGCAATAAGATAGGTCATTTTGCATCAAGGTGTCTTGAGTAGTTCCTAGGTTCAAACCTGGAAAGCCTAGATTTCAAAAGAAATTTTATTATGTTGAAGAAGGTGTTACTAATGATGAATCTGATAAAGAAAATGGAAATGAAGATGGATGGGTATTCATTGCTATCAAGGAAAATTTTATAGAGTCCATTGAATCTACTTTTGATAAGAATATTGAGAAATATCTTGTAGCCAAAATTGAAGAAAAGGATGAATGGGTGATTGACAATGGATGCTCAAATCATATGACTAGTGACAAAATCAAGTGTCTAAGCCTAGAAAAATATGACAGAGGTTTTGTAAGATTTGGAGATAACAATGCTGGTGTGATTTGTGGAAGAGGCACTATTTATCTTGGTGGTAAATACAATACTGATGATGTCCTTTATGTTGAAGGATTGAAGCATAACCTATTGAGTGTTGGATAGATGGTAGACAAGGGATACAATCTTTAGTTCAAATATGGTAAGTGCAAGATACTAGGAAGTTCCAAAAATGTAATTGTTGATAATAAAAGCTTGCGCCTCTCCGAAAGTCTTATCAGAAATTCAATGAGTGAGGGACAACATGCGTCTCACTGAATACCTCTAGGATATTTATGGAAAGCTGACTCTTCTCTAAGTTTTGGAAAAAGGGAAAAAAAGTGCGAACATAAAAACATGAAAGATGGCGATGTGCCAATGCTTTTACAATATTTAAAAATCACAAACCTCCCTCAATGAATGATATGCTAGACACATAACATCACTTCCCTTCATTGGCAGGAAGAGAACAAAAAACAAATCTTGATACAAGAACATATGCAATCATTCAATCAACCCTTAGTAAATGCATATTAAGATCTGAATCAAGCATAGAAGTTTCAGACCTAACATAAAAATGTTCTAAAAGAAACAAAAAATATCTTTCATAATACAGTATATTATGAAAGAAAAGACAAGCTTACAAAGAAAATAAAGAAGTCCAATGACATAGTCCAGTTTATAAAGTTTATGATTCATTCATATACACAAATAGTACATAAGTATGATAATCAAAACTATTCAGATTAGCAAGACATAGTGTTCTATTCTGGATACAAATATAATAAAAAATATTGAAAGAGACCATATCATGCATAGTTTCAAGTATTTTTCAGAATAACTTGTACTTCAAATTCAAATGAACTTTAAAACAAATATTGAATTCCAATCTAATAATAATGGCTGCTAGATGTCCAAACCTAATAGCCTGAGAGTTTTTCCTTTAGATATTTTCTAGCTACCCTATTTATGTCATTTAGATATTTCAAAAGGATCAATCCTTGTAATTGTTCTAATCCCAAAATATAGTCTAATAGTTAGTACTATCGATCACCCCCGTGGAATTGGTAACACCACCTCATATATTCTTACTGACTAGAAATACAATGCATTCCATTAGAATTCAAGTCAAACATTCCTTTGTTTGGCTACAATGCAAAGGGTAATGCGTCAAACGGGCGAAAAACTTCTCCAAAAAGTGAAAAAAAAAAAATGCCCGCCGGATCGACACGTGGATTTTTTTTTTAAAAAAAGAGACAATACTCACTGAGAGATGTGCAACCACCACGTGGCACATTGCATGTCTATTTGGAAATACAAAATCCTCGCGGTGGGATCCCCTTGAAGAAAAAATAAAGATGAAAGATAAAAACACACACAAAGGCAAAATTTACTTCACATTTCTAGCGACTCATAGGGGGTCTTTGTTTGCAAAGGCTCGAATAGAGACCTCTGGTTATTCTTGGAGTTTGAGGAAGGAGGAATGCAATGTCTCCCAGTTTGTGTCACTTGGTTGATTAAGACTACTAAATGCCTTATATTCCTGATCTAGTTCAAAGACCTCCTTGAAAGAAACAAGTTCCCATCTATTTGAAATGGTGCCCAAGTGATAATAGAGGTGTGAGAGATGGAGGATCTCACTATCAACATCTTTTTCTATTGGGGCTGAGCTTGGGCCTAGAAGATCTGGAGGAGTCTGAATCCTGCTTCAGACTTCACCTGTAATCTGCTTGACTGACAGTACATCCCCATTTTCTGAAGAGAAAGGAGGCAACCCATAACTGTATAAGATTCTGAAATCCTTCTTGATTTCATCGATCCTCTTATTAAAAATTTCTTGGCTATTCTTAGTTCGCAATTCCACCTTATGATAGTAGATAAATTTATTTACTTTACTAGAGGTTTCCCTACGATATGCTATGCCTGCACCTTTCAAGGCCTCATCTATTGCCATATAGAGATTGGAGATCAAACTCAACGATTCAACCAATTGGGGAGCATACTCTTGAAGGGTTTGATTGACCATTGGGCCCACTCTTTCATTTATTTCTCAAGCACCCCTTAAGAATTGTAAGGCTAGTTTCAAGATGGCGAGTGAAACAATGATTCATTCCCAGTAAGTAGATACCTACCTTTTATGTATAGGAAATGTTCCAAACTTATGTGCAATGACTAACTCCTCTTGTATATGAGCCTCCTTCTCTTTCAATCTTTGTTCCAACTGATCTCTCTTATAAAGGGATTCTCCTAGTTCTGCCACTAGATTTTGGGTTTCCTGAATCCGAGCATGTAAAGAAGCCTCAACTTCTTGCTTATCACTTCTTAGTTTCTCAATCTCCTGTCAGGCCTTTTTGATCTCATCGAAAGCCTAAGCTCAGATGTCATCTAACTTATTCCTTACATCTTCCTAAATATGTTGGTGCTCCTTAACAAATTGATGCTCGACTGTGAATGCACTCTTCAATCTATCAATCTCGATCTAGAGTTGGCTCCGCTCATCTTGGAGCACTTCAATAGATTCCGCCACTTCATTTTGTTGGTCTTGTACCTACGATATGCGGGTCATCTCCTCATTGCGGGCTCTAAGCTCTGACTACAGATGGTTCACTGACTCTTTCACATTTTCCTGTTCACCCTCGTGCTTTCTTAGCTTTCGATCAAGCCTCTCGTACTCTGTATATACCACCTTTTGAGTGGTCTTCACCAGATTTACCTTGTCACAAGGGTGGATTTCATTCAAATCCAAACCTACTGCTTGGATATCATAATCCTCTAGCTATGTCTTCCCCTATAGTCAGGTTGTGAGTGGCTTCATGGTAGTGATCCATAGAGAATTTTTCTCTTCATTAAAACATGTTTGAATCTTCTTAGAATTTGGCAGCTTGGAATTCTTTTCTCTTCTTTTTTTCTTTCAATTTTGTCTGGCCTACCTAGTTGCATCAAAATGCTTCTTAAACATCCATGGGGTATCAATACTTTGTTCTTCCATAGAAGCACAAGGAGGGAGACTAAAAAATTAAAAAATGGGGATATTTCAGATGTATGGGCATGCAAGGAGGCAAATGGGAGAGTAATCATTGAGAATGGCGAGATGCCAAATTGGGATTGGGAGCTTGGAGTACTGGTTGGAGTAAAAAGTGTAATAGATGGGGCAAAAAATTTTTGTCTGACTGCGAATGAGCCTGGGGTAACAGGTAGCATGGGTGACTCAATTTTTTCTATGGGGGCCTTAGACAGGGCGATTAGCGAGTCAATGGATGCTGCAACATATATTGTTTTCTTGACGTGTGGTGCCGCATTACTTGACACATTAAAAATAGTAGTGGGCTCATTTAACACTAATAACTTTTGGTTCAAAGATGGAAGATTCTCATCAATGGGTAAAGGCAAAGGTTTGACCAAATATGCATTAACAGGGAGAAGAAGGGGAGCAAGACCTACCTGAATCATGATAGTTTGAACATTGTGGAGAGCAGACTCTGCTTCTTCTTCATTTTTGATGGTTGCATCTGACCTGTCAAGATCTTGGACTCGCTGTAATTTTGTTTGTCCTGAATTGGAACCTCTAAACTCTTTTGCTAATGATCTAGCCAAAGCCTGGCTTTTATGTTCCGTAGTTGATCCTCTAAGAGACCGTCAGGTCCTCTTTCCTTTACTTCATACACTAGTGGAAGACACAACCTGCGAGTCCCTTTTCTTATAAATTTTCCCCTTGTTGGACTCTTATGGGCAGGGAGGATGGCATGGAAGTTATTCCCCAGTTACTTCATGGCTGGACTCTAGATTTTTGTTGTTGGAATCAACCTCTTTTTCATAAATTTCTTCAAACCGTTCATCATATGGTTAAAAATACTCAAGATGACTTTGGGTGTTACCCATTTCTTGTCGAAATCTCTAGAAGTCTACCATTTTAAAATTCCAACCATCCTCATCACTTCATTTGATTCCTTAAGGTCTCGCTTATCAAAATTTCCCTTTGATATCTTGCATGTGGAGTATGGAAACTCAGCCACTTCGACCTCTTCATGGGTATGAGGGCTAGGTCAACTGACAAATTGAGTCTTTCCTATGTCGGGTTTCTCTTAGATTCTACATATTCTCGCACCTCATTCTTCAGGGGAAGCTATCTTGATGGATTATAGTCCCACTCGTCACATATGAGGATTAAGCCCAGAGCGACCAATAAATTGGTTAGTTCACTTTGCACTTTATGATTCTCCAGCACTACCCCTCCATTTGCAATACAAAGGGGCAGTGAAAATAACTTTGTTTTGTTCCTTCATCTGCCATATGCATTGTCAGCAATATTTGCATGTCGGCATGCCTCCAATGCGAAGACCTGATCCATTACAAATCTTGGGAGTCGAAAAGGGTCCCTAGGAAAACCATGATACCTAATAAATGTAAAATCCTCCTTGAAGAAATAATCCACCCAGGGCGCTAAATTTCTAATCCACAACAAAACCTCACGAGACAAGCGGTCACTAGATCGAGGTAATAACTCTTGTAAAAATGGTCTTAGAAAAAGGTGTACAAACCCATAATAATTTCTTGTCCTTGAAATGACACCAATCCATACATAAATTGGCTAAATTAAACCCTCTTCATCTACCATACATATAGGAAAATTTCTTTCTAAAAACCTAAAATTTTGATGTACGATCAAATGAATCAAGAAAGAAGAGTACCTAAATTTTTATTCAATTTGGTAATTTTTTAGCTACAACAACATATTAGCAACTATGACATTGAAAAATTCAAAATGCCTTTGTTCCTGCTCATTTTTGAGTATCAGAGTGAGGGCCATTTGAAAGGAGTGAACCTCCTCATCACTGTCCAAACTGAAAAACCAAAGCTATCATTGAAAATAGGTCATTTGTGTTGTCTAGGAATATCTTTAATGTCAAGGGAAAAACAATATAGCTTCTACTTGGCTTACCCCTATTTCATGGTTATAGAAATTTTCCCTTTCATTTGATTCTTCCCAATAGGTCTCCATATCTTCTTCAATGAACATCTCAATATACTGGTGTTAGGGGATGCACATTATCTCTCGTATAGCTTGAGCATAGATTACTACCTTTATCTTGTTGCATGCTATGGTCCTAGTTCCTTTGTCAAATCTCTTGGCACATGCATCTAATAGCTCTGGGCATAGATGTACAACAAGTATCATAAACTATGGAAACCCGCAGTTCCAGAGCCGAGACACAAAATTATTAGTGTTATCATATTCTCTCATCATTCGAAAAGATCCTTCCCTTATATTTTTAGGGTTCTTGGCTAGCCTGGGGTCAAAGATATTATCAGTGACATCTCACACTACTTCCCTTTTAACACCTTTTTACAAAACTCGAAAGGACGCTCCTCAAGTACTGGGGCATTTGCAAATGATATTCACCCAAAAAGATTGGCGAAAATCAGCCTCCTTGGTGGAAATTCAACTCTTCTTCCAGTTGTTGTGGGTTTCGCCCTGGCTGCTTCAAAAATTCCATATATTTTGCTAAAATGGCCACTTTCTCTTTGTTTCCTTTGAAAACAATTACTTTTTGGGCAATTAATTCTCTAGGAAGTACATTCAGTTAAGGCAATGTCATTATCATTGGTCTAATAAATTTTTCCACTAAGGTGATACGTGTGGTTAGAGGATCTGTATCCCTCGAGAATACCAAAATCCTAGAAGAATGGATTTAGTACATTCCTTTCAACCGCCTCTTTCCTCGAATTAACTCATTTCCTCGAAGATGGTGCCATTACTTATGTCAATTTGTTTTTGGCGATACAAAGTAGACTTTAAAAGACTTGCTCATTAATTTGTCAGGCATTAGCACACTAATCCCTATCTCTTCACTTATGCAAGCTGGTTGATGCTGATGATGGCTAAGTATAGGTGTTGAAAATTGACTCATACAGTCATTTACTCCCAACATCTAAACATTAATTTTCAACCTTGTGACATATTTTTTGTAAGATCTATTTCTCCATTCACTGGCTGCCTCAACATTTCTCATTACCATCTAGCCAAAAATAGAACTTTCATTGTTTAGTCATTCTGACACCTCTTTTCTATAAATATCTATACCACCTCAAGGTCGTATTCATTCAAAAAGCAAAACTTTAGAGTTTAGCTATCTTCTTTTATTTGCAATATTGCCTTTTCTTTTCTATTCAAACCATGACTGTTGGTCTAGGTACTCCCATTCACCTTCTTTCACATAGGCCACAATATGCCTTCACTAGGGAGCTTACAGGAAAGAGAATTAAGTGCCTGGTAAAGAAATGCAACCCTCTGGGGGTAATTACCTTTCGGTGGGTCATGGGTATGGACTTTATCAAGGATGAGAACTAGATGTGCACCAATAGCAACATCCTATCTCGATTCGTGGCCTCTTTGTTGGACCTGAACATTGCCAAGGCCAAAATATTTGAGCCTCTCCATCGTGTGTTCAACATTTCTCTGCTGGAGGGGCTTGGTGAATTAGTACAATTTGATATTCCTACCACAATGGACGTTCGCAGGTTTGTTGACCATGGCATGGACATGCCTTGGCTTCCTTTCCTTAGTGACTTTCGCACCATGGACCTGACCAGCCACTAAGCCTTGCCTCTACTTGCTGCTACCTAACTCCTCCAGGAGTATGGTGTCAATGAGGCTCCTACCCTGTATGACTTCAAAAATCAATTCGAGATCGTCATCTTCGACTGCACGGAATGAGATCGTGGTTCGTGAATTACATCCCTGATGCATGTGAAGAAAAAGAAGAAGAAGAAAAATTAAAAATGATATGGGAAACGAGCCCTTATAATGATAGATAAAGGCCTTCCTTTTGTTATTTTTTGTAAGAATGCCTCAATTTTGTCCCTTTTTGCATTTTTCTCGAATACCCACTTCTTGGTTTTGCTCGAATAGAGATTTTCAATTAAAATCTGAGCCTTGGGCTACCCAATACTATAAATTTGATGAAAATAAGAAAATAATAGCTTTTCATACTTCTTTTGTTCTTCCACTTATTTTTAAACTAAAAAAAACTTAAGATTTTTACAAAATTTACATATAGTACATGTCTATGAACAATTCTTACAAAAAATGTCATACTTTAATGGAACAGTTTTAGATGAATATCATTCACCAATATCCCCAACGCATTACCTTCCATATCCTCTAACTCGTAGGCATTATTTTCTTTGCAGACACTGATTCGGAAGGGACCCTTCCACAATGCTTCAGATTTGGTAGGTTGTCTTAGTTTCACAGAGCGCTCATCATATTTTAGCACTAAGCTCCCCTCCTGCAAATATGGGCTTCAAGCCTTTTTTTCGAACCAATGTTTGAATTCTTGTTGGCAGCTAATCATGGCCTCGAAAGATTTCTCTTTGTTTTCTTCCAACTCTAGAATTTTGGCTATCCATACCTCCATCGCACTATTTTCCTCTATTTCCATGGATTTTAGTAATTGTAATGTGGGTAACTCCATAGAAATAGGCACA
This sequence comes from Sequoiadendron giganteum, assembly GCA_007115665.2. Taxonomy (NCBI): domain Eukaryota; kingdom Viridiplantae; phylum Streptophyta; class Pinopsida; order Cupressales; family Cupressaceae; genus Sequoiadendron; species Sequoiadendron giganteum. The sequence goes on along the minus strand of CM021104.1, from coordinate 546,331,587 downwards.
ACTACCTCCTTAGCATAGACTAACTCATAAGGAGACATTTTCAATATTTTCTTTGGTATAATTCAATCTACCCACAAGGTGGACCACAAATTTTTGTGCCATTCCCTTTGTCATTCAGATCTGATATGTTTGATTAAGGTAATTATATTTGTATTTGTCTATTCTCCTAGACCATTTCCCTATGGGCAATAATTTGAAGAGGTTTGAAGGAAAATCACATTTCTGATGGAAAAACCTAATACCTTCAAACCTACAAAGGCCCTAGCATTGTCAGATATGATGGTCTTTGGTGAACCAAACCTACTCACCAACCCTTCTAGAAAGTAAACAATCTTGCCCTTCGTAGCACCTCTCAGGTAGACAACTTTTGTCCATCTTGTTAAATAATCAGTCATCGTGAGAATCCATTTGTGACCAACACTAGAGATAGGATTTATCATCATGACAAAATCCTAACCCCACTGAGCGAAGGGTTACTCAGATAGAATGGGACTCAAAGGTAAAGCATAATTCTTTCTCCTTCCGACAAAGAATTTTCACTAGGTGCATTTATGTACTAGATGATGTGCTTTTGAAAATATTGAGGGCCAATAATATCCTGCTCACATAATTTTTAGAGCAGTAGTTTTAGCAGAAAAATGCCCTCCCAAAAGGCTACTATGAAATTATGTCAAAATGTTATCTGACTGATTTTTATCCAAACATCAAAGCAATACTTTGTCTTAGTTTCTTTTGAATAAAATCCTCTCAACCAATACGTACTTGGTACCCTGCAGTCGATAGTATCTCCATTTGTGTAGGGGAAGGGCTACTAGGTAATATGCCTTCTGCATGTATAATGTTTGATCCATTACCCATGATTCTTTGGATTCAAATTGATTGCAAAAAACTAATCAATCTCTTTATCAGATTTTGAAACTGACTCCTATGCAATATATTCGCATAGGCCTCTTCCTTGCACAAGCTTGATTGACCTGATGTCCACATCATATTCTAGGATTTTGGGGATCCAATTAGCTCTTTTTTTGGTTATCTCTCCCTTTGTGATATATTCCCTTACACTTGAGTGAGCAACCAAAATAGTGATCTTGTTAGCCGACACTACATGTCAGAAATTTTTGAGACTCTTGACAATGGAAAACACCTATTTTTCTATAAAAATATGCTTGGTCTCATAGCCTTTAATATTTCTTGAATGGAAAGTAATCAAATTCTCTCCATTCTCTTTTTCATCCTTTTCAGTGAGTACAAATGCTATACTATGCTCTCTGTTGTATACATATAATAGTAAATCCTTAGAGAATTTTGGATTGGCCAATACTAGAGTAGCGAAAATAGCCTTCTTTATTTGTTCAAAAGCTTATTTGACTTCGGGAGTCCATTTGAAGATCATGTTCTCTTTAAGCATAAAGGTAATGGGCCTTGCGATGCCTACAAAGTTAGAGATGAAACAACTGAAAAAAAAAATCTTCCCTAAGAAATATTGTAACCCCTTTTGATTATTGGTAAAGAAAAATCCAATATGGATTTAACCCTTTTGGATTCTATTGCAATCCTCTCCTTCAACACCACAAAACAAAGAAGTTTACCTTGAGGGACTCTGAAAACACATTTTTTAGGATTTAAGGAAATCCTGAACTTTTGGCATCTCTGAAAGATCTACTCTAAATGTTCGAAATGATCAGCTTCCACCTTTGAAAAGATGGTCAGGTGATCCAGGTAAATTAGAATAATTGAATTAATTAACCCTACAAAAGCAATGTCCATGGCTCGTTGAAAGATTGCACTATCATTTGAGAGTCAGAAAGGCATCTTTTTGTATGAGAACATGCCCCACTAAGTGGTGAATATCATCTTATCTTGATCACTCTCCTTGACGAGTACCATATTGTACCTCGAAAAATCATCGAGTAATGAGAACATCTTAGAAACGACCATTGTTTGTAGAATCTGCTCCATGGATGACAAAGGGTAGTGATCCTTCAGTGAGGCCTTATTTAAGTCCCGAAAGTCAACACAAAGCCTCATGTCACCATTCTTCTTCCGAACTAGTACCAGATTAGAAACCCAAGTTGAGTGTTTAGCTGGATAAATGATTCAGGATTCAATCAATTTGGTGAGCTCTTGAGCCATCAACGCTTCAACCTTTGGGTTAATAGGCCTTTGTTTTTGTCAGACGGGTTTTGACCCCTCCACCAAGTTGATGGTATGTTGAATTATACTAGGGTCGTACCCTCTGAGGTCATCGTAAGTCCATGCTATAACTCCTTCATACTTGGGTATGTGCAGGATCATGATGGGCCAAAAAGTGGCAATATGTAAGTGATATGATGGCCCATGTGGCTGTTGTTTTTTTTTTACCCAAAATTGATTAAACAAAAAGGGTTTTTAAAGGAGGTTCTTGGCTTTCCACTAATATAAATTATGCTTTACTTTGAATTTAATAAATAATTATTATTCATTTTCTATTTGAATTACAACGAAAGTCCTAATTGATATGATGATTGAAAAGCATCTATAGCTTTCAAACAATATCACATTTTTTGAATCTGAAGCATGCGTCACATACTATAGGATTAAAAATAGAAAACAATTATTTCATGAAGTTTTGACCAAGTTAAGGTGGTGAGACATATGAGTTTTTTATATTTTTTAAAAGTTCTAATAAAAAAATCATAATTAATTATATACTTGGAACAAATTTATGAAAAAATATGCAACACATCGAGACATGAGTCCTCTATTTATATCTAAAATATTATAAAAAAATATTATCATTTTATTGTGGTTAGGGTGGTCAGACAGACTCCTACTTCTTATTTTTCCTCTAAAATTTAAGTACTATTGCATTGAAATTTCAAAATTTCACCAAATAGACATTTAAAAAAAAAAAAAACCTAGTAGTTTCGAAGCTACATTCAATTTTCTACAGATTCCATTCTTACATAGTTTTGAAATAATATAGATAACTTATTCAAATTTTTACATCAAGTTGCCTAACTCTAATTTTCTGAATTTTTCTCACCACTTAAGGGCCTGTTTTTCCATGATGATCTTGCACATACCCACTTGGAAAATAGATTCTCTAGTCTTTCTCTGTTCTCCCACTATACATTTCTCCCAACTTTCAGCTTTCTCTCATTTTTGATAGCTCTTCGTAATAATTTTTATTGGTTGTGAACCATTTATTTCCATTCCTCACATCTTCACAATAAAAATATTCTCAAGGGAAATCAAAACTTGAGGCAATTTATTTCCATTTAGTTGAATGATTTCCCTTCGGGCAGCTGAAAATTTGATTATGAATGATCTGAAGGTTGTTCGGACCTCTGAAAAAAATTGGCTATATGGGCATGATCATCAAATACTGTCGCTGGAAATTTATTGTCAAGGATTGATGGTCGAACAACAATGTAGATGGAATTGTTTGTAGAGTCGGGAGGAGGCTCAAACTCTAACCCAATAGAAGCCATCTAATCCACTACAATATTTGAGGACCGAGGAATAGCTTGTAATTAAAATGCTTGAAAATTTCAATCAAGTCACATATTTGATGCCTATAGTCCTTCATCTTGGTGTTTTTTGCCATTGCTTGGCCACAGACCTAGCTTACTATCAACTCATAATCTCTAAATACTTGCAATATTTTCACACCCATCTGCTCAACAAGGAGAAGGTTGTGGATTAATGATTCATACTCCACATCATTATTTGAGCATGGAAACTGGAAATGATAGGCTTTAAGGGTCTCATATCCTATCAGAGACAACAATCAGATTCCTGATCCAAAACCAGCTTTGCATTTAGCACCATCAAATTACATGGTCGACAAGAGATTATCCATCAGATTGTTATAACTTGCTCGATCTTCCATCAACCTCAGATGGACCATGTCATCATCAAATATGACAAAAGTATCCAATCCCGTGGCATGGAAATTTCCAAATGGGTCAGTATCAATGAAAAGATTAATGAGGACCTCCTCTTCAGTAGTCCATTCACTCATATCCTCTTCATCTTCTATCATTTCATAGAAATACCCTTCTTGTTTAGAAAAATAAGTATGCATAGCTTCAAAACAAAGAAAAAAATTATCTATTATGTGCTCAGCATGTAGAGATTCTAAAAGAATTTTCATCTTTGCTCCATGTTTTGTTCTTAGTATTAGGTGAGACCAACCTAGTGCTAGATATCCACCCATCTTTGCGGTAAAATCTCGGGAGAGACACATTTCGAAGACTGGAGGGATGTCAACTATCACTACCTCTTGCGAGATGGTCTGGCTCATACATGAAAAGAGAGTTAAGGATAAATATTTTATCTGACCAACCATAGAAACCTTCTTCCCATCAAACTACATGATCCCCTTTTCCAACTGTTCATACTTGAGCATGAAAGCATCGACCACTTGATTTGGTATGACCGTCATACTAGCTCCCAAATCAATCATATTATTATGCAAAAGCTTATCTCCCATGATTAACCTTAAAAATAAAGGATTGGGCTTTAGCTTACTTACCTCTCCCACTTTTTCTCTTTCCAAGTCATTCACATAGCCTACCATCTTTGAAATTTGAGGATCTGATGCAAGGATTTCTGCTTCATTCAGATTACATTGTAGGATTTCCTCTGTGCACAACTTTGGCTCTTCATTTTAGAGTGCCCCTTCAAGCAACAACCTTTGCTATCACATCCCATAGAGACACATTGGCGGGTGATTTTTTCATCTACTCCACTACATTAAGCATTTTGACTGACTAAACCTTGGCTCTGAACGATAGAATATCTCTGAGTTTTTGTGGAACACATGCCATTTTGAATGGATTTTATGTTCTATTAGGCAGTCTGTCGGGTGCTAGTGAAATCTATCGCTGCACACCTGGTTGAACAGTCAAATGATTAGCAAGCTGAGACCACTATTTTTTGGATGGTGGTGGCAAGCGAGGTTGGGAATGAGGGAGGTATTTCAACACATATTCCCCAATGAGTCTTCTCTTGTATATGGTATTGTAATCTAATTGTACCTTCGAAGCACTGGTTGTCAGGGCTTTGTTTGCAAAAGCTAAATCATGTTCTTCCATCCAAGAGAAAATTTCCTAATCGAGTGCTATATCCAGTTCCTACTCCACAAACATGCCTTGCATTTTCAATCTAAATCTAATGTTCTCCATCTTGAGAGATTTATACTCTTCTATGCTAGATTGTACACCTTTACTTCTTTTCTCTGCTATTTTCTACTGCAAGTTTTCTCTGGGAAAATCTCGAGGCATGTGACTATCATTGCAAGGAAAACACCACATGTTCTCATCATCTTCCAAGTGGTTTTGGCTTGGAATCAACTCATTTCCTTGGATATCTTTAACCATTTGTAGCAGAATAGTGACCAAGACTATTTGGTTGGAAACTATGTATTGGTGGCCTCCTCGACCTGACGATCCTTCATATGTACTTTGTTGATTCTGTTGATAGAAAGATCTACCCCCTTGGTATGTATGATTTCTTGTTTTGGAGGTTCCACTTGCTACCACTTAATGAGGAATAGCTCATTAGCAAAAGATCGCATCAAGATCTTCATATTATTAAGGTTGTCCATGGTAGAAGAAGAAACCGACATACCTAGTTGCACATTAAGGTATACATACAAAGATTGAGGTAGAGTTGAGCCTGACATATGCGTCACTAGAGTTCTCAGAGAAGACTCTTTTTGGAACATGACATTGGAGATCTCGGGAAAGATAGGCATCGAAGGTCATGGTGGAAGTTTCACCACATCTATCAAACTATTCTACGCTCAAATGATCAGGTCATAGGTGTTAGCTAGAGTATCTCCTCCCATAGAATTTATCTAGATTGCCATGTCAAAATTGATGTCTTTTAGAAAAAACATAAAGGCCATAGCTATTGGGGATCGTGAAATTATCAAAATCCTCTACTAGGTTTTGTTAAACTTGGTATTAAAGTCACTCATGGTTTCCTGCGGGGCTCTCTTGATGGTGATCAGTTGGTGCAACAACAAGGAATGATCTCCCTTCTTAGAAAGATGCTAAAATAAAAATCTCCTCAAGCTCATCCCATGAAGTGATAGAACCTAAAGTTAAAAATTTATACCAGTATTGAGCCTTCCCTTTTAGAGAAGCAACTAGTAATCTCATGGCAATATTCTCCTCGGTGATATTGTGAACCCTACATACCTCTGCTACATCTTGAAGGTGTTCATAAGGATTTTTACAATCTTCTCCCAATTTTTTTGGAATAGACTTGAGGGCATTAGCAGGTATGGTGGGCCAGACATTGGGTGGAGCTAGCAGCTGTAGTGGGCTACCACAGTCCCAGGTTACAAATTTTCTAGGAGTGAGAGGGGTTATATGGACCATAGAAAAAATACTCCTATGAATTGGATATACTGGTATTCTTTGCTAAAAACTTCGACCCTCAGGTGGAGTAGACAAATCTTTTAATTCTAGACTCCTACTTCTCACTCTTCCACTTCTCGTAGGTTATACAAAAAAATATGGTTCTTCTTCTCCTAGGTACCGAAGTTGGTAGCTGGGAGTATTGAAAATTACCCTTTGATGATGCTCTTGTTTGAACCATGGGCATGAAACTTTTAGTTTCTTTCCTTTGGTACGATTTAGAGATATTTTTTATTTCTAATTAGGCCTTTGGAAACTGCCTCACCGAGTGTGCCAAAAAAAGAATTGTTGATCATAAAATCTTGTGCCTCTCTAATAGTCTTATGGGAGATTCAGGGAGTGGGGGACAACATGCATCTTGCTGAATACCTTTGAGGTTTTTATAGAAATCTGGCTCTTCTCTAAGTTTGGGAAAAAGGGAAAAATAAATGCGAACATACAAACATGAAATATGGTGATGCAACAATGATTTTACAATATTTCAAAATCACAAAACTCCCTCTATGAATTATTTGTTAGACATAGAACATCACTTCCCTTCATTGGCAGGAAGAGAATGAAAAACAAAAGCTCGATACAAGCACATATGGAGTCATTCAATCAACCCTTAGGAAAGTCATATTAAGATCTAATTTAAGCATAGAAGTTTCAAACCTAACAGAAAAACATTCTACAAGCAATACAAACTATCCCTCCTAATATTTATATTATGAAAGAAACGATAATCTTACAAAGAAAATAGAGAAGTTCAATGACATAGTCCATCTTCTAGAGTTTATGATTCATTCATATACACAAACAACATAGAAGTCCGATAATCAAAACTATTCAGATTAGCAAGACATAGTGTTATATTTTGGATACAGATATAATAAAAAATATTGAAAGAGACCATATCATGCACAATTTCAAGTATTTTTCAAAATAACTTATACTTCAAATTCAAATGAACTTTAAAACAAAGATCGGATTCCAATCCGATAATAGTTTGATCATAAAATAGACATAACATGCTAGAGTGAACCATACTTTTATAGACCTTTAAAAATAAATTCTTCTACTAGCTAAAAAACTAAAAAAACACTTTTTCTATAGGATTTTTTTTTTTTTGGAACCATTGCTTCATGCCTACTACTTCCAATATATAGCTGCCTCAGAAGAGATAAAACCAACCTTCCCCAAAAATAATGACTGCCAGACATCCAAACTTGATAGCCTGAGAGTTTTTCCTTTAGATATTTTCGAGCTACCATATTTATGTCATTTAGATATTTCAAAAGGATCAAACCTTGTAATTTATCTAATCCCAAAAGATAGTTTGGCAGTCAGTACTATTGATCACCCATGTGGACTTGGAAACATCACCTCATATCTTCTAATTGACCATAAGTACAATGCATTATGTCAGACTTCAAGTCAAACATTCCTTTGTTGGGCTACAATGCGAAGGGGTGATGTGTCAAATGGGTAGACAACTTCTCCTCCACAAAAAGTGAAAACAAGAAAATGCTTGCCAGGTTGACATGTGGTTCATTTTTTGACAAAAGAGACAATACTCACTAAGAGGCACACAACCACCATGTGGCACATTATGCATTTGTTTGGAAATACAAACTCCTCACAGTGGGATCCTCCTGAAGACAAAATAAAGCTGAAAGATAAAAATAGACACAAGGGAAAAATTTGCTTCACAATAATTTCTTCAAGTACTAAGACAAGAGGTAATATCTTTCACCTAAGTGTTTCTAGTGAAAGTTGTTTAATTTCTCAAATTGATGTAAGTTGGTTATGGAATAGGAGGGCATGTCATGTGAACTTTGATAAAAATTTCAAAGTAAGCTCCACTCAAGCAGTTAGAGATATTCCTAAGTTAGTGAAGCCTACTAACACCATATGCAAGGAACATCATATGGGAAAGCAGAAAAGAATTTATTTTCAGAGTAAACAACATAATAATAATGGAGTACTAGAGTTGGTGCACATTGATCTATGTGGTCCCTCCATAATCAGAAGTCTACAAGGAGAAAGGTACTTTATGTTTCTTATTGATGATTAATCTAAGATGATATGGGTTGATTTCTTGAGAGGAAAACATGAAGTATTATAAAAGTTAAAAAGTTTCAAAGCTATGGAAGAGAATGAAATAGGGTGGAAGATTAAATGCTTAAGGTCAGATAGGTGGTGAATTCACTTCCCTAGAGTTCAATTCATTTTGTGGGGAGGATGGAATCAAAAGACAATTATCTGCTTCCTGGACCCCTTAACAAAACAAAGTTGTTGAGATAAATAGTAGAACAATTCTAGATGTTGCTAGAGCTATAACGTTTGAAGGTAATGTACCTCATATCTATTAAAGATAATTTGTAAGCATTGTTGTATACACTATTAACCGGGTAAATATCAATGGTAATTCTAGTAAGACTCCTTTTTAGTTGTGGTTTGGTTATAAGCCTACTGCTAAATATTTCAAAATATTTGTAAGTAGATGTTATATCAAGAGAGATGAAAATATTGGCAAGTTTTATGCTAGGAGTGATGAAGGAATCTTTTTGGGTTACTCTACTAAGAGCAAGGCCTACTGGTGCTATAACAGAATATTGAATAAAATGGTTGAAAGTGAAAAAGTTAGAGTTGATGAAGACACTGTTAGATCATCCAAATATTGTGGATATTATTTAGATGACCAACATGATAGTACAGATAATGGAAAGAATGCACAGACACAGAATCAAGTTCAAATTTTTCTGGTGAATCAAGAAGGATAAGCTAGTGGAAGTGCATAAGAAAGAACATAAGAACTAGAAGTTCAATAAAATCCTAAGGTTCTAAGGTATGTAAAGCTAAGTCATTTTGAAAATTAGATTATAGGAGATAAGAACAAAGGTGTGCAAACTAGAAGAAGAATTGCAAAAGAGTATTGTCTAATTTCCAAGACTGAGCCCAACAATATCAGTGAATCATATAAAGATGAATATTGGATAGAAGAAATGAAGGAAGAACTGATGTAGATAGATAAAAATGATGCATGGACTCTTGTTCCTAGACCTTAGGATAAAAATGTGATTGGAACCAAATGGGTCTTTTGGAATAAACTGAATGAACAATTTGAAGTGGTTAGGAATAAAGCAAGACTGGTCTATAAAGGGTACTCACATAAGTAAGGTATTGATTTTGAAGAAGCCTTTTCCCCTGTTGCTAGAATTGAAGTTATAAGATAGTTTCTTACTTATGTTGATTTTAAGAACTACAAAGTCTATCAAATGGACTTAAAATCAACATTTCTGAATGGTGAGCTAGAAGAAGAAGTATATGTTGAGCAACTAGATGGATTTCAACTAATTGATAATGAAGATATGGTTTTCTGATTGAAGAAAGCACTGTATAGACTCAAACAAGCCCTTAGAGCCTGGTATGTTAGATCTGATAAATACTTGTGGAATCCTAGATTCAATAAAGGTAATGTTGATAGTAATCTATATTTCAATATGGATCAGGATAAAGAGTTCATTATTGAAGTCTTTGTTGATGACATCATTTTCAAGGTGATGATGACTTATGTATGAAATTTGTTGATGAAATGAAAATTTAATTTGAGATGTCAATAATTTGACAACTCAAATTCTTCTTAGGATTGCAAATTACTCAGCTAAATGACAAAATCTTTATATCTCAGTCCAAATATGTAAAAGAGTTGCTAAAAAAGTTTGGCATGGAAGACTCAAAGCCAGTTGGTACACCCATGGTAATCGGATGCAAATTAACATAGAATAATGATTCTCCTAAAGAAAACCAAACAAGATACAAGTCAATGAACAATGGATTACTTTATTTGACTCAGACCTGACCAGACATCATGAATGTTGTATGCATGGTTGCTAGATATTAAGTTGATCTGAAGGAATCTCATATAACTGTCGTGAAGAGAATTTTTAGATACTTGAAAGGGATAATTAACTTTGGTCTTTTGTATCCTAAATATGGTGATCTTACTTTGAGTGCCCTTACTGATACAAATAGGGTAGGAGATGTGGATGACAAAAAAAGTACCAATGGTGGTTTGTTCCTTTAAAGGGAAGAAGTTGGTGTCTTGCTTAAGTAAAAATCTGAATTCCATTTCCTTATCTACTGTTGAGGTAGAATATATTGTTGTTGTAAATAATTGCTCTCAAGTAATATGGATGAAGCAAATGTTGAGAGATATCAAAATTGAGTATGATGAGCCTGTTGCTATATTTTGTGACAACTCAAGTACAATAAACATTTCTAAGAATCCAATGTTGCATTCAAAGACAAAACATATATCTATCAAATTATATCACTTTTTGAGAGACAAAGTGAGTGATAAAGAAGTCATATTGGAGTATGTGCCTAATAAGGAACATATTGCAGATATCTTCACTAAGTTATTACCTAAGGATAATTTTGAGTATCTCGGAGGGAAAATAGGGGTGATTTCCCCTACGAATCTGAATTAAGATGCAAGTCTTTGCATCAATTCGTGCATTCATAGTCATCTTTTTTGAGATTGATATTGTTGTGGTTGCTACTCAGGGGGAGTAGTCAGATGTTTCATATATGTGGTTCAGAGCTTGTATACATTTTCCATTGATGTCAAAGGGGGAAAAGAGTAATGTGAAAAACTTTGTAAAAACCTTGGGGGAGAACAATAGAACAAAAAGGGAGAAAAGTAATCTAAGGGGAGAAGAACAGTATGTGAAGAATTAGTTGTGTTGATGGTATTTTTCAAATAATGTGTTGCCATAAATGCCAAATGGTGAGATTTTTATATGTTTTGGTTATTTTTCTGATATGTGGTTGCAATTGATGTCAACACTACTAGCATTGATGTTCTTGAAGGTTGTATAGGTCGATGATATTGAGAAAATTATAATAAATATGTTGCAGGTTGTCTATGAAGCTTTGAAGTTCAGTATGGTGGAAAATTTAGTATGTTTGTATTCATATGTTTCACGTTAAAGGGTTTATTTCTAAGCCTATCTAGTCTATACTCTGGAAGTTTCAGAGGTCCACATCAAGATTTGTGCAAGTTGTGTGTTGTTGTGTTCCTATATTTATTTTGTTATTGTAGTTGATGTTTCTCGAAGAAGAGAATTTAATTCTGGTAATTCTAGTTATTGAATTTTCTTGTGTGATTTTAATTGATGTTTCTAGATCATTCTCTATCCTTGTTGCACATCTGAGTTGATCGGTGTGATTGTGATCAAATATTTTTCCGTTGTGTGTTCAATTTTTCATGTTCTTGGTCGACATGGTGGTTGTAGCATGTTGTCGATCATTGTGGATTAATATTTTAATTTTTTTCATGTTTGAGTAATTTTATTAGGTCTTCATTATGTTGTGACCAACTTTGGTTGGCGCACATTGAGATTTTTTATGCATTGTGCCGACAGTTTGTAATTTATTCTTTTATTTTTGGCCAACAGAGTTGTTGATGTAATTCCATGTAGCGGACATATAAGAGAGAATTTTTCTTCATTTTGAAGTGTGTGAGATTAATGTATGATAAGTGTGAATGAAAAATGTACTAATAAATATTACATCATTCAATTGCAGAGTAGAGTGTGAATAAGGGTTTATGTGCTTAACCAAAACTGTGATTAGGATTTTGTAGAAGCTAATTTATCAATTCATATTCTTCATATGGTTTTAATCTGAATGTTTTTTTAAGGAAGTGAGTCTTCGCATTTGAGTTATGAGCTCTAGGCAGTGTGCTTGAATTCATGTGCATTTCTTATTCATTTTTCATTATACTTATAATAGGGTATAATCTTGTGGACTAACATCCACCATGGTTTTTCCCCTAATAGGGTCTCCACATATAAAATCTTGGTGTTCTTATGTTTCTGATGTTTTCTTGATTCATTTTTTCACTATCAATTATTAGATCTTAAATTAAAAGATATTAAGGTTGATTAAGTATTAAATTCTATGACAATTGATTCACCCCCCCTCTTAGTTGTCTATTCTTGTATTTCCAACAAAATGTACACTAAACTCTATATAAATGAAAGAGATAGAATGATTGCACCTAGGATTTGAAAGAGGATCTATTATAGGTTTGGAATAATACTGAATTTGATACAGGACCTGAAAGGGACACTTGTGCTAATTTGGGCAATCTAGTCCTTCTATTGGGAAACTTTGTCGGAGTGGGTTTTTGCCAAAAGGCTATCCAAAAATGTGAAAATCCATGAAAAAAAACTTTAGTGGGACTAGGCCACCCAAAGTGGCAACCTAGTCCTCTTTTGAATTTTTGCAAATCACAAGATGGAATCTCGAGCCTTCGATCTATGTTTCCTGCTCTTCTAGGTGTCTAGTCTCAAAAATGTAGAATCTGATCTGTAAGTGTCTTCCAAGATTTAACTAGGGTTTCTTCAACCTTAGAGAGCTTGGACAAGTTGTTGAATGATCTTTCACCTTGGTCCTTTCCCAAATCTTCTTACAAGACCTGCAAAACACACAAAGAGAGAAAGAAATGTTGGATGTTACGGCAAGGCAAGCCCCTTTTGATTAATTAAACCAAGAAGATGAAATAAAGTAAAGAAGAATGAAAAAAGTAGAGTGATGGAGTTTACCTTTCCATGATGTTTGATCTTGATTTGCAGCAATGGAGATTCAGTCCTTGAATTCTTCTTGAGAGATGTCTTGTTGGCTTAGACTACTCAAACCCTAGTTTTCTTGAGAAGAAGAAGAGATGAGAGATGAGGAGAAAATGAGTGGTGAATTATGTGTATCTAATGAGAAATTAGGGTTTTTAGGCTTATTTATACAAGTTATGCCCTAATTTTCTTGAAATAACATCATACAAGCCGACCTTAGGGTTTAAGAGACAAGAATCCTAAAAGAAATTAAGTTAAATTTGAAATTTATGCTACATGGGACTAGGTCGTCCAAGGTGGTGACCTAGTCCACCTAGGAAATTTTGATTAGTTGTCGGGGTTTAATATGTGGTTATTAATTTTTTTCGGGATTATCTTCTAAAACACTCCAAAGTAAGGCATATATGTGCATTAAGGGGCCATTATAGCATAAGAATGGGTTGATTTGGTGATGAAAATCCTAGGAAAGTGTGAAAATTTTCTACAACACCTTACAACACTTTGGCACAAGGCTTGCAAAGGGGTAAAAAGAGTCTAAAAATGGTCCAAAATCCATAAGAAAGGGTCCAAATGAGCGAAAAATGTCAAAGGCTACACTTTTTGGCGACACAATTATAACACTAAATTGAGGCCATGTTGGGGAGTAATTATTATGTCAATACAATTTCTTGCTAATCATGGAATCTAGAGGCCTTATCAATCCATTGGGCACAAAATCATGGGAAAAAATTTCAACAATTGGGTTCCACCTAGGACAAAAGAAAAAATGGGAAAGTTGCACTTGGAGGAGAACAAGAAACTAGAAGCATACATTCCCTTCAGGAGTATGAAGGTGTGCAAGAGCACTTCTTGGAAAGAAGAAACCCAAACTAGTATGTATAAAATATCAATAATACCTCAAAAGAAACATTTGAGGTGAATCTCATTAACTAGGATTGGTATTTCTTCTTAATCCATTTTAGACAACTAGAAGGAATTATGTTGTTTGCATTTAAAAATGGTGTATAGTCCACTCCACATAGCATCAAAAACTATGTGTCTTCTAGGCCTAATCTTAAGTTCATCCCATTTGAGGACTACATCCCCCTCCTTGAAGATCCTAGGGATTCCATTTTTTCCAAAGACATATTGACCTAATTTTGATCCTTCTCCATTGTCTTCGAGCTCCATCAACTAGGCATACCTGGCTATCATTGGGTCCTCTCCCTGTAGAATTTCCAATTGATTAACAAAATCAAGAGCTAGTATTTCAACAAATAATGGTAACCTTTCTTATTTCCCATATAATAGAATGTATGGGGAGTTACCAATGGATCTCTTGGGAGTGATTCTATCAATCTATACAGTAGAATTTAATTTGGTGTGCAAAATAATTTGATTATCTTCCATGGCCCTATTAATGATCCTTATCAAGTTCTTATTTTTTGACTCAACCAAACCATTTCCTTGACAGTAATAGTTTGATGAGTTACTCAGATACATACCATTATTGACAACCCATTCAATTAATTTTGTGTTGGAATTTAGTTTTTTGGTTGGCATTAGATTTCCATTGATGTAATATCATGGTCTAAAATCTATTGTATTCAGCTATAGATTCACAAGCATCACTTATAGGAAGTCCACAATGATAGGAAGTTCAAGCTATAGGAACATCACAGTTTTTAACGACAATAGTGTGTATTTCAAGCTACATGAACAAGCATAGCGACATGAGCTTCACAATGATAGAAAGTCAACATCTTCAAATTGAAGTCAACAATGGTCAATAATATGCACAAAGGAACCTTGCAACTTGTACCAATAAGAGAATATTGATTTGGCATGTACATGGTAGAAATTTTGAAAGTTTTTGGAATAATGAGTGCTTGTAAGAACTTGGTGAACATGTGGAGATTTGGCTAATTACCTCTTTGTTTATTTGCTAAGGTTTTGTGCAGCTAAATAAGATTGGCTATTTTATTTCATTGAAAACTACATGATAATGTGCAACAAATTTAACCCTAAGTTGAAGCTTTTGTTTGTCTTTTGTTCATGCATAAGGTATGGCATTTTTACCCTAAATTGACACATCATTTTTTTGTCTTCACTCCCATTCATCCAAGAGGCTATCATTCAACAAGGTGGTTGTCTGTAATCGATGCGTATCATATTTTTACCAATTAAAATCTTTCTTCTTTGATTGATGCATATCAAATTTTTACCTGTCTTTAAAATGCATTGGACTGGGCCGAATAAAATAATATTTTATTCATTCTTTTCTTAGTGATGAAGTTTCCTTCTATAGCAGTGCTATAAGAAAAGCATATTCAAATATTTTTGGTGAAGTTATCTCTTTCAAAGTCTGGTGATTCTCTAGATAAAATTATTTATTGTAGAGTTTGTCAAGACATGGGTTTCCCTAGATTAAAGTTTCATATTTATTAAAAATTTGATTGTGAAATCAGATTTGCTAGCAGTAAATTTAACATGCAAAATCAAACAGTCAATGCTACAAAATCTAATATTTATTGTGATTAAAAATAAGGAAAAGACATTTTTTAATTAATGATAGCTAGTCTAAAAAGAAGAAGTAACATAGAATCTCTCAATTGCTCAAGAAGAGAAATAAAAACTTGTAGATGGAAGAATAGATAAAAGATAAGATTTAGGTTTTGTTTAATGTTATGCAAAAAATATAAAATAGAAGGTTAGGGCATATGCAGAATTTTTAATAACAAAGATAAGTCATCTCACATGCTACTACAGAAATATATAAGAAATATTTAGAAAGTTGCTACAGGAAGGTCAGAAGGTTAGTAATAGAAAGTTGCAGAAATATTTGTTTAAAGATTAGGGCTACAAAATTTTCTTGTTCTACAAAAGTAATGTATCTCAATTAATTATTTATTGTTGTGTGTGGTTGAACATAATTCTTTAACCTTTGAGAAGAGGGAGAAATGGTATGAGTGGAGAAAATATTAGGCAAGGATAAAAAAAGAGAGAAATGTGATTGAATGCTTGTATTTCTACAGAATTGTGTGAAGGAATGTGTTATTTTTGTAGATATTTACTATGTGGGTGAAAATTGTAGATTCTTGCAAAGTTAGTGCAAGAATACTTGTAGAGTGAGTTGATGATTAAAGGATGAAATTTGTTTACCATAAAAACAACAAAGTTATACAAGTGCAAAAATCTGTTTGAGTTACAAATCTTCATTTGTAACATGATACTAAAATTGTAATCAAAGATCTTTCATTATGTTAATCATATGAGTGGGTGCTCATAAACCTGGAATTGGTGTTCCATTGGATTGGTTCCCATAAATTATAATCAAATATTATTTTGACTATGAGGCTAGATTAGAGTAGTACTCTCAAGGAACTATTCGCATTGAGATTTTTCGCGTCTTGGGTTTTCCTCATATATCATGTGTTGTGAAGGATTTTTTTGAGTTTGGTTTGGTTTCCCTTCTGTAGTTCTTAGTTTATACTCTTAGTATAGTTTTGTTACATAGATTTGAAATTTAAAAATTTCAGCCCACTTATTTACCCCTACCTCTCAGTGGTTTTTTTGTTCCTTCAATCGGTATCAGAGCCTAAGGTTGCTTTTTAGAAATATTTCTCCAAATTGGGTAGATTTTTATTTGTGAACACAATGTCTAAGCATGAATCCTCTTTTGTGAAAGTACCTATGTTTTATGGAACTTACTACACCTTTTGTAGTAGAAGAATGGAAACCTAGATTTCTTCCCTAGGTTGTGATGTGTGGTTGATTGCCAAAAATGGTTATAATGTTCCCCAAACTCCTCCAAATGACCCTGATGCTAAAAGGGAATATGAGTACAATGCCAAAGAAAAGCATGTTATTCTTAGTGGATTGTCTGATACTAAGTTTGTCAAATTTATGCATTACAAATCTATAAAATAAACTTGGGATAAGCTAAAAAAGATTTATGAAGGTGATGAGAATGTGAAGGAAGCCAAGTTATAAAATATCAGAGCTCTTTTTGAAGGATTGAAGATGAGGGAAGATGAGAAGATTTCTGATTACCTACTAAGAGTAGATGATATTTTTAATGTTGCAAGAGGACTTGGTGAATAATTTTATGATAATTTAATTGTTAAGAAAGTTCTAAGGTCACTAATAACAAAATATGAAAATATTTTTTCTTCCATAGAAGAAGCTAGAGACTTGAATAATTTCACCATGGATGAATTATTTGGTTCGTTATCAGCCTATGAAATATGAAATGTGAGTGTTGAACCTTCTAAGAGAGAATTTTACTTCAACTTAGTGAATAAATCAAAAGAGCCAACAACAAATGTTGATCAAGAAGAACCTAGCAATGCTGAAGAAAATTTTGTCAAGAAACTGAACAAAGGCTTAAGCAAGTATAAAGACAAGATACCCTTTAAGTGTTTTAATTGTGGAAATATTGGACATTTTTCTGCTATGTATCCTTATGAGAAGAAGGAATAAAACATTGAAGAAACTAATAAGTTCAGACCAAAGAAAAGAAAAACTTTTAGAAGAAGAGAAGTTCTTTCACAGTTGAAAGTAAAACATCAAATGATGAAAGCGATTCAGTTGAAGAGACTAGTGAAGATGAGAAAGAGATAAATCTATTCATGGCTCAAGAATTTATAAATGACAAGAATATTGAAAATATTGCTCAATCTAAAAATTCAAAAATAGTTGATAGTGATGAGGAAGATAAAGATGATGTTGAGGTTAATATTGAAGGAGAGTTGATTTGTGCTCTTAGTGAATTAAAAAGGTTGAAGAAAGAGCACACCAAATTCAAGAATAATGCATTAAAAGAACAAGACCAATTATAAAAGAGTAATGTCACTCTAAACACATAGTTGGGAGAAGCTCAAAGAATGAGTGAAGTTTTGAAATAAGAAACTAATGCAAAGAAAAAAAATGTCAAAGGTTGGAACAAGAGGTAGTAGCTCTAAGAAAAGTGTTATAAAATTTTCAAGAAGATCAAAAGTTGAGAATGAAAAATGAGAGAAGAACCAATGCACTAAATGATATACTTGGTAAGAAGAAAAAGAACAAAGATTATAGTGGTGTTGGCTATGAACATGGTGAGAGCTCCAATATGAGTGAAAAATCCAAGAATATTGTTTTCACAACTGCAACAAGTGAAAATAATACTACCCCAAGTGATAATATTAATGCTACCACATGTGAATACGTTTCTGACCCAAAAGATAGTATTGATGTTGCCACAAGTAAAAATATTGTTGTTCCAAGGGATAGCATTGCTTCGCCAAAGAATAAGGTTGCTGTCCCACATGTATGTCTGACCACCTTAACTTGATCAAAAATTCTTTAAATTCAATTTCTTTTTTAATCCTATAGTATGTGAAGCATAGAATGTGACACACATTTCTGATTCAAAAAATGTGATACCGTTTGAAAGCTATAGATGTTTTTCAATCAACCAATCAATCAAGAATTTAGTCATAATTCAAAAGGAAAATGAATAAAAATTATTTATTAAATTCAAAGTAAAGCATAATTTATATTGGTGAAAACCTGAGAATCTCCTTTAAAACCCTTTTTGTTTCATCAATTTTGGGTATCCTACTTTCTTGGTTTGCAAATTTGACAATTAGACAAAGGAATTTTTATTTCGAAAACCAAGTATGCTAAAAAAATGTTAAAAAAGGTTTGAAATGGATGATTGTAAGCCTGTTAGTACACATATGGTATTGGATGCAAGCTATCCAAGAATGATGATTCACGTGATGTTGATCAAGCCATTTTTAGATCTATGATTGGAAGTCTATTGTACCTTACTACCTCTAGACTAGATATTTTACAAGTTGTATGTATGGTAGATAGGTTTCAATATTCTCCAAAAAAATCTCAATTGAATGTTGTAAGAATAATTTTCAGATATTTATAAGGTAGTTTGACCTACGGTTTGTGGTATACTAAGCATGATGACGTCACATTGCAAGCTTACACAAATGAAAACTGGGTTGGGTGCATAGATGAAAGAAAGAGCATGAGTGGAGATTCTTTCTTCCTTGGTGACCATAGATTGGTCTCTTGGTATAGTAAAAAGAAAGAATCTATTTTGTTGTTTAGAACTGTGAACCGCTTCATTTTCAAACCTGCACACAAGAAACAAACAGACACAACATTAGATCAAATGTGCAAGGTGAAATGAGGATTCCCCATGAAATTATATTGAAACATTAATATAGGAAAACAATTGAAGAACAATGTAAATGGAAGTAAAAAAATCCTATTTTAATGAACAACTATCAATCCCATAAGGGAATTAGTGCTGATTAGTATGTCGAAATCAACTCTTTCCCAATTCTTGTTTGTAAGCTTGATGATCGTTGATGGTGAGATTAGCTACTTGAGAGGAATGAACAAGATTGGCTCTCAATTCAAGAGATTGACCTTGCATAAAATATGTGGAATGAAGATGAATTTGAGTATAGTAAGCTTACTCAAAATTGTGTGTTGTAGAATGAGGAGAGAAGTCTCTAATTTATAGATTTCCAAACTAGAAAAGAGAGTGAAAACAAGAAATGTGGGATCATTCAACATCCAATGGCCAAGTGCCACTTGTCAAGATGTGAATGGTTGAAGCTTGTGCACATTTGGCCAAAGTTCCAATAAATGCAATTAAGTGGAATTTCAAATTTGATAAATGATATGTGAGAGGGAAAAATGAATGAAATAAATGCCACTTGGCTCAATGCACAAGGACATGTAAGACGAGTTAATGCCTTGTTGGATGTACAAGTCCACTTGGACATTTTGAATTCGAATTTGAGGGAATATTCCCTTTTGATGGCTTTTGAGGGAAAATAGAGATTTAATAAATGAATTAAATCTATTTTCATGTGCAACTTGCATTCTCTAGAAGATTTTAGTTATAGGGATTAACTTAATCAAGATTTTGATTAATTTAATGAGGAATTAGATGATTTGATAATTTTGACTTAAATTGATAAACTGATTTAAATCAGAATTGAGAGGAAATGTTGAATTAAATAAATGATTTTGATTTATTTAACTAAGTGGGATCATGTTAGATTAAATAAGGTTTAATTTATTTAATTTAATAAGAGGACTTTAGAGACTTTAATCAAATAAAATGATTTATTTAATTAATTAGGAGTATAAGGTTAATTAAATTAAATTGATTAATTTAATCACTAGAGGAGAAAGACTTAATCAAATAAAAAATGATTTATTAAATTAAGAGATAGAATATGATGAAAAGACGAGAGTATGATTCAGGAGGAAATGTCATGAATAATCAAGATCAAGTGTGTCAAACCAAATTTGTACATTTTTCATGTCTACATTTTACCCCTCTTTGAAGCAATGTACTTGTTGCATTGATTCAAAGAATAAAATGCTGTGATCAAAGTAAGAAAATTCTTGATTTTTTTAGATGCCCCACTATTGTTGTAGCAAGAAGAATTACGCTGGTATATTGCCCCCTCAAGAGATCGGACGGAAATGCTAATTTCCTGATCGATATCGCAATAAATTGTGAGAGTGGTCCTATTGATCAAATGACGAAAGATAATTCTTTGATGTAGACAAATCTTATGTTGCATAGACATTCATTGGCTATGGGTAGTCTCGTGTATAGCTTGATGCAACACACCAATTTTAGATAGAAATGTTAGTAAAGATAGAAGAATGAGAAGAATGGAAGGAGGATCCACACAAGATGATGATTGATGATGTATTGCTTACCAGAAGTTGGGATTTTCAAAGGACCAATTAATTTATATTGGATAACACACATAGGTACAATGCATCAAGGTATAAAGGACTAGGATGGCATTGTACCTAGTGTGATGGACTTTGACTTGACAATCAGATAGGAGTATTCTTGTTCACACTTAGTAGGCATACTCCATTTAGGATGTGGTTCAAACATTCTAAACACCTTGGGCTAAAACATAGGAGAGAAAACTTTCTTATGTGGTCAACAAGATATCCAAAACATCCTCTCCACAAACCAAACAGAGCATATGTGACTAAGTTATTTTACAAGTGTAACCCACAAGCATATTAGATAAAGGAGACAATGATCTTTGCCCCATTCCTTTCTCTCTAAACCTGTTTTGTTTAGGAATCATCAAGAGATCCTTGGAATGAGCACAAAATAAGATAAGCCAATAAAAGACCAAATAAAGCAAACCAAACAATCTAATGTTCTTCATACCGCTAGCCAAGGCTAAACTACTATGAGTTACCTGATGCTTATGTCAATCGTGAGAAGGATTCATCCTAGGACATGTAGTGATTAGGGTTTGTGGTGAGATAGTTTGGCTGATAAGCTATTGATACTTTGAGTTGATCAAATTTCTTTCTTACTAACTTAGAATTTTGAGACTCTTACGATTAGGGTGTTCAATTATGAAAATGCTAGACTTTCTTCTGACTGACTCACCAAAGGGCAAAGGAAACGATTTATTTTATTAAGAATGATGACTATCGTAGGTGAAAGAGAAATGAGATGGATGCACCATTTTGGATTTTTAGATATTTTGAGGTTGTTTTTGGTATTTTAAAGATGTTTTACAAGTGTTTTTGGT
This sequence comes from Sequoiadendron giganteum, assembly GCA_007115665.2. NCBI lineage: Eukaryota > Viridiplantae > Streptophyta > Pinopsida > Cupressales > Cupressaceae > Sequoiadendron > Sequoiadendron giganteum. Next base: position 546,309,978 of record CM021104.1, on the reverse strand, counting down.
ATTTTGAGATTTATGGCAAAAATTCTAACCTAAAGACCTATCCTAGGGGTCTCGGAAGTTGATCCATAGATTAGCCTTGCCTACGTTATACACGCAAATACCATGTAGTTCAATTGCCAAAAGACCTGAATCAATGATGGGATAGATGGGAAAACAAATTTCCATTTTATTGTGACAGACACCTAAGGATTGACCTAGGGTGTGAAAATTATGGACAAACAGATTGCTAATGTGACGGACACCTCAGGATTGACCTAAGATGTGAAATAGATGGGCAAACAAATGTCATTGCGATAGACACCTAAAGAACTTATCTAAAATGTCTTGGGGGATGATCAAAGATAAACCTTACCTACATTCAAACTTAGAGACGACATAGTTCAGACAAGGTGGAAGATTGGCAAGACTCAATGATGGAATTTTTGAAGATTTTATGAGATTTTTGACATGTTTTTGGATTTTTTGATATCTTGGGAAGAGCACAAAAGATATGCACAAATCTGATCCACTTCCAGTTTAAAGGACATTCCCCCTACATTAAGCAATAGACTACTTCGATAAAGGTAGGACAAACTGACCTTAGGAATATGCCAAGTAGTACTATGATGGAATGTGATATGGGCATCAACTCAGGCTATGGTATGGATGTGAGTGGATGGGTGGATGGAGGATTAGTGAAATTTGATGGAATGGATGAGTGATTCATGCAGATCCTGACAAATGGGGAGTGCTTTATTTACACTTGGCACCTATTTGCCAAGTTTTCATCAAGGTAAGCATTTTTTTAGGACTTTTTCTTATTGTTTTTGTATTTTTTGGTTCTATACCTTGCAAGTTCTTAGGCATAAAATTTTTTGAGGTGAGAGCTATTCAGAGGCTTTTGCATAGGCTCATCTTCTAGTGTTGCTAATTAATATGCTCCTAATTTATAGCTAGCTATGATGACAAAAGGTCCCAACCAGGTTGGCTCGAATTTTCCTTTGATTTCTGGATTTGGCACATTCTTTTGGTTGTCTTTCATCATAATTTCACCGAATTGGAAGGTGTGTTGCCTCATATTCTTGTTGTAACTATGTTTCAAGTGATTCGAATAGACTTGAAGATGATTTAGGTCATCCCTGCACTGTTCATCTAGTAACTCCAACTCATTTAGTCTTGTGACCCTGTATTCTTCATCTTTGATGATTTTTTGCAATGATATCCTTAGTGATGGGAGCTCGATCTCGATAGGGAGGATGGCTTCTGATCCATAGACCAGGGAGAATGGGGCGATCCATGTTGGTGTGTAGATTCTAGTGTGGTAGGCCCATAAGGCGGGATTTAACTACAAATGCCAGTCATGACTAGAGTCGTTGATTGTTTTCTTAAGGATATTTAGAATGGTTTTGTTGGTAGCTTCTGTTAGAAACCCTAGATCAGACATGCAAACCTAAACACCTTCCACAGAAGAGAAAACATAAAAAAGCAGAGCTTTACATGTCAATGTGCAAAAAGATATATTCAGGAATTTAATATTACAATGAGATGATTTGCTTTATAAAAGCAAAGTATGCAACCCTAATGTTGACCTAAAATTAGCTCAACCTAAGTAAAGTTTGCAAGTGTAATTAAATATTAATTACACTAACACCCCCCCATAAGTGCAACTTAGGGAGACTAGATAAGCATGCACCTAAAACTAAGATGAATGCAAGAAAGCATGAATGGGTCCCGGCAACAAGGCCTGATTAGGTACCCATGTACAAATGCAATAATGAGGTAGAGAAGGAAAAACCCAGTGGGACAACCCCCCCTACAATGAGATGACTGCTGCAAAGAAGCACTGGAAGAACATTGTGGAGTAACACTGGAACCGCAATCTGGCAAGCAAGGAAAGATACTTCTGTCTACAAGAAACCATATCAGAATCATCATAATGTGACAGCAGACCTGATGCCACGGAACACTCGAAAACACCAAACTAGAACAACCCTGGAATCCATAGAGCAACAGTAAATGATATGATGATGACAGAATCTGGAAGCCGTGAATCTCGATGCCAATGCCAAAACTAAGACTGAAACTCTTCCATGGGAAAAATTACCATACAGACTCGGAACAATAACCACAAATTTAGTGGCCCTCAAACTGAGATGGATCCGATGCAGATCACTAACCATAGGCTCTCAATCTAAAGTGTGAACCAAAATGAATCTGGTATGTGTCAAGCTAAGACAAAAATGACCAAAAGAAACTAAGAGACCAGATTACAACCCATGCGATTTTTCATCAAAACATGATGAAGATTATTATGCAAGAAACCCCCCCAAAGGAACTTTATAATAGTTCATTTATTACAATCCCCAATGACTGCAAAAAGAGAGAATGCCTAACATTCATAAACAGAAAATGAAAATAGATCTCATATCTGTGTAGAGGACTAAACCAGCTTTCCAACGCCGCAAGAATGGCGAAAAAAGGATCACCGAGTCAAAAGATATGCCCTCCGGAGTGAAAACAACAACATCTGAGTTCAAGGACCTGCAAAACAAATCTGGAGCAGAATCTAGAAAAACTGAAATGTTGAATAGATCGGCGTCGGAATCAGCTTTCCAACGATATCTCGTTTGCAAAAAAAGGACACCGTACGCAAAAGTTATACCCGATTTCATGAAAGTGCTCCAGAAAGGCCAATAAGGCCTGCAGGCAGCCCAGGGGGCTAAAAAAATCTCGGCCCCTGGTCCTGCATGCGACCAGGGGCTGGCGGACAGGGGCCTAGGGCGGAACCCCTGGTCGCCCATATGATCGGCGGACGAAGCAGAAGGGGCCGGGGGCTGGGCGCATAGCGCCCGGTCGCCCATATGACCGGTGCTGATGCAGTTTGGAGCCCGCGAGGGCTGGTCCAGCCGGCGGAGCTGGGTGGGGGAGCCACCGGCGGCGATGGCTGCAGGGTGGCCGCTCGGTGGCGTGGCGGCGGTGCCCGACTTCTGAACTGGAGGAGCTGGCGCGTATCCCAAAAATTGCATTTTTTGGATTTTTTTCGAAAACCGCGTCTCGTGAAGCGTGCCAGGGAGGCCGTACGGCTTTCCTGGCAAAAAAAATTTGCCTTCCGGATCAACTTCGTCAAAATCGACGAAACGGAAGGCGATCTTAGGGTTTTTGGCAGCTGCGAACGCAATGGTGACCTCTGTTTCTGCTCAAAATGCTTCAAAAAAACGGCTACCTCCAGAGCTTCCAAAAAAATACCAAAACTGAAACCCTCACAGATCTGGCAAATCATGACCAAAATCTGCAAAATGAAAGCTGAACCTGACTTTTTCTAGCGCTCTGAATCCAATGGTGAAGCCCGATCTGATCCAAGATGCTACATAAATGAACTCAAGGTATAAAATCCTTGAGGAACCCCGAACGAAATCTGCAATGGTTTTCTCCAGATTTTGAGAAGAGGTTGCATGTCAAGGCTCTGATACCATGTTAGAATCCAAGATCACCTGCATGCAAATGGATACCTGTCACATGCAAAAGACATGCAAAACCAAGAAGATGTTCTGCAAACCTCAAAGTGTAAAATGCATTATCAGAATCTCGGTTATTACAAAGTGATCAATCCTTATGAAGGAGATCAAGAAACCCTAAAAGGGAAACCCTAAATGAAACCCTAGTGTGCACACTTAATAATTAATAAATAATTATTAATGCGCCTAAGTTTAGCTTAAGCAACTAGAGGAATAAGAGACTTAATTAATTAACCAGTATGATGTAATTAATTAAGCGTAATAAAATTATTACTCTAACACCCCCCCTTAAGATGAACTTAGGAAGAAGCTAAAACACTAGAATAAGATGCATGCAAGAAAAGATGGGTCCCGGCAACTAGGCCTGATCAGGTACCCATTAACAAATGCAAGAAAGAGGTAGAGGAGGAAAACCCAGTGGGACAAAACCCCCCTACAATGATATGACATGCTGCAAAGAAGCACTGGAAGAACACTGTAGAGTAACACTGGAACCGCAATCTGGCAAGCAAGGAAAGATACTTCTGTCTACAAGAAACCATATCGGAATCATAATCATGCAACAGCATACCCGATGCCACGGAACACTCGAAAACTCCAAACGGGAACAACTCTGGAATCTATGAAGCAGCAATCAATTATTAAATGATGTATCACTGAAAATGAAGTGCAAAGATGCAAGAAGCACTCTCCCAACTGTCAAAATATCCAAGTAATCTCCAAAACACCCATCGGGCCAAATCTGGAATAATGAAAAACCTGGGACAGATAGAGAAAAAAGTGCATGGACAGCAACATAGAGCTCCTCAATACCATTCCAACGCCGCAAAGATAGTGAAAATCAGAGATCGTGGCAAAAAGTTATGAGCTCGGAAGCATAAAAAGTACATTTGACTTCAACCAGCAATAAATGCAGTAAAACAGGAAAATAATGAAAAATAAACTGCACCAAATGAAAGTGCTTGGAACCAGCTTTCCGGCGATATCTCGTTTGCCCAATTTCGATACCGTATGCCCAAGTTATGCCAAAAACAAAAAAACTGCTCTTTTAGGGCAAACTAGGGTTAGGGGGACAAACTGCCGTACAGCCGATGACGTCATGCTGACGTCAGCACTTCACTGTCAAAAATTTGACGGCCATGTGGCCGTCGGAGCAAAAATTCGGCCCCCCTGCAAAAAAAATTTTGGCCCCTGGTCACCCATGTGACCGTGGGCGCAGAAATGGGGGCTGGGCGGAGCCCCTGGTTCTCCATGCGACCGGGCGCTGTGGATAGGGAGCCCTCAGGGGCTGAGCATGGTCGGCGGCCGGATGGGGGAGCCACCGGCGGCGGTGGCGGGCCGGCCGGTGGCGGGAGCGGTTTAAACTGGAGGCGCCGGCACAGAACCCGAGATCGGCGTTTTTTGATTTTTTTTTCGATTTTCGTGCCTCGTGAAGCGTGCTGGGGAGGCCGTACGGCTTCCCTAGCAAAAAATTTTTGCCTCAGAAACCAACTGCTCAAAAATGGACGATTTGACAGGCGTTTCTAGGGTTTTGGGGCGCTGCGAACGCGATGGCGATGTCCGTTTGAGCCCATAGTGTCCCGAAAATTCGGCTACCCCCAGATCTTGCAAAAAACGATGCCTGTGGAAACCCTTGCACTTGAAACTCACTGAGAAGCCATATCTTCAGATCACGAACAGGCAGCGGCAGGTCTGGAGCTCTAATACCATGTTAGAAACCCTAGATCAGACATGCAAACCTAAACACCTTCCATAGAAGAGAAAACATAAAAAAGCAGAGCTTTGCATGTCAATGTGCAAAAAGATATATTCAGGAATTTAATATTACAATGAGATGATTTGCTTTATAAAAGCAAAGTATGCAACCCTAATGTTGACCTAAAATTAGCTCAACCTAAGTAAAGTTATGCAAGTGTAATTAAATATTAATTACACTAACAGCTTCGGCTTGGCCATTGCCTTGTGGGTAATATGGTGTGGAAAGAAATGTTGGATTTTAAATTTTTAGAAGTCATAGACATCATGATTCTTGAAGGGTGTCTCATTATTAGAGATAATCAATTGAGGGACACCATATTAGAAAATAAGGTAGTTCAGGATAAACTTGGATATCTGCTTTCTAGTGATGTAGGTCATGGGAATTGCTTCGACCCATTTTGTGAAATATTTTGTGGTGGTGATGATGAACTTGTGGTTTTTGGATGAGGTGGGTGAGATTTTACCTATGAGATTGAGCCCTCATTGCGAAAAGGGCCAAGGTGTAACAATAGGATGTAATTCTTGAGTTGGTGCATGAATGAGATCTCCATGCTGTTGGCACTGTAGACACCTTCTGAAAAAATAATGTTCCTCTCTTTCCATTGTCATCTAGTAGTATCCATTTCTTACTAACTTATTGGCTAAGGTCATACCACTCGAGTGTGAATTGCAAGTTCCATTGTGTACCTCAGTCATAGCAATCAGGGCTTCCTCAGGTTTTAAGCAATGTAACAAGGTTTCCCCTAGGATGAAAAAATGTAAGGATTGCTTGAAAAAGGTCTGTTTGAGGTTCGGGGTGATATCAACTGGGAGAATTCCTAGTCTTACGTAGGTGTAAATTTCATGATACCAAATCTTACCAGGACCAACAAGTTCACACATATATTCTGACTTTGGTACCTCAAAAGTAGGTACAAGAAGTTGCTCTACCAGGAATTCAGGTTTCGAGACATTGTGAGGGATATCTAGCAAGGATCCAATTGTTTCCATGGAATCGACTGCTTTGTTGTTTGCCCTCAGTATTTTCTCAAAAGTGATATCAATAAAATATTCTTTGAGGCTTTCTACCACCTTCTTGTATAGTGTAAGCTTATCATCCTCAGTTTAGTATTCACCATTGACTTGGTTAATGATAACCTATGAATCTCTATAGACCTTTAATGCCATGATTTGCCATTGTGCCACAATTTTGAGACCTATGGTTAAAGCCTCGTACTCTATGATGTTGTTGGTATAGGGGAATGCCAACTTGTAAGATCTTGCTATCCAATCCCCTTGTGGGGTGAAAAACGAGACACCAACTCCTAATCGATGTTGTGTGTGGGAACCATCGAAGTATAGTTTCCAGTGATCAGCTATGCTGAGATTAAATATGTACTCATTTGGAAATTAGGATATGAGTGGGTTCACCACATAGATGGGAGCTTCTTCCAGCTGGTTCATAGTTGCCTATCCTTTGATTGTCTTTCGTTCCACATACTCAATGTCAGACTCCAATAGTATCATGACCCACTTAGCAATTCTTCCCGTGATCATAGCTTTTGATAGTAGATACTTTAGGGGATCTATCTTGGCAATGAGTTTGATTTTATGTGCTAGCATGTAGTGTCATAATTTTTGTGAAGTGAACACTACTGCTAGGAAATCTTTCTCAATGAATGTTTAGTTTAACTCGTGGCCAACCATTGTCCTGCTGATGTAATAGATAGCCCTTTATGTTCCATTTTCATCATGTTGAGCTAGAAGAGCACCCAGAGCTATTGTTATTGCTGAGATGTATAGGATCAATGGTTTTCCTACAATGGGTGGCATCAATACAGGTGGTGTGAGTAGATATTCTTTGATTTTGCAAAATTCATGATGGCATTTTTCATCCCACTTGTATGCTACTCCTTTGTGGAATAGATGTGAATAGTCACCTTGTTTGTCCGCCAATTATGCTATGAACCTTCAGATGGACTGGAGTCTTCCTTGTAATCCTCTGAGTTGTTTTAGTGTTCTTGGTGCTTCCATATTGAGGATTGCCTTAACCTTCATGGGATTCATCTCTATCCCCCTCATTGACACTATGCAGCCCAAAATTTTCTTTGATTGTACCCCAAAGACATGTTTCTTTGGGTTGAACCTGACCTTATACATCTCTAGTTTTTCAAATATGTCACTTAGGTTTTCTATGTGGTTATGCCTCTTCTTTCATTTTTCTAGTATGTCATATACATAATCTTCAATGGTTTTATGTATCATGTCATGTAAGATTAGTGTCATGGCTCTTTGATATGTAGCCCCTGCATTCTTTAGCACGAATTTCATCATATTCCAGTAGTAGGTGCCCCAAGGACATGTGAATGTCATTTTATGTTGGTCCTATTTTGCAATCATTATCTGGTTGTAACCTGAGAAGCCATCTATCAGTGATAGCATCTCATGTCCGGTTGTCATGTGCACTATCATATCTATGTTGGGTAGTCGAAATTCATCCTTAGAACATGCTTTGTTGAGTTCTCTGAAGTTCGTGCAGATGTAGATGCCCCCATTTGGTTTTGATACTGGTACAAGGTTGGATACCCATTCTGGATAGTCAATCGGGCGTATGAAGCCAACATCCATGAGTTTTTGTAACTCTACCTTGACTAAAAAGGCTATCTAGGGATGCATTTTTCTTAACTTTTGTGTAATCGACTTAGCTCTAGCATAAACAACTAAATGATGAACCACCACTTTCGGATCCAGACTTGGCTTGTCAACATAGGTCCATGCAAATTTTACCTTCCTTTCTTTCAGAAATGCTGCCAATAGTTCTTGTTCCTTTGTTAGGAGAGACTCAACATAGAAATTAATTTGTGGTGCCGCCTCCATTCCCAAGTTAATAGGATTACACTGCTCTACCAGGACTGCTATTTTTTCTTGATGTAGAGTAGTAGGGGGGAGATTGAATCCTTCATCCTCCGGTGCCTCAGAGAGGTTTTCACCATTGGATTCATCCTTTATTTTTACTATTTTATGGTTAGAGAGTTCCATAGGGTGGTTTTCAATCAATAACTCAATGCTTATTCTCGATATTTTTCTTTTGCGACTGAAGGACTCAATCATCTCCTCGTAATATGCTTGGGTGTCTAAAGTGATGTCAAAACCTACCTTGTGATCCCCACATGGAACTTTATCCCTTAGTCCCATGAATTCCAAGAGAGCCTCATCATTTTCAAAAGATTCTAGAATTTGTGGTCCTCGTTGGTCATGATTGATGAGTTGAGGGTATACTAAGATGATAAATTATGGGTTGATTGGTTTGACTCAGCAAGTGAGGTGCTAATCATTAGAAGAGAGGAGTCCTCAAAAATCATGGGTAGGCCTATTATGGTATCATCATTGTCACTACTAGTGTAGACATCAATGACGTCAAAGGTGAAGTTGTCAAGCGGCATACCTGTGCATACGAGTGGTCTAAGGGTGGTTACCGATACCTAAGGGGAGGACCTGACTACCCTACTAGGATTACCTCTTCCACGTATGGTTATACTTGGGGGAGTACATCCAAGGACAAGGTTCTGCATTCTTCTTTCTACAATGATGGGCTCCAGGCATCCATCACTATTCCTTCCAAGGATTTTGTTTCTATTGTATCTCATGCCAAGCATTATTTGTAGCCCTTTGCTGGCTTCATCCATAGGTAAGGTGGGTGTGGGTTCTACATCATGGTATATTGAGCTTGAAATATCTTCCTCATCAACATTTTCCCAACTTAGGTCTCCCCAATGGTGGAATTGAGAGGGGTCATCCCTAAGGGTGTTTCGGTTCATCATTTTTAGGAACTTGGGGGATTTTCTAAAACTTGGCTTCCAAATTTTTGCAGTAGGCAAATGGTTCAGGATCCCTATGTATAGTGACCTCCTCATTTTGGTGCAAGAACTTGATGCATTGGTGATATGTCAAGGCCACTACTTTAATTCCATGGATCCATGGGCATCCCAGGAGGATGTTATATGGTAAGTTGAGGTTGAGAATCTAATAGGTAGTGTCCATGGTTGTTGGTCCCACTTGGATTGGGATTTTAATAATGCCTTGAGACACCCTTTCTTGATCATCATATGCCCTTATTGTGATTCTCTTATTTTTGTTAATGGAATCCTCAAAAATTCCCAAGTTCTTTATAAGCTTGAGAGAGAAAATATTAAGGCCTGCACCTCCATCCACTAGGATTATTAACTTTATTTTTGTGGACTAGCACTTGAAGGTGAATTGCGTGGTTATGAGATGGCTACATGGGGAAGTCTTGGTTAGAGAATGTAAGGATATTTGGGGTAATGATATTACCAACCATAGCCTGAAACTGTTCTTTGTCAAGGGTTGCAGATACAGTGGATGCTGCTAAAGCTTCATCAATAATTTTTCTATGGGGAGTGGAGATTTTTAACAATTCCATGATGGAGATCTATGCGGGCTCTCTTTAGCTGTTCGATGACATTATAGTCATAGGGGATGACTTTTGTGTTTCAAGTGGGGGTCTTAGATGGTTGAGGTTCCCCTACAATGGTGACCTTGCTGCCACTTGTGCTAACTCCATAGTCGGTGTTGGCTCCTTTGACATTAATGACCATGACCATTTCCTCTACACATGCAACTATCTCTTCATATACTAGATTAGCACTAGCATATTTTTGTCTATCATTGTTGTTCCCCTTACTATTTCCTTGATTGTGGGTTGGCATCAAATTTTTGTATATTTTCAGATCTTGATTACGAGTTGGTTTTTCAACATTGATGATCTTGTCTTCGATGAGGTATTAGATGATATTCTTTATCCTCATGAAATTCGTAGTGGTATGTTCCTTGATCTTGTGAAAGTCACAAAGGAGGTTTTCATTATACCATGGCATTTTGGTCATGGCAATTGTGTATTTCTCAGAGCTAGAGAGCTTGATTAGATTTTCCTTTATCAACTTCTTCATTATGGACTTGATGGATTCTCCAAGGGTTGTGAACTTCCACTTGGTAGGGTATTTTCCTTGGGGAGGTAGTCCTCCTTGATTTCCCAAGTTATTGATTTGGTTGGTGGGAAGTGGTTGTTATTGTCCTAATACTACATTAGTTTGCACATTATTGTGATTGTGATTTTGTGACTTGTAATGAGTTTCGATGTTTGGTTTGGGAGCACTCATGACCACTTTAGAATCAACCATACTGGTGTTCGTGATACTTTTTTTCCTCGACCATGTTCGAGGTTTATCATTATAATTGTTGAATGAGTGATTATCCTATGGTGGAGTAAATCTTGATGCATCTCCTCACATAGTAAGGGCTATATCAATGTTGAGCACCTTTGGGATCAGTTGATCGTATGATGTGATACATTGTATTTTTAAGTAGAATGCCAAATTTTCATCTAGATTAGATATGATCATGCAAACTTGTTTTTTCTTCTAGCATGGTGCACTTGCTCTGATTGGCCTTGGATCACCATCTTTGCAAGAAGGATGCAAATAGCTCTCCTTTTCTTTGTTTGAGAGTGGATATTTCTTCCAAACTAATGTCTTCACCCATGTTGAAAGCATAATTTTTAAGGAATGCTTCCACAATTTCCTCAAATGTTTTAATGCTTATGGGTAGGCAAGAAAACCATTCCATGGCTGGACCAATCAGAATTTGAGGGAAAAGTTGCATTAGATATGTGTCATCGTATGCCACCTCCATGCAATGTACCTGAAATTCCCTGACGTGGTTTTCAGGGTTACCCATTCCATTATACTTGTCGAATTTCAAGATCTCGAATCCCTTTGGGAATGGTACCATCGTGAGACTATTGTCAAATGGATAAGGGCACAAGTTGCATTGTGTTCTAGTTTTTTTTCCTACTTGGAGGTCCAATACCTATTGCGAGAGTAGTTTGAGTTGTGTTGCAACATCGTTTCTTAGATCGGGAGGTGGAATGAATGTGTTTTTAGGTGTTTGGGGTGTTTGATAGGTGGGAGGAGTATTGGTGGGAGTTTTCTGCAAGCTTTGTTGTGCATTCAAGGCCTATTGGTATGCCTACATTTGTGTCAACAATGCCTGTTGTTGATCTTGCTGTTGTTGTTCCAAAAAAGCTTATTGTTGGTCCATCTGATGTTGTTCCCATAGAGCATGTTGTTGCTCTAGCTATTTTTGGGCTAACAAATCATGTTGTTAGTCTATCTTTTGTTGCACCAACAAAGCTTGTTGTTGGTCGAGTTGTTGTGCCAACAAAATCTATTGTTTAGCTTGTTGTTGTGCCTGAAAGTCTTGCAGGGCTTGTTGCTATGCTTGTCAATGGATCACTTGTAGTTTCTCTTGGTATTGTTCTTATGCCTATTTCTCATCTTGATCTTGGGCTTGTGCTTGTTGGGTTGCTTGATTGGCTTGCGCAACTTGTGTGGCTTGTTGGGCTTGTGCAACTTTTGCAAATTTTTGAGCAACTAGTTGCACTTGTTCTTTTTGTGTAGCTTGTTGGTTTTTCTTTAGTACCCTTTGATGATTGGATTTTTGGATGGTTTGGATTAAGGTGGTGAATGAATTCGTCACGTTGGATTTTGATGCAATTGGTGGTGGATTGGGAATTATGCCAACTATGGTGATAGGCAAAATGGTTGTGTTGGTGGTTGGGATTTGGGTTGTTGGAGGCATGGTTGAGATGCTTGATCCTTGAGAAGGTATGGTTTGAGAGATTTGGAGACCAAATAATGTACTAGTTTTGGTGTCTTGAATGGTCTCCACTTGTTGTTGTGAGGTTGCAGGAAAAAAGAGAGGATTCGTTGTGATTCTCGGATTTCCTAGATTTGAAAAACTAGATTTGGGTAGGGGGGGAAGAAATAATCGAATAGGTGATGTGGATGTGAGTGGTAATGGGGGAAAGGGTAGTAAGTTCCCTTGAAAGGAAAATGGGTCAATGAATCTTGTTGTTCCAAACAGACCACCTTCTCCTTGTTTTAGATAAGTTTGTATGTTCAACGGATAGGTGGGTGTCACATGGAATGAGGATGAATCCGCATGATTATGGAAGGTGAGTGGGACTTAGAGGTGTGATGGATTTATCGGGATGGAGTTTTTCAGTGTGGTGTTGACACTTACCTCTTTGTTGTTCATAAGGTGATGCTGCTATAACTCTCGAAACATAACACTTCCTTTCTTTACAATCAGGGAAGTTGGTCTAATTTTTGATATGTTTTGAGGTATTTCTTGAGTGATGTTCGGAGTTGACATTGGAGATGTGTTCGTAAGAGGCATGTGCATACTAGTTCCTACATCAAGGTTAGAAGGAATTAGGATCCCTCCTTCTGTTAACGTGCGTAAGTATTTAAACATGTCATTGAAAATTTTATGATTCTTTGGATTTTGGACCATTTATAGCATTTTTTATTGTGTCATCCCCATGTCCTCATTTGTGATGTCCTCTTCATATGTTTCCTCTTGAGGATTTTGTGATGGTAGAGGAGAGCTACTTGGTGGATTGCTTAATCCCGCAAGGTTTGTGTCAGTGGTTACTTGACCCAAGTCACTTGAAGTTGATATTTTGTTGATGTTTTCCATGTTCCTCTTGTATTGTGATCTTGTTTGGACCATAAAAATAGGCATCGTTTGATCTTAATCTTTAGGACCAAAAGAGAAGAACTAGGGAAAGAAAAGTATCAAAAAGGGGGTGGTAATGATGAGATAAATGAATGAGGTGAATGAGTGAAACCTTTGAAGAACATTTTAGGGGTTATGCTAAACTTTAGGGCTTGGATTGATGGTTTGACTAGATGTATTAAGTCAAACAAGATTGTGGTGAGTTTGTAAACCCTAGAAAGTTGTGTTATCCTAGAAAAAACTCGCACAAGGGAATGGATTGGCTAAGTGTGTCAATCCAACCAGGGTGATCATAAACTAGTAAATCGCATAAAGTTGCATTATCCTAGAGGTAGATTTGTTTAAGAGTTTTGACTATTTGGCTAGGTGTGTTAAGCCAAGATAGAATGATGTTGATTTAGCCTTTTAGTTTAGCATGAACGATTTTTCTAAAATTTTCAAAAAAATTGATGGGATGAGATTTGGTTGATGGAGAGATGGATGAGAATGAAGAATTTAATCGTAGTCTTTCAACTAGACATGAATCTCTTTTAAAAAACCTCGGTGTTGAAAAAAATACTTTACTTCCTATGTGAGGAAAGAAAACCTTTCAAAAAGCTCAGGATTTTTTTGATAATAGAATGTATACAAAGTTGGGCTGTCTCTTGAATCCTTCTTATAGAAATTGTACACTAGTATTTCTTTGAATTCAAGGAGCATTTCAAGATGTTGTTCGCAAGATTTGAGACTAATCTTTTTGAACTTTGGTTTTGGGATTTTGACCTTTCAGGAAATCATTGAGACATCACATGTGAGGTTCAATTTGTGGTTTATCTTTTCTTAGTGAATTCCTTTTTACCAAAACCACATTCTTGATTATGTTTTAAAATGCATGTCTAATGCCCCACTTTCTTTTCATCCCACAAGCTCCATTATATGGAAATCAAGGAAATTAAGGCAAAAATTTTCTATGTTTAACCTTAGTGAAAACAAATGATGATAAAATCCAATCACTTAGAAACCTCTAAGGATATGATCCCTAGGGAAAGCAAGAGAACTTAAATTCATCAATGGATATTTGTTTCCTCCAAGGGGTTTGAAATTTGGAGCTCTTTGTGAATGTTCTTTTTTCAATTGTTTTGAGGACCAAGAAAATGTATTTTTCATTTCCAAGCACATGTACAACCCTAGGATTAAGAGACAATATTTTTTTGGGTTCCCACTTGGACGAATCCAGCTGTGCATATTCTATGTGGATGACTAGATACTTGACCACACTGGCTCCCCTCCATGGCACATACTTCTCGATTTAGCCAAGCATTAGTACCCACAAATCTCCCATGGCATACTTTTCATCTCTACAACAAAACCACATGTATAACGTGGGGCGGCTTCAAAGGAAATGACCTTTTGCACCAACAAAATAGACAAGGATTTACCCTTCTAAACAAGGGTTTTAATTCAGTCTTTCCATTCATGGAAGATGACCCATGCAACGAGAGACCATTGTTGCTCTTCTCATCAGAGACAACTATGTGATACTGGCTTTTGTTCCAGTACCCACTTTTATATTATGGCTAGAAATACACTCGTCCTTAGTGTGTTACTGGTTGGGTCATTCCCTTGGGTGAGTACTTTTTCCCACAAGGCAGGCCTGCTAAGATAAACAAAAGAGAGTAAAAATATTCATAGTTCGATCAACCTTCATTTAAAAAAAAAAGGGAGAACACACGCAATAAGTCTACTCACACTCGCAAGATGTTTTGTTTAATTTTTAAACCCAAAAATGAAGTGTGGAGGTAATACTTTTGACAACTTAATATCACAAAAAGACTTTTGATTCTAAAGATTGTCGTGAGGTGCGAGAGAAGCACATACACCTTTTAAATGATATTACTTTGTGAAAAAGGATTAAAAAACATCAAGTACACATGTTCATTTTAATCCTCAAAGAAAGAGATGAGTTGTTTTTAAAGCACCAACTTTGAAGTGTGAAAGTTGCCTTGTTCAATTTTTAGAACCCAAATTGAAATTTAGTAAATGTCTAAAGTTCTTTTTAACCAAAAGGATAAAGTCAAATGGTTAATTTTAAACCCCAAAAATAGATGTGAGATGGTTTGAAATTGAAAACAAGCATGGAAAATGGAAAATCTAGCTCAATAAGCATTAAAAAATGCTTTTGTGAATTTCTCCAATCTTGTTTTGTCATGGCTTGATTCCAAGATCATCCTACAAAAGAAAATACAAAGTTAATATGATAATCCATAAAATCTCTCATATACATTAATGCATTAATCATAAGTCAAGAAAAATTCGCCAACCTTCTTAAAAAAGTAAATTACCGCCCCTTATAAATGCAATTTTTTTACTTATACCGTTGTTTATTTCCTAAATTAATCCCTTCTACTATTATACCATGACCCATGATATCATGGTTTGCGGCTAACAGTAGTCATCATACCCCTTACCACTTTACCGTGGATAGTCCAGATAGCCCGCGCGGTGATGCTGTGGTACCAAATGTAGTCAACTGATATGTTTACCACGATACCACAGATGGTATGGAAGAAGACCGCAGTCATGCAGTGGCGGTGAAGTAACGGTGAGGGTGTTGGTTAGCAGGTTTAGTGTGGTACTGCAGATGGAAAAATAGAAGACCACGGTGATGCAATGACAATGAAAATAGTTATCGGAATACCACTAGTGGTTAAGCAGGAGACCACGATGACAGCGGTGAGGATGGTGGGTGGTTACCGCACTACCACTAGCGGCTAAGTGAGAGACCGTGGTGATGCGGTGAGGATGATGGGTGGTTACCGCACTACCATTGGTGGTTAGGCGGGATACCGCGGTGATGCGGTGACAATGAGGAAGTGGTTACCTCGCTACCACAAGCAGGGAAAAGCTAGACGGCCATAACACGGTGAACACCGCTCTACCATGATGATTAGGGAGATAGAACGTGGGACGATGGTAGTGGCTGGCAAAAAATTCACCACTCGACTACGGATGAGGGAAGGTCAGGCCATGGTAATGCAGTGGACTAGGAAAATGGAAACCACAAGATTGTGGTTAGTGAAGAGGTGGGCTATGGTATTGTGGTGGATACCACTGTACCATGAATAGTGAAGGCTAGCGACACGGTAAAGCAGTGAGAGGCCGGATTAACTGCATGAGAGATGGGTAAAATTTAAACAGTCTTATGTAATGCGATGATTGTGACAGGATGCTGAGGCAATAGCATGCCCAGAACTGTAAGAAACAATATGGAGAATAAAGCTATGCCTGTGAATTTAAATTATAGATATTGCAATTGAATTAAATGTCCAGATTAGTGTAAACTTAAGAAAATTTCAGAAAAAATAAATCAATGCACCACAGTCCACTAGCTTGACTTTAAATTTCACCAATAGTCTAAATGGTAAAGACAAAATTTAGCTCAATGCATTCCAATATTTAAATAAATGAATCAGAAGTCATGAATAGCCGACTATTAAGATCCCTAAGCATCATAGAAATGAGATTAATAAGAGTGTTTCTTTGTTATTGTCTACCCTCCTTCTAGCGCCAGAATGTGAACCGCTTCATTTTCGAACCTGCACACAAGCAACAAATAGACACAACATTATATCAAATGTGCAAGGTGAAATGAGGATTCCCCATGAAATTAGATTGAAACATTAATATAGGAAAACAAGTGAAGAACAATGTAAATGGAAGTAAACAAATCCTATTTTAATGAACAACTATCAATCCCATGGGGGAATTGGTGTTGATTGGTATGTCGAAATCAGCCCTTTCCCAATTCCTATTTGTAAGCTTGATGATTGTTGATAGTAAGATTAGGTGCTTGAATGGAATGAACAAGATTGGCTCTCAATTCAAGAGAGTAACCTTGCATAAAATATGTGGAATGAAGATGAATTTGAGTATAGTAAGCTTACTCAAAATTGTGTGTTGTAGAATGAGGAGAGAAGTCTCTAATTTATAGATTTCCAAACTGGAAAAGAGAGTGAAACCAAGAAATTTGGAATCATTCAACATCCAATGGCCAAATTCCACTTGTCAAGATGTGAATGGTTGAAGCTTGTGCACATTTTGGCCAAAGTGCCAACAAATGCAATTAGGTGGAATTTCAAATTTTAGAAATGACATATGAGAGGGAAAAACGAATGAAATAAATGCCACTTGGCTCAATGCACAAGGGAATGTAAGAGGAGTTAATTCCTTGTTGGATGTACAAGTCCACTTGGACTTTTTTAATTCAAATTTGAGGGAATATTCCCTTTTGATGCCATGTAAGAGAAAATAGAGATTTAATAAATGAATTAAATCTATTTTCATGTGCAAATTGCATTCTCTAGAAGATTTTAGTTATAGGGATTAAATTAATCAAGATTTTGATTAATTTAATGAGGGATTAGATGATTTGACAATTTTTGACTTAAATTGATAAATTGATTTAAATCGGAATTGAGAGGAAATGCTTAATTAAATAAATGGTTTTGATTTATTTAACTAAGTGGGATAATGTTAGATTAAATAAGGTTTAATTTATTTAATTTAATAAGAGGACTTTAGAGACTTTAATCAAATAAAATGATTTATTTTATTAAACAAGAATATAAGGTTAATTAAATTAAATTTATTATTTTAATCACTGAAGGAGAAAGACTTAATCAAATAAACAATGATTTATTAAATTAAGAGACAAAATATGATGAAAAGTTGAGAGTATGATTGAGGAGAAAATTTCGTGAATAATCATGATCAAGTGTGTCGAACTGAATTTGTACATTTTCCATGTCTACAAGAACTAAAGAAAATACATGGCTACTACCTCATGTTGCTCTCAAATTCTCTTGATGAAACAAACACTAAAAGATATTCAGGTAGAATATTCAGCACCTATTTCCATTATGTGTGATAATTACAGTGAAATAAATATCTCTAAGAATCCATTCATGCACTCAAGAACCAAGCACATAGCTATTAAGTATCATTTCTTGAGATAAAAAGTGATTGAAAAATAAGTTCAACTTGAATATGTGAATACTAGTGAGAAAATAGTTGATATCCTTACCAAACCATTGCCCCAAAGAGATGTTTGAGTATTTGAGAATGAGGTTGGGAGTTGTATCTCCCTCTTCTAAAACTTCATTAGATCAATAAGTTTATGATTTAGGTGGAGCTTATTGTACTTCTTCTTACATCCCTAAATTTATTCTACTCCAAGTCAGTAGAAGTGTCATGTTTGAAGTTCCAAGAGAGATGGATATTCAAGAAGAAATACTTGTTGCTCATGTCATACACTTTTTGTTTCTAATAATTTTTATTTTCCATGATTATTGTTTCTCCTTACATGTTTCTTCATGGAGAATATTATTGTTGTCCTTCATATTGGAAATTGCATTACCATTTGGTTAGTGAAGATCTTAATCTTGTTATGATCATGTTAGGGGGAGACAATCTAAAAGTCAAATGTTCAGTCCATGTCTATTTAGTTTTTATGTTGCTATAGATGCACAATTATGATAGAATGATGGTATTCAATTTACAAGAGGTATTTTTGACACCCTTTTCCATTGTTGTGAAAGGGGGAGAAATTATCTGTTGAGGGGGAGAAAATCAACTAGATGAAAGAAAGCATGAAACTTCAGTTGATAGCATAACAATCGATTGGTTGACATTAATGCCAAAGGGGGAGATTGTTGGAATTAGATTGCCATTGATGTCAAATCATGGCATAGAATCCATTGTATTATGCTACATATTCAAAAGCATCAACTACAATAAGTTCACAACGACAAAAAATTCAGGCTACACGAACCTCACTATTTGCAACTACAACATTATGTAGTTCAAGCTACAGGAACACAAATAGCGACAAGAGCTTCACAACAATATAAAGTTAATAGCTTCAAATCAAATTCAACAATGGTCAATATTTAATATGCATAAAGACAACCTTACAACTTGTACCAATAAGAGAATATTGATCAGGGACAACTTTAAGAAACCCCCCCCTCGATGAAGGTGTAAAATCCTAGCGAATTTTTCTTTTTATTTGAAAAATATTATTAATTTTTTTGGCGAATCTATACACATTAATAAAAAAGTTTGTAAAATCCTAGTGAATCTGAATGAATAATTGGTAAAAATAATAATGAAAGTGGTGAATCCTATTGAATATTCACTAAAAATATTAATTACAATGGTGAATCTCTCCTTCAAAAATTTGCATAGTTGGTGAGCGCAGTTCCCCCATATTTTTTTATTTTTTGTAATATTGAAGTAGGGGCCTAGGGGCGGAAGCCATCGGCGAGGTCAAGGGGCAATGTCCCTTGTGGGGGTCAAGGGGTGATTCCCCTTATGGGGGTCAAGGGGAAAAAGTCCCCTTGTGGGGGTCGGGGGGGAAATGCCCCCTCACAGGGTCTAGGGAGAGCAGGCCCGATGCACTCCTATCGTGATACAGGCAGAGTCGAGGGGTTCACCACCAAGCATATATTCAACATAAACAATGCATTGGATAACACATGGATTAAGTGTTTTTTTTTTAAATCTCACTTTAAAAGTAAGAATAAATCAAAAAGTGTAAATTTTACCATTGATTAAAAAAATCAAAAAGTGTAAATTTTACCATTGATTAAAAATTTAGTTTTTTAATTAGACGGTTACAAGTTGATTTTGCGACCTAATACGCACATTCCTTTTAAAAGGCTTGTTGAGGCCCGAAATTTATTTTGGGCCACACAATTAGATTTAATTTCTTTTGGGCCTCAAAAATCCTTTTAAAAGGCATGTGCATATTAGGCCACAAAATCAACCTACAACCGTCTGATTAAAAAGCTAAGCAGTGATTTGATGGAAATAAATAAAAGCCCTATTCAAGGCTAAAATATCCTTGAAATTAAATTGTAATTTATTATTGTGGAAATATTTCCCCAAAATTAATGGTAGAAATATAATATTACTGGCGAATATAATCGATATTTGTGATTATAGCATAAATTGTTGGTGAATCAGTTCCAATAACGTATTGTTTAAAATACAATACTTAGGCGAATTAATCAAGATGATTTATTTTTTTGTAAAAACCTAGCGATTCAACATCATTTTTAGCTTGTAGTATTCACCATTTCTAGAGGTCCAGATTTCAATTATTGACCAATTGGCAAAGATTCGCCACTAAATTTTTCCCTGATATTGATTTTGCATATACATGACATAAAGTTTGAAAATTTGTGGAATAGTGGAGTGCTTGCAATAACTTGGTGAATATGTGGAGATTTGGTTGATTATTTGTTTACTAGGGTTTTACATGGCTAAAGAATATTGGTTATGTTATGTCATTGATAGCTACAGGATAATCTGCAATAGATTTAACCCTAAGTTGAAGCTTTTGTTTATCTTTTGTTCATGCATAAGGTATGGTTATTTTACCCTAAATTGACACTTTTTTTTTCTTCACTCCCATTTAGCCAAGTGGTTATCATTCAACATGAAAGTTGTATTTAATTGATTCATATTAGATTTTTACCTATTAAAATATTTCTTCTTTGATTGATGTATAGAAATTTTTTACCTATCTTTAAGCTGCATTAGATCGGGTCGAATAAAATTAGATTTTATTCATTCTTTTCGTAGTGATGAAGTTTCCTTCTATAGCAACACTATATGGAGAGAATATTCAAATATTTTTGGTGAAGATATCTCTTTCAAATTTGAGTGATGCCCTAGATAAAATTATTTATTGTAGATTTTGTCAAGAGGTGGTGTCGCCCTAGATTAAATTTTCATATTTATTATAGATTTGATTGTGAAATCATATTTGTTAGCAACCAATTTAATTTGGCAAATCAAATCATCGATGCTACAAAAATTTGATATTTATTGTGATTAAAAAAGGAAGATACATTTTTTAATTAATGGCAGCCAAACAAAAAAGAAGCATCATCAAATCTTTCAGTTGCTCAAGAAGAGAATTAAAACCTTGTAGATGGAAGAATAAATAAAAGATAAGATTTAGGTTTTGTTTACTTTTCTGCAAAAAAATTATAAAATAGAAGGTTAGGGTAGATGCAAAAGTTTCAATTACAAGGATAATTTGTCTCATATGCTGCTACAAGAAGGTCAGAAGGTTACTTACATAAATATGCATAAATCTTTGTTTAAAGATTAGGGCTACAAAATTTTCTTGTTCTACAAAACTAATATATGTCAGATAATTATTTTATTTATTTGTGTGGTTGAACATAATGGAGTAACCTTTGAGAAAGAGGGGGAGAGGTTACAAGTGGATAAGAGATTAGGCAAGGAGAAAAAAAGTGAGAAGAGAACTCTGTTAAAATAGAGTATGCATTTTTGAGTGATTGAATAGTTTTATTTTGATAGAATTGTGTGAAGGAATGTGTTAGTTTTGTATAGATTTATTTTGTAGGTGCAGATCATAGAGTCTTGGAGAGTGAGTTCATGATTAAAGGCTGAAATTTTTCTACTATAAAAACAAAAAAGACATTCAAGTGCAGAAATTTGTTTGAGTTAAAAAAAAATCATTTGTAACATGATATTGAAATTGTAATCAGAAATATTTCATTGTGTAATCATCTGAGTGGGTACTCAGATTAGGGGTAGAAGCTCCTTTGAGTTGGTGCTCATTAATTTAGAATTGGTCTTTCATTGGGTTGGTGCCCATAAATTCTAATCAGATATCATTTCTAGTGTGAGGTTGGATTAGAGCAGTAGTCTATAGCAATTATTCTCACTGAGGTTTTTCCCATCTTGGGTTTTCCTTGTATATTATGTGTTGTGGATGATTTTTGTGAGTTTGGTTCTATTGCCCTTCTCTAGTTCTTATTTTATGCTCTTAGTATAGTTTGTTACATAGCTTAGAAAGTTAAAAATTGCAACCCACTAATTCACCCCCTCCTCTTAGTGATATTTTTGTTCCTTCAATTTTGTGCCCACAAAAGACAAAGAATCAACAAAAATAATAGAATCGAGCATTTTAAACCTTGTCACTTGCTCTTCATAAAATCTTAGGACAACAGTCTCATAAGCCTCCTTCAATGCTAAGGATTTAGTCCACTTGATGAAATAGTTAGTGGTAGTGAGGACCTATTTATGACCTACACTTTAAGGTGGGTTGATTTCTCCAATAAATTCAATACCCTGTTTCATCAAGGGCTACTCAACTTGGATAGGCTATAAAGGAAGAACAACTGATTTTTCATTTCTTGAGAAAAAGACACATCTCTTACACTTCCATACCCATTCATGTGTGTCCTTAAATTAAATATTCCAATAATAGTAGACCCTCATTATCTTTAGAGCTATTGATCAATATCAATACATTTTAGCTACCTTATCATGGAACTGCTCAAGTAGTGTGTCAACCTGATCAATATCAATACATCTGAGCAACACACCATTGGAATCCTTCTTGAATAGTATGCCATTTATGAGAACATATGGGATGGATTGAAACCTAAAATACCTTCTCTTAGCGCTATCCATACCCTATAGGAACTCAGCTATTTGGAGAAAATAGGCCATATCACTTATCTAGTTTTGGGGAAGAGTATGTGCAACTATTTTGGGTTGCTCCAGGGAAAAATTTAGTGGCGAATATTCGCCAATTGGCTAATAATAGAAATCAGGAGCTCCAAAAATGGCTAATAGTACAAGCTGAAATGAAGACTAAATCACCAGGTTTTTACGAAAAAATAATTTTGTCTCGATTAATTCACCATGTAAATGATGCGTCATCAAAACTAATTCACCAGTATTTTATACAGTAACTAAAAAATTTAATTATATTCGCCAGTAATATTATATTCCTCTGATTAATTTTGGGGCAATATTGCCACTAATAATAAATTACTATTTAATTTGAGGAATATTTTCTTTTATCTATTGCCATAGATTTTTTTTTAATCGAACGGTTGTAGGTTGATTCTGGGCCCTAATACACATGTGCCTTTTTAAAGGCTTGTTGAGGCCCAAAATTTGTTTTGGGCCACATGATTAAATCTAATCATGTGGCCCAAAACAAATTTTGGGCCTCAACAAGCCTTTAAAAAGGCACATGTGTATTAGGGTGTGGAATGAACTTGTAGACGTCCTTCATTCTATTAGTGGGACACCAGATAATGTTTCCCGAATGCACCATTGTTACACCAATACTAGGTTGCGAGCCATTTTCATTGGGCCATCGACAGGATTGTGATGGGGGTTTCGTCGATGAAGCATTGTTAGGCCGATGGTATTAAATTTTCTTAGGAATGGGGGAAGATCTGGCCCTCGACCCCACCTATATTGTGATAGGAGCGCACCAAGATTCACTAGGATTCACCACTATGATTATTATTTAAACCAAATATTCATTAAGATTCACGAGGATTTTATAATTTTTTTAATACTGTGCATAAGATTCGCCAGGATTTTACACCTTCGCCCAGGGGGGGTTTTCTTAAATTTATCCTTGGGTTGCTCTTGGATTGCTACCTGATGACCTTTGAAGCCTATTTTTCATCATTTCCCATGTCACTAGACAACTATTAACAAAAAACTTTACCTCTTTCAAGCTTTGTTACCTTGATTTCTGCATAATCCACCATTACTTTGGTTACCCACCCAACCCTCTTTTCACTCAAATCCTTGCTCAATAGGAACTCTTTCAAAGTTGGGTGAGCAACCATTAATTGAATATGGTTATTGGAAACTAAATGGATTGTTTTTTTGAGGATTCTAATCACAGCAAGTACACGCTTCAAAATGAAAGAGTGCCTTTTCTTATAACCTTCTAGGCCTTGACTGAAGAATCCTATTGTTTGCTCCAAATTTTCCTCATTTGTTTTCACTAGCATAGCTAAGATGGTATCCATATTTCCATAAACATAGAGAATGAAATCCTTAGAAAAGTTAGGATTTACTAGATTAGGTGTTCCTTCTATGGCTTCTTTGATGGTCTCAAAACCTTAAATTCCTTCCTTTGACCAACTGAAGCTCACATTTTTATTCAACATAGTTGCTCGTGGTTTTAACAAATCAAAAATATTAGGTATGAACCTCCTAACAAAATTATCCTTCCAAGGAAACTTTGCAAACCCTTTTAATGGCTAGGTAAAGGAAAAGCCAAAATAAAACTCACCCTTTTGAGATCATTGGTTACACCATCATTTGACACTGCATGACCTATTAACCTACCTTCATGTACTACAAAAATGCATTTTTTTCAGATTAAGTGATATCCCAAACTCTCCGCATTAGTCAAAGATATGTCTTAGGTGAGTGAAATTTTCCTTTGCGTCCTTGGAGAAAATAGTAATATCATCTAAATATACAAGAACAATCTTGTACATGAGGCCCTAGAAATCCATATCTAATGCCCTTTGGAAGGTTGCCCTAGCACTGGACAAAAAATAGTACACTTAGCATTGGAAACACAAGGTTGTTGGAAAGTGACACTATAGTATCACTTGGTGTTGTCATTGATGGAAACTTAAATCGATGATCAAATATGCACACTATCATTTGGTTGAATCGAAAGATAGATTGAAGATTAATCGAACATAATAGAGTATCTGGTAGCACAATGTTCATCGATCTGTATTTAGATTTCAGGTTATTATTTTGTGTTCTGCATCTCAGGAAATGATTTTTTGTATATTATTTATGTTACTTCTAAAGTGCAGTGGTTTGTATCAATTCGTGTGAAAGTTATATGGTTTGGTTGGCTTATTCCTACTTTTTCTTGTATTGGAGTTGAATTTAAGAATACATTATGTCGCGGATGTATGAGAAGAATTTAGGTAAGTATTTACATCCTTGTTTGGGTCCCCTTTATGTCTTAACCAACTTTGGAGGATGCACATAAATATTTAATCATGGATCTAGCCGATAGTTTTAATTATTCTTGTATTCTATTGAAGTCGAAAAAGTGTAATTGAATTATATTTTGCGGATATATATAAGATCGCCCATATAATTTTGTATGATGTATGAGGTGTGTATCGGTGAAAATTTTGAATAAGAGTAGAGTAGAAGAGAAATAATGTGTAGTTTCACTTGTGCATAGAAGATCCGTGTTTGTGTGTATGAGAAGAACATAGAAGAAGTACAAAATCAATTTGTAAAGCAATAAATCAATTATTGTACTTAACTGGAATTGTAATTAGGAATTTGTAGATGTTAATCTTCTCATTTCAAACTGTCAGATGGTTTTAATCTGATTGTCTTTTGTAAGTAAGTGAGCTTTTGCTTTGAGCAGTGAGCTCTAGGTAGTGCACCTGAATACAACTTCATTCCCCTTTTTGTAATCTTCATTTGAGTATACTCAAATCATAATTGTGGATTGGCCATCCACTATGGTTTTTCCCCTAATAGGGTTTCCACATAAAAATATTGGTGTTATGGTTTTCCTGACTATGCATTATGATTGAATGTTGTTAATTCTTTGAAGCTAAAGGTTAATAAAGTTAATTTTTGCACAACACTAATTCATCCCCCCTCTTAGTGTAGCTTGTTTCCAAAAATTGGTATCAAAGCTAGTTCCTTTGAAAGAAGTCTAATAGCTTGGGGATATCTTTGAAGGTGTTATAATGGATTAAAGCAGTCTTCAACAATAGATTTTGGTGGCCCTAGATGATCTTGATTAGTCAAAGGTTTAAGTTCAGAAATTGTAAGAAAACCTCTCAAATGTTGAGAAATTCATTGAGTCTTTGAAAGACAAAATCAATAAGTCTAGAGAGAAAATAAAGGAACTATATGATCATATTAAGCAGAGTGGCAATAAGAGAATTGAGGAAGAACAACTTAGTCAAGCCCTGAAAGAAAAGACAGGGGAATGTGAGAAGCTTACCAAAGATAATACAGTACTAAATCATAAAATGGAATCTATCATGATGAAGTTGACCAAGGAGATTGAAGACAAAAAGAAGGATGAAGATAATCTAGCACAATCCATAAAAGAAAAATCTGAAGTATGCAGCTAATTGTATGATGGATTGGAAGAGTCTAAAAATAGTGAAGAAGCACTTGAAAATCAAATGGACAATCTCAAAAATGAACTTGCTACAACAAATGAGTATAAATAAAAGTTCAAAGCTAGATCTGCTATGCTTGATGAACTAATTAGCAGTAAGAGGACTCATGGTGACAAGTGAGGTCTTGGATATGAAGAAGGAGAATGTTTGAGATCCAAGCAAAGGAGATCAAGACAAGGAAATCAAATGAACAAACTTGGAAGGTATCTGGTAAGGCAACCTAATGCTCAAAGATTTAATGGATACTATTTTAGTTGTAATAAATTTGGACACATGGCAGCTCAATGTAGAAGTAGGATGAATCAAAGTGGTCCATCTTTCTTAGGTTAGTGTTTTAATTTTCATAAGGTTGGTCATAAATCAAATGAATGCATAAATATAATAAATCAATTTCATTGAAATATCAGATGCTATACGTGCAATAGACTTGGCCATACTACTAACCAGTGCAGATTAAGAGGAAATCAATGGAAAAAATGGTTTGGAAAAATAAATGTTGTGTGCTACAATTGTAACAAAATTGGACACATTGCTACATTATGTTGGAATAGAAGTGGTATGATAGATCAAAGGAAGAACATGTAGAATTATATAAAGGGAAAACGTAAACTCATGATAGATGTAGTTAGACAGAAGATGCAGAAGAAATGGGTGACGAAAGATCCCTCTGTTACTATTGAAGAAACTATGGCATCACCAAAACCTTCTTCTGGTAATTCCTTCAGGAATTCATCTTAGGCCTTTGGCCTAGGGGGAGTAGTCAAGAAAATCCTATAACCCCCTAATTGGTAAATGACACCAGATGTGGATGTGTTCAGTAGAGGCATAAATGCTCAATAGATGATGTTGAACTCATTTGAGGAAGTGGTATGTCGTATTGGAGGTTCGCGGATGGTTTAACTATCACAGTGTATAGGAATAGGGTAACCAAATGTATTAGGGTTAAAGAATTTATTGTGAAAAAAGGGTTAGGTATGCAAGTGATAAAATGTCATTTCTACTTTTAATTTGTCACTTTGCATTTGGAGAAAAGAATTTTGGAGAGCTCTTAGGCAATCATAGGTGATTTGAGGTGAGATTTAAGCGTAAAATTGATTCAACATTCAAATTACGATCTGATCAAAAAGGTATTTTTCAAAAAACTTTGTGAGCTTATGATTTGGTCAAAATGAATACTCTTCGAGTAGTTGAAGTCAAGGACAAACCTCATCCTAAATTCAAAATGGCATCCTTAGAAGTCTTTAGAGACCGATCCATTAGGAGTATTTTCATCTATTTTGTATGGAATTTTATAGATAGAGGACATTAGGGTTTATATTCATGCCCATATTGAAGAACTAGGAAGTTCTCAACTACTGAATTTGTACAATAATAATATCATTGGTGAAGATTACTATGTAAAACCAAAACATAAAATCCTGGAAACAAAGAAGATCACATAGGTTGTCAAATTTCTTGTATTTGGAGAGTCAGAGTGGGTCTATTATGTTCTGAGTCGAGTGCATGATGAATTTATGTGGCTTAGCATTCCATTCAAAATTACAAAAGAAGCTATTAGTGCAGTAACTGGTCTAAACTCTTCTGGTGGATTACCTATTCTTAATTATGTGAAAAACTAAATTGTCACTGATGCTACAAGATCTACATATGATAGAGGAGCAATGAATATTCATAACATTGCTGATATAGATGTAAAATTTTCATTTATGGTCATCGGATACAAGATTTATCATTCTAGTCGAGACAACTCAGTGTCTGGAATAGCAATTTATGTCACCTACCAAATGGTGAAGGAAAATATAGATTATGATCTTTGTGAACTACTGAGAATTTAGAGCTAATGGAGAATCTTGGAAAGATAAAGAAAGACAAGAAA
Organism: Sequoiadendron giganteum; assembly: GCA_007115665.2. Lineage (NCBI taxonomy): Eukaryota > Viridiplantae > Streptophyta > Pinopsida > Cupressales > Cupressaceae > Sequoiadendron > Sequoiadendron giganteum. The sequence goes on along the minus strand of CM021104.1, from coordinate 546,282,247 downwards.
AAATATTTCAAATATGGTAACCTAATTTTTTGTTTATTCTGTTATTTCATGGGTGAAGTTTTGAGAATTGGAGAATTTCAGTGGAAAAAGGACAAGTCGGTAGCTGAACAAATCAGAGATTTTTTGTACAATGTTGGAGATATCAAAATGAGGAATGCAGATATGTGGGGATACTTGAAGGGTTTTTAGTCTATGATGCAAGCAAGGGAGAGGGTTCCTACCTGTATTGTAGAGAAGTGCAAATATTCAATTTGTTTCATGGTGGATGTTGATCAGTGTATGATGGAAGCTGATGATCCAAGAACTATCTGGATTATGCCTATGGGATATGAAGTTGATGGGAAAGTTCTGGATATGTATGTTCAAAACATACTGAGTAAACTAGTGGATCCGATAGAGGAAAGGCTCGGTACATATATTGAGAGGGACACACATGTTCATAATAAACTCAGGAAACCTATGGTTACTAAAATAGTCAAAAAAGTAGTCGTTCTTGCGGAGAGTATGGGCATATCTGCAAAATTATTAAAAGAAGCTAGACAAAAGAGGGAAGAAGCTGAAGCTGGAAAGAAATCAGAAAAAGGAGGAAGCTAGAACTTAATCAACTGGTTTGGCAGTACCATCTTCCCAAACTAGAATAACTAGTAGCTTTGTATCTCATTCAACTTGTATAGAAAATTCCACCCCTGTAAAAATAGAGTCTAAGGGATCCAAAAACGAAGGAAAGGAAAAGAGAAAAAGAGTGTATGTGGTTATTTCTAATGATGATAAAATTGTGTCCGATGAAGAAGTTAAAGAGATCAGGAATCAAGGCACCAAGGCAACAATAGTCATAAAAGTAAATCCTTCCAGTGGAGATGACCAGGAAAACTAGAAAAAAGCAAAGACCAAAAAACCAAGTATGTCAGTACAAGCAATTAAAAAAAAATTGGTTAAGGATGGAAATCTAAAACCACTTTTCAAATGGTACGAGTCTTGTGATGAATATGAAAAAATAATTCTTGAAGAAGAAATGATAAAACATATGAATACTTTCAATAAATTATTGATTGGAATTATGCCTAGTTTTCCAAAGAGTTTGTATGACATTCTGGAATCAAGAACGTTGAGTGCTAGAACATAAGAGGAACAAAGGAGAGAAAGGATTCTTACAAAACTATGTCTAGTGATTTTTGTGGATGACATGAAGACACTTTTAAACAAGGCCCAAAAGAAATTTAAAAGTGAAACAAGGTTTATCAAGCTAATGATTGGTCTAACCAATGAATTAAAAAAATAAACAAAGAAAATTATGAGGGAAATAATGTTGAATGAGAGAATTGAAGTTGTGGCTCTGGAAACACATGCTGAAAATGTCTCATCTGATCTGGTGAAAGAAGAAGAAGAAGGAAATTTTGATGCTACTGAAAACTTCTAGATGCCTCTTATAGAAGATAACACCGAAATCCCTATGGAAGTTGAGGCACCTAAGAATGTATTAGTTGAAAAGGTAGAGATCTCTAAAGACAAATCAAAACCTTCAATTGAAGAAGCAATAGTTGAGGAAAAGAAAGATGATGTGAAGCCAATTCCAATTGAGGCAAGAGACACTGCTGAGGCAGTGAAGAAATTATTGGTTGATCACAAGGAAGAGATTGAACCAGAACTAATTGAAGGTCCTATTTACCTTTCTACCTCAAAACCAATCCAAAAAAATTAAGTAGCTTTGTTTGCTCAAGTGAAAACCTAAGAAGAGCTACTGAAATCTCACATTGAAGATGGTGAACTGTTGAACCTTTTGTCTAGAGTATTGGAGAAGATCATGGCCTCTTTTGTGAAAGACCCGACTGGATCTTCATCTGGTGAGCTGAAAAAGCTTATCAACTCGGTGAGTGCTCATTTTGAGTCGCTATAAAAATTTTCTATGGTGATTTTACAAAATGAATTTGATGCCAAAAGGTTTGGTGGATTGAAGGTATTGATTGCCAAATATAAAATTATTTTAGCCACATGTATAAATAATGCACATAATGATTTATCAGAAGGTGATAAGATCTATAAAGAACACTTGTCTTTTTCAAAGTTTACTAAAACTAATGAGAAGAAGATCAAAGATCTGGAAAAATAATTAAGCGCTATTTTTGAAGGATTTGACCCTATATTTGGTGGTATTGGAAAAATATAAGATGAAGTAATGTATTTGCTTGATAAGAGAAAAATATTGGAACATGAAAATAACAAAATTATTGCTAGAACATGTGAACTTAGAGGGACAATTTTTCAAAAGATTGACATACTATCAAGTGCCCTAAAAGAAGAGAGGACTCTATGGTATTTGGTGATCTAGCCAACTTGGAATCTGCAGATACACAATATTACCTAATATGTGACCATATCACAATCATGGAGAGTCTCAAAAGAGTTTGGGATACTAATCTAATTGAGCTGATGAAATATTTTGTAGACATTTTTCAGCTTATGTAAAGAATCATTTTTGCATAATAGTTTTGATTCATATTTTTTTGGTTGTGGTCCCTTCCTTTTCCATTGATGTCAAAGGGGGAGAAGAGTGGAGTGAAAAATGCTTAATCATCTGAGGGGGAAAATTGCGTTTTTTGAAATGGTAGTGTAGTCTATCTCGGTATTGATTCGACACTTAGTCATTTTTCACTAAGTGTTGCCATCAATAACAAAGGGGGAGATTTTTGGCAAGAGACGCTATAGTATCACTTGGTGTTGTCATTGATGGAAACTCAAATCGATGATCAGATATGCACACTATCATTTGATCATACCGAAAAACAAATTGAAGATTGATCAGGCATAACAGAGTATCCGGTAGTACAATGTTCATCAATCTATATGAAGATTTCAGGTTATTATTTTGTGTTGCGTATCTCCGAAAATGATTTTTTTATATTATTGCTATTACTTTTGAAGCGTAGTGGCTCGTATCAATTCATGTGGAAGTTAGAAGGTTTGATTGGCTTATTCCTAGTTTTTCTTGTGTTGGATCCGACTTCAAGAATACATTATGTCACGAATGTATGAGAAGCATTTAGTTAAGTATTTTTTGATTTTGTCCATCTTTGTTTGGGTCCCCTCTATGTCTTAACTGAATTTGGAGGATGCGGAAAAAAATTTAATCATGGATCTAGCTGACAGTTGTAATTATTCTTGTGTTTTATTGAAGCTGACAAAGTGTAATTGAATTTTATGTTGTGGATATATATAAGATCATCTGTATAATTCTGTATTATATATGAAGTGTGTACTGGTGTGAATTGAAAAAAAGAGTAGAGAAGAAGAGTGATAATGCACATTTTCACTTGCACATGAAATATCTGTGTTGTGTGTATGAGAAGAACAAAGAAAAAGTACATAATCAATCTATAAGAAAAAAAATACAATATTGTTCTTAACCGGAACTATAATCAGGCATTTGTAGATGCTAATCTTCTTAGTTCATACTCTCAGATGGTTTTAATTTGATTTTCTTTTGTAAGGTGGTGAGCCTTCCCTTTGAGTAGTGAGCTCTAGGTAGTGTGCCTAAATGCAAGTGCATTCCACCTTTTGTAATCTTCATTTGAGTATACTCAAATCATAATTGTGGATTGGCCATCCACTGTTATTTTTCCCCTAATAGGGTTTCCACGTAAAAATCTTGGTGTTATGGTGTTATGTTTATTTTCCTGTCTATGCCTTACGATTGAATGTTGTTAATGCTTTGCAGATAAATTTTAATAAAGTTAATATTTTCACAACACTGATTCACCCTCCCCTCAGTGTAGCTTGTTCTAAACAACATATGTGACTCAAATTTAATGGTCACTTTGGTTCCATATCTTGTTCTAAACAACATATTTGACCAATCTAAAGATAGGTAGCCACCTATTTTGGTAGTGGAATCTCTTGGAAGACAAAGAGCGAAGTAGGGTGGTAAGTCAAATACGTAGACATATTGTGGAATCAAAAAGTTAGGGCATGTATGTAGAGTAAGGATGTGGCCTTCTAAAACCCCCATAGTATTGACAGTTGTCCCATCAAGCTAGACTACCCCTTTCTTGATGGGTTGGTGCTCAATACCCTTTTTATCCACAATTTATTTGGGCATAAGAGAACTATTAGCCCTTGAATCAATCATACAATTGCGAACCAACTTATCTCCTATAATTAAAGACACATAAAATGGTGGTGGTTTGACCTTTTTATTTGGCTATCCATTACCATTTTGGGATGTATTGGTAAGAACAACCTTGTCTTAGTTACTTGAGAGTTCTTTTGATAGAACCACATTTGATAGGGTAGCTTGCAATAAGTCCCTTTCTCCTAGGATAGAAAAATAATCCCACATAGGTATACTAACACTAGACTTCTTCATATGCTCAAGTATATTGAAAGGAGAAACATTTACCTTTTATTGAGATTTTATAATTTTAATGTCGCAAAAATGTATTCCTTTACATTTTCTCACTTGTTTGGGCCCTCCTAATTAAAATTAGACCTAATAATGCCTTAATTTAGTGTTGGTAAAAGTATCCCTTTACATTTTCACACTTATTTAAGCCCTCTTAAATAATATTAGCTTAAGTATTCCTTAATTAGAACTTTTTTTCATTTACAAGCCTAATAAATTATATTTTCTGAAAAGGGAAACGTGACAATAATAAATGCCTAAACATAACACTTTAGCTTGAGCAATGTATGTTGCAATAATAGTGACTGCTGACCCATTCACCCATGGGAAAATGGATCCTCCCTAGACCTTTGGACCTACATTTAAATTATGTTTTTTGTCAATATTTTAACATCTTCAAATCTGTAATTTAATGTTGGATTTTGAATTTTGAGAAATTAAGGATACCTGCCAGCTATAAATCAACATATAAGAAGCTAGAATTTTTGTGTGAATTCACAAGAGCTAAATTTGATGATCCAGAGCATCCAAGAGTAGATATATCAAAGATTTATTGTAGAAATCAAGACCTATCCATCATGTCAAAGTCTTCTTGCATCATGCATGTTTCTGGAGCTAACATTGTGATGTAGGTTTCAAGATCAAAAGTAAGAATTCAAAGAATTATTCAAGTTTCAAGATCCACATCCATTTCATGCAAGTTGCAGACTTCCTAAGATCTCCATTATCAAGGTTTCATAAAAGGGTTTGTTGAGTGGTAACATAGATTTGTTAATTATTCATTCCCTTTTTCATTTCAAGGTTTGATTGCCAAAATGGGGTTTGACCAAGGAAAACCCCTATTCAACCAAAAAAATTATCTCTTATGTGTGTGATTGTAGATTTAGGAAGAAGAATTGGATTGAAGACATTTTAAAGAGAAAGATTAAAAAGTTGTCAAAGTTGTCAAATCATGAAATCACACCTATAGATCTAATTTCTGACTTTTCGACAATAAAATCTATAAAAAAAAGAAGCTACAGATCTGTTTCAGATGCTCCTAAAAGTTGTTGAAAATCCCTGAGAAAAGACCCATTCACCTATTGGTGACAGAGTCCCAGTTAGCATTCAAAAATTGCCTCTTGGTGATTGGTAAACGCATCTCTACCCTTCCCAAATCTGTATTTTATTTTTTTGTTTTGCTAATATTGAGCTTAATATTGTTGTTTGAAGTGTTAGATTGCATTTTGGAGTTGAGTTACTATTTTTATTTTTTCTCCCCAAAGTGTTGTTTGACCTTGACCCCCGTCCTTTAATCATAATGAAATATGAAGATTCTCACATTTACTTGATTCACCTAAGGGTTGTTATTCAATTCTTTGTGGGGATCTTATTTCATAATGGAATTATGGAAAATAGGTCTATCTATTATCATTTTGGTGAGCCCCCTAGGTATGTGTAGGATCATGATGGGCCAAAAAGTGGCAATGGAAAAAAATCACGTTTTAGATTGACTCAAAAATGCAGAAATGCCGAGTTGACTTTTTTTAGGTTCGGGTGTCAGTACATTGCTCCAAAGCAATGCCCAAACCTACTTTTGCAAATTGGATATCCGATTTGAAAAGCCTATATAAATAAAAAACCCAACTGTTAGAAGTCATTTCACACAATTTGGATGTGGGTGCACAGGGAGAAGAAGAAATCTAATATCCAATTTCACGAGAAATCTGATTTGGAAGGTAAGTTTTTGAATTTTTTTATGTTTTAATAATTTTTCAATTAGATTCTAATAATTTTAAGTAGTTCTTATGATTTTTTTCAAAAGTAGGGTTTTTTATTGATTTTTTTAATTAAAAACTATTGTTTACAATAAATTTTTATTAAAAATTAATGTTTTTAAATGGATTTTGATTAAAAACTAGTGGTGTTGATGTATTTTTATCAAAAACTAGAGTTTGTTATGGATTTTTATAAAAAAGTAGGGTTTTTTTAGATTTTTATTAAAAACTAGGGTTTTTTTATAATAATTTCAATTATATTGTGTAATTTTAATTAGATTAATTGGTTTTTAACTTTTATTAGGTATTATGGTTGAGAATGAAAATGCACAAATGCAAAGTGATCCACCACCTCCATAGCCAAATGCTCCACCACCTCCACATCCACCAATTGAAGACTTAATTGGTGAAAAATTAGGGCAATTGAGGGGCATTTTTGAAGTTTATAAGATAATCCCTTGATTGAGAGATATGACAAACACATTGAAGGAAATAATTAAAAATATAGAAACCCTCTCCACCCAAAATAATGCATTTCATTCATGGAGAGAATACATGGGAGAATATTATGCATGTGGATTGTCTTACGATGATGTGAAATATCTCCAAATAGCCAAAGCCCAAATAGCCTCTTTATTCGTTAACCCTCACACTGGTTTGCACGTGAATGTTAATAAAACAAAAATTTCTATATATGGTGCATGAATAGGGACATTGTAGATAACTTTTGGGATCGTTGGTGTATGGTTTTTTATAAACCACCGAACAAAAATTATGATAAATGATTTTACTTTATTAAAAAATTATATGATGAGTTTTTGTTAGGGCATCATGTCAATTACTTTGATATTAAACCCTTGCAGGGTGTCGGTGGAGGTATGCCCCAGGATAGACCAGGGGCAGTTGGAGTTGTCCCACACCCAAATGTTCCCTTCCTTCCCCTCCTCCAATTCGTACACCACCTCCAGTATATCATCCAAATATTATCCAGAATGTAGCCACATAGACTATTCAGGCTATTCACTCTTTGAGTGGTCATTTGGTTTTGCATGCTTCTATAGTAGCTCAGCCACATTCTAGGGATGTTGGCGAAGGCTCAATTGTTGCTGCATCATCCTCCATAGTTCCACATATTTGTGTGCCACATACTTGCACTATGTGCCACCAGATATGCTTGGGTCCTCTTGTACAACTCGTTGAGCACCCCTTGAACACTTCTGATTATGAACTCTATGATGTGGACATTATAGATCAGTCGCAAGGGAGTGGAACACACCCTACAAAGTCTTGTCCTACTAGAAAGGGGGATGTTGAAATAGTCACACAGGTAAGATTTAATTTGTAAATTCATAACTTGCATTTTTTTTAAATGAATATTAATAAGAGATAGTATCAAGTACTAATATTTATTTACATGGTCTATTTAACAGTTGATGTCTGAGGAGGAGGTCACATGGGTGACTGATAGCACCCTCAGGGCCATTTCATTTGGCTTGGAGACACACACAGTATATATTTTCACACTCACTTGTTTACATTTTTCATTATATACGTGTTTGTCATTTGAACTGTCATTAATGAAATTATATAATAACTTATATGTTTATCTTATTTTCCTCTTGTAGGAAATACCTAGTGTGAGTGAGGAGCAGCCTCGTCTAGACTATGGAGGTGTAAAGTTAGATAAGGGGAAAGTAATTGAACTCAAATTGGATTGAATTAAGATTTTTAAGATCTTATATTGATTATACATACATCAACATAGATTGTTAGTTTCATATGTACTTGTCATTTTTATGTACAAGCAATTATGAGCTATACAGATTTGATGACAAGTGACACACCGCCTAAAGTAGTAGGTATTGGAACACCTCAAGGAGTAGGTGTTGAAACACCTCAGGGAGGAGGTGTCGAAACACTTGAAGGAGATAAAGATAAATATAAACCTAAAGAGGTATGTGTTTATTTTACTTTTTGTTTGGTAAATATGTTCCTATTACCAATAGTAGTATGCTAACTTGGATCAATTTTATGTTTTTGTTCACATATATAGATTGGCATTTCAAAAATTGGTTTGGTATATTCTAGGACTCCTGACCCTTTGAAGAGACATATATTTCAGGTAATCAAGATTTCAATTTTAGAGTTCAATTAAAATTCAATGCATATTGATTTTGATGTTAATTATTAGATTTTAAATTATATAGTATAACTAATCTCAATTGTGGTTTGAATTTTTCTTGTGCAGCTACCTTCAAAGCCAACGAGTGCTTCAAAGAGGCTCCATTTTGATGATACACTAGTATTTTATGATGCAATATACATTTTGGCATGTAAATTTTGAGTACATATTGAGATGGCATATGCCACATTTTGTAAAACTTTGTTTGAGTTGGCGTCGATGCCATTTTTGTATATGGACATACACTTGATTATTGTATAATTTGATATATAGAAGTTGACAATTGAAATTTAATTTGTTCCTCATGTGTTTGATTAAACTCTTTGAAAAATTTATCTTGAGCAATGGTTAAATATCAATGTACAATAGCATAAAAAAGAATGGTTATATTATGTAGTTTATATTTATATCATTGATTACATTGCATTACACATCTTTCAAACTCAAATAATTACTTTACATTGCATAACTAACAACTAGATGTTCATAGATGAAAAAATTTCAGTTACAATATAGTTTTTACAAATTCAACCTAAGAAGTTATGCAATTACTTCACATTGCATAAATAAAAATTATGAGCAGTTGTTAATTGCATTTTCTTGTCATGGAATTCTATAAGACAACATTTATTTGAATATTTTTTTCAAATAGTCCACTGCCTTGTCTATGCTACCACATTTTTCATACATTTCTACCAAATATTTTTATCAAACAATTCATTTTTCATACATTTTTCATAGCGATCACATTAAGTTGTAATAAATTAAATGATAGACTATGGCTATTTAATTTATAATCATTTTATTTAAATGGATGAGGCTGATCTACCTTGATATTATTTTGTAATTTATTATTTTCAAGAGAGGCCGACCTCCTTGAAGAGTCACCTTATTTTGTATAAATACAAGGTGATGTTTTTACATTTACTCAATCAAGTTCATTCAACATAATTCAAATTCCAAGCAAAAGTTCACACTTGAGCAGCAATGCTTCATCTTGCAGCAGTAGGCCGATTTCAAGGAGAAGCATATTCAAATGTATCTTTGCATCTAGGAGAGGTTCTATTATTCATTGTATCAAATTCAACAATGAGCTAGGCCTGAGTTGTAAGAAAATTTCTGCTCTTATTCCTTCATTATATAAGAGACATATTTGTTGGATTTTTCTCCCTCAAGAAGAGGGTTTTCCCAAGGTATCTTGCTATTTTTATTGTCTTATGTGTTTCATTGTATGAGTGCTTTTAGTTGGATTATATGATCATTAAAACACTAACATGGTATCAGAGCGTGTTTCAAAAAGATCGTGATCAAATTTTTTATTGCCTCTATTCCCTTTTTTATTTTGTCTATCTCTATCTTAGACAAGATGGTGAATGGTCTTAAAATTGAGGATAAACTCAAAGGAGCATCAAACTTCACTTCATGGAGATTTATAATTATGGTCACTTTGGAGGAAAATTAATTGGTTGAGTGTGGAGAGAAAAAAATTTGAACCTACGGATGAAGAAGAGAAAGTTCAATGGAGGAAGAAAAATATCGAGGTGAAGAAGATGTTAGTTGATTTCATGAAGGACCATATTGTTCCTATTATCTCTAAGTTGAAGACAACGAGATAAATGATTAAGAATTTGGAGGAGATGTATGAGATCAACAAGACAAGTCGTGGTCTAGCCTTGAAGCAACAACTTAATCATGTTAAGATGGAAGAAGGATAATTTTTCATCACCTACTTCATGAAGATTTCCAAATTGAGAGGTCAACTCTCTGCCATTAGTCATATTGTTGATGAAAAGGATTTGACCATGTTGGCTCTTAATGGTCTTCCTTCATCTTGGGAGTCTTACATTCAAGGAATCAGCACAAGATCAAAACTTCCCAAGTTTCATTGGTTGAGGGCTGACAGTATTAAAGAGGAGTCAAGGTTAGCTATGAGAGGTATTGGACAAAGCCCTAGAAATGAAGACACTCATTTTATTTCCACTCAATCCTTGATGAAGGAAAGAAAAGATGCTTCAAGAGGAATAGAGATAAAGGGTCAGATGGTGCTCCTGCATTCAAGAAGAAGTGGAACCTCTCTCATGTTCAATTCTCTAGATGTGACAAGTTTGATCACTATGCAAAGGATTTCCCTGCCAGGGCTAATCGGGATTGCCCTAAGAGGGAGTTCTATGAATCATTGGGAATAAGTACAATGTGCTAAAAGACAACAATCTTTGACAAACTATTACTCAGAAACTGTGATGCTTATAGACTCTCCATTTGGGGATGAGATCATGTTGGGACCATCTACAATAACCTCTCTCAATTTTTTCTATCTCGGAGGCATTTTCCCGTGGTGATGAGTTTTTAGTGGAGGGAAAAGTTGCAAAGTGGTGCGAATTTCATTCTCCAACTCGTACAACCAAATGAAATATTCCAAAAAATCTGGATGGGTATGTTTATGCTAGGTATGGTCCTCTTTTGCACCCAAATACGTCGAATCACTCTGAGCTACATTGGACTGAAGATTTCCCTTAAGAGTCCAAAGTGCTAGAATGGAGAAATCTTTGATGAAATATTACTCAGAAATCATGATTCTTACAAACTCTATGTCTGAGGATATGGGATCATGTTGGGACCATCTACAATAACTGCTCTCAGTTTTTTCTATCTCAGAGGTTTTCTCCCATGGTGATGGGTTTTTAGTTGAGGGAAAAGTTGCCAAATGCAAGCAGTGTAAAGTTGCAAAGTGGTGCAACTTTCATTCTCCAACTCGTATGACCAAAAAAAATGTTCCAAAATGTATGGATGGGTACGTTTACACTATTTATGGTCCTCTTATGCACCCAAATACACCGAATCACTCTTAGCTACATTCGACCAATGATTTCCCTTAAGAGTCCAAAGTGCTAAAAGTCAGCAATCTTTGGTGGAATGTTACTAAGAAAATGTGATTTTTACAAACTCTCCATTTGCATATATGGGATCATTTTTAGACCATCTACAATAACCTCTCATTTTTTTTTTTATCTCGGAGGCATTTTTCCTATTGTGATGGGTTTTCAGTTGAGGGAAAATTTTCCAAATGCAAGCAGTGTAAAGTTGCAAAGTGGTGCAACTTTCATTCTCCAACTCATACAACCAAATGAACTATTCTGACATGTCCATATGGATATGATTACATTAGGTATGGTCCTCTTTTTCACCCAAATACACCGAATCACTCCGAGCTACATTGAACCGACGATTTCCTTTAAGAGTCCAAAGTGCTAAAAGTCAACAATCTTTGATGAATTGTTACTCAGAAACCGTGATGCTTACTAACTCTTTTTCTAAGGATATGGGATTGTGTTGGGACCATATACAATAACCTCTCTCATTTTTTCTATCTCAGAGGCGTTTTCCTGTGGTGATGAGTTTTCAATTGAGGGAAAATTTCCCAGATGCAAGTAGTGTAAAGTTGCAAAGTGGTGCAAATTTCATTCTCCAAATCATACGACCAAATAGATTGTTCCAACATGTCAAGATGGGTACATTTACGATAGGTATGGTCCTCTTTTGTATCCAAATACATTGAATCACTTTGAGCTACATTGGACCGACAATTTCCCTTAAACCGTGATGCTAAAAGTCAAAAAGCTTTGATGGAATGTTACACGGAAACCGTGATGCTTACAAAATCAATGTCTGAGGATAGGATATTGTGTTGGGACCATCTAAAATAACCTCTCTCAGTTTTTTCTATATCGGAGGCGTTTTCTTGTGGTGATGAGTTTTTAGTTGAGGGAAAAGTTGTCAAATGCAAGCAATGTAAAGTTGCAAAGTGGTGCAAATTTTATTCTCCAAATCATACGATCAAATGGACTATTCCAACACATTTGGATGGGTATGTTTACATTAGGTATGGTCCTCTTTTGCACCCAAATATTTTGAGTCACTCCGAGCTACATTGGATCAACATGAGTGAAATTTGCTGAAAAATGGTGGTTACAACATGCTAATGTCAATGAAATGTGGGGGAAAAAATATTTAAGGGTGGATCAAGCTTCTGTAAGTCCTAATAGATTTTTTTGATGAGTTTATAGGGCGTGGCAAGGTTTGGGGAGTGAAGTTTCACCCAATTTTTTTTTTGAAAATCCAATTGGAGTTTAAATCATCTTTAATTATAATTGTGTTGTTTAAAGCCACCTAGGTCTTATATTAGCAAACTCTTACCCAATCAACTTGAGAGTGTGAGATTGAGAGGGAGAGGGAGAAAGGGAGAGTGGGAGAGGGAGAGGGAGAGGGAGAGAGGGAAAAAGAGAGGGTTTAGTGTTGAGGGAGAGGGGGACGGGGGACAGGGGGAGAGGGAGAGGGAGAGAGGATTAGGGAGAGAGAGAGAGAGGATAAGGAGAGGAGGGAGAGTGGGGAGGGAGAGAGAGGGGATGAAGAGTGCAGGTGGGAGAGGGAGGCGGAGGATGGAGAAGGGGAGAGGGTTTGGGGTTGAAGGGAGGGAGGGAGAGGGTTGAGAGAGAGGATGGAGGTGGGGAGGGAGGATGGGAGGTGGAAGGGAGGGGCAGTGAGGAGAGAGGGTTTAGGGTTGAGGGGAGAGGGAGGAGAGGGAGGAGTGGGAGGTGGGGTTGAGGGGAGAGAGATAGAGGGGGAGGTGGGAGGGAGAGGGAGGGAGGGTGGGAGGGAGAGAGAGAGAGGGAGGGAGGAGGTGTGGGGTGGGGAGAGGGAGGGGAGGGGAGGGAGGGAGAGGGAGGGTGGTGCGAGGTGGGGAGGGAGGTGGGAGGATTAAGAGGGAGAGGGAGAAATGGAGGTGGGGAGGGAGGGAGAGAGGTTTGGGGTTGAAAGAGAATGGGAGAGATAGAGAGAGAGAGAGAGAGAGGGAAGGATGGGGGAGAGAGGGAGGAGGGAGGAGGTGGGGAGGGGAGGTGGGAGTGGAGAGGGGAGGAGGAAGAGTGAGTGGGAGAGAGAGAGAGTGGGGAGAGGGAGGGGGAGGATGGAGGGGAGGGGTGTCGGGGAGGGAGGAGGATAGATGTGGAGAGAGGGTGGAGGTGAGAGGGAGAGGGAGAGTGGGAGGGAGAGGGAGGTTGGAGGGGAGAAAGGGAGAGGGAGAAAGAGGGTTTTAGGGGTTGAGGAGGGAGTGGGAGTGAAGAAGGAGGAGGTGGAGATTAGAGAGAGATGCCAAAGAAGAGAGAGGGAGGGAGAGGGAGGGAGGTGGGGATTGGAGGTAAAGGAGGTTATAGGGAGGGAGGAGTGAGAGGTGGGGAGAGAGAGAGGGAGAAAGGGATAGTGGGAGAGGGAAAGAGGGAGAGAGAGAGTGTTTAGGGTTGAGGGAGAGAGGGAAAGGGGGAGAGGGGGAGGGAGATATGGAGATGGAGAGAGAGAGAGAGAGGTGGAGAGTGAGAGGGAGAGAGTGAGAGAGGGAGAGAGGGAGAGTGGGAGGGAGGGAGAGAGGGAGGGAGATTTGGAGGGAGAGGGATAGAGGGAGAGTGAGAGGGAGAAAGGGAGATTGGGAGAGGGAGAGGAGGAGAGGGAGAGTGATATGGTTTAGGGTTTAGGGTTGAGAGAGAGAGAGAGAGAGAGAGAGAGAGGGGGGGGAAGGAGAGAGGGAGAGCGGGAGGGAGAGAGGGAAAGAGGGAGAGAGGGATAGAGAGAGACAAGAGTGATTGAGTGAGAGACTTGGGAGAGATAGAGGTGGAGAGAGAGAGAGGGAAAGAGATAATATTTAAATATTATATATATATTAGTAATATATATATTTAAATATTTATAGATTAACTAAAATATTTAAATAATATTTAAATATTATACATAATTCGGTAAGAGATTATAATAAATTGTATATTATATATTACATTATAAACTATATTGTATATTATATATATTAAATTATAAACTTTATTGCATTTTTGAAATCATATATTAAAAATTGTATAATTTTTTTAAAACTCATATCTAAAACATATAAGATATCGGATATCCGATTTGATGACAAAAAATTTAATGCCTAGGGATTAGGCTAGGGCTTGCTTTGGAATTTGGTTCTAACTTGCCAATCCTAAGAAGTCAACATAAAAAACATGTTTAACAACTTACCTTGCTTCTCTAGACTTCGCCTATGTGGCCGATGACTTTTAATTTAGCCAAAATTGATGAAACAAAAAGGGTTTGTAAAGGAGATTCTCAAATTTCTACCAATATAAATTATAATTTATTTTGAATCTAATAAATAATTATTATTCATTTTCTATTAGAATTACGACTAAAGTCCTGATTGATAGCTTGATAGAAAAACATCTATAGCTTTCAAACAATATCACATTCTTTGAATCCAAAACATGTGTCACATTCTATGTTTGGCATACTACAGGATAAAAAAAATAAAAAAAAATTCATGAATTTTTGACCAAGTTTAGGTGGTCACACATACGAGTCTTTTATATTTTTTAAAAGTTGTAATAAAAAATTCATAATTAATTATTTACTTGAAAAAAAATTACAAACAAATATGCATCACATCTGAACATGAGTCTTCTACTTATATATAAAATCTTGTAAAACAATATTATCATTTTATTATGGCTAGGGTTGTTAGATAAACACCTACTTCTTATTTTTTCCCTAAAATTTAAGTACTATTGCATTGAAATTTCATTTTTTCACCAAATAGATTTTTTTATTTATAAACATTAACCTAGTAGTTTAGAAACTACATTCAATTTTCCATAGATTCTATTTTTACATATTTTTGAAATAATCTAGATAACTTATTCAAATTTTTATGTCAAGTTGCCTAACTCTGATTTTTCTGAATTTTCATTGCCACTTAAGGGCCAGTTTTTTCCATGATGATCCTGCACATGCCCCCCTAACAAAACATACCTTATTTTTTGTTGTTCCATTTTGGTGAACCTGACATTTGAGCATTATGAATTATTGATTTGGAGTCCATTCTCAACCCTATACCCAAGTTTTGAATTCATTTGCATTGTATTGCATTGATTTATATCTTATTTAGGTTTCTTAACTTGCATTGATTTTCATCTCATTTAAAGTTTTAGGTTTGAATTTTTGCATTCTTTAAAATCTGGAAAATTAAAAAATCTTAGTCATTTTGCATAGTGTTTACATGATATTACATAATCAATCATTTAAAAGAGAAAATTGAATCAAAATGGCATCTCAAATTAGGTCTTTTTGCTTGTCATATAACATTATTTTACACTTGCATTTAGACCTCATTTTCTAGAAATCTAAAACCAGAGTCTAAAAAACCTTAGAAATCATCTCAAAAACTTGAAAATTATTATTTTTAAATCCTCAAGTGAGACCCATTCACCCATGAGTGAATGAGTCCCTGATCATGGCTTCTTCTGAATTTATGAGCATTAAAAATTACTTTTTTTGGATTTTGTGTTTCTATATTTAGTTTGCTATTTCAGTTTCTAGAAATTCTATTAAATAAAATTGTTCATATTAAGCTTAGTTTGTCAAAATTAGTGCATTGTTTGAATTCGGAATTCCATCTAAAAAGACAACATTTTAAAGATTTTACATAGTATAATACAAAATTTATCTTTTTATAAATCTTAAAATTGTTTTTACATGCTTGCATTACACTTTACATTCTAGGGTATTTCATTACATTTTACTTATTATCCAATTTGGGTGAACCTTGGGTTTGTGAAACTTGTATGAGATTCATAACTTCATTTCCTATTTCCAATACTATCGTTAGATGTAGTTTGAGACTCATGTCATCCCGCAATACATCACAAGTGGATCTTGGGCTTTCTAACTCTTTCACTTATAGTATTGACACTATTTAGCTTAGTTGTTGTGCAGTTTTTGCTCACATGCCCCATTGAAGTGGGGACCTTCTTTTTTTTGGTTTTTTGGGTGTCTTGGCCTTTCTATTCTAGAATTTTTCTTGCTTGAATCCATGCTTCAATGTTCATCTTGCTAGTTGGAGTGGCACATTTGTGAATTTTGTTTAAAATATTAAGATCTGAGTAAATTCTAGACTTTTCACCATTTTTGGGAGAATCTGCCCTGGCCGGATTTTCCCGGTTTTCTTTTGGAATCCGGAGATAGTTGTCCATTGACCCAAATCTGGGGAAATCCATTGTGTTTGGATTTCTCAAAAGTTCGTTTCCCTGTCAAATCTCTGGATTTTGGTCTTGGTTGTCTTATCAGTCGCAATAATGGTGATTTCATGACCCTTTTGGGGCATTGATATATTGAATCTTAGGGGAGTAATTGTTCATTTGAGTTTATTTCTTCACTTTTCAATTGAGTTTGAGTGATGGAGCTTGAGGTGTGTTGCTAGATCGTGCATTTCAAGGCTATTTTGGAGTGCTACATTTGAATTTCATGAGCATTGCTCGTATCCTGCTCGTGTTTCTGAGTTGATTGTTGGCATCACCGATTCCAGTTCTTTGCTCTCATGGTATGTGGACATGCTCCTTTCCTCTGTTGGTCATTATTTTCTTTGCTTCATTGTTTCTTGGGTGTGCATGCCATGTCTGGGCATTTTGACTTTTCATTTTTACTACCAGTCCACCAGGTTGATCATTGAGCACTTATTTTGGTCTAGTATTTCACTATTCTTTTTGAGGCTTGTTAGCGTTTGTCTTAAACCTCCCATTTTGCTCGTAAGCAAGTCATTCCTCATTTTTTTTTTCTCCTATGGTGGAGATTTTAGGGTTCCTGACCTAGGGCAACGCCAATCCCTCTCGAATTACAGAGAGGAGGGTTTTCAATTCATATTTGATCCGTTGGCGTCTGTGGTTACGTCATTGTAGAGCTGCAGACCCTAGGTCCATGGTCATTTGATTCATTTTGTTAAAAATGAGAGAATGTGGATGAGTTCGAGTTTTTGATGTCTCCGTAGAATTTCACCTAGTCCAGATTTCCCCGGCGTTCCTGTTCCTTCTTTCTTGCCATTTTAACCGGATTTTTTGTTTGCCTCACGAAAATTCACCTCCTCCAGATTTTCCCGGTATTTGTGGTCGAGTCATTCTGCCGGATTCATGCTTTATGGTGAATTTATCTTATTCCCACTAAAATCCACTTCCACCAAATTTTTTTGGATGTTTCGTGTCTCATCCTGTTTGGCCGATTGATTATAACTATTGTTGTTTTTGCTAAAATCTGCCCTGGTCGGATTCTTCCAAAGTTTTTGGGCAGCGATGAGTATGAGGATTATGTGAGAACTTTTCTTATTAATAGTATGTTTAAATTATGAAATTAACTTATGCTAAGAACCTTTAAGGTTGTTCCTTTATTGAATTAATGGATTGAGTGGTATTTTAGGGTTTTATGTGTTTGTCTTGCCAGATTTTGCCTGGTCCAGATTTCCCCAAAATTCCTCTCTAGTCTGGAATCCGTGAGGTGGGCTAAATCCTGGACTTTGGTGATATGGATTTCTTAACATTTGTTGCTTCTCTTGGACCTCATTTTAGTCATTTTTATTTGTTTACAGGAAAGATCAGGACAAGATGTTGCTGGTCGTGGCAAAGGGAAGGCAGCAAATAAAAGTGCGGAGAGTTTTGTTCTCTCTGATCTAGAGAAGGAGAAGTTGGATATAAAAAGAAAGATTCCTAAAAGCAATCTGACTTCTATTTGGTCAGGAATCACTGATACCAATGTGGGTATGTGGGATTATGAGGAGTTTAAATATGAATTGGCAGCATAGAATCTTCCTTTGTTGGCCAAGAGAACTATGGAATCCGGGTTGGCACATGTAGCAGGTTTTCCCTCCATGGTGCAGTGCTATGAACTGGTACTTGAGTGTGCTAGGAATTATGATAGAGGGAAATAGAGGATAATTGGTCCTCAAGGAAGGATTGTGGTAGGTTTTAGTCTTGTGTCCATCGCATGGACTTTTTATATGTCTGATAGGTCACATGTGGTGGGTTTTGACATAGATACAACAAGGAAATACTATGAGGAAAATGTGGTCAAGTCCCAGCAGGTAATCAACTCTTGGTTTGAGAAGCCCAAGTCTCATTTCTCCAAATTGCTAAAGCCGCTATTCAGGCTCAAGTTCAAAATGGAGTATTACAATGTAATCACTCTTCTTAGTAGATTGGTAGGATTAAAGAGTGCAGGGGTGTTTAAGAGCTAGATGTTTAATGTTATTGTTTGGATGGAGCAGGGAATCGATTATCACTAGGCAGGAGCCATAAGTGCAGTTATCCATAAGCAGTTGTGCAATGTTTTTCAAACCATGACTTTCACCATGACCTCCTACTTAGTGTATGCATTGTCAAGATTTCACCCATATAAAGGGTTGAGCACTAGAGGTACTTTTGGAAAAGATGCAATAAGTGAGGTATATCCACAACTGCACCTGACTGGAGGAAGCTATAAAAGAGAAAATGATGCTTTCACAATGTATATCACCAGATTGCTCCAAGGTGCAAAGCATGTGAGAATTTTTGACAAAGTTGAAGAATTGATAAAGAGATATGTGGCATGGTTTATCTAGTTCCCCACTTTCTCTTACATCAGGATTGATCGTTCTCAAAGGACCCCTTATAGACTCCCAAGGTACCCTACTAATCATAATATATTTTTGGAGGTCACTAGGCAGATTTGTGACTTCGACATAGTTGTAAAAGGAGATAAGCATAAAAGAGGTTTTGGGAATGATTTTCCCTTGAAGATAGGAATGAGTTAGGTTTGTCCTTCTATCCAGTCTGCTCATGCTTTTAAGAAGGAGATGAGTACTTTTAGTCTCTCTTTCCATTCCAAGAGAGAAAGGTTTGACATCATTGGTGAGGCACAAAGGAAAGCCTGTAAGGATTACAGTCATAAGGTCAAAATTGAGGATTATTGGGTTAACCTTGCTGATGAATTTGAGGTCGAGAATAAGAAATTCTCCAAGTTGCCAGTGGACTTGGTAAGGTTATACAATGTGAAGGTCATCCCTCACCAGGTGGAAGAGGATGGAAATTTAATTCAGGGTCATGTCTTCGAGTCTATGAAAGACAAGCCAGTTGGAGAGATCGACTGGTTAGAAGAAGAGAAAACAAAGTTGGATCAAATCAAGACTCCGGTGATCAAGTACACCAAGATGTGGTTGAAACACAAAATTTTGGAAATGGAGAGTGAGGGTGTCCAATGTACTTATGAACTAATCAGAGACTTGGAGGCCCATTCTACTTTTGAGGAATCACACGAATAGGATCCTAAAGGTAAGGAAAAAATGGATTCCCCTTTTAAAATTCAGGTTAGAGATGTTCAAACTGAGAAGGAAGCCAAAGTGGGTAAATAGAGGAAACCTATTGCCAAGAGGAGGAGACATGTCTTGAGGAGAGAATTTGAAAAGGACAAAGAAGAAAAGAAGAGTTAGATGTTACCCCTCCATTGAAAAAAATAAGAAGGCTTGCAAATCTATCATAGAAACTATAGGAGGCTCCTAAAACTAGTAAGGAGGTTGACCCACTAGTGGTAGAAGTAGAGATTTCAGGGGAAAGGACACAAGTATATATGACGAGGTCAATGAATCCTTCCCTAAAGGAAGCTGCTATGAAGGAGGATGTTCCTATGACTACTCCCATTGCTGAAAAGGAAAGTATTTCCATTCCTGAGGATAATAATAGTGTACAAGAAGAACTAAGGAAGGATGAAGATCCTAAGGACCTAGGTGGGGAATAATTTCAAGAAGGAGAAATTTATAATGTGGAGGCAAAAATTAATAAAGTGGTCCAATCCCCTTTGGTGGCCTATGCAGATTCACCTGCGAAAGAGAAATTGAGTAAATCTCCTCAATAGGAGAAGATACCAGCCAAGATCACTTCACCGGTGCAGGTTGTTGTAGAGGAGTAGTTGCAAGACAAGGAGAACCCAATCATGGATATCCCTAATGTTCCAAGTGTTGAGAAGGATTCCCATAATGACCAACAGGAGCAAGATAAGCAAGATATAGTTTCAACTAAGTCTATTGTTCCAAGTTGGTTGAATAAAGAATTGAAAAGTAAAGTGGTAATAGTAGAGGATTCTCCTCCTAATTGGGATGACTTAATGGCCAATGCTGAAAAGGGAAATATTAAGAAGAAGGCTAGATTTATGTCCTAGATTTAGAGAGATGGGTTAGTCAATAGAGTGGCTCACATTTCTACCCTTGCTCTGGATAAAGATAGAGATAATGTAATTGCCAAGGATTATCATGTGTAGACTATTGACTTAGGGCATGCATCTATGGAACAGGACATTGAGGAGTATGAAGGCTCCAGTGCTATAATTGTGGGCAGGTTGAAGAAGGCTATACAAACTAGGCATGAGTTGGAGAAAGAGAATGAGAAATTGAAGAAGTACTTGCAAGAGTTGATGAAACCCTTGCAGTCCATTGGCTCTTCCTCCTCTTCTATAGGTTTCTTGCCTTAGGAAACAATCTTCGAGCTTGAGAAGATGAAAGGAACTAAACTTGCCACAATTGCTTGGTTGCAAGGGGTTCAAACTAAAGGAGATGCTACCATTAAGGATATATTGTCAACTGGAGGGGATGCCATGAGATCAATGGACTTGTTGAAGACTGTGTTGGCTCAAGACAAGGAGGATACTGGTCTTCTACTATAGAAAACCAGAACGATCATGGAGTTTACTGAAGATAAGTTGGTAAAGAGTGGGATTCTTCCTTTCTCAAGGGTTTTTGAACCTTGGGAATGGTTCAAAATCTTGTAAATGAGGCAAAAGGCCTTGAAAAAGATTCACAAACAAGGAATGAAGATTGAGGACACTTTGACTGGTATTCATGATAAGTGTATCTCATTCTTTGAAATTATGATAGGAAGGAAGAATTTTGCTCTGAAGCATCTTAATCTAGAGTAACTTAGGAAATGGTGGAGAGATGTTTATTCTCTAGTTGGTGAGTGACTAGTCACAGAATATCAGCTAGAGGATGTTGCAACCTATATTGTAGTCATTGACAAATACTTAACTAATAGAGTTGATTGGGATGGTATAGTGAGACAGGCAAGGGATGATATTAAGTCTCTTGAAAGAAGAGTCAGGGTTTTTCCTGTACCATTTGTTGTTGAGTTGGATAGGATATTGTTGGCCATGCATGGTGAAGAAGATCAAGCTAAGGACAAGGTTGGGAAGTAGTTATATAGGGCTACATTAAGATTTTTGCTTCCCATTATTCATATGAATTGGGTTGAACCTTTGGTACCTAGTCCAACTTGGATGAACTTTTTGCTAATTGCATATTTCATATTATATTTGAATATCTTTTGAGGCCAACCTCTTGTAGGTCGTGTTTTATTGTAAATTCTTATTTTTGGGCCGAGCTATCTTAGGAATTCTCTATAAAATAGGAATGTTGCCTCATTTGATAAATAGGTGATATAGGATATTCATAGAGAGTTATAATAGATATTTCATAGTTGAGCAAATCAGGGTTTATTTTCAAGCAAGTGTTGTAACAGAAAGCTAGAATTGTTGTCATTTTGGATGACTTAATATAAGAAAGGATATTGTAATTTGGTATCTATCTCGTGGAGTTTCATCTGGCATGGTTCTTTTTAAACTATCTTTGAAATTTCTTAAGTTCATAGTTAAATAGTTTTGTGATGCTTAGGGTTTTATGTTTGGAATGTTTGCAACAATCTCTAGTCCATACTTTTTGTAGTTAGCTGATTGTTAGCTACTTTGAAAAGTTAGTCTAGTCTTAAAATTGTGCTTAGTTCAATTATAAGGATTTATTCAGGATTGCTTGAATTAATTTTTGTGATTTGAAATCTTTAAATACCTTAGAAGATTGCACTATTTCTTTGAATTTTCATATTTATCTAGATCAAGCAAGAACTTTCTTATGACAGATCGGTCTGTTTTGAGCATATCATCTTTAGCATTGTCAATCTTAGGGTTATAATTAATCTTAGAATTATCTCTGAAACCTTCATATTTTGCTATTTCTTTATTATCTAGGTTCAATTAAAGATTCAAGTATCAATTCATTGTTTAGATCTGATAAATTCAAGTCCAATGTTTGCTTATAGTAAGGTCTCTTTGTGATTACCAGCATTTTCACATTATCTCTAAGTTGTTTCACTGCATTGTGAAGACTTGACATTAGAGACCTTGGGGTTATCTCTTTTCCCATAGAGATTTAACTTTCAAGAGAGATAGGATATCATATTCTCTCCGAGTTGTTGTTGTGCAGAAAACACCATCAAAAAAATAGCGCTAGAAGGAGGGCCTTGAATAAGCAAGTTGGAGTGTTTCCTAAACGCCATCTCTCTTGAGAGGCTTAGAAGAAGAACTAGCTCTACTCTTGGAGGAGAAGAATTTCAAGAATTACAACACCCTACTAGGTCAAGAAGGACCAAAGGAGGGGAAGAATCATCATCCACTCACCCACTTCCATCATGTCCATCATCTTTATCCTCATTCAACTCTGAAGGAGTTCCTATCCCATAGCCACAACCAATCATAAATCAGCCATTACCACCTCCAACCCCACCAATGGATTTCCTTGCTAATAATCTATCCCCATTAATCTTTAATAACTACAATGTCATGCCCAAAAACCCTGAGCATTTTTTCTCTAAGTTTCCTACTCATGACCCCAATAGAATAGCAAAAGAGCATATTAGGATTTTCCAAACCTACTTCAGGGATAGAGGAATTAACCATGAGGATGTTGCATGTAGGATTTTCCCTTATTCCCTAGGAGAAGAGGCCCTTTATTGGTACAATCACTTACTTGTTGCCTCCATCCATAATTGGACTGAATTAGAAACTATATTTCTACAAAATTTCAAGATTCCCATCAGTGCTAATGAGCTATACCTACAATTTACTGGAGTTAAGAGGGAGATTAATGAGCCCATAGGATCATTCAATGATAGATTCCATCAAGCATACACTAGACTCTTGGCACCTTATGCTGGAAATGAGAATACTGCTTTAGATGTTTACCTTGAAGCCTTAGATAGCCTTACAACCACTTTCCTTAAACAAAGGACTAATCCTCCAAACACTTTGCTCACTGCATATGAAGGGGCTATGAAGGTCAAAATGGACTTGAGGCAACACTTATCAGGACCTTTACCATCCTTAGGACCTGCTACTCACCCTGGACAAATCCAAGCCCTTAACCAGGCTTTGACCAATCATGCTCCCATAATGAATCACATACCTTCATTGCCTTTGGTTCCTCATCCAAGTCCACCTCTAAATCAAGCTTAACCTATGACCTCTTATCCTCAGCAAAGAGTTAATCAACCCCTTCATCAACAACAAGCTGATTTTCCTACATATTTGCAGAATTCAAAAGTTTTGAATCAGGTTGTTGGTTCTGGAAGCATATCTGGATATCCTTCTGGTGGTGTTAATACAACACCATCTAACAGTCTAGATAAAGAGAGGTTGGATGAGTTATCTGAGCAAGTGAAAAGGTTGAATACGAGGGTAACCTATTTGAGAAATTAGAATAGCTAGCTTTAGGCTGCTCAGAAAAAAATACAATCTAACTATGGTAGGGAGAAAAAAAACTTTGAAAGAGGGCAGTATTTTGACAGAAATCAGAACTATGACAAAGGACAAGGTTTTGGTCAAAATTTTGATAGAAATCAACAAGGTGGACAGGGATTTGACAGAGGGAAACTACCTAGGAAGAATAGGTCATGGAATATTGGACCTAACAATGGAGGGATTACTACTCCATTAGATCAGCCTCCTACTCAGGAGAAGCCTCCAAATGGTGTATACTTGGCAGAGGTAGCTTTGTCTGGCTAGTGTAGAATCCATAAGACAAGCCAACACTCTGAGTTAGATTGTACCGAATTTCAGATTGTGGCCTCTATTTTTTAGAATGAAGTGGAGAATAATTCTAGTGGTAAGGAAATTGTGCCTTCAAATCCCTATGATTCTCTAGTATTGGTACTCAAACATGCCCCATTCCCCAAATGTGAAGAAAATGAACCAAAAGAAGAATCTAATGACCAAGAGGATGTGGCAGAGTAGGTGCTAAATGAAGATGAGATTTCCCAATTGTTTAACGAAGAAATTGAGAAGGATAATGGCACCTTGGAAGAGGATGAATTTAGTGTTGAAGAATTTCAGATGTTTCAACGACCAACAAAGAAATATGATTTGAGAAATAGACCCAACAAGAGTCCACAGGCTAGAGGTCCTTTCACTATTTCTATTCCTCCTTAAAATTTTAATACTCCCCCAGATCCACAAGCTAGTACTAATCCACCTTATCCTCATGTGCCCACATAGTACCTGCCAAAGGGTAACAATGTTGAAGTGTCCAAGGATAGGTAGGCCAGTCGATACAAGGAAGCCCATGCTGACCTGAATGTGGAGCAATTAGGCAAATATGTGACTAAGGAATTCAAGAAAGTAAAGGTAAGTCTTTCTTCTTTTGAGTTATTAAGAGTTCCTGCTATTAGGGATGTAATTTTTGGGTCATTTAGTTCGAATATAGAACCACAAGGGGTAATTACCAATGAGGTTGTTACCAGGTTTTCTAATTCCCAGGTACCTAGAAGTCAGGTTCCACCTGTAGACAAAGGGAGAGATAAAGATAAAGGTCAAGTTGCACAAGCTGACACTCATTTGAGTTTATTTCAAGGCAAGACAGAAACCCCTCCTTTCTTAATTTCCATTCATATCTTCAAAAAGAATTTGCATAATTGTCTTCTAGACTCAAGAGCCTCTACAAATGTTATGCCTTTTTCTATTTGCAAAGCATTGGATATTACCCCTATAGATTCTCAAAATAAGGTTACTCAATTGGACAAAACAAAGGTAAGTGTAGTTGGAAAATTGAATATGATCCCTACATAGCTTGCATCAGATCCTAGGGTGCAACAAATGATTAATATCCAGGTTGCCAACATTCCTGATACTTATGGTTTGGTCTTAGGCAGGGATTTCACTAAAGCATTGAATGGGTATACATCTACAGATCATTCTCATATGTGGTTACCATGGAAAGGAGTTCTGAATCAGATCTGAATTGAAAGAGAACCCCGAATGAAGTATGTAATCATTAAATATTAGAATGTTTCGAGTGAGGTGTTAGTGTCCGAGGTTAGCATGGGAAACTATGTGCTAGTGGCATTAATCACAAAGGATGAAGAGTTTTTCATGATACAAGATTCTTCAAATGAACACATCCCGGAGAGTAGTAGTCTTGGAACATTGATTGAGCAAGGAGATGATATGGAAGATCGAGAGGATAGGCAACTTAGTCTGTTGGATAAATTTTAGGACTTCATTTAGAAATAAATGGAAGATCAAATATTGTTGAAAGGAAGTATGGCCTTTGAAGAAATATTGCTTCCCAATTGGTGCAGAATCCATGATGCCTCTCATTCCCAGCTATAATGTGACTTGTGTCAGACTGCTATTCGACAGATACATAAATGCATTGATCCAGTTCCAACCATTAGACTTAGTATGTCGGAAGAATTAAATAATGATAAGGGTAAGATCCAAACGCCTCCTGAGAAGCCCCCATCCTCAGAAAAGAGCATGATAAATTAAAACCAAGAGAACCTGGTGGCTATTGGATATTAAGATTAGATGAATCTAAATCTAAGCAGGGTGCTAGAGCAGGATTAGAATTAATCAATCCAAAAGGTAAGAGTTATTTCGCTGCTCATAGACTCTAGTTCCAATGCACCAATAATGTTGCTGAATATGAAGCTTTAATCCATGGCTTGTTAATGGCATCAAGGAAGAAGGTTAAAATGTTACAAGTTTTCAGAGATTCAGAATTAGTAATCAAACAAGTAAGGAAACAATATTCATGTCATGATAGGAGAATGACCAATTACAGGTATAAAGTGTGGGATCTTATTGAGGGGTTTGATGCTTTCAATATCCAGTTGATCCCTCAAAGCAAGAATCAAGTTTCTGATTCTTTGGCACAAGCTACTAGCACCTTGCAGCCTTTATCACTTTCAGGATTGAATAAATTTATAGTTGAACTCACTCCAATACCTTCAGTGCTTGACAACATTACTAATTTCCTGACATTTGAAGACGATAGACATATTTTGGACTTTATTACAAGTTGTGATGTGTTTGCTTCTCAGGTCATTGATGAGATAGAACCTCAAAAAGTAGAAATTGACTTTGGAGGAATCATTAATCTAAAGACCAATACTATTCCAAGAGGTATGGTACAGCTTGAACGAATTTTTGATTTGGATAAGATAAGAGATCAGGATCAACAAGACAAAAGGGAGTCTCTCAGTAGTCAGTGTGAAACATATAATATGGGGACACTAGATGACATGAACAATGTTTTTATTGGAAAAGTATGTACTTCAGAAGAAAGAAAAGGGATTATTGATACCTTACATGCATATCATGATGTAATAGCTTGGAGTTATGAGGATTTGAAAACACATGATACTTCAATCATTACACACACCATCCCTTTGAATTCAGATGTCAAACCATTTAGGCAGAGACAAAGGCCAATAAATGCTCTGTTAGAACCCATTATTCAAAGAGAGGTGCAGAAATTGCTTTCAAAATGCATTATATTTCTGGTAAGACTCTCTACTTGGGTTGCAAATTTGGTTCCGATAAGAAAAAAGAATGAAGAAATCAAGCTATGTGTAGATTTTATGAATCTGAATAGAGCATCAGAAAAGGATAATTATCCAATTGCTTCACTAGATGAGGTGCTTCAAATTATTAATGGATCTCAAATGATGTCCTTTCTGGATGGGTATTCTAGATACAACCAAGTTATGGTGCAGTATGACGATAGGCACAAAACTGCCTTCACTACAAAATGGGGAACTTTTTCCTATAGAAGGATGCCATTTGGGTTGATCAATGCTGGAGCTAGATTCCAGAGAGCTATGGAAATTTCTTTTTAGGAAATAATTGGTAAGTGCATCATTATTTACATGGATGATTTGACAATTTTTTCCAAGCAACGAGGAGATCATATAAGGGATTTATGCAAAGTTTTCCAAAGATGCAAAGAGTTTGGTATTTCACTTAATCCAAGGAAGTGTATTTTTGGAGTTACAAAAGGAAATTTGTTGGGAAATATTATCTCAAAATAGGTTATTGCTATTGATCATGAGCCAATATAGGCTATCTTGAAGATTTAGCCTCCTGCGAGTAAGAAAGAGATGAAGACATTTTTTGGTAAAATTAATTTTGTAAGAAAATTTATCACTGGATTTGCAGAGATAGTTAAGAGATTGAATGCTATGTTGAAACAAAAAGAAAAAATAAAGTGGAATGTAGAAGCTAAGGAAGTGTTTACAAAAATCAAGAAAGCTATTGTTGAGGCTCCAGTATTGGTGAGTCCCAATTATGCTAAACCCTTTTACATATATCCATTCGCTTCTGATCACTCTTGTGCTACAATGTTAACTCAAAAGTCTAATCAAGGAGATGAGCATCCTATAGCCTTCATGAGTACTCCTTTCAAGGATGTAGAATTAAGATATCATAATGTAGAAAATTAGGCCTATGCTTTGGTCAAAGCAAGGAAAAATTTCAGGCATTATATTTTGAGGAATAAGGGTTTTGCCATAATACCTAATCCTACAGTAAAGTTGTTGTTAATGGAAAATGAGTTAGGAGAACGAAGGTCCAAATGGGTGACTATTTTACAGGAATATGATATGGAAATCCAACCCATGAAATTAGTAAGAGGACAAGGACTCACAAAGACAATGGTTGAGATAGGTTCTGATCTCACAGCTCAACACTATTATCTTCAAGAAGTATCTCCAGGAGATTTGTATGATGAAATCATTTTCTATTTGTTGAATCAGAAATGTCCTGATCACCTTAATATAGTTCATAGGTGGGATTTGCACCTGAAGAGTGGAAGTTTTATGATGAAAGGAGCTATTTTGTATAAAAGAAATCATGAAGGCATATACTTATGATGTTTGGGAAAAGAGGAAGTTGTCAGAGTGATGATTGAATTTCATAAGAAATATGGCATGGGCCATGGTTTTGCATCAGCTAGTGCAAACCAGATCTTAAGAGCAGGCTATTACTAGCCTACTTTTATCAAAGATGTTCACCAACATGTGAGGACTTGTCACATATGTCAAACTACAACAAGTAAGGAAAAAAGCACAACTCTTCCACTTCAGCCAGTCATAGAGGTAAAACCGTTTGCCCAGTGGGGTATGGACTTCATAGGTCCAATGAATCCTCCATATTCTATGGGTCACGTGTATATTCTTACCATAACTAATTATTTTACTAGATGGATAGAGGCTCTTGCTAGTAAACAATGTACTTCGAATGTGGTAATCAATTTTCTTAAGTCTAGGATTATTAATCATTTTGGTTGTCCGCTATCTCTAGTTTATGATAATGGTCCTACCTTTGCATCTCTAAAATTTTCTAATTGGGCATTTGATCATGGGATTGTTATTAAATTTTCATCCAATTATTACCCCCAAGGTAATGGTCTAGCTAATTCTTCCACTAAGAACCTACTGACAATTATCCACAAGTTGTTAGATAAAAATCCTAAGGATTGCCATACCCAGCTTCGCTTTGCTCTCTAGGCTGACCGTACTAGACATAAGTTATCCATAGGAACCTTGCCCTATCACTTGGTGTATGGTTTGGAACCCGTGTTTCCTATTCAATTGAAGATCCCTACCTTACAGTTTATCAATGCATACTACAATGAGGAAGATAAGCATGAAGCCCGTTTGGATGAGTTGTTACACTTAGAAGAAAAAAGGGATGAAGCCCTAGAAAAATTTGCTAAACGTCAAGGTGTGGTGAAAAGATGGTTTGATAGGAGAGCTAAGGTGAAGGCCTTTAGAATTTCTGACTTTTTTCTCTATTGGGATAAAGCTCATGATTGTAAGGGAGAACATGGTAAATTTGATAAACTCTAGCTCGGTCCTTACCAGATTTTTGAAATTTTGGGAGATAATCCTTTTCGCTTGAAAACCCTCACTGGTGAGTATATCTCATTGCCTATCAATGGGCTGTATCTGAAGCATTATTTCCAACCTTGAACTATTTGTAGTTCATCCTGTACATAGCTTAGAATAGGTTTGCTTTGTGTTGCTTGTTTTTTGCTTTGGTAGTGTAGATTTTCGTTGGTTTATTTTTCTTTCCATTTTGGTTTTCACTCTTGGGTTCCTTTCTTTCTTGGGATTGTTGCATCTATATAACGGGCTATTTGCTTGCGGTTGTTCTAGAATTTCTTTTATAAACTTTAATCAGTTTTTCAGAGTCAAATGGTGGAAATCTTCTATTGATGTCCTTTGTACTTGGAATTAGAATCACTTGTTTTGGGTACACTTTGGAATATATTCGGGTCTCACATTATTCACACTAAAATTGAAAATTCTAGAGTTGCATAGGGTTCTTGGGTAGTTTGGCTTGGTGAAAAATCTTATATTCTGCTTCAGTGCCACTATTCTCCTCATCCTTGAGTGTGAGTTTCATTACTTATGAAGGTGAAAGAGAAAAGTTCTATAAGGTAAAAATAAAATGAAAGAGAAAAGGAAAACGTTGAAAATTTAAATAATCTTCACCTTATAAGGGGTATCCTAGTATCTCTACTGGGGCTATAGATGCCTGACTGGCAGTAGAGCTATGCTTGGGAGGATCACAAGGATAACCTCACTGGGGCTATGGTTGCTTGACTAGCAGCAAGGCTCTATCCAGGTTGCTTTCAGAGTTAGAACTTTTATGTAGCCTGGTTAGAATTTCCTAGGCTCCCATTGTATCTAAGGAATAAGGAATAAATGCGCAATACACACACTTGGACCCTGATATAGGTAAAGGTCTTCTTGCTTGTGGTTTCTAAAAATTTGTTCATAGGTTCCCTGAGAAGAGGATCAAAACAAAATATTTTGGGTTCTTGATTTTAGTTTGTCATCGAAATGCTCTGGAGCATTTCCCCAACGGAGTTGCCATTTGTTGTACAATTTTTGCACACATTCCCCATTGAATTGGGGACCCTCTTTTTTCTGGTTTTTTGGGTGTCTTGGCCATTCTATGTTGGAGTGGCACATTTGTGAATTTTGTTGAAAATCTTAAGATCTGAGTAAATTTTGGACTTTTCACCATTTTCGAGAGAGTTAGCCCTAGCTAGATTTTCCCAGTCTTCTTTCAGAATCTGAAGATAGTTGTCTGTTGATCGAAATCCGAGGAAATCCATTGTGTTTTGATTTCTCTGAAGTCCATTGCCCTATTGGATCTCTGGGTTTTGGTCTTGGCTATCTTATCAGTCACATTAATGGTGATTGCACTACCCTTTTGGGGCAGTGAAATATTGAATCTTGGGGGAGTAATTGGTCATTTGAGTTTATTTGTTCGCTTTTCATTTGAGTTTGAGTGTTGGAGCTTGAGGTGTGTTGCTAGATCATGCATTTCAAGGCTATTTTGGAGTGCTGCATTTGAATTTCATGAGCATTGCTCATATCCTGCTCATGTTTGCGGGTTGATTGTTGGCATCGTCGGTTCCAATTATTTTCTCTCATGGTATGTGGAAATGCTCATTTCCTCTGTTGGTCGTTAGTTTCTTTGCTTCGTTTGCTTTCATCCCTTTTGTTTCTTCATTGTTTCTTGGGTGTGCTTGCCATGTCTGGGCATTTTGAGTTTTCATTTTTTCTACTAGTCCACCAGGTTGATCATTCAACACTTATTTTGGTCTAGTATTTCACTATTCTTTTCAGGGCTTGTTTGCATTTGTCTTGAACCTCCCATTTCGCTCCTAAGCAAGTCATGCCTAGTTTTTTTGTGCTCCCATGGCAGAGATTTTAGGGTTCCTGACCTAGTGCAATGCCAATCCCTCTCAAATTTTTGAGAGGAGGGTTTTCAATTCATATTTGATTTGCTGGGGTACGTGGTTAGGTCATTGGCAAGGTGCAGATCCTAGGTCCATGGTTGTTTGATTCGTTTTGGTAAAAATGAGAGAATGTGGATGAGTTCGGGTTTTTGATGTCTCCGCGAAATTTTTCCTGGACCGGATTTCCTCCGCTTTCCCGTTCCTTCTGTCTTGCCATTTTAAACCAAATTTTTTGTCTGCCTCGTGAAAATCTAACTCCTCCGGATTTTCCCAGTATCTATGGTCGGGTCATTCTGTCAGATTCATGATTTATGGTGAATTTATCTTGTTCCTGCTAAATTATACTTCCATTGGATTTTTTCGAATGTTCCGTGTCTCATCCTTTTTCCCAAGTTGATTATAACTATTGTTGTTTTCACTAAAATCTGCCCTGATCAGATTCTTTTGAAGTTTTTGGGAAGCGATGAGTATGAGGATTATGTGAGAGCTTTGCTCATTGATAGTATGTTTAAACGATCAAATGAACTTATGCTAAGTACCTTTAAGGTTGTTCCTTTATTGAATTGATGGATTGAGTGGTATTTGTTAGAGTAATTGGTTATTTAATTGATTAATTAAACAATATTTATTTAATTAATTAAGGTTCCCTTTTATCTCTTTTACGCATAAGCTAACATCAGGTGCATAATAATTAATTATTTTATTAATTATTAATGTCAAGCCCAGGTTTTTCCTTTTTAGGGTTTTTTGACCTATATGTGGTTGAAATTTTTTTTTTGTATCATTATTCTTTTCACACATTGGTGAATACAGAGCTCCACATCTTTGAGCATTTTTACTGTTTTCTTTGTTACTTCTCTTTGCTTCTCTCTGTAACAAGTATTCTTCGCTTGTAGAGATCACTGGGCTCCTATGAAGTTGTATTTTCTCAACTTCTACATGGTATCAGAGCTTCAGATCTGTAGCTACTTGTTCTTGTTTTGAGAATTTTTGCATTGGAAGCAGGTCTGGGGTTTTAGGGTGATTTTTGGTGGATCCGGCATATGTCTATTTTTGGGTTCACTTTGAGCCCAAACGGACCTCGTTGTTGGATTTGTAACATCTAAAAACACCTAAATCAACTGTTCATTCATCGATTTTGGCTACAGTTGATCAGGGAGACAAATTTTTTTTGCCCTAAAGCCATACGGCCCCAGGGAAAAAAATAGAAAAAAAAAAAAGCTCGAAGTTTTTTTATATTTTTTGGCACTGCCCGTTTGCACAAGCCACACCACCGGTGAGCCACTCAGCGACCACTGCTCGGCCACCGCCGCCAGCGTCATCTGTCGGCCACCACACTGCTTGTGCACCACGCTTGCACCTCCCGCGCACCATTCACATGCCATCCATGCTCAGCCTATCCGTCGTCAGTCGCCGGAGCACCACCAAAGAGCCACTAGACCCCTCAATCAGTTATTTTTTCCCTCTTTCACTCAAATGGGCATATCTCGGGTGTTTTAGCTCGGTTTTTCGAAAAAAAATAGGCGTTGGAAAGATGCTTCTAGCACCAATCTGATGGTGTAGGATTTTTTTTTGTAATTTTCCAGTTTGCGTATCTTTTTCTAGTCAAAGTGGGGTATTTTTTCTGCTCTTTTGGGGCCATAGAAGGTGCAAATAGACTACATTTTTCAAAAACAAATAGGCATTGGAAAGATCTCAACATGCTCTATTCAGGTATGTTATATTTTTTCTCAGAATTTCCATCAGGTACAGGTGCAAGGTTTCATGGCAGACTCCTCAGTTGAGTTACTCACATCACACAACTATCACACCTGGAAGTCTCGCATGATGAGGCTTCTCAAGTCACAAGGGTTGTGGTCTTGTTTAGATGAGGTTTAGCCTCAGTTGCAACATCCTTTTGAGATTCTTCAACACATGAACAAGATGGATGAAGCTATGGGTTTTCTATCCATGCACGTTTCTGACAGTCTTCTGTTTCACCTTGATGATTTGCTCATTCCTTGAGCCATGTGGTTGAAGTGTGAGACACTTTATGGGACCATTAATGAGTTTCGAGCATTACAGATTGAGGTAGAGCTGACTTCCCTATTACCTAAATCATTTCTCACTATTGAATATTTTTTGAACAAGTTCAAAACTATCCGCACTATTTTACAAGGTTGTGGCAAGAATAAGTCAAACACGAATTGCATTTACTTGATCCTTTCGAAGCTTCATGGTCCATTTCAGATATTTGCTTCTTCCTTCTTTTCCACCATGGATGGCCTGGGTGCTATTTTTACCATGCCTACATTTGATGTGTTTTGTGAGTGTTTGTCTCATGAGCAACCACACCTTTCTCAACTAGATATGCTCTCAAGATCAAAGAACAAAGCATTGGTTGCTCAGTCATCTAAGGAGAAACAAAAGCAGAAAGCAAAGCCCAAGAAAGATTCTATAGGTAGTGAGCATTCCTCCAAACCACCTCCTAAGTCTGATTCCAAGCCACCACATAATCCAAAATAGGGGAAATCTTTAAAGTTTGGTGAGTCTTCCTCCAAGACTAAGGATAAATCAGGAGACACTTGTAGCTTTTGTGGCAAGGAAGGACATCCAGTTTCCAGGTGTTGGAAATGATTAGAGGCTTTAGAGGAAGCCATGCAGTAGCATCACATCTCCTCACCTCAATTGTCTTCTCCTTCCATAGGGAAAGGCCATGCTCTCACTGCTCAAGCATCGACCTACAGGTCCACTTGGATTTTAGATTTTTGTGCTTCTCATCATATGACTCGCACTCAGTAGTTGGTCACTTCTCTTGCCTCTTGTGGTACTTCACAGATTGTAGTGGGTGACTCTACACAACTTTCAGTCTTGGGTTTGGGTTTTGTCTCTTTGAATGGGGGCACTCTACAAGATGTTCTAGTTTTTCCTGACATGTTGATGAACCTCCTATCCATTTATCAGATTTTCTATTCTAGCTCTAGTAAGACAGTTGAGTTCTCACCACATGATGTTGTCATTCGGGACCTCCATGAATCTGATCTAGTTGTGGCTACTGGGAGTGTTGACACTACATCTCCTCTTTACAGATTTGATGGATTTGAGCCTTTTGAGGGTACATGTTCATCTCTTATAGCACATGCAAATTCATTGAGTAAGCTTTGGCATGAGCGTTTGGGCTATGTCAATCACAAATATCTTCAACAGATGAGTACACAGGCACTTGTTCTTGGTCTTCCACAAATTTCCTACACAGATGGTGTTTGTCATGGTTGTGTGCTTGGCAAGCATCATAGGGATCCCTTTCCGAAGGGAAGAGCCACTCGTGCTTTGGAACCCTTGGAATTGATTCATAGTGACCTCATGTCATTTTCCACTCATTCTTTTCTTGGGGCCAATTATGTACTCACATTCATTGATGACTTCTCTAGACGTAAATGGGTGTACTTTCTTAATTACAAGTCTGATGTCTTTTATTCCTTTCAAATCTTCAAGACATTTGTAGAGAAGCAGTCTGACCTTTCTATTCGACAGATACGTACAGATAATGGGGGGAGTATGTGAATCAAACTTTTAGAGATTTTTGCACTAAGCATGGTTTGCAACATCAATTTACTGTTCCTTACACCCCTCAGTAGAATGGTGTCATTGAGAGAAAGAACAAGACTTTATGGGAGATGGTGAATTGTATGATTGATTCAGGGTCCATGGATTCATATTTTTGGGTTGAGGTAGTTAATTGTGCCAACTATATTCAGAATTAGATGCCTCACAAGGCGATTCAACATATGACTCCTGAGGAGGCTTAGTCTCATGACAAGCCTGATGTTTCATCATTTTGAGTATTTGGTAGTGAGGCATGGAGTGGAAGAGTAAACCCCTCATTTTTTTTTTCTATTGTGAGGATGTTAAGACATACAGGTTGTTTGATCCTGATTCCAAAGAGGTCCTATTTCGACGGGATGTCTAGTTTGATGAGCACCTTCCCACAGTGGATACCCTGTCTCTAGTGTCTACTTCACTAACTACTCCTCCCACTGTAGCTCTTTAAGATTATGTTGAAGATGATTTTGATGAGCATTTTGATGATCCCCCATCTCCACCTCCACTTTCTCCACCTCAGATGCCCAAATGGGCTCACTTTACTATTGAGGTAGGAGGATCTATTGCAGGTGATCCTTCAGACACTCATCACACCTAATCTCATACTACGGGTTTTAGTCTTTTGATTCATGCTCTTTCAGAGGATCCTCAAAAATTTTCAAAGGTGATAGGTCACCCTGAGTGGGATAGTGCTATGGAGGAGGATTATTCTTCTTTGATAAGGAACAATACTTGGGATCTCTGTCCTCTTCCTTAGGGTAGAAAGATGGTTTGGTGTAGATGGTTGTATTGCACCAAGTATGTTGTTGATGGTTCTATTGATAAGTACAAAGCACGTCTTCTTGTCAAGGGTTTCTCCCAAGTTGAGGGTATTGATTACTCTGAGAAATTTACCCCTGTCGCCAAGATGAATTCTATTTTCTTTGTAGTATCACTTGTAACTTCTAGGGGATGGCCCATTTTTTAGATGGATGTGAAAAGTGCCTTCTTGCATGGTGACCTACAAGAGGAGATCTATATGGAGCAGCCTCAGGGATTTGTGCAGGATGCTTCTTTGGTTTTTAGACTCCAAATTTCATTATATGGTCTCAAACAGGCTCCTCGGGCTTGGTATGAGAAGATGGACACTTTTTTGATCTCCACTAGTTTCACCTGTTGTCATTCTGATTCCACTGTCTATATTCAAAATCTTGAGGGTGAGATCTTGATTCTTGTGCTATATGTTGATGATCTCCTCATCACAGGTAGTTCATCCTCTATGATTTAGCATGCTCAACAAGATTTAATGGAGCAGTTTGAGATGATAGATCTTGGTCTTCTCCACTATTTTCTTGGTCTTCAAGTGATTCACTCTTCTAATGGGATCTCCATTTACCAGCATAAGTATGCTCTTGATATTCTTCAATGCTTTGGCATGCTTGATTGTAAGCCTACCCCCATACCTTTTCAATCAGGGGTTGTTTTGATTACTCCTTACCCCACTCCTTCAATAGATTCTACACTTTACAGGCAGTTGGTTGGCAGTTTGTTGTACCTGAATCACACTCATCTTGATCTTTTCTTTGCAGTTGGCCTTGTCTCTCGATTCTCCCATGATCCTCATGAGAGTCATTGGTAAGCTGCCAAATGTATTTTGAGGTACATTCAGGGCACCATTTCTTATGGAATTCACTACACATCAGGGGATCCTCACATTGTTGGCTACACTAACTCAAATTGGGCTAGTGATGTCAACGATCAGAGGTCTACTTCTGGCTTTGTTTTCTATCTTGGCTCTAGTCATATCACATGGTCTTGCAAGAAGCAGACTTCTCATACATTATCATCTATAGAGGCTGAGTACCAAGCTATTGTGCTCACTAGTCAAGAGATTTTATGGCTTCAATAGTTGATGACTGAGTTTGGTTTTCCTCCTGATAGTCCCACTATTCTTTGGTGTGACAATTAGAGTGCTATACACATTTCTCGCAACCTGGTGGAGCATCAACGGATGAAACACATTGAGATTCATATGTATTTCATCAGATAGTTGATTCAGGATGTTTCTCTCATCTTGGAGTATATTCCCATTGCCAAGTAGGTTGCTGACATATTCATGAAGCCTTTTGCATCACCGCGCTATCTTTAGTTGTGCTCTATGATTGGGGTGAAGGAAGTTGTCCTTGGGGGGTCTTTATGAGGCCTTTCTTCCTTCATGTTTCTTTCAACATGTTCTTCTATCTCTTTTTGGAGAGGATTCTTTTCCCACTGGGTCTTCTCCTTTTCTCCGTTTCATAGAGATTTCCTTGTACTTGGGTACCTGATCTGGCCTTGTTGCCAGGACCCATTTTTGTTTTCTTTCAGTAGCTTCTTCTAAGTTTTAGCTTCTCCCTAAGTCTAGCTTAAGGGGGGATGTTAGAGTAATTGGTTAATTACTTGATTAATTAAACAATATTTGTTTAATTAATTAAAGTTCCCTTTTATCTCTTTTACGCTTAAGCTAACATTAGGTGCATAATGACTAATTATTTTATTAATTATTAATGTGCAAGCCTAGGGTTTTCCTTTTTAGGGTATTTTTACCTATATGTGGTTGAAATCTTTTCTTTAGTATCATTATTCTTTTCACACATTGGTGAATATAGAGCTCCACATCTTTGAGAGCATTTTTACTATTTTCTTTGTTGCTTCTCTTTGCTTCTCCCTATAACAGGTATTCTTCACTTGTAGAGATCACCGGGCTCCTATGAAGTTGTATTTTCTCAACTTCTACAGTATTTTGGAGGTTTATCTATTTGTCTTGCCGGATTCCGCCTGGTCTGGATTTCCCCAGAATTCCTCTCTATTCTAGAATCTACGAGGTGGGCTAAATCCCAGACTTTGGTGATATGGATTTCTTAACATTTTTTTCTTCTCTTGGACCTCATTTTAGTAATTTTTATTTGTTTGCAGGCAAGATCAGGGCAATATGTTGCTGGTCATGGCAAAGGGAAGGCAACAAATCCAAGTGCGAAGAGTTCTGCTATCTCTAATGTAGAGAAGGTGAAGTTGGATATAAAAAGCAAGATTCATGAAAGCAAGCTGACTTCTATTTGGTCAGGAATCATCGATACCAATGTGGGTATGTGGGATTATGAGGAGTTTAAAGCTGAATTGGTAGCACCGAATCTTCCTTTGTTGGCCAGGAGAACTATGGAATCTGGGTTGGCACATGTAGCAAGTTTTCCCTCCACGGTGTAGTGCTATGAACTAATACTTGAGTGTGCCAGGAATTATGAAAGAGGGACACAGAGGATAATTGGTCCTCAAGGAAGGATTGTGGTAGGTTTTAGTCCTCTATCCATTGCATGGACTTTTGATATGCCCGACAGGTCACATGTGTTGGGTTTTGACATAGATACAACAAAGAAATACTATGAGGAAAATGTGGTCAAGTCCCAGTAGGTAATCAACTCTTGGTTGGAGAAGCCCAAGTATCATTTCTCCAAATTTCCAAAGCAACTATTCAAGCTCAAGCTCAAAAGGGAGTATTAAAATTTAATCACTCTTCTCAGTAGATTGTTAGGATTGAAGAGTGCAGGGGTGTTTGGGACCTGGATGTTTAATGTTATTGCTCAGATGGAGCAGTGAATTGATTAGCACTGGGCAAGAGACATAAGTGGAGTGATCCACAAGTAGTTGTGCAATGTTTTTCAAACCAAGACTTTCACCATGACCTCCTACTTAGTGTATGCATTGTCAAGATTTCACCCATATAAGGGGTTGAGCACTAGAGGTACTTTTGGAAAAGATGCAATATATGAGGCATATCCACAACAACACCTAACTGGAGGAAGCTATAGAAGAGAAAATGATGCTTTCACAATGTATATCACTAGATTTCTCCAAGGTGCAAAGCATGTGAGAATTTCTGACAAAGATAAAGAATTGATAAAGAGATATGTGGC
Organism: Sequoiadendron giganteum; assembly: GCA_007115665.2. Lineage (NCBI taxonomy): Eukaryota > Viridiplantae > Streptophyta > Pinopsida > Cupressales > Cupressaceae > Sequoiadendron > Sequoiadendron giganteum. Next base: position 546,243,657 of record CM021104.1, on the reverse strand, counting down.
ATGGTTTATCTAGTTCCCCACTTTCTCTTACATCAGGATTGATGTTTGTCAGAGGGCCCTTTACAGACTCCCAAGGTACCCTATTGATCATATTATATTGTTGGAGGTCACTAAGCAGATTTGTGACTTCGACATAGTTGTAAAAGGAGAGAAGCATAAAACAGGTTTTGGGAATGATTTTCCCTTGAAGCTAGGAATGGGTGAGGTTTGTCCTGCTATCTAGTTTGCTCATGATTTTGAGGAGTATATGAGTAATTTTGGTCTCTCTTTCCATTCCAAGAGAGCAAGGTTTGACATCACTGGTGAGGCACAAAGGAAAGACAGTAGGGATTATAGTCATAAGGTCAACATTGAGGATTATTGGGTTAACCTTGCTAATGAATTTAAGGTCATGAAGAAGAAATTCTCCAGGTTGCTAGTGGACTTGGTAAGCTTATACAATGTGAATGCCATCTCTAACCAAGTGGAAGAGGATGGAAATTTTATTCGGGGTCATGTCTTCAAGTCATTGAAGGACAAGCCAATTGGAGAGATCGACTGGTTAGAAGAAGAGAAAATAGAGTTGGATCAAATCATGACTCCGGTGATCAAGTACACCAAGATGTGGTTGAAACACAAAATTTTGGAAATGGAGAGTGAGGGTTTCCAATGTACTTATGAACTAATGGGAGACTTGGAGTCCCATTCTACTTCTGAGGAATCACATGAGCATGATCCTAAAGGTAAGGAAAAAGTGGATTATCCTTTTAAAATTCAAGTTAGAGATGTTCAAACTGAGAAGGTAGCCGAAGTGGGTAAATAAAGGAAACCTATTGACAAGAAGAGGAGACATGTCTCTAGTTGAGAATCTGAAAAGGTTAAAGAAGAAAAAGAAGAGGTAGATGTTACCCCTCCATTGACAAAAAGAAGAAGGCTTGTGAAGCTATCATAGAAACTGGAGGAGGCTCCTAAAACTAATAAGGAGGTTGAACCACTAGTGGTAGAAGTAGAGAGTTTAGGGGAAAGGACACAAGTATATATGAGGAGGTCAAGAACTCCTTCCACAAAGGAAGCTGCTATGAAGGAGGATGTTCCTATGACTGCTCCCATTGCTAAAAAGGAAAGTATTTCCATTGGTTAGGATACTGATAGTGTACAAGAAGGACCAAGGAAGGATAAAGATCCTAAGGAATTGGGCGAGGAATAATTTCGGGAAGGAGACCTTTATAATGTTGAGCCATAAATCGACAAAGTTTTCCAGTCTCCTTTGGTGGCCTATGTAGATTCACTTGCGAAAGAGAAATTGAGTAAATCTCCTCAATAGGAGGAGATACCAGCCAAGATCCCTTCACTATTGTAGGTTGTTGTAGAGGAGCAATTGCAAGACAAGGAGAACCCAATCATGGATATCCCTAATGTGCCAAGTGTTGAGAAGGATGCCCATAATGACCAGCAAAAGCAAGATAAGAAAGATATAATGTCAACTAAGTCTACTATTCCATGTTGGCTGAATAAAGAATTGAAAAGTAAACTGGTAAAATTAGAGGATGCTCCTCCTAATTGGGATGAATTAATGGCCAATGTTGAAAAGGGAAAGATTAAGAAGGCTAGAGTTGTGTCCCAGATTGAGAGAGATGGGTCAGGCAATAGAGTGGCTCACATTTCTACCCCTACTCTAGAGAAAGATAGAGATAATGTAAATGCCAAGGATTATCATGTGCAGAATATTGAATTAGGGCATGCATCTATGGAACAAGACATTGAGGAGTATGAAGGATCCAATGCTATAATTTTGGGTAGGTTGAAGAAGTACTTGCAAGAGTTGATGAAACCCTTGAAGTCCATTGGCTCTTCCTCCTCTGCTGCAAGTTTCTTGCCTGAGGAAACAATCTCCAAGCTTGAGAAAATGAAAGGCACTAAACTTGCCACAGTTGCTTGGTTGCAAGGGTTTCAAACTAAAGGAGATGCTGCCATTAAGGATATCTTGTCGACTAGAGGGGATGCCATGAGATCGGTGGACTGGTTGAAGACTGTGCTAGCTGTGGACAAGGAGGATACTGATCTTCTACTATAGAAAACCAGAATGATCATGGAGTTTACTGAAGATAAGTTGGTAAAGAGTGGGATTCTTCCTTTCTCAATGGTTTTTGAACCTTGGGAATGGTTCAAAATCTTGCAAATGGGGCAGAAGGCCCTGAAAAAGATTCACAAACAAGGAAAGCAGATTGAGGACACTTTGATTGGTATTCATGATAAGTGTATCTCATTCTTTGAAATTATGACAGGAAGGAAGAAGTTTGCTCCAAAGCATCTTAATCTGGAGCAACTTAGGAAATGGTGGAGAGATTTTATTCTGCAGTTGGCAAGGGACCAGTCATTGAACATCAGCTATATGATGTTGCAATCTATATTGTAGTCATTGACAAATACTTAACTAATAGGGATGATTGGGATGGTACAGTGAGGTAGGCAAGGGATGATATTAAGTCTCTTGAAAGAAGAGTTAGGGTTTTTCCTATGCCACCTATTGCTGAGTTGGATAGGATATTGTTGGTTGTGCATGGTGAAGAAGATTGAGCTAAGGACAAGGATGAGATGTAGTTATGTAGGGCTACATTGAGATTTGTGCTTCCCATTATTCATATGTATTAAGTCAACCCTTTGGTACCTAGGCTAACTTGGATGAAATTGGTGCTAATTGCACATTTCATATTATATTCAAATATCTTTTGAGGCCTACCTCTTGTAGGTCATGTTTTATTGTAAATTCTTATTTTTGGGTCGACCTATCTTAGGGATTCTCTATAAAATAGACATGTTGCTTCATTTGATAGATAGATAGATAGGTGATATAGGATATTCATAGAGAGGTAGAATAGATATTTCATAGTTGAGTGAATTAGGTTTTATTTTCAAGCAAGTGTTGTAACAGAAAGCTAGAATTGTTGCCATTTTGGATGACTTAATATAAGAAAGGATATTGTGATTTGGTATCTATCTTGTGGAGTTTCATCTGGCATGGTTCTTGTTGTTCTATCTTTGAAATTTCTTAAGTTCATAGTTAAATAGTTTTGTGATGCTTAGGGTTTTATGTTTGGAATGTTTGCAGTGATCTCTAGTCCATACTTTTTGTAGTTAGCTGATTGTCAGCTACTTTACAAAGTTAGTCTGGGCTTAAAATTTTGCTTAGTTCAATTATATGGATTTGTTTAGGATTTCTTGAAGGAATTTTTTTGATTTGAAAATATTTAAATACCTTAGAATATTGTACTATTTTTATGAAATTGCAGATTTATCTGGATCAAGCAGGAACTTGTTTATGAGAGATTGATCTGTTTTGAGCAGATCATCTTTAGCATTGTCAATCTTATGGTTAGAAGTAGTCTTTGACTTATCTCTGAAACCTTCATCTTTTGCTATTTCTTTATTATCTAGTTTCAATTAAAGATTCAAGTATCAATTCACTGTTTAGATCTAATAAATTCAAGTCCAGTGTTTGCTTGTAGTAAGGTCCCTTTGTGATTACCAATATTTTCACATTATCTTTGAGTCATTTCACTACATTGTGAAGACCTAACATTAGAGACCTTGGGTTTATCTCTTTTCCCATAGAGATTTACCTTTCAAGGGAGATAGGATATCATATTTTGTCTGAGTTGTTGCTATGCAGAAAACACCATCAACACTAGTATGGACCATAAACTTAAAACTTTATTTCCCATGAATTCCCTACCCATAGAAAATGTGACTAATGCCGATACAATGATTGCTAATGTCCCTCATGAGAACCTTAGAAGAATGGATGAACTTAAAAATTCTAAGAATTTGTGAATTCTAAACATGTTGGTAATTAAATTCCTATGATCGATAATATGAGGAGAATGATTGAAAATGAATGAGGAATAAATATTTTTCATATCTTAGCTCACATTATTGATAAACATGTCACTACCATGACTAGTTGTGCTCAAGCTTTGGGTTATACTAAAAGCTAAGGTGTAATTCCAATTCCTCCTTCCACAACCATAACCTCTATTTTTACACACTAATCCAACTATTACAAGAGCCATACAACCTACTAGCAATATCAATGTACTTCCTTAGTAGGTATTTCCACTAGAAATATCTTTATCTTTGTGCATTAAAATCTCATATCTCCTGATCGATCTCCCCTCACAAACATACAAGTCTCTTTCCCTTCACATACATATAAACCTCCACCTTATTCACTTCCATCTAACAACATTAACAATGACCCTATCCTTAACATATTCAAGTGCAAAATGTTTCATCTCGCCAACAAAAAATTTGTACATTAAGTTAAAATTAGAATCGTCAACCTTCATAATACATCAAAACAAACCCCTTATCCTTGGACATATTGAGACCACAAATTGCACAAGGTGTAGAGATTCCTAGACTTGAGAAATATGGTGGGAAAGGAGACCCTGTTAGCCACATTTTTTCATATATATACCTATGTACAAACTTCCTTTTTTAGGATAAAATCTTGGGTAAACTCATCCCTAGATCCTTTAAGGATACTACATCGGAATTATTTTTCTCCTTACCAAATAGTTCAATACGTTCATTTAATTAACTTATTGATGCATTCTACAATCAATTCCAAATACATATGGGTCCTAATATGACCTTAGTATATTTAATGACATCCAACCAAGAGGATCATGAAAAACTCACTAATTTCATAGTACGATACCAGATGCTTTACTCACAAATAAAAAATTAGTTTCTTGATGTTTACCTTCAAAAAATGATTATTTACAATTTGCAAAACAAAATTCAAAGTAAACTTGTGATGTTAAAATTTCCCTCCTTCAGACAATTGTAGTTGTGAAGTGAAAACTCCCTCAACCTACCTTGAAAAATATAAATCCAAGCATCATAAAAAATATCAACCATTTAAGAAACAAAATAAGGGATTTTTACAACTTAATCCCCATCAAACAACTCAACATGTTGATAACCAAGTGGTTTCTATAAAGATGAATGTAAGTTTGAATAAGTAATAAGTAAAATAACACTTCTTAATAAGACACTATATCAACTATTCAAAAAATTAAACTATTTTAAAGTAAGAATCTACTGAAAGTGTCATATTGTCTCCTATATTTAAATATTTATTAAATCACAACGGGCTCTCAGATTTGGTAGGCATGTGTGACTGTTAAAATTCCAATCTAGAGAATGGAAGGATGCTAAATGTAATGATTTAATGATTGATAATGATTTCTAGATGATATGAAGCTACTTTAATCTATTCTGACATGAAAATTGATAAATGAAAGCTATAGTAAAACTAAGATACAACCATGATATGAATTCTAATGATTCTATTACTATTGCTATTGCTATGATGCTTGATTGCTATTTCTAAAAAGTAAGATTGGACAAAGATGGGATCCATTTCATGTATTGTGAGGCTATATTTATAGATTCACGACAACAAATTTGTATAGGGGCAGAAAAGTAGAGGCTTGGATTCAATCTCAAGGATTGAAAGGTGAGAGATGGACAAGATGGAGTTGATCATTGGAATGGTTCCTCCCCATGAAAACATTAGGCAAGGAGATAGGAAGGATTAGAGGGAGAAGATTGAGAGGATTTCCTGCAAGCTTTCCCGTGAATGCCAGTTGCTTTAATCTAGACATATGATATTTGATTTGATAGGTGAGTAAATAGAGGAATTTATGATTTATGCTTTTATTTGAATTAATATGATCTATACAAATTAGAAAAAAGAGGATAATTAATTTAATAAAACAAACTATAGAAGCTCGTTATTAAATAAATAGAATAAATGTGATAATTAAATAATAAAGTATTTAACCTTTGTTTGATATATCAAGATTGAATGATGTGATTAAGATACAATGAATAGGGAAATTTGATGATTAAATAAAACAAAGTATTTAATTTTGTTTATTTAATTAAGATGAAATAATAAAAGAATTGGAATAATTTAAATAAGAATTTAAATGTGAACTATATAAATAAATATTTATATTTATTCAATAGTAGAGGAATTAAGGGTAATTAAGAAAAAAGTCGTATTTAATTAATTAGATTATCGAGAACATTTTTTAGGTTTATACATTTTTCCCCTGTTTGAAGTGATGTGTTTACACATTGCTTCAAATAAATTTTTGCTGCTACTACAAGTATTAATAATAAAAAATTCAGTATGCCCCAAACATTGATTTTTAGGTGTTTGATGATAATATGCCCTCCGAGGAGATAAATTGATGAATTTTTTATTTTTTTGGATTTTTCAGAAATTTTCAATTTTTTTTTTTGATTTTTCAATGATTTGATGATGAAATAATTTATCTCCCAAAAAATGATGTTTACTCCATTAGTTGATTAAATGTTTCCCTACTTTTCCTCCTCATGTTTGATGATTTTTTATCATGTTAGACTTTGATTTGATATTGATTGATTAGAAGATTATTGATTTCATGATAGGTGAGATTCAATGATTGACTGATTGATTGATATCATGATAGGCGAGGATCAATGATAGATTGATGATTGACCTCATGATAGGCGAGGAACAATGATAGATTGATGATTGACCTCATGATAGATGAGGATCAATGATAGATAGATTGATTAACCTCATGATAGGCGAGGATCAATGATAGATTGACTGATCGAACTCATGATAGGTGAGGATCAATGATAGATTGATAGGCTGATTGATTGATAATATTGCTGATTTGATGATCATAGGAGGATTTTAGAGTTCCTCCCAAAGATGTCGGACATGATTCTACATCTGGTGTAGGCCGATATAGATATCATAAGTTGATGTGGTTTATCAACTTTGATTGATATGCCCTAGTATAGGATTGATTAATGTACTGAGACCTGATGATATACACTTATTCAGTTAGATATTTTATGATTGTTCCATCATATTATTGATTCACCAGCCTTTGGAATCAATTATTCCTCAAATGAAAAACTAACATAAATGTAATCTAATTTAACCATGCAAAACTACATGCAAATATTAGCATCTTAACAGTCCATGTATATGTTCTTTTTATCATCATTGAGCCTTTTAAAATGTTGAAAGTGAGTACAAGCATCGATGGTATGAGCTAGACCATGATGACTTGAGTACTACTTCTATGATTTTTGATATTGCAAGTGAACACAAGCATCTAGGTATAATTAAACCATGATGACTTGAGCATTTCTTGTTGAAATAGACAAGAGACAGTCACTTTCCTATGTGAATTCTGAATGTCATCAGTGATACTTTGTAGAGCAGATCTCACAATAATTCACATAATAATAATGATTAACTCATAGATAATAGACAAAGAAAATATCATTCTCCTTCCTTGCTTCCCTAGTTCAATACGTCATCGAGTTTCTCCAAATAAATAATAACAAAGATCAAAGTACATCAATTTAACTTTTTCTTAAATTATTTCAACCATTATTTAGATTAGATCATCAATATTGATTTGATTTTATGTTTGATTTTCTGATTTTTTGGTGATTTTCTATGATTTTGACCAAAAACCTAACCTAAAGACCTATCATAGGGGCCTCGGGGGCTGATAAAATATTAGTATTGCCTATGTTATATACATAAAGACCACATATTTTGATTGGATGACTCTGTTTTTGACTATTTGAGTGATTTTTGACATGTTTTTGGATTTTGATATGATATGGATGTTTGATGTGCTTCAAAGTTGGGTTGTGTTTGTCTTCCTATTGTTTTTCTATTTGATTAAGTTTGAAGTTTTATGTCCCCCAGTGAGATCAGGATTTTTCCCCCAAGCTAGGGTGAGACATGACCAAATTGCAATGGTATGTACTTGAGATTTTACTGCACCTTTTTTAGATTTTATAATTTTTTTGTAATTTTTAGGATATTTAAGATGGAATTAGATGATATGCTTGATTGAAGGAAAAAGATGCCCCAAAATAGAGGTAATGCAACCATGGATAAATGATAGATCAATATAAAATATTCATTGCAAAACATGTCACACAAGCAACATATCTCTTGTCAAAAGATGATAATGGTTGATTGATTAAGATGTGAGGAATGATTGATTCCATAAGAAATGATGATGATAAGTACTTAGGATCACTAATTTCCTCTAAGTACGATAAGATTGATGATTGTTGATGATTGATTGATGAAAGATATGAGGATTGGATATTTTTTTGTAGCTAGGCTTAAATATGATTTGCATGATAAGATTGAAGGTTGCAAAGGGACATGGTGACATGGATTTTGATAAGCAAGGAGATATGGAATGGAAGAAAGAAAGGATAAAAATAATGAATGGGATGATCAAGATCAACTAGATAAGATAAAGACACAAGGCCCAAGTAGTTTTCCCCTATTCCTTATCAAGACCAAGGAAAGGAAGAAAGGATGTATTTAGTACGAATGATGGAATATGGATAAGATGAAAGATATGGTATGGAATATATGGATAAAGCATATAGGATAAGATATATGATTTTCAAGAAGATCCTTAACCTTTTCAAGATCAAAGGCGGAAATGTAAGGAATGGGCATAGAAAGGATAATGACCATGAATGATAAGATGGAAGAAACTTGTCCCTAAGTGTAGAGTGCAAGAGAAATATGGAAGATAGGATATGGATTATAGGGATATGGAGGAAGGAATTAAGCATAAAGTTTCACAACCAAATATACCTCTAATAAACCATGACAATGGGAATTAGAAGCCTAAATGTTGGCAGATTAATGATATGATTGAAGAATCTAAGAACTTATGCAAAGGTTTGGATTAAAGGAGAATGATGGGGGATGAGTGTTGGATAATGGATATAAGGTTGGAAGGCCTATTTATGGATAGATGGAAAGGATGGAAAGATCAAAATTGGCACACACCTTCAAGGGTGGTGGAGTAATGGAGGAAAAACGGATTTGGAAGGTGATAGGATATTAGATGGAAAATTGGAGGAAGATTTTGGATTAGAAAATTTGGATGCCAATTTAGATTTTATTGCTTCTATGTGACTTTTAACAATGCACATGAATTTTGACTTTGATTTTTTTTTTTGTGGGCCTTGTTGAGAAAATTTGTCTCAACTTCCAGCTTAATACCCCTTGTTTTCATGAATTGGAAAAAAATTATTGTTTTGCAGTTCACCGCCATACCACGGTTGGCTCTTTTCTGCCCCTGGCAATACCACGGTGATAGTTTTGGCAGTTACCCCTTTACTTCTCACAATCTCTTCCTTTGTCGTGGTGCTCGTGGTTGGCATCATTTGGCCTGTCTTGTCGGTTACCTCCATACCATGAGTAGTTAATTCCTTGACCGCGGTGAAACCACCTGTGGTGGCCTTTGTGATTACCGCCATACCATAGGTGGTGAATCCGCTCGCCTACAGTGGCCGTGGTAAGAATGCCAACAGTCTGGCTGACAGTCATTGCACTACCATAGGGTGGCTTGTTGGCCCCATGGTAGCACGGTTTTAACTATCAGCGGTCCCATAGACTAGTCACCACAACATCGTGGTATTTTCTGATAACTGTAGTAGTAGTGCGCTGGTATTTTCAAAGGTGAGACAGGCAAGCTCGGTGAAGTCGTCAGTGAGCTCGGATGAGCTCACTGCTATACCACAGGATGACTCAAACCTGGCAGCGGTAGTGCGGTGGAGTCTTGGACAGAGCTCAATGAGGCAATGGGTGAGCTCAGACGAGCTTGTAATTGTTTGACTGAGTTGGACTCGGTGATAGAAGTGATGGAAAATTTAAGGATGAACATGTGGCTCAGTGTCACAACGATGATTGGTTGGAAACCAAAAAAGTAATTGCAACAGGTGCAGGTCAACTTAGGCTGGTGAACAGAACCCAATTTGGGTAATGATATTAATGCTTGGGTGGCTCGATGCAAGGAAATTGACATAGGCAGATCGGTTGCGTGATTGGATATGAGATTCATGAACCTGATGGTTGGCAATTGGATGATAGAATTGAATGCAGTGTATGATTGATTGAGTCGAGTACATGATTGTATATATCAGCCAAATATATGTACATATACTAGTGGAAGAGAATTTGTAATGATTCAAACTGTATGTTAGAAATAACATTGTAACAGTTAGAGTAGAACTCAATGTTGTTGTGAGCTGATCAAAGAAAAGACTAAACATTGTATGTAATTGTTTTATTATTGTAATACAATTTTCTTGACATTGGGTGGTGAGTTTTTTACTTAAAAAGGTTTTCCCATGTATATCTTGTGTCAATCTGTGATTGCTAAATTTGTGTAATCTCTTTTATGTTGTATGTATTTCATCTTAGTAGTTTTAGAACCTATTAGAACCTTGTTTATAGTTCCATTCCTCTATTGTATTAGTGTTAAGGGAAATTTTTTGCATTGTTAAGTCATTAGATCCCCCTTTTTATTTTCCCTTCAAGTGGTATCAGAGCGTGGCCAATTGTGTTATGCTTATTAGGAAAGTCAATTTTTTGTGCTAATATTGTTTCAGTGGGAGTATTGTTGTGTTAAAAATTGTTTCTATCTAAGATGTCAAGTACATCAGGTAGAGTAGAGATTAAAAATTTTAATGGAAAAAACTTTGAGTTATGGAAAATCAAAATAGAAGACTTGTTGGTGGATAGAGACCTCTGGTTAGCAGTGTCTAGAACTATGCCACAAAGTATGAAGCAAGAGGATTGGGACCTTACTGATAGAAAATAAAGAGGTCTTATAAGGCTGAGTCTAGCTGATTCTGTACTCCTTAACGTCCATGAGGAGAAGTCTATAGCTTTATTGTGGAAGAATCTTGGAGATATTTATCTGAGAAAGTCCCTGGTAAATAAGTTATTCCCGAGGAAGAAGTTGTACTCCTTGAATTTGGAAGAGGGTGCATCTATTACAGACCATCTGAACTCGTTTAACATGAGTGTTACTCAATTGGCTTCTATAGATGTAAATATAGAGGAGGAGGATCATTGCATGCTCTTGTTGTGTTCATTACCTGACAGTTGGGATCACCTTGTGATGGCCATAGTAAGCACTACCACTTCTTTCAAGATGGAAGATGTTGTTACCTCATTGTTATCTGAAGAGATGAGGAGGATGTCTTCAGAGATGGCCAAAGAGGCTCTTGTTGTTCGAGGTAGATCAAAGGAGAATGGAAAAAGAAGGACAACAAGTCAAAATCCAAGTCTGTGGGGAGATCAAAGTCTCCTGGTAAAAATTCCAAGTTAAAGTGCTGGAATTATGGGCAACCTAGTCACATCCGGAAGGATTGCAAGGAGAAGAAGAAGAAGAGTGCTTATGATAATCAATCTTCTCAAAATAATGCAGACACCTTCATTGCAACAACCTTGACAACTCAGGCATCATATGATGTCTGGTTGGTTGAATCAGGTTTGTCCTTTCACATGATGTCCAATAGAGAATGGTTCTCTAAATATGAGAAATATGATGGTGGAAAGGTGTACTTGGAAAGTGATTCAATGCTGGAGACATTTAGTAGAGGAAGAGTCAGAATTCAGTTTCCTGATGGGAGATTCAAAGGTATTGGTGGCGTACTACACATAAGAGGTCTATCTCAAAATCTTCTTTCTATCAATAAGTTAAATGATGTTTATGTAGAAGTTTCTTTTTCAAGTAAGGGATGTAAAATGGCTAGAGGTGCAATGGTGCTAGCTAAGGGTGTTCATACTGGTACTCCGTACAAGCTGGATGCACTTCCTGTTCTTTGTAACAAGGCCTCTATAAAGTCAAGCAGTGTTGCTCCTATAGAGAAAGATGAAGACACTTCTCCATCAGAAAATTCTTTGGAGGTAAAACTCCCAGCTAAGAAGACTATGCTATGGCATCATAGACTTGGTCACATTGGTGAGAAAGGTTTAAAAACCTTGAAGAATAAAAATCTTGTAGAAGGGCTTGATGATTGTAACCTTGAGTTTGACTTTTGCGAACATTGTATCCATGGAAAACAACACTGTGTTTCAGTTTATTCTAGTCCTCAAAAATCTTCTAGTATACTAGATTATGTTCATTATAATGTGTTTGGTCCAATTAATGTTCCTTCGTTATTGAAGTCTAGATATTATGTTTATTTTATTGATGACTATTTGAGAAGGGCATTTGTATACTTTCTTAAGAGTAAATTAGAAGTGTTCAATCAATTTAAATCTTTGGTAGAGAATCAGACTGGAAGGAAAATTAAATGTTTGAGGACAAAAAATGGTGGTGAATTTTGTTCTACAGATTTTGGAAGGTATTGTATTGATCATGGAATTAAAAGGCATAAGACAATACCTTACACTCCATAGCAGAATGGAGTTGTTGAAAGGTTGAATAGGATGCTGATGGAAAAGGCAAGGAGCATGCTGAGTGGTGCTAGTCTGGAGCATAAATTTTGGGTTGAGGTTGTTGCTACAACATGTTATCTAATAAACCAATCTCCTTGCTTTGCTCTTGTTGATAAGATACCTTTGGAAGCATGGTCTGGTAAGAAACCCTCTCTGAGAAATGTTCATGTCTTTGGCTGTGAGGCATATGTTTATGAGCCAAATGAAAAGAGATCTAAGTTGGACAACAAGGCTGTTAAATGTATTCTCATCGGCTGTGGAGTTGGTGTGAAGGGATACAAGATTTGGAACCCTATTACTGAGAAGGTTATATACAACAAAAGTGTAATATTTCAAGAGCTAAAACCTTCAGTAAGTGATCAACAACTTGAGATAAATTAGAGAGACAAGAAGAAATAAGATGCAGTTGAGATTCCCCAAAATCTAGAAAGGGAAGAGTTACATGATGTACCTAAGACTGAGGAGAGTTCAAGCAACTCTGAGAGTTTTGATGATAAAGAGCCACAACCTCATCCTATAAGAAGATCTACAAGAGAAAAAAGGAAACCTGAAAGGTATGGTTTCTCTATGTTAAATTCAAACTATAACTATGCTTTAATTACTAGCACTGATGAGCCTAGGACTGTTAAAGAAGAAATAAACATGGCTAATTCAAATTCTTGGTTGGATGCCATGAATGAAGAGATGGATTCATTGAAGAAGAATGAAACCTAGAAGTTGGTACCATTGCCTAAAGGGTGAAAGCCTGTTGGCTATAAGTGGGTATTCAAAAATAAGACAGTTCTTGATGGAAGTGTTGAAAAGTATAAGGCAAGATTGGTTGCAAATGGTTTTCTCAAATTGAGGGAATTGATTATGGAGAAATTTTTTCCCCTATAGCAAAGTTGACAACTATTAGATTTCTATTGTCATTGGCAGTTGTGTATGACTTTGAAATTGAGCAAATGGATGTGAAGACAGTGTTTCTCCATGGTGAGCTAGAAGAAGAAATCTACATGTCCCAGCCTGAGCATTTTGTTGAAAGAGGTAAACAAAATCCGGTCTGTAAGTTAAATAAATCTCTCTATGGTTTAAAGAAATCTCTTAGAATGTGGTACTAGAAATCTGACACATTTGTTTTTTCAATAGAATTTGTGAGATCAAAATATGATCATTGTATTTACTATAAACTTGAGAATGATCGTGTGCTTGTTATTACCCTATACGTAGATGATATGTTATTCATTGGGAATAACAAGTCTATGATTTCTGATCTTAAATCTCAGTTGTCTGCAAAGTTCGAAATGAAGGATCTTGGTGCAGCAAGGTACATTATTGGAATGGAGATAACCAGGGATAGAACAAGCAGAAAGTTGTGGGTCAAACAAAGTAAGTCTATGAAAATAGTTTTGGACAGGTTTAGCATGGATGATTGCAAGCAGCTAGTTGTTCCAATCATGTAGGGAACAAAGCTATCTATTGAAAATTGTCCAAAGTCTACTACTGAGATGGAGGACATGACCAGTGTGCCTTATGCAAGTGTTGTTGGTAGTTTGATGTATGCAATGGTCTGTACAAGACCAAACATTGCCCAACTAGTGGGAGTTCTAAGCCATTTTATGGAAAATCCGGCAAGATCATATTGGGATGCTGTGAAGAGAGTATTTCAGTATTTGAAGGGGACTTCAAATTACGCATTGTGTTACCATGGAAATTTGGTTTTATCACAAAGGACTCTCATCATTTGTGGGTATGTTGATTCAGATTGGGCAAGGGACATTGACAACAGGCGATCCACCAGTGGATACACCTTCATGCTTAATGGTGGAGCAATTAGTTGACGAGAATGTGATAGGATGTAGTTGCTTTATTCATGACCGAGGCTAAATACATGGTAGCAACTCATGCCTGCAAGGAAGTTGTTTGGTTAAACTATTTGTGTTCAAACATTGGATTTAATGCTTGGAATATTTCAATCTATTGTGACAGCTAGAGTGCCATTTGTTTGGCAAAGAATCCAACCTTTCATGTCAGAACCAAGCACATTGATGTGCAATATCACTTCTTAAGGGATATGGTTGAAGAAGGAAAGGTCAGTCTGGAAAAGATCAACACCTTGAAGAATGTTGTAGATGCTTTGAAAAAGTCGATTAGCACAGACAACTTCAGATGGTGCACATAATCGATGGTCCTTGGGGCCTATGATAGACAATAGTTTTTGAAGTCACGAGGGAGCTAGAAGTGTTTTTCAAGTGAGAGCTTATTGAGAAAATGTGTCTCAACTTCTAGCTTAATCCCCCTGTTATCATGCCTTGGTAAAATTAATTGTTTCTGCAATTTACCGCTATACCGCGCCTGACTCTTTTCTATCCCTAGTGGTACCGTAGTGATAGTTTTGGCGATTACCGCTTTAACACTCGTAGTCTCTTCTTTTTTCATGGTGGTCGTGGTTGGCATTGTTTGGCTTGTCTTCTCGGTTACCGCCATATTGTGGGTAGTTAAGTCCTTGACCGCGATGGTCGTAGTGAAGCCGCCTGTGGTGGCCTTGGCAGTTACTGCCATACTGCGAGTAGTGAATCCACTCGCCTACGATGGCTGCGCTAAGACCGTTAGTAGTCTGGCTGACAGTCACTACACTACTGCGGGGTGGTCTATTGGCCCCCGCGGTAGTGCAGTTTTGACTATTAGCGGTCCCACATACTGGTCACCACCACACTGTGGTCCTTTCTGATAACTATAGCAGTAGAACGGTGGTGTTTTCAGAGGCAAAACAGGTGAGCTCAGTGAAGTTGTCAGTGAGCTCAGATGATCTCATCGCTATACCGCAGGATGACTCAAACCTGGCAGTTGTAGTGCAGTGGACTCTTGGATAGAGCTCGATGAGGCGATGGGTGAGCTTAGATGATCTCAAGGTTGTTTGATCGACTTGGACTCAGTGACATAGGCGATGGATAAATTAAATACGAACATGTGGCTTGGTGTCGGAATGATGATTGGTTGGAAACCAAAATAGTAATTGCAACGGGTGCAGGTCAACTTAGGTTGGTGAACATAACCTGATTTGGGTGATGGCATTAATGCCTGGGTGGCTCGATGCTGGGAAATCGACATAGGTAGATCGGTTACGTGATTGGATATGAGATTCATGAACCCGATGGCTGGTGATTGGCTGATAGAATTGAATGCAGTGTATGATTGATTGTTTCAAGTACATGATTGTATATATTAGCCAAATCTATGTACATAGACTAGTGGAAGAGAATTTGTAATGATTCAATCTGTATGTTAGAAATAGCATTGTAATAGTTAGAGTAGAACTCGATGTTGTTGTGATTTGATCAAAGAAAAGACTGAACATTGTATGTAATTGTTTTATTACTGTAATACAATTGTCTTAACTTTGGGTGATGGGTTGTTTACCTTAATTTTTTTTCCCACGTATATCTTGTGTCAATCTGTGATTTCTAAATTTATGTAATCTCTTTTATGCTGTATGTATTTCATATCAGTAATTTTTGAATCTATTAGAACCTTGTTTACAGCTCCACTCCTTTGTTGTATTAGTGTTAAGGGAAAGTTTCCACATTGTTGGGTCATTAGAAATTATATTTTTTCTTTGATGGGCCTTTGTGGCCTTTTAGCTTCTTTTTTTTATTTTGGATCAAATTTTATTTTAGTTTTGGATGTCTCTTCGAGGAGATATGTTGATCCTTTGGTACATGTGGATTTTGATATAGAAGCTTTTGATATTAGGCACCCAAATTGCTTCCACGAGAAATGGTAGGGGTGGATTGAGATGAATGATATAGAGGTATTATGGATGAGTTAATGTGGGTAGAATTTTGAAAGGGCATCAAGGATGTGCTCCTTTGTTGTTCTTGAGAAATAGGATATGGAACTAGGATAGAGGGAAGGTTTGATGGACTAGGATGAGGACCTAGGATAGATGGAATGTTTGGTGGACTAGAATGAGGACCTAGGATAGATGGAAGGTTTGATGAGCTAGGAAACTTAGGAATATAATCAAGGCCATGGTGATATAGGTTTCTTTGAACAAAAAGGGGTTCTAGGATACCTTGTTCATGAAGGCCTAATCCTTTTCCTTTGTAATTCATACTTTGAAACATTCATTTACCAATGGGATATGTATTGTTTATGAAACAAGATGCAAGTCTAGTTTTGGGAGGATATGATATGGATGAGAGGATAGGTGTTTGAAGTAAACTGGAATGGATAAAGGTGGAGGATCCCAATTTATAGGTGTGGGGTTCATGGATAGCTTGAATAGGTGTGATAGGCTCTTGACATGGGGATGATGGGGTTTTTTGTTCTTGACTTGGAAAATAAATATGAAGTGGTATGAAAGGCATATCTTGATCATGATAAGGATAAACATCTTCATTGGATGAAAGGGTATCCTTGAATGGAAGCATATCTTGATCTTGACGAGGAAGGCAATCATGAGATTTTGGAGAAAACATGTCTTGATCATCAGTTGGTAAGCCATCATTAGATAGAATGGAATAACTATCATGCTCTTGTGATGCAATAGAATCATGAGATGGTATGGATTGATTAGATGATGTGGAAGAAGAACTTGGAAGGATACTTGTCTCTTGAGATGAAAGGGAATTATTTTTGATGAAAAGTGAAAAGAGGGGATCGTCATAAGATTCTTGATAAATGGGATCCTGATCAAATATTTGAAGAATTTGTGGAATGTTGATATCATTGGATGGAGTGGAAAGAATATTTTGGTATTTATTTGTAGGGGATTCTATGCTAGCATGCTTTGGATTGAGAGATTGACATGAATCATTGGATGTTGAAGATATGATCAAAGAGGATGACTGGAAGAAATTGTCAATTTGAGTGAAAGAATTTTGTGGTTTGTTTTGGCTTATGGTGGATGGAGATAAATGAAAGACATGATAAGATTTCTCAATATCATTTGTGTTTGAGGACTGAGATTTGGTATTCTGATTTGATTTTTTCAAAAATTCAAAGATATTGAACTTGGATGATGTAGTTGTTGGTTGAGAGGGTGTCATGTCAATATTTTTGTCAGAGGAATAAGAATAAATGTCTGGCAACAAATATATCTCTCTTTTTGTTTCCCTTTGCATATCCCATATTTGTTGTTGAAGGTTTTTCATTTGATGAGCTAAATCATTCAATTGATCCTCATCTATTTTGGCCATGGTGGTTTGAGTTTCAATTTCCTGTTCTTTGGATTTTTAGTCTTCGTGACCTTGTTAAAATGGACATACAAACATTAATTTTTTCAATAAACTTTTGATCTTAGTTTGGTATAGTTTCAAGGATATTAACTCAAGTGAAATAGAATGATAGATTCTATTGATTAGACTAACTTGATAAGTTTGATTATATAGTTTAGTTTCTTTTATTTAGGATGACTGATCCTGAAACTTAACTTACTAATAAAATATGTTTGATTGTGACACTTTTGGATGATAGATCTTGGTTTGATTTGAACAAATTCAATTGTAAAGTCCAATTTATGCAAGTTTAAGACTCTGTTTTGATTTAGGAAAGTTTATGTTCTAATAAAAATCCAAATTTTGATGTTAATTGTTTGATAGGGGTTTCCAATAGCTTTTTGTTTTCTTGTTTTCTTTGTATTTTTCATGATGGTCTTATCTGAATTAATGTTTTAGAAAAACAACAAGCATTTGTAAAATAGTTTTTTTTAAGTCCCAAAATCTAAACAAGTGTATGTTTAAGAATCAAACATGGTCCTTCTTGATTTCCATTGGTTTTTTTGACAAAGAATACACTTCAAGAAGACTCAATCTTAAGGTCAAAAAGGTCATCATTATACTCAACAACCCACATCTTAAAATTGCGTCAACTCACACAGCCGTGTCACCCCCTAGAGGGCACCTGTGTTTTTATCTTTTCCAGGTGTATACTCAAGGTTATATTTCTTGATCCTTTGAGAAAATGATATGTGGAAATTATATGGTGAGTGTCTTGGGGGTAGATTTTTCCCTCCCCTTGCACTGTGATTATTACAATGTCTTGTTACTGACTCAGCTGGATTCTACACTATGGTTCGTAGATAGGGTTTTTGTTCGGTGCGACAAATGATAAAATCCCTCAGGAGACCTCCCAACCTTTAGAACACAAGCTTTGGGGATGGTTATCTTTCACACTACTATTGAGTTGGAATTTCATCAACAACTTGCTTTTTATTATAGTGGGTTGGAATCCTTGGCTTTAGGCATTCCCACTTAGGCCGTTCCCATAGGGTGAGTACTGTTTCCCACTACAATAGGCCTTCTAAAGGATTTTAAAAAGCATAAATTGCGTTAGAATAAAGGATGAGTCTGGCCTTTTGATCACCTAGTTAAGGGGAGAGCATAAGCCTATCACCCCACAAGCATAGTAAACAATGTTCAATTTTTAAATCCAAAAGCCAATTTTCTATTCTAGGTGAAGATATTGCCTCACAAAAGCCATGATGTTAATTTTAATTGATATAGAAAATGTATGATGACTATCCTAGGATTGATATATTTAAAACCAAATGACTACCCTAAGATTGGTTCTTTTTAATCCAAATGGCTATCCCAAGATTGGTTCTTTTTAACCAAATTTGACAAAGCTTGTGTAGATGGTTAATTTTAAGCCCAAAGTAATGCTAGTTGGACCTAAAGCATGAATGAAAAATAACATATGATGGGTTATTTTCACATGAGTGTTTCAAAACACTATTACAATGGATATCAAATGTTTTTTTTTTTACTTCAATGCTCCATGTTCCTCTTAAAACTTGCAATAAATTCTCAAAATGTTAGATGAGATTAATAAATAAGAAGATATAAGGGTTAGATGAATGATTAAGCATAAAAACCCTAAAAGTTAGATCAAGTTACAATGTGATAAGACTTTAAATGTAAAATTGAAACTTTTAACTCTACCAAAAGTAATAAATTCCTATACCATTGCATAGCTTATGAAATTCTACCCCGTTTCAAAAAAACAAGTTTCGAAAAAGATCTCTATATGACAAAGATATGGCCATTTTAAGATTGATTGTCAAAGTGCTAAAACAAAGGTCAAAAGTGCTAAAACAGAATACATAAGCATTATTTCAATTGTGGATGTGCTAAAAGATAGTGCAAAAGCACTAAAACATTTGGTGGAAGCACTAAAATAGCTGTAGAAGCACTAAAACAAACTGCAGAAGCGCTAGAATAGACTGCAGAAGTGCTAAAACTTTGGTGGAAGTGCTAAAACAGACTGTAGAAGTGCTAAAAATTTCGGTGGAAGCACTGAAATAGATTGTAGGAGTGCTATAGTTTTTATCGAAGCTTTGAAACAAACTTCTAAAGTGTTATAGTTTTCCTTGGAAGTGCTATATTTTTAGTTGGAACCATCGAAGAATCTCTCGATCAAGCTAAAATGAACACACCAGAATCCTGTATGACACTTTTAGGGAAAAAATTATGAAATATGGGGTTATGCCACATGGTGGGCACCAAATTGTAAATGTCAATAAGTCATAAGTAAAATAACACTTCTTAATAAGACATTATATCAAAGATTCTACAAATTAAACTAGTTTAAAGAAAGAATCTATTGAAAGCATCATATTGTCTCCTATCTTCAAAGATTTATTAAATCACAGAGGGCTCTCAGATTTGGTAAGAACTTGTGACTATTAAAATTCCAATCTAGAGAATGGAAAGATGCTAAATGTAATGATCTAATTATTGATAATGATTTCTAGATGATATGAAGCTACTATAATCTATTCTGACATGAAAATTGATAAATGAAAGCTATAGTAAAACTAAGAAACAACCATGATATGAATTCTAATCATGCTATTGATGCCTAATTTCTATTTCTGTCGAGTAATATTGCAAAAATATGGGATCCATTTCATGTATTGTCAGGCTATATTTATAGATTCACAACAACATTTGCATAGGGGAAAAAAAGTAGAGGCTTGGATTCAATCTGGAGGATTGAATGGTGAGAGATGGACAGGCTAGAGCTGATCATGGGAATGGTTCCTCCCCATGAAAACATCAAGCAAGGAGATAGGAAGGATTAGAGGGAGAAGATTGAGAGTATTTCCTATAAGCTTTCTCGTGAATGCCAGTCGCATTAATTTAGACATATGATATTTGATTTATTAGGTGAGTAAATAGAGGAATTTATGATTTATGCTTTTATTTGAATTAATTTGATTTATTCAAATTAGCAAAAAGAGGATAATTAATTTAATAAAATAATCTATAGAAGTTGTTCATTAAATAAATAGAAGAAATATGATAATTAAACAATAAAGTATTTAATCTTTGTTTAATTAATTAAGATTGAATGACGTGATCAAGATAGAATAAATAGGGAAATATGATTAAATAAAAAAAAGTATTTAATTTTTTTTATTTAATTAAGATGAAATAATAAAAGAATTAGAAGAATATAAATGTGAACTATATAAATAAATATTTCTATTTATTCAATAGTAGAGGAATTAAGGGTAATTAATCAAATAAGTCATATTTAATTACTTAGATTCTCGAGACCATTTTTAGGTGTATACAATGAAAAATCCATATACATTTGGAGACGAAAATAGACAATTCACCCCTTTACCTAATACCCTTCATAATATCATGTTGCAGTTCCTAAATAAGAAACTAATTTCCTTATCTCTTGTTAGAGCTCGTGATCATACTAATCATTTACCTCCTAACAATAGGAAAAATGCCTAATGGAATTTTCACCGACAAAATGGACATGATACAAAATATTGCAAACATCTTAAACATCTTGTGAAAGACCTCATTAATTCTAATCATATTCAAATTGGTTGTGTTTTAGTGATCAAGTTAATAATTCTATAGCCCCTCCTAATAGAAACTTTCAAATCTTTATTAATCGTATGTTAGATCATAACATTTTCTTTGTCAAATCTATTGAATCAAAGAAGGATGTGATGAATGTTAGCATGAGTGATGAAATCATAAAAAAATGGATAATTTGATTTGAAGTTTTGAAGTTCAACCTTGTAAGTGCCTAACCAAAATGTTGCTTGACATCACTTTCTCACAACATGACACAGTTAAATATGCACCTGATGGTTCTCTTTACATAGATGGAAGAATCAATGACAAGCCTACTAATTTGATATTAATTGATCTCATTTGTGTAGACAATGTGCTTATTGAAGAATTATTATTTGTGCATGATTTTTATCAAGATACTTATAAAAAATTGAAAACATGGATAAAAAAAAATAATCATTTTGCTTGCCCTATGATAGGTTTGATAACTCTTCCTCTAAAAGTTGTACCAAAAACATTAAGTGTCTTAATTTTCATCATCGCATCATTGGATCAATTTTGTGTAAATTTATGCTACTAATGGCTTCACTCCATGAATTTTGTCCTATTAGTTGTGCAAAATTTCTTAAATTTTCCATTTGGCAATGCAATCTTTAATGTGCACCATAGGGGCTTTAATCTTGTGTCTTCCCATGGGAATTTCTCATTTGATTTCTCTTGGCCTAAACCTATGCAACCTATTAGGCCTTGTGAGGACTTCCATTTCAAAAACTATCAGAATTTTAAGGCAAAGCACATATTAGAGTTGTCCCTTACTAATATGCCTCAACCCATGATTGAGCCTCACATCATTGACAAAACAATGATTGAACCAAAATTCCTTCCAAGCAACCAAGACCAAACCATAGAAAATCATCCACCCATTTCCTATAAAAGACCACCAAATAACCAAGTATCATTGTGCCTCTTAAAGTAATTTTTTTTATAAAGCTAAAGAGAAAGTGTTTGAAGAACCTCTCATGGTCTCTTTAATTTATTCTTAAGGAAAGAAAATAAAGCTATGGTTGATAAACCCTCTCCTACATAATCATAACTTGAAAATCAAACGAAAATAAACTAAAATACTAGAGAGTGTAGGTGTAGTCATTGTACTATTTCTAATTTGTTACAAGAAAAAGAGGAAAATAATAACATAGAAAATCACAATTCAAATTTACCTCAGTAAATGCATGATGATTCTCCAACTTCATTGAAACAAGAAAATCCCATATCTCGAACACAATGAGATTAAGCGCCTTCCATGGATATTATCATTAGATCTTATACTGTGATAAACTTGGATGATGACAACGAAATTGAAAAAATCGATGAGGAAATGCATAACAAGTTAAAAATTTTATTCTCCTCTTCTATGATCTTAAACGATAACAATCATAATCCTCCTACAAAGAGTGGTTCACCACATGTTGAACATGGTTATTGTCCTTGATTGGCATTTGATGTTGTCCCTTTAGCTAGTTGTCTGTCTTCCGCATACAATGAACAAGATTGGGCTGCAGATGACCTGTTATATGTTGACTCACATGTGTCTTACTAGTCTTTATTTTATTTTATTTTTCATGTTAATTATGTGATTGAATGTGCATAGTGTGATCCCATGTACTATTCTATTTGATGTGTCTTCATGCCCATTCCTCTATTTGTATCTACATTCTTCTATATTTCATAAACCTTTATCGTTTATGTTTTCTTGCGTTTTCCTTTTGGGATTGATGCAAGGCATCATGACATTTAGGTCTCTTCCATTTTGACCCAAAATATTTTCTTTGTTTTCACTCTTTATGTGTCATTCTTCCTGTTCCATGAGTTATTTGGGGAATGATGACGTTTTCGATCTCTATAATATCCTTGAAACAAAGACATATGTTGGCCCTAAATCTGTGGATCCCTTATGTGTGATTTTGGGATTTCATTTTGGGGGAAACCAATTTTCATGACATAACTTCATTTGGAAACATATACTTGACATAGGGCTTTCCAAATAAGATCTCATGTCCTCTTTATTTTTATCATTTATCATTTTCTACTTTAAAGTATTATTTGATAGCATGGTGTTTAGCAGTTTCTTTAAAGTGGGGGCATACATTGGCATTATCATTTTGGAGATCTTGGACTATATCTTATGTTTCATTGTGTGGTCTTCTTACTTCTTGTGATGTGTCTTCTTCTTGGTGGTGTCATTGGGTTTGATGTCTTCCAAGAGTGTGACCTTTCTTGGCATATGACTTTCCTCTTAGTGGTGATGCTATGCATTGCATTCCCTAAGTTCTGAATATTTTATCCTATACTTGTACTCTCTTAGAGACATTAGGCATGATGTATTATCCTATTTGAATTGTTTTCATAAGTGTTTAGCATAGTGTAGCTTGATAACCTTGTGAAGCTGGAAGTTACAGCCCTTTTTATGGTCACCAATCATAACACGCTTTGCCTACCTATGGAGCCTTATTTTTTCATAAGTGTCTAGCATAATGAAGCTTTCTAAGGATTATGAAGCTCAAATTTCATATTGTGTGGTTCCTTTTTAAATTTATCGAAGGTATAACTTTTGTATGGTATGGGAACCTAATAATATTCTCTCATTTTCCACCCTTGGGGGCTCACCTAATGAACATCAAATTTCACTAGCCTGTGTGAGCATGGATTCTTTGTTTGCATAGTGGACAGTGAGTTCCACTTGTAAAAATTTTTAGACAGACAGTTGAGGCATGATCTAAATCATGTTGGATAGTTGAGGCTTGATCCACCCATTTTTTTATCTTTTTCATCCTTCCTTCTAGTCTTTGGCATTGTATGATTTATTATCTTGTTATTGTTTCATATATATGTTTAACATAGGCATGTGTCTCTTTGTTCCTTTGTTTGTTTTTCCATGAGATCTCATATCATGTAGGCTTGATCATCCTCCTTGATCTTTGTCGTATTATCTCTCCAACGATTGTACACCTATACCTCTCTTGATTTTATACTTTAGTGTGAGTCTGATGCAAGGCCATCCTCTCACTAAAGTGGGGGCTAAATAGATGGCCAAAAAATGTATCCCTTAGCATTTTCTAACTTGTTTGGGCCCTGCTAATTAAAATTAGACCTAATAATGTCTTAATTTAGTGTTGGTAAGTGTACCCCTTTACATTTTCACACATATGTGGGACCTATTAATTAAATTGAGATTAGTTATGCCTTAAATATCCCTTTTATCCATATACAAGCCTAATACATTTCATTTTTTGAAGGGGAAACCCGACAATAATTAATGCCTAAACATAGCACTTTACCTTGAGAAATGTGTGATCTAAGAATAGGGACCTGGGACCCATTCTCCCATGGGTGAATGGGTCCTCCCTAGACCTTTGGACCTCAATTTAAATAATGTTTTTAGAGGTATTTTAACAAATTCAAATCCATAATTCAATGTTGGCTTTTGATATTTGAATTTCAAGAAATTAATGATACATACCTATCAATATAAGGTTATTTCATCAAATCAACATCTAAGAGGCTAGAATTTTTATGTGACTGAACAAGAGATAAATTTGATTATCAAGAGAATTCAAGAGTAGATATATTAGAGATTTATTGTAGCAATTAAGATCTATCCATCATTCCAAATTGTTCTTGCATCATACATGTTTTGGGAGCTAACATGGTGATGTAGGTTTCAAGATCAAATTCAAGAATTCAAAAAATTATTCAAGTATCAAGATCCACATCCAATTCATCCATTTCATGCAAGTTTCAAACTTACTAAGATCTCCATTATCAAGGTTTCATACAAGGGTTTTTTGAGTGGTAACATAGCTTTGTTAATTATACATTCCCTTTTTCATTTCATTATTTCATTTCAAGGTTTGATATAAGGCGAATCCCATTGACCCAAAAATGAACATTTTTCTCTCTTTTATGTGTGATTTCAGATTTAGGTTGAAGAAGGATTGAAGACCTCTTGAAGAGAAAGATTGAAAAGTTGTCAAAATTACATAAAGTTGTCAAAGTTGTGAAATCATAGAATCTTGCCTATAGATTTTATTTTTAACTTTTTGACATTGAATCCTAGAAAAAAAAGAATCTATAGATCTATGTCAGAGCCTCTTGAAATTTGTAGAAAAATCCTTAGAAAAGATCCATTCACCCATAGGTGAATGATTATTATTTATCCTTCAGAAACTGCCTAGTTCTGATTGGTAAACACAATGCTACCCTTCTCAGATTTGTATTTGGTTTCTTGGTACTACTAATATTGACTTTAATATTGTTGTTTCAAGTTTTATATTTTATTTTGGAGTTTATTTACTATTTTTAGTTTTTCTCCCATAAAAATTGTTTGACCTTCAACCCCCATCCTTCAGTCATAAGGAAATTTGAAGATTCTCACATTGACTTGATTCACTTAAGGGTTGTTAGTCAGTTCTTTGTGGGGATATCATTTCATAATTAAATAAAGGAAAACAATTCTATCCATTAGCATTTTGGTGAATCCCCTATAAACAAATACACTATTTTTTTTGTTTCATTCTAGTGAACTTGACGTTTGAGCATTATAACTTGTTGATTTGGAGTCCATTTTCAACCCTAGATTTAGGTTTTACATTCATTTGTATTGTATTGCATTGATTTTCATCTTATTTAGGGTTCTTAGCTTTCCTTGGTTTGCATCTCATTTAGGGTTTTAGGTTTACATTTTTTCATTCTTTAAAATTTGAAAAATTAAAAAAATCTCAGTCATTTTGCATAGTTTTTACATAATATTACATAATAAAAATTTAAAATATAAAATTGAATCAAAATTTCATCTAAAATTAGGGATTTTCACTTGTCATTCAACACTATTTTTCAATTGCATTTAGACCTCATTTTCCAAAAATCTGAAACCGTAACATATTATTTGAAACTAGAGTCGAAAAACCTTAGAAATCATCTTTGAAACTTGCAAATAGGTTTTAAAAACCTTGAAGTGAGACCCATTTCCCCATGGTTGACTAAGTCCTTCATTAATTTTTCTTCTGAATTTCTAAGCACTAAGAACATTTTTTCTATATTATGTGTTTTTGTATTTAGTTTTTTGTTTCAGTTTCTAGAATTTTTGTTATCTGAAAATTTTCATATTAAGCTTAGTTTTTCAAATTTAGTGCATTATTTTAATTAAAAATTGCATCTAAAAAGACACCATTTTTAGGTTTTTACATAACATAATTGAAAATTTATCTTGTTTTATATATGAAATTTTATTTTACATACTTGCATTGCAGTTTACATTCTATGATATTTCATTGCATTTTACTTATTATCCATTTTGGGTGCACCTTGGATTTGTGAAACTCGTATTAGCTTCACAACTTGGTGTCCTATTTCCAATACTATTGTGAGACATATTTTGGGAATCATGTCATCCCGTGATAAATCACTCACCATGGATCTTGGATTTCCTAACTCTTTCACTCATAGTGTTGAAACTACTCAACCTGCTATAAACCGTACCCTTAACACTTCATTTCCCATGACTTACCTACCCACAACCAATATCACCGATGTTGATACAATGATTGCGAATGTCCCTCATGAAAAACTTAGAAGAATGGATGAAGAACTTGAAAATTTGCAAGACTTTGTGAGTTCTAAACATGTTGCTAGTAATGCCATTCCTATGATTGATAACATGAGGAGAATGATTTAAAATGAACAAGGAATAGAGATTGTTTTTATCTTAGCTCACATTATTGATAATCATATCCCTACCATGACTATTTGTGTTCAAGCTTTGAGGTATACTCAAAGTCAAGGTGGAATTCCATTTCATCCTTCCCAAACCATAACCTATATTTCAACATACACTAATCAAATTGTTACAAAAACCATACAACCTACTAGGAATATCAACACTTAGGTATTTCCATTGGGAATCCCTTTAGCATTCTGCATTCAAATCTCATATCTCCTAATCTATCTCCCCTCAAAAAAATATAATTCACCCGCCCTTTGCATACACATACACCTCCACCTTATTCACCTACATCTCACAACATTAACAATGATCTCTTCCTTAACACACTCTTGCAATATGTTTCATCCCTCCAAAAAAAAATTGCTACATTTAAGTCAAAATCAAAATGGTCAACCTTCACAATATGTCAGAATAAACCCCTTATCCTTGGAGATATCGATAACAAAAATGTCACAAGGTGTAGATACTCCTAGATTTAAGAAATATGGTGGTAAAGAAGATCTTGTTAGCCATGTTTATGCATATATAGCCCTATGTAGTGACTTCATTTTTTAGGATAAACTCTTGGCTAAACTCTCCCCTAGACCCTTGAAGGATACTAATTTGGAATGGTTTTTCTCCTTGTTGAATAATTCAATACATTCATTCAATGAAATTATTGATGCCTTCTACAATCACTTCCAAATACGTATGGGTCCTAAGATTCCCTTAGCTTATTTAATGACATTCAAACAGTAGGATGAAGAAAAGGTCATTGATTTCATAACATGATACCAAATGATTTACTTATAAATAAACATTAAGATTCCTAATGTCGACCTTCAAAGAATGTTTATTTCCAATTTGCAAAAAAAAATCCAAACTAAACTTAAGATGTTGAAATTTGCCTCCTTCACACAGTTGTGTACTCCCTTCATGATTACAAAAATTAAGTTAGTAGTCGTGAAGTGAAAACTCCCTCTAACCACCTTGGAAAATATGAATCCATGCATCATAACAACTATCAACCATTTAAGAAACAAAATAAGGGATTTTGACAACTTAATCCCCCTTAACCAAGTCAACATCATGATAACCAAGTGGTTGTTATAAAGATGATAAATCCATATTAATTTGGAGATACAAATAGAAAATTCACCCCTTTACCTGATATCCATCAAAATATCATGTTGCAACTCCTAAACAATAAACTAATTTCCTTACCTCTTGTTAGAGCTCCTGATCCTACTAAGCCTTTACCTCCTAACTATAGAAAAAAATCCTATTTCTATTTTTATCGACAAAATGGACATGATACAAAATATTTCAAGCGTCTTAAACATCTCATGTAAGACCTCATTGATTCTAATCATATTCAAATTAACGGTGTTAATGATCAAGTTAATAAGTCTATAGTGAGCTAGAAAAATATATGAATTAATGGATTCTACACATGACCCTACATCTACTAAGAAAAGGTGAATGAAACAAATATAAAGACAATAAAAGATTTTAATCAAAATAAACTTATATTTCTCAAAAAATGTAAATAAATATAAACAAATACCTTTTTGTATTGGTACCTAATCCTTAAGACTATAACTAATTAACTGTTAAACTCCAGTATGTCCTACTTAATTAACCTCTAGAGTACTAAATAGAGTATCAATCTATAGATTCTAATTTGAAACTGTAACGTATCATTCATAATCACATGAATTAAAAAATTTCAATTAATCAATTAAATTCACTACATTATCTAATCTATGAGCCTAAATTAATGTTCTTTAACAGTACCTCAAGTGGCCTACATGAGTTGATGCATCCAAAAAACTTTTTTAATCACTTAGAAAATATGTTATCAAAGTATTAACTCTTTATTGCATACTAGTCACACACATAAATTTTGAACAAAATCTATCTATAAATCTTATTTAATATATCACACCTATCATCTAGATCTCCTCCTTGACAAAGTACCCCAATATAAAGGGTCCACGAAGGAGTTCAATTCACTATGAATTGAAAACAAACTAAAAACAAGATATCAAATCTTCCTCAAGAATAGGAAGAGGATTGAATTTCAAAATAGAAAGTAATAACTATTAAAAAGGAGTATAGAAATAAAATGAGGACTTTGTACTCAATAGGTTTAACCATTATAACAAGAAATGTGCTTAACTAAACAAATTTCTATTACAATTCACAATCCTATTGAGGAAATTCTTCTTGTCTCGGTTTTCTTATTGAAAGATAAAATTAATGCTCAATGATTCACAATCTAATCATTAAATGATCACCTCTGTCTTATTCTAAAATTAGTTATGTCATAGTAGACTTGAATCCTTTGCACTAAACTATAGTTATTATGTTATAGGTTGAGAAGCTCATTGTTGCGAATTGGAAGATATCTTGTTCTAAATGGTAGTCTTATTTTTACAATGCATTCTCAATGTGAACAACCATAATCTAAGAATAAAATCCTACTAAAATTCATGGACATTCATTATTCATATATACACATTAATATAACATTTCCAGTTCCAAATGATTTAAACTACTTAAAGTTATATATGAAAGGTTTGGTAACATCTCAAAGTTTAGCAAAAATAAAGATAAAATTATGAAATAAAAGTAGGAAAATTAGAAAATATATGGATCATCAAGGGGGGGGGGGAGGAGGTGATATAGAGATAAGTAGAGTGAGAAGGATTAAGGTGGAGAGATTGAGAGAGAGTGGGATAGGTGAGATTGAGAGAAGTAAATAGGGAAGGTGGAGTTATAGACGCATAAAAATGTCCTCATAATCATTTTTATCCATAATCTTCATATTTATAAAACTATTCAAATATTATAAGCATTTATAGGCATTTAATCATAATCATTTATCATTTAGGCATTAATCACTTAAATATCATTTGTATTCACAGTAATCATCATCCATTTATATAGTTCATAAAATCATTTAAACATTTATCCATTTCATTTAGATGATCCATTTACATATTTCACTAAACTTTATCATTTCATTAATTATCTATAACTTAAATTCACTACATAATCATATCTCCATGAATTCATTTAAATATTGCATATTTCATTTAAATATATTTACATTAATCAGTAAAATCCATTCACATATTTCATTAAATAATTTAAAATTCATAAATCATTTCCATGAAATTAGCTCAAAAATGCACTTTAAACTCATAAATCATTTCATGAAATTAGCTCAAAATTGCACATTTTGAGCTTCCAAACAAGAATCATGGCATGAATCACTCCACTCATTTTTCATTTTTCACATTATGCATTCATCTATATAAAGCCCCTCTTCTCACCAAAAAAAGGGATTTTTTCAATCATTCGAATCCATTCATCATAGCCTCTTGTAGCATTTGTCCTTGTGCAAAATATGAGAGCATCAAAATGCTTGAAAACAAGATCTTGATGATAGGATGACAATGGAGTTTGATTTCTTTTGAATGCTCATGTTGTTTTAGTTTGCATAATTATTTAAATTTTACATGTGTTTTCATTTAGAGATGCTCCATTGATGTTATGTTGAGAGGTTGATTTGGATTCATAATTCAAATTATTCAGCTTTCAATTTTTCAGCATAAACAAATGGTGAACCCGACATGAAGGGTCCAATGGTTTTCTAGTTGTGGTGTGTTGCAGATTTAAGTAATCCGTTGGCTCTTAATTTAAAATTGGATTTGATTCAGTAGTCACTTTCTCCTCATCTTGGGTTGTGTGAAAACTATGGAAGATATTTGCTATTATCTCATATGAAATACTTTCACAAATTTTTATTTGGGTGCACAAGAAAACATTTGATAATTAATCTCAAATCTAATTTTCTATAATGAAGAATTTTTTGAAATAAATGAAGAATAATGTTGAACGTTTTTAAATTTTGAGAAAAATAGTTGCTGCATTATTCACTTTTACCATTATACATGAAGAGGTAGCTGCAAAATCTATTTTCATGGCATGATTTGAAGTCACAAATAGTTGGGATGAATCTAACAGAGGTTTTGATTGTATTTTTGTGCTCATAAAATCAGCTTCTTATTTTTTCTCTTTGATTGTGAACTTTATGTGATAGAAAGGTAGCAAAGTCACTTTCAACAAAGGAGTTTTAGGTCTTCAGCAAAGGCATTTGATGACTTCAGCATTTACCATCTCAACAAATGTTTTTGATGTCTTTAGAATTCACAATCTCAACAAATGCATTTTGTGCATGTCTATAATTGTGGCATAATATTTGCCTCTAATTTTTTTAGTTTGTTGCCCCCTCTTTGTTTGTTGATTGTTTGCAATTTTAATTTTTAGCAGTAAATCTAGCTTATGTCAGTTTTGATTGAATTAATTTTTAATTTAGTTTAGTTTTAATTTTGTTTTAATTTGGCTTTAGATTTAATGTAATTTAAACTAATTTTAGATTTAATTTAGTTTGCATTTAATTTTAATTTTTAATTTAGACTTAGTTTAATTTTAATCTAGATTTATCTTTTAATTTGGATCTAACTATTACTTTAAGTTTAGATTTAGATTTAAATTTTTTATTTCAATTTAGTTTATTTAGCCTTTTAGATTTAGGTTTTACTTTTAATTTAACTTTTACTTTTTAATTTAGATCTAATTTCTAATTTAGATTTAGCTTTTTTATTTAAATTTGATTTTTAATTTAGGTTAAATTTAGAATGTAGATTTAATTTAATTTAGGTTTAATATAGTTTATAATAATTCTAATTTATATTAACTTTTAATTTAGATTAGCTTTAAATTTAGATTATTTTTTATTAATTTCAAATTTTAGATTAATTGTTAATTTAAATTAACTTTATTTTAGAGTAGCTTTTAATCTAGATTAGTTTCTAATTTTTGCTTAATTTTTAATGTAGATTAATTTTTAATTTATATTATTATTATTTTTTTATTTTTTTAGATTAATGTTTTTTGCTTCATAATTTAATTGTCAATTTGTGGGCTAATTTTGGGCTTTTCTTGTAGGTTCGTTTGACAAAGATTTGAAATCAAAATATACGTTTGTCAAAGAAAGGAGGCATGAAAATACTAATGAGGTTTTGATGTAGAACATTCGTTGAAGACATGATTTTGAAACCAATTGTCTTTTAGATTAGAAAACTTTTCAAATTGGTGCTTTAAAATGAATAGTTGTCTTCTCTCACATGGGGATAATTGGTGCTTTAAAATGAATAGTTGTCTGCTCATAGGGGTTTAATGAACACTGTTTGTTGTGCTTGAAGGTGGTAGGTGATTATGCTCTCACCTTGTGAAAACTAGGTGATCATAAAACTAGACCCATTTATTTTATGTGTCACCCCAATTTAATAATTGAAGTATCCTCTCCCCTTGCACACTTGTGTGATCCTAGGTGCAAGAAAAATGGTTATTGACTCTAGGACTTGGGCCTTTCTTGGTGGGAAAATGTACTCACCCCAAGGCGAATCAAATCAGCAATGGGGCTCTTTCGCCAAGCTACCCCCAATTGGTATATAAACATGAATCTTAAGGGAAAGCCTAGGATTACGAGTGTCGATGTGTCATATGGACTGAGTAGTACTCCCCAAAACCTTGTTGAGCGTAACCTCTTCAGGCTAGAGTGCCTCCTAAACGAAGCTTAATCTTGTGCTCGATGTATAGCCACTCGAACGGGGGTCCCAAACTAAAAACCTTTGTGTAGTTGCCAAAATCCCATCTATTTTATAGTGCAACAAGGGTCATTGTGAAGGAATTCACATTCTTACAATTCTTAGTAGAGGTGATCAACTTTTCATGGGAGATTTATGGGGGTTGGAAGCTTGGTTGACCTGAGAAGTGAGTGCACTGTAAGGGGGAGTCCCTGTGGCCAAGCTTCTGGATTCATCCCCTAAGAATAAGTGTGGTTGGGGAAACCCACATGGAATATAGCAAATATAGTCCTTGCCAACCTTAGGATTTGTGCTTGTATTGTTAAAATCAAACACTTTGCCTACTATGTCTTTCGTGTGTGTTCAAAAATAGACCTCAAAAAAACATCACACCTAGGAATTCAAAATACCTCAAAACATTCCCAAAATGATCAACCAAACATGTCTAACCGCTATCTTCAATATTCACCCCCAACCTATGAATGAAACCAAAGGATTGAATATCTTGACCATCGTTTGAAAGAGATTGAAAAAAAATTAGAATCCCAACATTTGAATGAAGTGATGCAATCATCTCATAAGCCTTTATCCTCACCCAAAAATATATCATCCAAGTTTAATGTCCATAAATTTCTAATAAGTCTAAATGAGAAACCCAAATCTAAGTCCCCAAAAATAAATAATATTATGCAATCCTACCATGTCATGCATCTATCTTCATCCCCACAAATGAAAATAAACCTCATGATTCTTTCACCCAAATTAATGAATCTATCCAGCCATCCTCTCCCATCATACCATCTACATCCAATGAGTCATGTCAATCTCTTAATCCAAAGTATGCTAGCGTAGAATCCCCTTTATATCAAGATCAAAGTATTCTTTCCACTCCATCTAATGATACCAAAAATCTCCAACCCCTTCCAATATTTCACCAAGATTGCATCTCTCAAGAATCTCATGAAGATCCCCTCATCTCTTTTTGTTTCATAAAAGATGATCCCCTTCCATCTCAAGAGAAAAGCATCCTTCCAAGTCCTCCTTCCACCTCATCTAATGAATCCATACCATCTAATGATTCCAATGTACCCCAAGAGAACGATATTTATTCCATCATGTCCAATGATGTCCTACCTTTTGATGATCAATATATACTTTCCACAAAATCCCAGGATTCCCTTCCTCATCAAGATCAAGATATACCTTCATCCAAGGATACCCTTTCATGCCATGATGATGCATCTTTCTCATGATAAAGATATG
This sequence comes from Sequoiadendron giganteum, assembly GCA_007115665.2. Lineage (NCBI taxonomy): Eukaryota > Viridiplantae > Streptophyta > Pinopsida > Cupressales > Cupressaceae > Sequoiadendron > Sequoiadendron giganteum. The sequence continues at coordinate 546,209,832 of CM021104.1, read as the reverse complement.
CCTTTCATACCACTTCATGATTATTCCATACCTAATGAAGATCAAGCTACTCCATCTCCTATACCTCATGATTTTTTTGCAAGTCAAGATCAAAGTACCCCATCATCCCCATGTCAAGATCCTATCACCCATCCTAATTAACCTCATGATCACAATCCTCAACAAGAGTCTATCACCCCTATTCAAGGTATCCATGAGCCCCTTACCTATCAAATGGGCTCCCTCACTTTTATCCAAGGTGGTTTACTCCAATATCTTGTTATTCCTTCCATATCACATCCACCTCACAATGGATTCGCATATTGTTTCATAAATAATACATATCCCATTGGAAAATGAATGTGGCAAAGTATGAACTAAAAATTAAAAGGGTTAGGCCTTCATGAACACGGAATCCTAGAACCCCTTTATATCCAATAAAATCCATATTATCATGTCCTTGGTTATACACCTCACACTCAAGACACTGATACCCATCATAAGTCCATATTCCATCAAATAAAACGAAAGTATCCTAGTCCATCAAACCTTCAATATATCCTAGGTCCTTATTCTAGTCCATAAAACCTTCCATCTATCCTAGGTTCTTATCCTATTCCATCAAACCTAACATCCATCCTTGGACCGTATCATCCAAACCCTAGTTCATCAACCCTTCTATCCATATTAGGGCCCTACATCCCTCCATCTCCTATCCATCAAGAACAACAAAGGCACACACCCTTGATGCCCTCTCAGAGTTCTACCTAAATTAACCCATCCATAATATCTCCATCTAACCATCTCATTGCTCTTGGAGGCAATTTGGGTGCCAAACATCAAAAGCTTCCATTAAAAAATCCACATATATCAAAGGATCAAAAATAAAAGAAAATCTGATCCAAAGTAAAAAAAAAAATCCAAAAGGCCACAAAGGGTCATCAAAGAAAAAATAAAAATTTCAAAGACCACAAAGGCCCACAAAGGCCCACAAAGGCCCACAAAGAAAAATCAAAGTAAAAATCTATGTGGATTCCTAAAAGTCTCGTAGAAGCAGTAAAATCTAAATTGGCATCCAAATTTGCTAATCCAAAATCTTCCTCCAATTTTCCATCTAAAAACCTATCACCTTCCAAATCCATTTTGCCTCCATCACTCCACCATCCTTCAAGGTGTGTGCCAATGTTGATCTTTCCATCCTTTCCATATATCCATCAAGAATCCTTCCAATCTCCTATCCATTATCCAACATTGATTCCCCATTATCCTCCTTTAATCCAAACCTTTGCATAAGTCCTTAGCTTATTCCAACATACCATTAATCTACCAATTTCTATGAGTCTAATCCTCATTGCAATGGTTTATGAGAGCATAAATTTGAGGGATATTAGTCATGGAACTTGATGCTTGAGTCCTCCCTCCATATTCCTATCATGCATATACTAGTTTCATCGATATCATATCTTCCATTTTCCTCTTCCAGTCTCCACTTGGGGGTAATTTTCATCCATCTTGTCATTCATATCCATTATCCTTTTTACATTCACCCTTTATCTTTCTACCTTTGATCTTGACAAGGTTAAGGATCTTCTTGAACATCATACATCTTATCCTATACACTTTATCCATATTCAACCATCCTATCTAAATGCATCCATTCATCCCTTCCTTGGTCTTGATGAGAAAAAGGGGCAAAGTATTTAGGCATTTGTTTACATGTCTTATCCATTTGATCTTGATCATCCTATTCATTATCCTTATCCTTGCATTCTTCCATTCCATACCTCTTATTTTGTCAAAATCCATGTCCCATTTCCTTTCTTTGTTCTTGATGAGACTAGGGGAAAAATTACAAATGCATGCTTTGGATTTCCTTTCATATCCTTATGTATTACCACTCCATAATATTTCACATCCTTATCATTTATCCATGATTAAAATACCTCCAATATTGTGCATCATGTCCCTTTGCAACCTTGAATCTTATCATGCAAATCATATTTGAGCCTAGATGTAAAACATTATCCAATCCTCATATCTTTTGTCAATCAATCATAAAAAATAATCGACAATCATCAACCTTATTGTACTTAAAGGAATAAGTGATCCTAAGTACTTATCATCATTCTTGACATCTTAATCAATCAACCATTACCATCTTCCAACAAGAGATATGTTGCTTTTGTGACATGTTTTGTAGTGAATCTTTCATTTTGATATATCATTTATCCATGGTTGCATTACCTCTACTGTGGAAGATCTTATTCCTTCAAACAATCATATCGTCTCATTCCATCTTAAATGTCTTGAAAAAATCATAAAAAATCATAAAATGTCTTGAAAAAAAAATCCATGAAAATCATAAAATGTCCTAAAAAAAAATCCATAAAAATCATAAAATGTCCTGAAAAAATCCATAAAAACATAAAATGTCCTGAAAAAATCCATAAAAACATAAAATGTCCTGAAAAAATCCATAAAAACATAAAATGTCCTGAAAAAATCCATAAAAATCAAATATTGAGAAAATAAAAAAAAATCCAAATATTTCAAAAACCCCCCAAAAAAATGTATATCTTGAAAATCCAAAAAAAATCAAATAACTTCAAAAATCCCTCAACAATGACACTTTCAGATCACCACATAGCTTTGAACTTAAACAAAGTCAAAATGCACCACGATTGACAATCAAAAAAGCATACCTACCAATCCATCTTTCAAATTCAACCCAAACACATAAAGCGTACCAAAAATCCATTCTACATTGAGGCATGATGCATTTTTGTTTGTTGATATTTGCTTATTTTATGATTTTAATCTTTGGTGGCATGTCTTTTAGCTTCTCTAGGATGTTTGGGACTAGAGAGGCGATGATGGGGCATGTTCACTTGTTTGTTGTTTGTGGATTGTTTCTTATTCACAAGATGAATCATCTTAGGACATGGTTATCTAAAACCATCAAGGACGCATGAGTCTAGTGTGGATGAGAGCATTCCTTGTCTGATAGTGTCTTCCATGTAATAATATTCAAGTCATCTAGGGTTCTTATACCTAGATTCTTATACTTCATTACTAAATAAAAACACAAACAGTATTCAGGTCATCTAGATGTTCATGTTATCTAGAAGCTTATACTAATTTGCAACATAATAAGCTCGATGATGATAAAAGCACTTAAAAGGAACAAGAGGCTTCATCACCTTCCTTTTCTCCCATCTTGCATCTTCCATTTATCTCATTTCATTTTCTTCATCTTTCTTGTCGTAGAGAAATCAATCAACTTGCATCTCGAAATCTCATGTCCCCTTAATCAATCGATCGATCATTCTATCAACTTGTCTTATGCTTGCATCAATCTCAATCAACTTCATCAACTCATCAACCTAGTTATACTGATCATTTCCATCAATTGTTCAATTCCACCTATCAATTGTGCAATTACATCAAATGTGCATTACCTCTTTATCACTTGTGCAATATCAAGTATTTAATCAATTTTTTCCTGACATCTATCGATAGATTAATCTTCTTACACCCTGTTTGATCAATCTCTCAAGGGGGCATACCATTCTTATCATAATCCTTACTAGGATATCTCTGGGGCATGTATCATTTGATCAATATTTTTGTTTGAAACAAAGCGACAAGCTACATTGTATCAAAGAGGGGAAAAATGTAGATGCATAAAAATGTCCTCATAATCATTTTTATCCATCATCTCCATGTTTTTAAAAATATTCAAATATTATAAGCATTTATAGGTATTTAAGCATAATCATTTATCATTTAGGCATTAATCACTTAAATATCATTTGCATTCACATTAATCATCATCCATTTATATAGTTCATAAAATCATTTAAACATTTATCCATTTCATTTAGATGATCCATTTACATATTTCACTAATCCTTATCATTTCATTAATTATCTATCACTTAAATTCACTGCATAATCATATCTCCATAAATTCATTTAAATATTGCATATTTCATTTAAATATATTTGCATTAATCATTAAAATCCATTCACATATTTCATTAAATAATTAAAAATTCATAAATTATTTCCATGAAATTAGCTCAAAAATGCACTTTAAACTCATAAATCATTTCATGAAACTAGTTCAAAATTGCACATTTTGAGCTTCCAAACAAGAATCATGGCATGAATCACTCCACTCATTTCTCATTTATCATTTTTCACATTATGCATTCATCTATATAAACATCATCTTCTCAGGAAAAAGGGAGATTTTCAATAATTTGAATTCATTCATCATAGCCTCTTGTAGCATTTGTCCTTGTGCAAAATCTAAGAGCATTAAAATGCTTGAAAACAAGATCTTTATGATAGGATTAAAATGAAGTTTGATTTATTTTGAATGCTCATGTTGTTTTAGTTTTCATAATTAGTTACATTCTACATGTGTTTTCATTTAGAGATGCTTCATCGATGTTATGTTGAAAGGTTGATTTGGATTCATAATTCAAATTATTCAGCATAAATAGGAGGAATGAAGGAAAAAAGATTGGGAGAGAGGGAAGGAGGGAGGGAGAGTTATGTAGGGAGAGAGAGGTAGAGAGGAATAGGTTAGATAGAGATAAATAGAGAGGGAAGGTGGGTGGGAGGAAGAGTGGGAGAGAGAGAGAGAGAGAATTGAGATAGAAAGTTCATTAGAGTAGGAGAGAGAGAGTAAGAGGTAGAAAGGTAGTTTTTGAGCTCAAGGGAGAGAGAGTCAAATAAATGGATGGAGATGGTAAGAGAGAGAGGTCTAGAGTGGAAGGGATAAAGAATGAGTGAGATATATATAGAGAGAAAAATGATAAAGCTTGTTGATTACTTAAATTTTACCTCTTGATTACTAAAATTTTACTTGTTGATTACTAATTTTTGACTAAGTCTAAAAAAACTATAAGACGATATTCCAAAAATTATAATTTCCATGATAACTCCTAGAAATTTGAAACTATTCTCAAATATCTTGAAACTATCTCTACATGAAATATTTGACTTGAATGTTTATTTCATGTGATTACTTTCTTTGATTTATAGAAAGAGAAAATTTCAAAGTAATACATAACATGAGCCCATTATAATGCACTTGTGTTATGTATAATCCCATAATGTGAGAAAATTATAATATGCTCACATTATATGCAAACCCATAACATGAGTATGTTATAACACAATCACATTTTAGAACATTTAATTATAACATGTTCATATTGTAGCATGTTTCATTATAACATGCTCACATTTCTCTTTTTTGTACCAAAACGTAGAGTGGCCACTTGTTGGTCCCCCATCTTGATTTACATGTGTCATTAAAATAAAAATGGTAAATTAATTAATTAAATATAGTTTATACCCTTCTTAAGACTAATGCATGCATACATTAATGCAAAGAAAAAATTGTGAGAAAACATACTTATGTGAATACTTTTGTAGGAATCAGGAGTAACAAACATTAAAAATAAAGTTAATTTGGAAGTATTCCTTATGATTTCTACAATCCCATGGAGTATGAAATCACTTTTTTGCAATTTTTATCTCCTAATAAAGAGGTGGGTGGAGGTAGGTGGAACATTAGGAGGTGTGAACAGGGTATTAAATATCCATTCCTACATGAAAAGTCTATAAAATAAGCTTTCAAGAATATATGACATCAAATAATTCATAGGTGAAATTTATAGAAAAATTCGGGATATTGAAAGGTTTAGAAAAATATCCAAAAATAGGGTATGCATGTAAGGAACCACAATTTTGATGTTGTTTATACCATTAGGAACAAGACAATATCCAAAGATATCAACATAGGACAATGGGAAGTAATTTTTTCTTTAGTATATAAATCAATTTTAAGAAAAATAATGATAAAGAAAAAATAAGTTCTTAAATATAAATACTAAAACTTTATGAAGAGTATTAAGGAAAATACTACATGTTCACAATGTTTCAATCAATGACTATTTATATTTTAAATGTACACTCCCAAGATTTAAGATAAAAATAAATAATCAAACAAAGTGCTTAATTAGAATATATTGGCATGATATTACAAGGGTATTGTTAATACTAGAAATTTTTACAATTAAAAGTGGGTTCAAAATTTCATGATCCTCTTCCAAACTATCTATTAGACATGACTCAAGAATAATTTGTATACATACATACATGCATACATACATACATACATACATACATACATACATACATACATACAAACATACATACATACATACATACATACATGTACATACATACATACATACATACAAACATACATACAAACATACACACATACATACATACATACATACATACATAAATACATACATACATACATACATACATACATACGTACGTACATACATATATTAAATATAGACTCCCAAGGTTTAAGATAAAAATAAATAATCAAGCCAAGTGCTTAGTTAAAAAATGTTGGCATGATATTACAAGGGTATTGTATAATACTAGAAAAAATTTAAAATTAAAAGTGGGTTCAAAATTTCATGATCCTCTTCCAAACTATCTATTAGACATGACTCAATTTGTTTTGAATCATGTATTTTAGTTTTAAAATTAATATAAATAGTTTTGGCCTTTTACCTAGAAATTTTTTATACATTTCAAATATAATTAAATTTAAAATAATCGATAGGTCATTTGATAAATGTCAACCTTTGTATGTTAAAATTAATAAATAATGAATCACTTTTTCTTAAATTAAACTCATGCAATACATATATTCTACTAGACATACCGACTGAATCATGAAGGAATGTGGTATCAATATGGCACCTACAATAATCAAAGAGTTTATAATAGGTTTATGTTTTGTTTATATTATGGATGATTCATTTATTCAAAAGATAGTATTTTTTTATAATAGAATATATGTTGAAACCTTTCATTACTAAGAGAATTCATTCATGAAGGTAGTTCACATAATTTGAAAAAATATTTAGTGAATTTCAAGAGGTTAAAGAGTATTAATTATCGATTAAATGAAGGGAGTTTTGGAAAGTAGGTGACTTAGTGAAAAATAAAATTAATGTGCATACAATAATCATAAAATTTAAGAATGATATTATCTATAAATATGTTAAGAACTATCGTTATTCTCATTGGATTGATAATCAATTTTACCTAAGTAAATATAAATATTAAATGAGATCTATACTTTGAGTTGTTGAATTTGTGGAAAAATATACTCTTTCTCAATGAGATAGTTTAGTCTCAAAATTATAATATATAGAACTGATATTACAAAAGATATAAATATTTTTAGTATCATTTCTATTTTAGTGATAAATAGTTGCCTTCATTAGAGTTTTTTTAGAATTTTTTTAGTGCATTTTATGATAATTCAAAGGAAAAAGAAATCTAGATAACATAATATCTCATATGATATGACAATTATATAGGATATTTGAGTTATTCTTTAATAATTTCTTGGCCATGTAGGGCCAATAAAGAAAAGTTCCAAACTCTTTTAGAGTTTCCTTGAAGTTGGACATGGTAAAGGAGAGCATGGTGGAGCTAGAGAATGTGTGAGAAGAGACCTTACCAAGGATAATATAAAATATTTGAATGTGTTGAGATTTAAATATGTAGCCATAATTAGGACACAATTAGTGGATAAAAAAAGTGGCATTCATTTAGGAGTTCACATGTAAGAAAATGGATTGTGTGGAGTAGGGAGATTGTGTATTCTAGAAATTTTATGTTCTAAAGGTGAGTGGGAATTGTCTGTAGGTGGATTTTCCTAGTCTAAAATTCAAAACAAAATGAAATCAAAGAAAGGAAAAACACAAACAATAACTCAATGATTAGCCTAGTTGAACTTGAACAAAATAAAATAGAAAATAATGATATACCTTGTCCAATTTGATGAGTTGGTATAACCTATTGTTCATTCTATTTATGTGCTCCTAGACCGATTTTGACAACACAACGACTTGTTGTTTCTTGATTTGGATGCGAAGATGGTAGTGTGTGAGAGAAGAATGATTGAATGAATGTGATGGAATATCCCTGAATTAAAAAATGGCTAAGTGTTTTAGTCATTAGCAAGAGGGGAGATGAATGAATGGCCAAGATTGATTCTTGAAAGAGGATCAAGGGTTGAGATCAAAGATTTGACCAAAGGAATTAAAAATTCCTTTTTAATGTGCATGGGAATGATAAAAGAAATTAAATATTCCTTGGGAAGGAGAAAATGAATTTAATATTCCTTGGGGGATGAGAGAGGAATTAAAAATTCCTCAAAAGGACCTTGGGAAGAAAAAAAGGAATGGAAAATTCCTTGGGGGATGGGAAGAGTTGACCAAGACGTAGGTTAGGATAGCTAATCAATGATTAGATTGTGTAAGTAAGGGATTGGGAAAATGGTTAGGTGACTAATTAGCATTAGGAGCTAACTTGTATTTTATGGAGGATGTGACACGTTCCTAATAATTCATTAGGAATGTGCACATCCTTAATGAAGGATTAAGGGTAAAATGACAAAGCTATGTCACACTTTCAGCCAACTTATTACCACAACTAAATTTATTTTTTTCTAACTAAAAGTCAATTTTGGTCAAATATATGATCTATTAAGATTCATTCTAGCTAAGTTAGATACTTTCACAACTTTTTCAACTAAAATTGTTGACTAAAAATATATGGAGCACCACTTTTAGTCCAATTTACCAAAAAATTAAAATTATTTGAAAAACTTGAAGTTTCAATAACTCGTAGTAATGTATATTTTAAAAAATAAATATAAAAATACCCTTTTGTAGATCCATAAGCGTAGTTTTCAAAAATATATTAATTTTAATAGTTTAATTATTATTTATATTTTATTTTTTTTATTTTTACTAAAAGTAGGTTATCAACACAAAATATTAGGTTCATTACAATGCAATGAAAAATACTAAAACTTATTAAAAAAATTCAAAAAATATGATGCATTAGATAAAAGAATCTATTTCAAGATTGTATATATTTTTTTCCATTTTAGATAAATATTTAATATGAAAGTTGACGTCCCATGAAAATAGTTGTTTTTTGATTCAAGCACATTTCAATATTTATTTAAAAATATATATTTATCAAAATTGGAAAAAAATATATCTATGCACTAAAGTTTCAAGTTATAAATACACACAAAAAAATTGAAAGAAAAAAAAAATTACAATGAAAAATAAAATACATACATAAAATATACATAAAAAAAAATACATACATAAAATATACTAAAAAATACATTTTTACTATTTTACATCATTTCAAAATTCAAAACATATATGCCAGTTTTTAGTGATTCAAATTTAAAACTTGGATCAGTGTTGGTCGTTTCCTTTATAAAGTGTGACACAACTTTGTGCTTTTACCCTTAAGCAAGGGGGATTAAGACTAGGAGTGAATTATGGTGGATGGGACATGAGGATATTAAATAAATAGATTATTTATTTAATTTTTTGGAGGAAAAGGATGAGGGGTAAATTATTTAATTATTTAAATACCTTAGGGATTTAGACGACTTTAGGGGTATTAATTAACTAATAATTTTTTTATTTTATTAATGTAGATAAGAGGTTATTTAGATAAAAAAGAATAAATTTGACCAAATATAAATGGTCAAATTTAGGTGTCTACATGTTTCCCCTCTTTGAGATGGTGTTACGAAGTAGCATCATTTCAAATAAAATTAAAATATAGAACCAATAAGAAGATGGTTAGATTATGGAAGATGTCCCAGTCATTCAAAGGAGTGAATAGGAAGAAAAAATGATAGGTGCGCTTATGAATATGGGTGAGGATGCCCCCTCGAGAGGACATGCGAGTTCAAGAGAACATGGGTGTGCTCTCAAAATGGATGGGATGGTGCAAGGGTATATGCGAAAGATGATGCAAAGTGATGGATAGAAGAGAGAACGTGAAAGATGAAGAGATAGCATAAAGCACAAATGGATTCAAGGACAAATATGATGTTGCCCCAGTCAAGCTACAAGCCAAGATGGATTGAGTGTTCTATCGACTTTTGTTGATGAGGGAATGATATATCCTAGAAAAAAATGTGGATACGGAAGGATACATCTTGATGATGATAAGAGTGTTGTTGATGAGGGAAGGATACATCCTGATGATGATGATGATGAGGATGATTGGATCAAGGATTGTAGTAAGGCAGGGAACAAGACCAAGGATGTGATTAGATGATTTGTGCTAAATTGAATAGATTAGGATTGGATTGGGATTTGATATTGATGAAATGAATGAAAATAATGAACAAAAATATGCTTAGAATAAAATATATATATTATCCTAAGAAGATTGAAGAGATGATCTTACAATGAGGAGAAGGATGGATGAAAAGATGCATATAATAAAAAATCCATATTATCCTAAGAAGATTGAAGGGATGCTGAAATTATGAGGATGCATAAATTGGAGGGATGAAAATGGATGGGATAGATAGATGAGGGAGAGTGATGAAGGATGAATGGGTAAGAAATACTTAGGATGAATGGGTGGGAGGTGGAGAGTTTGGATAGATGAGAGAACCGGAGATGGGAAGATGAAGGGATATTAACCAAATCAAGAAATTTAGTGTTTATACGTTACGATTCCATGTAATGAGCACTTAATTTGATATAGCATGAGATATTATGTAACGCCCCATGATGAGACCCTAAAGGAAGTTGCAACACAATGTGGAAGCGTACAATTTTTTTTCTTAAAAGTGCATTATTATCAAATAAGATGCACAACACTTCACAACAACCTCTAAGGTAATGTGACAAGATTACATCTATAACCAAAACATACACACTACTTGCACATAAAGAATTTATTAAAATATTAACCATACATTTAATTTCACATACTTACAAAGCATTAAAGATACTAACGTTAAGAATAGAGTAATAAAATTCAAATTACACTAACTTAAAAATAGATTACAATACTCATTCCCAGAATGAGGTAGATCAAACCTAACTATTACATTAACAAGATTATTCCTCAAAAATAAATGAGGAAAATAATAATTACAAGAGCTAATCAGAAGTAACTAGAAAGCTTAAACTAAATAATGAAACCACTACAATCTCTCCACTAGAAAACCTCGCAACTCAATCTTCAAATCAAAGGGGGACCCAACAACGTAGGGTGCACATTCCTCCCAGCCAAGTGGTACCCGAAGGCCCACCCCCCGTGCTAGGAGATAGTAACACGGATACAAGGACAATCTACTACCTCTAGACACAAGTTGACTCAACACTAAACAAACCCAACACAAGAACAACACTAACTCAAGAATACATTGCTATCAGAGTTTAACAAAATGACTCACTAGTATCCTAAACATACTACTAACCTAGGAAAAAGCCACTCAAGATACATGAGTTACCTGTCAGATCATTCTAGATCTCGGCCCCCATTGAGCTTCACCCTCCTATGGTTATCATGTGATTCATCACCACTCCAAACTAAGGAGGTAAAAAATATCCAACAATCCATTCAAAGAAGAACAAACCATTCCCCGTTCGTGGAAATCGGGTGACTCACTGAAAACAACAATCCTTGCTACCATAGAGAACTACAAAAGACAAGACCATGAAATAAAAACTCTCAAAGTTAACATTCATCACTAGGAAGAATTACAATAACTCATCTAATACCTCTTTTCAATTACCCCTGAATACCATAGAAGATATCTCAAACACATCATAAAGGCATAATCGTTTAATGTTTACAACATTCTAATTTATCACAACCTTGCATACAGTCAACAAAATAACTTTTAATAATTCACACCCCTCAATTATTCCAATTTAACTAGTTATTAATTAAAAAGGATCTTCCAAACAAAGATGAGTATCACACTAACCATTCCCCAATTTCTTCAATTCAAAATAATAAAACCTTTGTTCCTACTAACATATTGTATATATTTTTTTAAAATACCTATTCCTGCAAACAGACTTAATTAAATATTCATTGCCTCTAATTCCAATTAGATGAACCACATAAGAAATCAACACGATAATCAAATCTAAGATTTGGATTTACTAAATCCTTTCACATTCAGTGATAAGCAAGAATAATAAGACAAATTACACAATTTTCTCTAATTTAAGAACCCTTATAAAGACGAAGGAGAAAATTCATCCAATTAACTAACTAACTCTTCAAATATCTAAATTTAACTTAAACAACTATAAGAACATCATTACATTTATTATTTCAATTCCCTCAATTTAAACTAATTTAATTTCTATTTCCCTCAAATGGATTACATCATTTAAATAAATTATAATTTTCTCCTTTTCAAAAACACATTATTTTAATTCCACCTAATACATGCATTTACATGCATCTAATTCAATGACTATTTAAATGAAAACAATTTCTTCACTACAATAATTCTTCATTTTAGAATTAACTTCAACTTGGATTCGAACATGCACATATTTAACAAATGTAACCAATCTAATTATCTAATCTTCAGTTCCAAGAAAATATTTATAATTAATGTATATGTATTTCCTCTATTTGAATAAATATGCGTGCAACCTTTTTCTTTTAAATTACATCGGAAAAACATATACATACGTAATATATATATATACTTATAATATATACATTAAATATATTTAGAAATACTAATTTTCCATTAACATTAATTATCTCTTCAATTTTCCAACCCAAACATAAAAAATGAAATCTTTTGAATTAAAACTATTTTAAATATGAAACTAAACATTTAATATATATACATAGCATACATACATAATTATATGTTATTATATAATTATATATACTCTTATGATATATTCATTAAATATATATTTAATATTTTATAAACAAAATATATATTATATATATAAATCATATTAATTAACCAGTAGAAACAAAATCCATTAAAAGTCAAAATTCGACGGGCGAATTTTATTCCATCCATGGTTTATTTCACACACCTTTTTCATTTTATACACAAGGAACCCAAAGTGTTTGGGGATGCAGCTATGCTAAGGCATAGTTGAGCCCCAAACCCTTGGGCACGACCTTGGCAAAGTTAGGAGGGGCTACGAAGGTCTCCCTCCATAGTCATCCACTTATGGGGGCAGCGGTGGAGGCAGCACCTCCCAAGCCTCCCTCATTGTTATGAAACCCCAACAAAAAATATATAAAATCCGACAGAAAATATTAAATAAAAAAATTTGGTTATTCAAACCCTGAACAGAGCACATCATACACACGGAAATATTTTTCAATAAAATTAAAATCCACAATACAAATATACATATTTATTATATGTATATACATTTGTATATATATATGTACAACAATATATATACATATGTATGTATATATAATATATTTATCGAATTCAATAATAAATTAAATTGGGGAAAAATTATTGAAGGAAGCCATCTACAAGCAAATTTTAACTAGGCAACCAATTTTTTTCAGGGAAATTTTAACAATTTACAATACCCATTTTACCAAATTTATGAGAGGGTTTCAATTTCAATCTTTTAAAAGACAAGTTGCACAGACTTCTTCATACAAAAATTTAACAAAACTTCTACAAGAAAATTTAAACAAATCCTAGAAGATTTCAAAAAATCCCTTTCCTCTAAATTTACATAGAGGCTTTCAAAACTAAAATAAGTTCTTAAATCACAGATTGTTTTCCTTTGAGTTTTTTCACACAATTCAACAATAAAGAAGCCTTACAATTTTTTGAAAACAATTTAAAGCTTCTACAACCAAAACACAAAAACTTCTTGCACAGACAATCTTTCAATCTCAATTAAACCATTTTAAGCAAAGCTTCTAAAAAATTAACTTTTGTATAGACAATCTTTCTCAAACAATTAAATAAATAAAATAAAACTTAAAAGAACCTATTTCTTGAAGATTGAAGAAACTTGAAGGTTGGAGCAAAGCCTCCTCTTCTGAGTTTATTTTCCAAATGTTTTCCCAAAATCGCCATTTCTAGGAAGATGTAAAAATATAAAAAACCCCCAAAATTCTTGAGAATCACTTTTTTTTTATTCAATTTTCCAACAAAACATCTCTCCAAAAATAATATCTTTTTTTCCAAAACCCTCCCGTGAAGAAACTTCTTTTCTCTCTCAATTAAATTCCTTCCAAATAATTTCTCAACAAAAAGTAAATAATTAATTCTTCTCACACATATCAAATTAAAAATATTTTTTTAACAAAGACATATATTTTCTCAAAGCCTTTTTGCATGTTAAAATAATTTCTAATTACAATTTAATTCTAAATTGAAATTAATTAACACTAATTAAAATTTACAATTTATAATTAAATTAATTTCCCCTTTGCTTTTAATTTTCTCAACAACATATTTAATTAATTAATTTTAGTTATTTCATAAATGAATTCAACCCATTGGATTAAATTTAATTAATTAAATAAATCAAATTTAATTAATTAACTTAAATAAAAACTTTTATCCACAATGTATAATTTAAATTTAAATAAATATCAATTTTTAAAATCAATAATCAAGAGCCCTTCATAATTAAAATAATATTAAAACAAGCACCCAATGACACAACCGACTCGACTAATGACCCACTAAGGCTAGGGTGTAGACTTGACATGGGTAACCTAGCTACTATCTCCCAATCATCATACTATTGGGTCGACACACTCAAACCTGTGAATCCAGGTGGAGTCGATGTCATGTACCTACAAACCTGTATCCAAGGCATCAATAGGACAAGCATATAAAATCATTATAAAATACACCATGAAGAGGAAATCACATAGTCGCAGGGCGCTCACAAGCGAGTGATGCAATCCTATCCCCTCACCAATACAGTATCACCAAACTGACACTTCCATCATTAATAAAACTCATAAGAAATAATCATGTCATAATAAACCAACATTATTTTTAATCAAAGCATGTCAGGTATAACATCAATGAAAGTACATCTCATAACACACATAGTTCGTATCACTCTATAAGAAATGATAAAATAATAAAGCATCTTAATCTAACATAAGAGAAAAATAGAGGGGTGTTACATTCTCCCCCTCTAGGGTCAAGCTTACTCCTAGAAGCTTGCAAAAACCCCTCGTACAAAATTTCACGAAACACACATAATCCATGGTTCCAACACTGAATCACTACACATACAAACATAAAAATAACAATATCTAGAGTTATAATCCTCAAATCCAAATACATTGTGAAACTAAACAATCACATAGTCCCGAAAGACATATCCTAACATAACAAAAATCAAAGTAGAGGAAACAACACTGAAGGCACTTCCTCGACCTCCTATATCGCAAGATTTTCATGAACTCCTAATTCAGCTACTTGTCCAATTCTAATAATCTCAACATCTGTACCTTGATGCTCTATCCGACAATGATCAACCACTACACTCGTTCCACTAGTCCTTCTTGTATCATTCCTTGCTGGCTCAATAACTGTCGATCTCTAACTGGTTCCAAATGTGTTCCTCTGAGAACAGTGTCTCACTAAGTGACCTTGTTGGCCGCAATTGTAACATCTTGTTCCTTTACCTATTGTATCCTTCACACATTGTGTCAACTGCTCCAAATGGAAGCGCTCTCTACGCCTCTAGTTTTGATCCCTTCTAATTCAAGAACCACTACCACCAGGTTGAGGTTGTGACACCTTAGGCTTAGGTTCAGAGTGTTGTGGTTGCATCCCACGCTCTTGTCCAGAGCCTAGCTTGGTAAGAAATTCCTCTAGAAAAGTACATAACCTAGGAACCAAATGCTACACACAATTTTGCTGGTGGGAACTTAGAGAAGAAGAGCTCAGACGATCGTCTCCATAGTCACCTCTCCTAGACATCCTAAACACACCACCCAAGAAAGGAGTCACAACCAAATGATGGAATTAACAAACAAAAACTCAGAGATAAAGCACCTTACCCATGATTAAACATGCATAATACATATACATACCTATAACCAACACCAAAAATCACAACATAAGGTCACACAAGGGTCCATCAGGACACCAGAAAGCAACATACCAATCCGTGATAGAATAATCCATGAACCAAGAACATATAGCCATCTCATATATATCAACATAACAATCAGTGGTTTGATGGTGTTAGGCCACATGAAAGGTGAGACCATCCAAAAAAGACCACAATGAATTGTCTCTTGTTGTGTAAGG
Organism: Sequoiadendron giganteum; assembly: GCA_007115665.2. Taxonomy (NCBI): domain Eukaryota; kingdom Viridiplantae; phylum Streptophyta; class Pinopsida; order Cupressales; family Cupressaceae; genus Sequoiadendron; species Sequoiadendron giganteum. The sequence goes on along the minus strand of CM021104.1, from coordinate 546,193,643 downwards.
GGATTAGCCTCCAAGAGATAGTCATCACACATAGGTGAGTAGTGGTTTCTAGCTGCATAACAGCCTCACATACCCCCATCCTCAATGTTTCTTGCATCTACTTCCTTGTACACACTCACCAAGTCTGCCTCATACATCCTTGGGGAGGAATTAGAATACGACACATAGCCAACATTGAAAACAACAAAGATAACTAGCTTAGCCACCAAGTTCATAAAGAAGATCAAATTAAAGTTCCATTTCAACAATAAGACAATAATGCGTATAATTTCAACACTGAAACAAATATATAACCACTAGGGTTATAAGAAAATAATATCACAAGTTGTGGCTAAACCCTCACAATCAAATATAACAAAGTGTCGGCCCTCCCAATCAACTAAAAAATGTTTTATCAAAAACTGAAAGAAAGTTCACAATATTTAAAATTGCACTATACAACACTATGTGACTAGCTATTAGCCACCAATGAGGAAGGAGGAAACAACATCCGACTAGAATGATAATATCCCTCATGTGATGTGGAATAAGCATGCTATCCACATGACTAGAGTGTATCCATGACAAAAGAGAACGTCATCACTCTACCTGGTCATACACTAGCTCGAGAAGGCACGTACTTGTCGCATGCCACGTGGCAGTGCATGTGTGGGTCTACGGTATTAGGCACACACAGAACTCACCCCACACATGATACCTCATGGAGGAGACACACGTAGGAACTCATTGTATCCAGAGGTATACGTGGCTAGGAACTACCCATATGCTACCCAACCAACATGGTGAAGGAAACCATGAGGATCCCTTTACAAGTTTTCGAGGCCCCATAACGCTCATTGCATAGGTAGGCTAATAAAGAAAATCTCATAATGTGCCTTCACGTGTCTCAATACATGGCATTGTGTAACATGACATCATCACCATTACTATGTCGCAACATGAGTAGGTTGTGGCATCATATCTCTTGCATCATGTCAGAACACATGCAGATAGGGTACATATACATAATGCAATACGATAATATCACTATGGGGCTATCGAGCTTCACCTCTCATACAGATGAGGTTAACTCAATAATGCCAGATCAACGCCTCTATGGACATCTAGGCATAACTAACAACCATGGTGTTGTACTCAAGTCTGTGGGGATTAGGCTAACACATATGGATCAAGTATCTTGATCCAAAATAAGGGAAAGTAGTGGGTACAATTTCTCAGGATTGGTTGAGCTGAGACACTCTGCATCGCATTATGCGTACGCTACACACTCCACCCAAGGAACTTGTGACTGCTACTATCCCTTCACGGATTGAGGATCTAGAGAACCAAAAGAGAAGGAGCTACTTTTGGTTACTCCTATATATAAGATTCAAACTCACATGGATTGGCGCTCAATCAGGTTACAAACATGCAAATACACATAATGGTATGGTTAATCCCATACCATAATGCGAAATTTTCCCATGGATGGGTACCAAGTATCACCATCACATGGACACACAAAGAAAGTATGGGTTTCCACAAAATTCACATAAGATACAGTTACTGGTTTCTTACATTAACAAGGGGGTGCGATTACATACATAATCCCATAGGAATATCCAATTCCATAACCCATGGGATACATATCTTAACTTTCCAACCACAACCTTATATCAGGTTACTCACACGCTACTCTCTTTCTCAGAGGACATCATACTAACGTAAAATCCATGAGCACGTAATCACTTAACACTCCACTAAAAAATTTACAACGACAACATAGTGGACACAAATGTACCCAAAGGATCTAGTGTATGAACCTGGGGCTCTGATACCATGTGTAAAGCCCCACCATCAAACCCTAAAGGAAGTTGCAACACAACGTGAAAGCGTACAATTTTTTTCTTAGAAGTGCATTATTATCAAAGAATATGCACAACACTTCGCAAAAACCTCTAAGGTAATGTGACAAGATTACATCTATAACCAAAACATACACACTACTTGCACATAAAGAATTTATTAAAATATTAACCATACATTTTATTTCACATACTTACAAAGCATTAAAGATACTAACGTTAAGAATAGAATAATAAACTTCAGATTACATTAACTTAAAAATAGATTACAATCCTCATTCTCGGAATGAGATAGATCAAACCTAACTACTACATTAACAAGATTCTTCCTTGAAAATAAATGAGGGAAATAATAATTACAAGAGGTAATCTGAAGTAACTAGAAAGCTTAAACAAAATAATGAAACCACTACGAGCTCTCTAGTGTAAAACCTCGCAATGCAATCTGAAAATCAAAGGGGGACCCAATGACGTAGGGTGCACGTTCCTCACAACCAAGTGGTACCCGAAGGCCCACCCCTCGTGCTAAGAGACTGTAACACAAATACAAGGACAATCTACTACCTCTAGAAACATGCTGACTCAACACTAAACAAACCCACCACAAGAACAACATTAACTCAAGAATACATTGCTATTAGAGTTTAACAATATGAATCACCAGTATCCTAAACATACTACTAACCTAGGACAAAGCCACTCAAGATATATGAGTTACCCATCAGATCATTCCAGATTTGGGCCCCTATTGAGATTCACCCTCCTATGATTATCATGTGATTCATCAGCACTCCAAAATAAGGAGGTACAAAATATCCAACAATCCATTCAAAGAAGAACAAACCATTCCCCGTTCATGGAAACCAGGTGACTCACCGAAAACAACAATCCTTACTACCATAGAGAACTAAAAAAGACAAGACCATGAAATAAAAACTCTCAAAGTTAACATTCCCCACTAGGAAGACTTACAATAACTCATCTAATACCTCTTTTCAATTACCCCTAAATACCACAGAAGATATCTCAAACACATCATAAAGGCATAATAGTTTAATGTTTACAACATTCTAATTTAGCACAACCTTGCATACAGTCAACAAAATAACTTATAATAATTTGCACCCCTCAATTATCCCAATTTAACTAATTAATTAAAAGGGCTCTTCCAAATAGAGATAAACATCACACTAACCATTCCCCAATTTCTTCAATTTAAAATAATAAAACCTTTGTTCCTACTAACATATTATATATATATTTTTTAAATACCTATTCCCGCAAACACACTTAATTAAATATTCATTTCCTCTAATTTCAATTAGACGAACAACATAAGCAATCAACACGATAATCAAATCTAAGATTTGGATTTACTAAATCCTTTCACATTCAGTGATAAGCAAGAATAATAAGAAAAATTACACAATTTTCTCTAATTTACTAAGAACCCTTATAAAGACGAAGGACAAAATTGATCCAATTAACTAACCTACTCTTCAAATATCTCAATTTAACTTAAACACCTATAAGAACATCATTCCATTTATCATTCCAATTCCCTCAATTTAAACTAATAAAATGTCTATTTCCCTCAAACGGATTACATCATTTAAATAAATTATAATTTTCTCTTTTTCAAAAACACGTTATTTTAATTCCACCTAATACATGAATTTACATACATCTAATTCAATGACTATTTAAACGAAAACAATTTCTTCACTACAAGAATTCTTCATTTTAGAATTACCTTCAACTTGGATTCAAACATGCACCTATTTAATAGATGTAACCAATCTAATTATCTAATCTCCAGTTCCAAGAAAATATTAATAGTTAATGTATACGTATTTCCTCTATTTGAATAAATATGCATGCAAGCTTTTTCTTTTAAATTACATTAGAAAAACATATACATACGTAATGTATATAAAAATAATAATTTTCCATTAATATTAATTATCTCTTCAATTTTCCCACCCAAACATAAAACATGAAATATTTTTAATTAAAACTATTTTAAATATGGTACTATACATTTAATAAATATATACATAACATATATACATAATTATATGTTATTATATAATTATATATACTCTTATGATATATTCATTAAATATATATTTAATATTTTACAAACAAAATATATATTATATATATAAATCATATTAACTAACCAACACAAATGAAATCCATTAAAAGTCGAAACTCGACGGGTGAATTTTATTCCATCCGCAGTTTATTTCACATGCCTTTTTCATTTTATACACAAGGAACTGCAAGTGTTTTGGGAGGCAATTGTGCTAAGGCACAGCCGAGCCCCAAACCCTTGGGTGCGGCCTTGGCAAAGTGAAGAGGGGCTACGAAGGTCTCCCTCCACAACCGTCCCCTTATGAGGGCGGCGGTGGAGGTAGCACCTCCCAAGCCTCCCCCATTGTTATAAGACCCACACAAAAAAAATATAAAATCCGATAAAAATTATTAAATAAAAAAAATTGGTTATTCAAACCTTGAACATACGCCATACAGACGATGATATTTATCAATAAAATTAAAATCCACAATACAAATATACATATATATTATATGTATATACACATGTATATATATACAACAATATATATATACATATGTATGTATATATAATAGATTTATTGAATTCGATATTAATTTTAATTGGGCAATTAGATTTTTTTCAGGGAAATTTTCACAATTTACAATACCCGTTTTCCCAAATTTATGAGAGGGTTTGAATTTCAATCTTTTAAAAGAAAAGTTGCAGAGACTTCTTCATACTAAAATTTAGCAAAAATTCTATAGGAAAATTTATACAAATCCCAGAAGATTACAAAATTTCCCTTTCCTCTAAATTTACATAGTCTTTCAAAACTAAAATAAGTTCTTAAATCACAGATTTTTTTCCTTTTGAGTTTTTTTCACAACAATTCAACAATAAAGAAACCTTACAATTTTCTGAAAACAATTTAAAGCTTCTACAACCAAAACACACAAAATTCTTGAACATACAATCTTTCAATCTCAATTAAACCATTTTAAGCAAAGCTTCTACATAATTAACTTTTGTACAGACAATATTTCCCACACAATTAAATAAATAAAATAAAACTTGAAAGAACCTATTTCCTGAAGCTTGAAGAAACTTGAAGGTTGGAGAAAAGCCTCCTCTTCAAAGATTATTTTCCAAAGTTTTTCCCAAAATCACCACTTTTAGGAAGACGTAAAAATACAGAAACCCCCCCAAAATTCCTGAGAATCCCTTTTTCTTTTTATCAATTTTCCACCAAAACCTCTCTCCAAAAATAATATCTTATTTTCCAAAAACCTCCCATGAAGAAACTTCTTTTCTCTCTCAATTAAATTCCTTCCAAATAATTTCTCAACAAAAAGTAAATAATTAATTCTTCTCAGACACATGTCAAATTAAAAATATCTTTTCAACAACCATAGATATTTTCTCAAAGCCTTTTTGCATGTTAAAATAATTTCTAATTACAATTTAATTCCAAATTGAAATTAATTAACACTAATTGAAATTTACAATTTAAAATTAAATTAATTTCTCCTTTGCTTTTAATTTTCTCAACAACATATTTAATTAATTAATTTTAATTATTGAATAAATAAATTCAACCTATTGGATTAAATTTAATTAATTAAATAAATCAAATTTAATTAATTAACTTAAATAAAAACTTCTATCCACAATGTATAATTTAAATTTAAATAAATATCAATTATTTAATGCAATAACTCGAAGTATTTATTTCCATACTCAAGAGCCCTTAATAATTAAAATAATATTAAAACAAGCACTGAAAGACACAACTGACTTGACTAATGACCCACTAAGGCTAGGGTGTAGACTTGACATAGGTAACCTAGCTACTATCTCCCAATCATCATACTGTTGGGTCAACACGCTCAAACCTATGAATCCATGTGGAGTCCATGTCATGTAACTGCAAACCTGTATCTAAGGCATCAATAGCACAAGCATATAAAATCATTATAAAATACACCGTGAAGAGGAAATCACAAAATCTCAGGGTGCTCACAAGTGAGTGATGCAATGGTGTCCCCTCACCAACACAATATCACCAAAATGACACTTCCATCATTAATAAAACTCATAAGCAATAATCATGTCATAATAAACCAACATTATTTTTAATCAAAGCATGTCAAGTATAACATCAAGGAAAGTACATCTCATAACACACATAGTTCATATCACTCTATAAGAAATGATAAAATAATAAAGCATAATAATCTAACATAAGAGAAAAATAGAGGTGTGTTACATATTATGCATTAGGGTATGAGGAACCAAGGTGATGTTGTATCGCATGCATAGGATTGACACAACAAACAAAAGGTTAGTCCAACATCCCAAAGTCATGGGGCTTTGGTAGGGCTAGTGTTGGGAAAACATAAACAAAAAGGATGCCTTAGCATAACCCAAGACCACAAGGATCTTGGTGGGTACTATGTGGGATAACCAAGAGGATAGGAACAAACAAAAGATCAAGATACACCCCTATGCTTACTCATCAAAGTATACCATGATATGATGGATCATGGTAACCCTAACAAAGTTTAATAGGGAGCTCAAATGATAATCAAAATGTCAAAATCATTGAAAGATCACAATATATTTCAAATTTCCTTTACCATAGGATCAAAAGGGTGGATGGGATTGATGTGATCTAATTAAGAAGGATGCATCCGATTAAGACCAAATATGGAGACCAAACTAGATGATCGATATGATGCAAAATATTAAAAATTGATTGAAACTCATGTTAATAATGACCATTGTTTTTAAGTACCAGCTAGGATAGGGACATATTTGATGACACAAATTGACAACAAGACACAACCTAAGGACCTAGGTTCTCATGGGTTGATCAAAGATCAACCTTGTCTACGTGAAAGCACATAGCCCTCGTAGTTTGATAAAATGCTGACAAGTGACCATGGATAAAAGCAGAAAGAGGACAATGGAGACTTCAACATAAGATAAAGAATAGATGGAAAAATTCCCTGGGGGGTGACACAAAAGGATAGACCAAAGCCTTAGGGGCTCATTGATAATGGGCTTACCCACGTGAAAGAACAAAGGAGAAGTAGTTTGATAAAATACCAATGATAGAAAATGGATAAAGGATGATGAGATGATGATGATAAGAATATACAATGATGGAGCTGATACGATGACACAAGATAGACCTGGTGGATTGGATTATTGATATGCATAAGATGTGGATTATGTGAAGCTCATGGATGGGATAGCTATCCAAATCATCAAAAGATGAATGGGGATGATGGTACAATGGATAGATGAGCGATGAAAGGTGATATAAGATTAGAAAGATGTTTGAAATAGATGGGAGTGATGGGAGTAATGAAAATGTGATAAATGGCATTAGTTTGCATGGGGGATCATATAGCTAGATACCAATGACAAGGGATTATGAGATGGAATGAAAATAGAGATAAATGGATGGATGGATAAAGATAGGGAGATGGGAAGATGATAGGAGGGATGGATAGAGGGATAAGGATTTGGAAATATATAAGGACTGTGGGATGGATGGAAGTAGGAACCTAAGGATCTGGAAGATGGAAGGGATTATTATTATTATTATTATGGATGCATGGATGAGAGTATAAGGATGGGTGAAAGGATCATGGTATGAAGGGATGAAGGTTTTTGGAGGGATTAATGGAAGGATGATGTGGAGATAGTGATATGGAGATGGAAGGCATGGTAGGGTGCATGAATGATGTCTCTAAGGACTATGTCACAAAGTAATAAGAATATTTCCCATTGCAGATATGTCATGTATGATGAGGTGGGAGGGATGGAAGATAGAAGGATCGGTAGATAAGGAATGGAGACGGATCATGGAAGGATAGGTGGATAATGGAAGATAAATGGATGTGGATAGGATGCATGGATAAGGAAAGTGGATGGGGGAGGATAAGGGATATAGCGGCGTATGGATGGGGGGAATGTATGACAGGAGGTGTTAAAAGCATGTATAGATATGTGCCCCCTGTCTTTATCAGTATCACCAAGAGGATGGAGGGAGTGGAGATAAATTGGATATAATGGGTAGGATAGGTGTATATGTGGGATGCATAGATGGAAGTTTCCCCTATGTGTGGAAGTAAAAAAGATGGCGGATTTACACATGACACATGTTTTCCAGGTTTTCATCATGGTACTTATCCGAGGTGTTTGTTTTCCAATTTTTCACCATTGGATGAATTATTTTTTTTTACTACTTTTTTTTGGCTCATTTATTTATTGATTTATTTTATTTTTTTGGATTTTTTGGATTTTTTGAAGTTTTTGGATGAAGGTAGATAATGATAGGGATGTGGATAAATGGATCTAGAAGATATGTGAGAAGGGGTCTCAAGCATTAGGTTCCATATGAGGTAATAAGAGCCCATGTGTGAAATGATGAGTGGATGTTGGTATAACCTTATTAGAATGGGTGGATTATGCAAGAGAATGGATTAAATGGATTTGATGGGGGAGATATGTGGGATAATGGATGGGAAGTTGGAAAGTGTATGGTTGGAATGATGGGGTGGATGTGTGATGGGGGAATATGTTTAGGACCAACATTGGCACATATGGTGTTGGATGTGAAATGATATGAGGATGAATGGACGAAGAGTGTGGGGATAATGGAGGAGTTGGGATAGTGAATTAAAGGACATTAGGACCCAAAATAGATCTAGCAGATGGAGGATGTGAATTTTTATCTTTAAGATTAGAAACTTTGGATGTTGTTGCAGAGTTTTCATTTGAAGGCATTGTATCTTTTTTAGTTTTGATCCACGTGGTTTTGATTTTTTCTTTAGTGGGCCTTTGTAGCCTTTGGGATTGATTTTGATTTTGGATTGTTATTTTTCTTTTCTTCAACATGTCTTTTGAGTGAGACATGAGGAGCTTTAAATTCATGTGAATGTTTGGATTTATACATTTTTACTTTGGCATCCAATGTGCTTTGAATAGCAATGGGATTGGTATGAGGAGATGCATGGTGTGGAGGAGATGTGGATGGAGTGATATGGGTAGGATTTTTGAGAGAGAGTGTGAATGGAGGATATGAGATAGCATGCATGGAGGGGTGCCTTTTTTTATCCTATTTAGGGATTATCAAGTTAGGATTTTCACGATGTGTACTAGGGATAGGTGATGGATGGATGAGGGTGATCCCACAAAGTTGGTTTATAATTTCTGAGAGGAACTGATTTTTGCTGAAATCACATATTTTTAGAAAAATCTAATGATTTAAGCCTTTAAAAGTTCCATTTTAAGGATAACAATTGAAGAGGGTTTGATCAAACCCCCTTGGATAGAACCTCGCTAGTTTTAAACCATACCTATAAATGAGTCTCCTTTACACCTATCAAAATACTGATAAAAAATCACCTTTGATTTACCTTTAGGGAGATCAAATGAATTCATTTAAAATTTATTTCAAATGATTATGGTAGTCCTTGAAATGATCTATCTGACGAATATAATTTTAATATGTTTTGATTTTATTGTGTATGTATTTTTTTATTTTTATTAAACGTAGGTTTTTCACCGAAAATCAAGCTCTATGTTTTGCACATGTGGAAAAATAGAAAATTATGAAAATAAATTTTCTAAAAATAAGTTCATGCTGGGTATTGATGTCCTTGATCCATTAAAAAAAAAAAATTGACTTTTGATATATACAAAAAATGTTATGTTTTATGCAGTTCGCCTATGTCTAAATTGCAATTGGTTTGACTTTGAAACTGTATTAAGGAAAAAATATTTAGTAAAAAACTATGAGACTAAATTAAAGTGCTAGATATCATAGTTATGAATCTAAATTCGAAAAAATTAGAATTTTATCCTTCATACAAAAAATTTATGTTGTATACGGTGGGTGTTACTTTTAAAAAATGTTGTTTTCTGAAAAAAAAAAATTCTCGTGGCAGATGGAAAACGAAGTGCAATATTATTCCAAAAATTTTGAAAAAAATATTTTTTAGAATCTACAAACAATATGTGATGAGACTTTAGTTTGCATCATCTTCAAATTCCTCACGGTTTAGCCGCTATAGGTGTCCAAATGTGAAGATTTAGTTAATAATAATAATTTTAGTGTCTAGTTTGGCCAAAAATTGTAAACCACTATTGTGGGATCACCCATCATGAGAGGATGAAGAGGATAAGATAGAGGAGGTGATTTTGGGATATAAGGGCCTAAAATGGACTTATTACATGCGGGATGTGTGATGATGGATGGAGGGACATAAGGAACCAAAATGGATTTGGAGGATGAAGGAGGAATATGGTTGGTTGTTTTGAGGTAACATGATGGAGGGGGATGGAGAAAAACATTTTGGTGGAATGATGGGAAGTGCCTCTTATTCCTTTAGAAGAGGATCATTGAGGATGTATGGAGGTTGTACCAACATTTTTGGATTGTGATTTTTGAGAGATATATCCAAGACCACCTATACATGGGTGTTCTTTGACCTGGATGGGATCTAAAATACCTTGCTTGTGAAGGCCTAAACCACTTTCTTGATAGTTCATGCTCTTGAGCATTCAATCTATGGAAGGATGCTTGTTATTTTTGAAACATGATGCAAGTCCATTATGTTGGTTTTTTAAACTACCCATTAAGGAATCATAATTCTATAAGAGGTTGCCAAACTCTATATTCAGGAAATTATAAAGCTAATGGCTAAATGACAAGATTCAATCAAAGAATAAGATCTCTTACACTTTTGGCTCTATGAAACCAAGGAGGATTTTCCTATATGCGTTCATAAAAATGCTTCATGCCTCAAGAACACTTCTATACACAGATACATTCCTATTAATGGGATTAGAAAAATATATCCGAGTTTTGGCAAACCAAAGAATAAGAACAACTATCTAAAGCTAGGAAAGCAGACTTAGTATAAGGTTTGTGTTGCAACAGAGATAGAATTTTATTTTTAAAAATGATCAGATCTTGAACCTTTACACTTAGAGCTATTGTATTGCACTTCTAAAAAGGATCTGGAATGAACTACCTAGTGCCTCATCCAACTAGGTGAGAGTCACATAAAACATAACCTTGATATCATGGAACTTATCATTATAATGCTTTACATTATGAGATTTTCCATTATTTAAAATAGTACTCCTTACTCAATCCTCAACACATTATCATAGACCTGTAATTCCTTTTCAAGCATTTGATTAACTCATTAAGTTAAAGAAAGAAAAATAATTACACATCCAAATATACCATTGAAATTGAAAGAAGAAACCATTCATAAATCCATTCATAATCCACTATATATACACATGAGAGTAGTTGTCTTAATTTTTTTGTAGATTTATTGATATCAGTCATTACAAAAGCATAACATGCTTATTTGATACAACACTTGACATGGAATGATTTTCCAACTAGCACCTTCCAAAATACCATAATGTAAATTTTTTGTACATAGCCTAAGCTTCACGATACAAAAATATGACTCCCAACAATGAGCTGTGAAATCTCCTTTATAGAACAAGAGAGAAACAAGAATCGAGATCCATTATTCATTTCAAAGTTAATTTCATTTCAAAAACTCCTCATCATCAAAAAATAATTGTAATATGCATAGAGGAATAAAAAATAGTTACATTGTTGTAACCAACGAAAAAGACAAAGATCACCGTGCTACCCATGTGCATGTCCACATCAAACCTGAACCGTCGTAACACCACAAAAAGGCAAAAAACACCACCTTAACAACACCACTCATTTCCCAACACCCCGAGTAACCACATGGCCCCAATACAAGTGACCGCTCCTGGTTCCCACTTCAGTAAGAAGTGAGACAAGTTCTTTACCCCTAAGTGTACCAACACTAGAACCAACAACATTACATGGTGCCACTACAGTAATTGGAGAAACCATAAGGACCTCCTCGTCCACTCCCATGAGTTCAGTTAGGGCTGCGAGGTAACTGTGGTAGTCCAAATTAGTTTCGGATCCCTCACCATCAGAGCTCAAAGAGAGCTTGATAGATGACGTGGAATGTCCAGACCTCATCTCCACCCTTTGAGTGACTGTTCTAGAAGTACTAGGAACAATTTTTTTCTCATTGTGTTGCAAATTTGTTACACTCACTCGAGCACTTCGATGTACCACTGACTTATCCATTGGGCTTGTGAGCTTCAAACATAGAAAGAATTCAATCACCTACAAACAAACAAAAGTCAAAATGCAATGATTCAAATTATAAAATTAGAGAGAATTTATTGAGCAAGCCGGTGCAGGGAACATTAATTTCTCAAATTGTAGTACAAGCAAATGAGCGATTAATGGCTAAAGTTGCCACCACAGAATGATTCTCAGCTCATGGGAAATGGCATACAACACATCATTGCATTTTCAGGTGAATATCGCTCGCACGTAAGGAAAAATTAAGATGAGATCGACTGCAAAACCCATGCCATTAATGAGAATAACTTGGAGAGTGCAAATGAACCTCACATGGGTGAATTGAAAATTTTGAAATCAAACTGTTGATGTGAAAAATCCTAGCATGTCGGACAACTCAAATTGAGTCAAAGGTCATTGAAGAATCCACATCATCAGCTCGGTAACCGAACAACCAATCACACCCCTTGCAGTCAAAAACCCATGACTGAGTAGTATGCCCCATCTAGTCACTATGTACCTGGGAGCAAAGCAATGTGTCACCAGTTCACATGCCTCACAACATTTTTTTAAACATTAATTCACTCGTGCCAGGCCTAAGAGGGATGGTCATCATTAATCCCTTTCATTAAACATCTACCATTAAAATGACATCCACTTATCATTGTTGGCGCATCAAGATGAACCCCACTTAATCGTACTCGACAGATGGCGACATCTCGTACACCTCACACCACTTTAGTGACATTGGCAAAAAACTTTGCGAGGTCTACGAGGAACTATCTAGATCTAAACCTCATGATCCGATGGCCCGCCAAACTACATATGGAAAAGAATTATTTATGAAAGTGGGGCCGGCCTGAGAAAAGGAAAGAAAGCCCTCGAAAGCACAAAATTTTAAGCCCACCCAAACCTAGGGAAAGGCCACCTGACTTAGGCAAAATAATAATAAAATCCAAATAGAAAGAAAGGACCGATAGGTTGGGTGAAGGGGTCAGTAATAACATGAAATAAAAGGCTCATTCGGATGACATAAGGGACCAATAACCCCCCAAACAAGTCAAAAAAAAACATAACATAAGGTTTTGCTAAATAAAATACGATTTTAACATGGGTAACAAAACCCAAAACCCTGAACATTTGACCCCCTATTTACCAAAGATGAGTGAACATGCCCAAAACTAGACAATTTTTTAAAGAAATTTTAAAAGTCCCATCAGTGGCTCCGAATGGGGATGTATGGCCCTCATGGGCATAGCAAGAAGCTAGATCTCTAGGGAGTAGACCCAACATTGAAACAGATAGGTACCCTGACGAATGATCCACCATGCTACCATTGAAAATTTGTTTACCTCCAACTTGGTGGCCACAGGCCGCCCAACAAGGGAAATAAGAATTTACCCCTATCAAAAATAAAATTATCTACTACTTGGTGTAGATCAAATATGAAAACACTATCATGAATTTCAAACAAATTAGCTTGTTCATTGACATGTCCCACTATAAAATTGTGCTTTTCAATGCCACCAATAACTCTGTCAATCTGCAGTATGCAATCTGACATCAACTAAAATTCATAATCATTATGACATTCTACCTTAGGCTGCTTCTAGTCATGTTTCACTAGAACTAATAAATAGAAGCATTCATAATCCATCTGATCCATGACATCACACAACTCAGCATCAAAAAGTATGGCTTCAAAATCAGTTTGCACATGGAACTGAAAACCCTCATAGAAAAATTTGTACATGTTGTACAAACCATTGTTGCATAAAATAGAAGATGCATAATTTGGGGAATCCTTACCCTGATGATTACAATATAAGCCTAATTTCCAATAGTTGTGTTCATATTTCCAAGAACACTTCATGATATTATAGAAATGGGAATAATAAGTCACTTATTTCTCTAGGAAATGTGTGAATATATTCATTTGAGGCCCCTCATAGTGTACTTCCTCCATCCCATCTTCTAATTCAAAATAAAAAGCCTCAAAGGTAGGCTCAAGCAAACCAGCTTCAACAAGGGAAATAGGTAAACAATTTTGAGCACTGGCCTCCTTATGTTCAACACCACTTGCCATATGTGTTAATTTATAAGTGAAAATTTCAGTACAAGCTAAAAAATTTCCACCAACAATATCAATGACACTTTTATTCCTGCTCTCAGAAAATCTCATCTCAAGGGGTGACAACAAGTCCATTTCAGCTTCATACAAATAGTCAAGATCATCAATGTGTTGGTCACCTTTAGTATTGTTCTTTAGATCACAGTATTGAACACACACCTTATTGTCTTTAAATTCCTCATAATTTACACAAAAAACATGTTGCATTACTAGCACATCTACTCCGTTATCATCCCATGTGTCATCATATTCCTCATTGATGCAAGAATGTGCACATGTACTAATTTTTAGCTAATCACAATGTTCATCCTCATTCATACAACGTGGAACTTCAATTTCTGACATATTCTTTTCATTTTTTTGCATTGTTGTATGATTTCTCTGGATATGAGAGCTATTGTCTTCATTTTGAGAATCCACATTTAGTACATAACCATAATTGGTTGATTCCACAATCTTTATCCAATCAGATACTTGATCAAAGCTATGGGGCTTCAATTCCTCTGCCAAAGTACTCAACTTGGGTTCATAAATCTCACAAAACAAATCAATGCACACAGACTCCTCAGGTCTGAAAACTTTTGGAATTTCTATCAAAGCATCCAAAAATCTCAAAAACAACTGATATGGAGATTCTCCCTCTTGTCTCTTCATTTCATACAATTTTTGTACAAAATACTTTTGATCAGCAATGCTCAAAATTTGTTGACATTCAACTTGGGGCTCACTACGATCTTCATACTTTGATGATGGAGAGATCATAACAATAAAAGCATTGTTAGCTCGACAATCATTTCCATTACTTGATCCTTGAATTCCATTTGCATAAGGTGTGTTGGAATAACACACACTTGTAGCTAGATACCCTTTCATCATAGAGTATTTTAAGTTGTTCTCATTTTCCATGGTAGTTTGATATGCCTGAATTAAAGTTGCAGGCTCTTGATCCCTTAACAAGAATCCCATCTTACTGTCAAATGCACCAAGATACACAACCAAGAATTCATCATCATTTGGTCGCATACTTTCTGGGATTTCCTTGATAGCCTTTGTAAATCGAAGATTGAAAACATGAACCAACTCATTTTCACTTAGATGGATCTCCATATATTGTTTCCACACTTCACCTGGATTTACCCTTTAACCAAATTGCTCCACAAAGTTTGTAATAAATTGACACCATGAAGCTATAGAACATGATGGTAAATATAAAAACCAATCCCTAGCATCATCCTTCAAGGATTGAACAAATAGTTTCATAACAACGTCCTCATGATTTACCTCATAATCCCCCATCACATCCTTGAATGTTTGCATATGCTTAGAGGCACATTCTGCACTTTGCCTCGTATATTTAGGCAAATATTTCCTAATCTTCTTAGGAATTAAATTAGGGAAACTCTTAATATCACTAAAAACCAAAGCCATATACCTTTGAATTACAAGATCCCCTGAAGGGCTTATTGAAACTTGTTCCCTTTGCATATTTTTGTTTGACATCTCATATAGAAACTTTATTGTACCCATTCACTCACTATCAACTTTATACATGGTTATCAAATACATCATTTACTAGTTTGACCATGATTCTAAAAATTGACTATAATACTTATGCCTTGAGCTTTTAGAGGCATTATACAACATACGAATAATTCTCAAATCATATTACATATTGCACTATTAGAACTCTGGAAAGAATAACCACTATTCCTTTCTTAATGCTAAAATATCTAATGAGGAACCATTAATCATCCCTAGTTACAGATATTTCTCATAATCAAAATATTGACTTGTTTAGATTAATGAGAATACCTAGAAATTAAGAAGCACTTGTTAACCTTCTCTCACTAACTGTAAATGTTACAGATCTAGGACTTTTCCTTGTGTATCAACTGGTTCTTTAGACACAGTCACCACCTCTTCAACAAAGGACTGAATTTCAAAAGAACATGAAATTCTTTTTTTTTATTTTATTGAGCATGTTCTGGGTCTTCATTCACAATAGAGTCACACTTGAATATTATGAGATCATACTGCTACCAAAATTTTCCACATCCATAACCTCTTTCCATCAAAACTTAAAGCTTAGATCCACCAAATAAATGACCCTGTCAAGTCACCACCTACTTCTTATGGTTTCTCTCTCTTTTTCTTTTAAATTTATCATAATTTCTCCCCTATGAAATCACCATTCAACTAGTGACTTGGGCAGAAAAAAATTCAATAAAATTCAACCTCTAGTTACAAGTAACATGTCAAGATTATAATGACTATATAACAACACCATCTGCAACCAAAATTTTTGAGCTTGTCCCTAGCAGAGTCACCATTCTGTTGGTATTTTAAATTACCCATTTAGGCTTCATAATTATCTAAGAGGTTTCCAAACTCTATATTCAATAAATTACTAAGCTAATGGCCAACTGGCAAGATTTAGTCAGAGATTGAGATTTCCTACACTTTTGGCTCTATGAAACCAATGAGGGTTTTCCTATATGTGTTCATAAAAATGCTTCATGCCTCAAGAACACTTATATACATAGATACATTCCTATTAATGTGATTAGACAACATCTATCTGGGTTTTGGAAAACCAAAGAATAAGAACAACTATCTAAAGTTGGGAAAGCACAATTAGTATAAGGTTTGTATCTCAAGAGATAGAATTTTATTTTTTTAAATGTTCAGATCTTGAACCTTTACACTTAGAGCTATAGTCTTTCACTTCTAAAAAGGATCTAGAATGAACTACCCAGTGCCTCATCCAACTAGGCAGGAGTCACATAAAACATAACCCTCATATCATGGAGCTTGTCATTATAATGCCTTACATTATGAGATTTTCCATTATTTAAAACAATACTCCTTAGTAAATCCTCAACACATTATCATAGACCTATAATTCCTTTTCAAGCATTTGATGAAATCATTAAGTTAAAGAAAGAAAAATAATTACACATCCAAATATACCATTGAAATTGAATGAAGAAACCATTGATAAATCCATTCATAATCCATGATATGTACATAGGAGAGAAATTGTCTTAATTGTTTTGTAGATTTATTGATATCATTATTTTCAAAAGCATAGCATGATTATTTTATACAACATCCGAAATGGAATGATTTTCCAACTAGCACCTTCCAAAATACCACAATATAACTTTTATGTACACAACTTGAGCCTCACGATAGAAAAATCTGACTCCCAACAATGAGCCATGAAATATCCTTTATAGAACATGAGAGCAACAAGCATCGGGATCCAATGTTAATTTCAAAATGAATTTCATTTTAAACACTCCTCATCATCAAAAAATAACTGCAATACATAGAGGAATAAAAAATGGTTACACCGCTATAACCAGTTAAACACGACAAATATCACCATGTCACCCACATGACCGTCCACATCAAACCCGAACCAGTGTAACACCACATATAGGTAGAAAACACCACCCTAGTAACACCACCTATTTCCCAACACCCCGAGTAACCGCACGACCCTGATAGAAGCGACCACTCCTAATTCTCACTTTAGTATGAAGTGAGACTGCTTATTTACCCCTACTTGTGTAAGCACTAGACCCAACAACATTACATGGTGCCACCGCAATAATTGGAGAAACTACAAGGACCTCCTTGTCCACTCCCATGTGTTCAGTTAGGGCCACGAGGTAACTACGGTAGTCTAAATTAGTTTCAGACCCATCACCATCAAAGCTCGCAGAGAGCTCAACAGGTGACGTGGAACGTCCAGACCTCATATCCACCCTCTGAGTGACTGTTCGAAAAATACTAGGAACAATTTGTTTCTCCTTGTGTTGCAAATTCATTACACTCACCCGAGCATTTCGTCATACCACTAACTTATCCATTGGGCTCATGAGCTTCAAACTTAGAAAGAAGTCAATCACCTACAAACAAACAAAACTCAAAATGCAATGATACAAATGAGAAAATTAACAAGAATTTATCGAGCAAGCCGATGCAAGGAACATTAATTTCTCAAATTGTAGTACAATAAAATGAGATATTTTAATGGCTGACGTCACCACCAGAGAATAATTTTGAGCTCATGAAAAATGGCGTACAACCCATCATTGCATTTTCAAGTGAATACCGCTCGTAGGCAAGGAAAAATAAAGATGAGATCCACCGAAAACCCGTGCCATTAATGAGAATAAATTTCAGAGCGCAAATAATCCTCACATGGGTGAATTGTAAAGTTTGAATTCAAATTGTCAATGTGATAAAACCTTGCATGTCGGATGACTCAGACCGAGTCAAAGGTCGTTGAAGAATCCACATCATCGGCTAGGTCACCCAATAGCCAATTGCACCCCTCACAATCAAAATGTCATGACCAGGTAGTAGGCCCCATCCAATCACCATGTATTGAGGAGCTAAGCAATGTGTCACTAGTTCACATGCATCAATTTTTTTTTGAAAACATTAATCTGCTCGTGCGAGGCCTATGAGGGATGGTCATCATTAATCCCTGTCATTAAACATATACCATTGAAATGACATCCACTTTTCATTCCTGGATCTTTGGGACATACCCCACTTCATCATACTCAATAGATGGTGGCATCTCGCACACCTCGCACCACTTTAGTGACGTCGGCAGGAAACCTTGCGAGGTCTACGAGGAACGGTCCAAATCTGAACTTCATGATCCAACGGCCTGCCAAACTACATATGGAAAATAATTATTTATGATTGTGGGGCTAGCCAGAGAAAAGGAAAGAAAACCCTCAGAAGCACAAAACTTTAAGCCCACCCAACCCTAGGGAAAAACCACTTGACTTAGGAAAAATAATAATAACACCCCGGTATGTGCAGGATCATGATGGGCCAAAAAGTGGCGATATGTAAGCCATATGATGGCCCATGTGGGTAATGAATTTTTATTTACCCAAAATTGATGAAATGAAAAGGGTTTTTAGAGGAGATTCTCATCTTTCCACCAATATAAATTATGCTTTACTTTGAATTTAATAAATAATTATTATTCATTTTCTATTAGAATTACGAAGAAAGTCTTGATTGATAGGCTGATTGAAAACCATCTATAACTTTTAAAGGGTGTCACATTTTTTGAATCCGAAACATCCGTCACATTCTACACTTTGCATACTATAGGATTAAAAAAAAAAAAAATCAATTTCATGAACTTTTGAACAAGTTAAGGTGGTTAGATAGACGAGCTTTTATATTTTTTAAAATTTCTAATAAAAAATTCATAATTAATTATTTACTTGGAAACAAATTATAAAAAAATATGCATCACGTCGGGACATGATTCCTCTACTTATATATAAAATTTTATAAAAAAATATTATCATTTTATTATGGTTAGGGTGGTCAGACAGACACCTACTTCTTATTTTTTCCCTGAATTTTAAATACTACTCCATTGAAATTTCAAATTTTTACCAAATAGATTTTTTTATTTTTAAATAAAGGTCTAGTAGTTTAGAAACTACATTCAATTTCATATAGATTCTATATTTTACATTTTTTTGAAATAACATAGATAACTTATTCAAATTTTTACGTCAAGTTTTCTAACTCTGATTTTTTGTCTTTTTATTGCCACTTAAGGGCCTGTTTTTTCCATGATGATCTTGCACATACCCACCCAAATAGAAATAAATGACCGATAGGTTGGGTGAAGGGGTCAGTAATAACATGAAAGACAACGCTCACTCAGATGACATAAGGGACCAGTAACCCCCCAAACAAGTAAAAAATAAAACATAACGTAAGGGTTTGCTAAATAAAAAATGATTTTAACATGGGTAAAAAATAACAAAACCCTAAACATTTAACCCCCTATTTACCAAAGATGAACGTACATGCACAAAACAAGACAAATTTATAAAAATTATTAAAATTCTCATCACATTATTGGGAAGAGGAGGCTAGGTAGTGTGTATTATTTGTTTTTCTTCTACAATAAAACCACCATGGATGAGTGTAATGGTACCAAGGTGATATAAAAGTGGCATTTGTATGGCTTCAACAAACGCTGATAAAGGATCATGAGATGGCGTAGATGGGATGGTGGAATCTTGATTAGTTTGAGTGATTGATAAGGGATCAAGAGAGGGAGAGGGATTAGGTGGTACGATAGGATCTAGATTTGTGAAAGTAGGTGATAAGAAATTATGAGATGGAGTGATTGGATCTTGAATGCAAATGGGATTATGGGATGGAGTGGATGAGCTAGTGTGATCTTGAGATGGGGTGGATGGGATGGTGGGATCATGATTTGGTAGAGGAGAGTGATCATAATATGAAATGGAGTAGATAGCATGGTAAGATCCTAATGTGAAGGAGGGGATATATTGGTATGCTTTGGATTAAGCTCTTGGTATGGTTCATATTTTGTGGGTGGCATGATGATGGAGGAGTGTTGGAGGGACTCCTCAAGTGGGGGAGATGGAAGGATGGAGGATTCACAAAGGTCATGGGATTGGATCTTGGTGATACTAGGACTAGGGGGAGAGGATTGGATTTTGGTATCTTCAATGGATTGGTTGGCACTAGGAGTAAGAGATGGATATTCATTGGATTCAATGGGTTTGATAATCTCTATAGTTTTTATGGTGTTAGGAGTGGTAATAGGGGTGAAAGGTGTGTTATGGAGAAGTGCCTCATCATTAATGACCATACATGATAGAGTGGGATGTCAGGGTTCTATAACATCAAGATGTGGATTTGGGAATGTCTCCTTTGTCATGAGTCCTTGGACGACATTTGGAATGAGATGTTTTGGAATTGTAGGTTTAGGTGGGGTGATGGGAATGGATGAAGGATTATGGATGGGTGGAGGAATAGGATTGTGGATTGGTGGATTAGGATTATATGAGTGGATGGGATTGGACATAGGACTAAAAGGAGGTAGAGGATTAGGCTTGGTGGGTAGATCAAGAATAGATGGAGGATTGAGGAAGGGTGAATTGGAAGGAGGATTAAAATATAATGGAATGGAGGGTGAAGTCATACAGGAGGATGTGCATAATGAACTAAGATAGGAGGATGTGGATACTGGATTAGGTTGGGAAGATTGGGATGGTGGATTAAAGTAGGAATATTGGGATGGTGGATTAGGATAAGAGGATGTGGAGGTTGGATTAGGATAGGAGGATGTGGACGTGGTATTAGGATAGGGATATTGGGATGGTTGATTATGATAAGGATAGGAGTATGGGGATGGTAGATTAATATAGGAGGATGTAGATGTTAGATAGGAGAGAGATGTAGAGGGAGGATATGATGAATATGTGGATGGTGAGGATACTAAATATCCCTTGTCACAAGTAACATAAGGACTGTTAATATATGTGGATGAAGGCATGGGGGGATAGCTCACAGGAGTGATTAGATTTTGGGTGGGGGTCAAAAAAAGCTTGCTAGCAATGATGGCATCAAGCGGATCTATATTATACTCATCTTGATCAACAAGACTTTTGTTATCGTCATCAACGTAGTTGGGATTACCCTTGACTACTATTTTTGGTTTCACTAATGAAGGATAAGGATTCATGATGTTAGATGGAATGGATGGGTTTGTTCAGGGTCATCATCGAAAAGACGGGCCCTTAAGTGGCAATAAAATTTAGAAAAATTAGAGTTAGGCAATTTGATGTAAAAATTTGAATAATTTATCTATATTATTTTAAAAATATGTAAGAATAGAATTTGTAGAAAATTGAATGTAGTTTCTAAACTAGTAGGTTTATTTAGAATAAAATAAACCTATTTGGTGAAAATTTAAAATTTCAATGCAAGACTTAAAGTTCAGGGAAAAAATAAGTAGGTGTCTGTCTGACCACCCTAACCAGAATAAAATGATAATATTTTTTTATAATATTTTAGATATATGTAAATAGCTCATGTCCCGATGTGATGCATATTTTTTTGTAATTTTTTTCCAAGTAAATAATTAATTATTAATTTTTTATTACAACTTTTAAAAAATATAAAAAACTCGTATGTCTAACCACCTTAACTTGGTCAAAACTTTATGATTTTTATTTTTTAATCCTATGGTATGTGAAGCATGTTTCGTATTCAAAAAATATGATACCATTTGAAAGCTATAGATTTTTTTCAGTCGGCCTATCAATCGGGTCTTTACTCGTAATTTAAATAGAAAATGAATAATTATTATTTATTAAATTCAAAATAAAGCATAATTTATATTGGTGGAAATCTGAGAATATCCTTTAAAAACCCTTTTTGTTTCATCAGTTTTGGGTTAAAAAAAATTCATCAGCCACATGAGCCATCATATCACTTACATATCGCCACTTTTTGGCGCATCATGATCCTGCACATACCCGGATATGGATTGAAAATATGGGAATAGATGGCTAGAAGGAAAGAATAGACGATGAAAGATAAATAGGATGGATTGGAAGAAGATGGGAGAACAAATCTTAAGATTTATTTCGATATTAGAAGATTTTGGATATAGATGGATTAAATATCAAATTGGGATTTAGGTTAAGCTTAGATTGGGATTGGATTAAAGCTCATATTAGGATGATTGGAGGATGTGATAGGATGTGATAGGATTGATGAGATAATATTGGATGATTGATTAGATAGGAAGATGAAATAGATTTTAAACCCAGTTCAGAGATTTGACTTAGATGACATAAGGTGTTGATGATCAGATTAGATTGCGAACAGGATGGTTACAACACCGAATCTTCCTCAAAATGGAAGTAGAATGATTAGGTCATAATAATGGTTAACTAACTCAGGATGGATGACAACCCTGATCAGGTGCAAGTGATGATGATTGGGACCAAACACCCAAGCCAACTTGGATAAAAACCTCTAAAATGAAGTATAGGGGATTCAGATTGATGAACTGATGAAAGATATGGGATCTAAGGATGCACCAAGATACTCCTAGATGATTTGATTGATGAAATGATGATCTTTATAAAATGGAGATGAATGAAAATGATGATTATGGGAACACAGATGATGATAAAAAAAAATTGATCATGACAAATGACTCGGCTAACAATAGGGTTTCAGTGGCCAAAAATATTCATGTTCTAGAATTTGTATGGGAAGAAAAGTCTTCTCTGTATGTTACAAATTTTCCCATTTAGGTGGCAGGTTTGTCTATCTAGGTTACAAACTCACCCGTTCAATCTGGAAAATTCACCCAAGACCTAGGTGACACAAGAAGTAGGTGAATTTGCTAAGAAAAATTACCTATCTTGTGAAGCAGGTTTTCTCAATACATGAATGGCACAGGAAACATGTGAATTTTCTTAGCAAGCTGGCCTATTAGGAAGCAATTTCTCCCAAGAAGCTAGTAGAGTCACCCAAGAAGGTAGAAAAATTTCCCAAGAAGGTAGCAAAATTTGCCAATAAGGTAGGAAAATCGCCCAAGAAGCTAGCAAGCTCGCCCAAGAAGCTAACAGGTTTTCCCAAGAAGCTAACAAGTTCATCCAAATAGTTGAAGCCACTAAAAAATGGGTAGATGTGACCTTCAAGATTGCCTAATAGGATGACCACTTCACCTAAACGAACTCGAGTGAGAACTCAAATAGAGAATGGGTTAACGAAGGGAAAAAATATTCGCCTAAACAAACCAGAACAAAGAACGATATCACCAACGAATGAATGGATTCACCTAAATGGACCCAAACATGGACTCGAACAGAGAATGGGATAGTGAACAAACAAATGGATTTTCCTAAACAAACCCGAATGAGGACTCAAATGGAGAACGAGATAACAAATAGACAAAAATATTCACCTAAATGAACCTGAACGGGGACTTGAACAGAGAACGAGATAATGAACAAACAAAAAGATTCACCTAAAAGGACTCGAATAGGGAATCAAACAGAGAACGAGATCACGAACAGAGAAAAAAACACCAAAACAGATCCAAACAGGGACTCAAATGGACAAAAGACTTGAATAGGAAGCAGGGTCATCCCTGTAACAAGAAAATTTGCCCAAAATAAGGAGAAAAATCACCTATGTACAAGGAACATGTGAATTTTATGACCGAGGAAAGGGGAAGGATAGGAACGAGAAAGTAGGATTGCCTTGGTGAGGAAAAAATTCACCCAACAAGATAGAAAAATTACCCAATAGGTGAGAAAATTTTCCTATTCCCAGAGAACAGGCGAATTTGACAGACGAGGAACTGATAGACTCGCCTAAGGGATGGAAAATCTTGCCTGCTATGAAGAACGAGGAAAAATGGGGTCGCTTAAGAAAGTGACTAACAAGAAAATTCACCTCTATAAGGGGAAAATTTACCTTTGAAAGCAGGGGATAACTATGGAAAAGGACAACAAGCAGGAAAAATAATAGACAAAAGGCTAGACTGACTTAATTGAAAGTGAAAGCACTAGTATCATACAAAGAAGACACACCAGGCAGCATGATCCTAAAATAAGTGATATGGGTTTGCAAACTTGATGTAGGCCCACCACCTGAGCAGACAACCAAAGGTTAATACTCTATGATACTGGGGTGGTTCTCTAGAGCACCCTTTCTTGCAAAGGTGGATAGCTAGCATTCCAATGGCCTAGGGTCATGAATGGATGCCACAGGCTCACCTTCATGCTCTCAATCAAGGACTATCATAGTCCACCATGAGCATTCCTATCTCAACCCAAGGGAGTATGTGGTGAGTAACTTCGAGGAATGATGCACTTCCCCTACACTACACCAAGCCACAACTGAAATATGGGTCTCTTTCTAGGCTGTATAAGGCTATTTCGGGCATCCTCAATATATGCAAGGTACATGAGGCACAACCATGAACACCATCCCATCACAAGCATGAGTCGAGAGCCCCAACAAGGTACTAGAAACTCATACCAACTCTTTATGTCTTATCTAGGTATCACTCTACTTTCAATGCTTCATCAAAAATGACGTGACTGTATTAGGCTACAACTTTTGTTCTCCCCCCTTTATATACCCTGTTGGTAACACGTGGTTGGAATCATCCCTTGGGTGATGAAGTCCCAAGCAGGTCTTGCTAAAGGAAGAATATACTAGATACTTTGACTAGTCCCTAGGCTCACACGCAGCACAAGGGGAGAGCTTAGACACACTAGTACCTCCTAGGTAGACTCAAATAGACTAGAGTAAAATGTGATTTCTTATCACGGGTATGTGCAAGATCATCATGGAAAAATAGACCCTTAAGTGGCAAAAAATTCAAACAAATCAAAGTTAGGCAACTTGATGTAAAAATTTGAATAATTTATCTATATTATTTCAAAAATATGTAAGAATAGAATTTGTAGCAAATTGAATTTATTTTCTAAAGAACTGGGTTTTTTTTTTTTGTTTTTAAACTATTTGGTGAAAATTTGAAATTTCAATGCAGTAGTACTTAAATTTTAGGGAAAAAATGAGAAGTAGGTGTTTGTCTGACCACCATAACCACAATAAAATGAAAATATTGTTTTATAAGATTTTAGATATAAGTAGAGGACTCATGTCCTCATGTGATGCATATTATTTTGTAATTTTTTTCCAAGTAAATAATTAATTATGATTTTTTTATTACAAATTTTAAACAATATAAAAACTCATATGTCTGACCACCCTAACTTGGTCAAAAATTAATGAAATTCATTTTTTATAATCCTATAGTATGTGAAGCATAGAATGTGATACATGTTTCAGATTTAAAATATATGATATTGTTTAAAAGCTATAGATGTTTTTCAATCAACCTATCAATTAGGATTTTAGTCGTAATTCAAATAGACAATGAATAATAATTAATTAAATTCAAAGTAAACCATAATTTATATTGATGGAAAGCTGAGAATCTCATTTAAAAACCTTTTTGATTTCATAAATTTTGGGTAAAAAGAAAGTCATCAGCCACATACCCTACACATACCCATCATATCGCCACTTTTTGGCCCATCATGATCCTACACATACCCTCACCCAAGATCACCAAATGGTGCAAGGGGATTGGATATGTCAACAGTCCACTCACAAGGATGGAAAAAAAGTGTATATTGACCCTTTAATTAAAGCTACTTGGTCCTAGCTAGTATGAAAAAATGACAAACTAACTAACTAAAAGGTCTTGGATTGATTGTGCTATAGAAAATGCGTTAGTAGTTTCCAACCGCCGATCTTGGATGAACAAGAAACAACTGCAAAAAGCGTTAGAAAAAGCTAGGGACACTCACAAACATACAAGTTAGTGGGTCATTATGTAAAACTAAAACCAAAATGATACAAAAAACTAAAGATCAATGTTTCGGATTCACCTTGAAGGTTCGCCTATGTAGGAGGAAAATTCGCCCTTCTAGATGAAAAACTTCACTCCTGTAAGTTGCAAAATCATCCGTTCTTATGAGTAAAGTTTTCCTATTCCTAAAGACCCAGGCAAGTTTTCCCTTGATTGTAGCAAATTCGACCCAGTTGGGAAATTTTCCCGTTTGGCTAGGAAAATTCGCCCATGTAAGGAGCAAGTTCACCTATTAGGGCAGCTTCGCCTCTATAAGTAAAGTCTAAACCTACAAAACTCAAAGAACAAAAATTGTAAAAGTATAGACCCATGATGTGGGTCCCACCAAGCGTGCCAGAAATGTGTGTAGGTGAATTTTCCTAGTCTAAAATGCAAAATAAAATGAAATGCAAGCAAGGAAAAACACAAACAACACCTCAATAATTAGCCTAGTTGAACTTGAACAAAATGAAAGAGAAAATAGTGATATACCTTTTTCCAAGTTGATTAGTTGGTTGGCCCTATTGATCATTCAATTTATGTCCTCTTAGATCAATTTTGGAAGCATAATAACTACTTGTTGCTTGATTTGGATGCGAGGATGGTTGATTTGGCTATGGATGCAAGATGGTAGTGTGTGAGAGAAGAAGGTTTGGATGAATGTGATGGATTGTCCCCAAATGAAAAAATGTTTGTGTTTTAGTCATTAACAAGAGGGGAGATGAATGAATGGCCAAGATTGATTCTTGAAAGAGGATCAAGGGTTGAGATCAAAGAGTTGACCAAAGGAATTAAAAATTCCTTTTAAATGTGCATGGGAATGATAAAAGGAATTAAATATTCCTTGGGGGATAAGAGAGGAATTAAAAATTCCTTGGGGGATGGAAAGAGTTGACCAAGGGTTAGGTTAGGATAGCTAATCAATGATTAGATTGTGTAAGGGATTAGGTAAATGGTTAGGTGACTAATGAGGATTAAGATCTAACTTGCATTTTATGGAGGATGCCACACCTTCTTAATCAATGATTAGGAATGTGCACATCCTTAACAAAGAATTAAGCAAGGGGGATTAAGACTAGGAGTGGATTATGGTGGATGGGACATGAGGATATTAAATAAATAGATTATTTATTTAATTTTTTGGAGGAAAGGAATGAGGGGTAAAGTATTTAATTATATAATTAAATACCTTGGGGATTTAAAGGACTTTAGGGGTATTAATTAAATAATAAAAATATTATTTAATTAATGTGGATAAGAGGATATTTAGACAAAAAGAGATAAATTCGATCAAATATAAGTGGTCAAATTTAGGTGTCTATACGAATAATAAAAAATATATAATAGGTTGAAGAATAGCAACATAGACCCCTAACACCTACACAAAAACATGATAAATATATTAGATAGAGTTGAACATGGGTAACCAATTGTTGGCATTAGATGACCATGATTATGTTTTATATGTTGTATGATAAGGTACATTTCCAAGAACTATTTTTTTACTTTAACCTCAAGTGGCTTAAAATTTGCACATTTAGTTAGACAAGATGTTGTCTAACCTCATCAACCTAGCTGCACTTAAGTATAGTGAATAGATAAATTATTTACTCTAATATATAATATAGTTTAGAGATTTTTAATTGGTTATAATGATAGAGAGCTAAAATCTTAATATTTATTATTTTATTTATTTATCTACTATCCTTTCCTTTATAAATCTATTTCTACTAATATATCTTAGTGTAGGTAGATATTAGAGATATTTTAAAGTATAAATATATCTAAGTATATATTTATAGTTCAAAATTCCTCTAATTAGGTGTTATATTAGCTTTTATGCTCACATGGTTGGTATTGTTAATGGATTAAGTAGTGTAGAAAATTGTACGCTCTTGAAAGCGATGTAATTTCACACTTAATTTGGACCTATTTTGGCACCCTTGCATTAATTACCCTTTAAAATCATCATTAATAGGCCCCTAAGACCCATTATCTTAGATTTCAAGGCTTATTTCACCTAAAAACTCGATAAAATCACTTAAAACACCAAAAATCCTGAAAACCCGCCTCAAAAAGCTAGGGTGGGACTCATTTGCCACCTTGGAAAAATGAGGCCCCCTAGGTGGAACCCATTCACCAAGGGTGGAGAATGAGTCCCATTTGGGGTATTTTTCAAAATTAAGCAGGAAAATCACCAATTTAATTCAATTTTTTGGTGGAGGTCAACCTTTGAGATCTAGATAATGGTCAATTAGGTGTGAATGCTTATATAAGAAAGTTTCAAAGTAATTTAAATTTTTATCTAGCTAATCTATGCAATCATTGTCAAGAGCAATTTTCAAGATATAGGCATTCAAGAGTCTTCACAAGAGCATTGAAGAGCAAGTAATCAACAAATTTGCATCTTTGGAGCAGCATTAAGGTGTTTTTGCAGATCTTCAAGATCATTTTCATTAAAGATCTATCATTTTCAAGGGTTGATCATGGTTGTCTCTGGTGAATCATGATGGATTCTAGTTTGGGGAGATGCAACTATCCATCAAGCCAAGCCTAAAGACATTTTTTCTAAGTGATTCCATCTTCTGTTATCATTCTACATTCAACCTAAGGAAGGTACAAGCATCATTGGGGCTCATTTGGGGTGATTAGAGATCTCCTCAAGTGATTCATCCATCTTCATGTTTCTATTCTTGCATCATATTCTTATATATTAGAATAGGATTGCATCATGTTTCAGATTTCTTAGTCTTCGATACACTTAGGCTAGGGTTTTCATGCTCATTTCATTATTTCTATCAAGGTTTAAATACCAAAATAGGGGTTTGACCAAGACAAACCCCCCATTAGAAAATCAAGTTTATATTCTGTTTTGCAGGTCTTTTCATATATTCAAAGCCAAAATTCAAGTTGGAAGGAAAGAGAAGGTGTTGAGGTGAAAATCAAAACTTTAATTTCCCAAAAAAGTAGAATGAGATTGATTTGTTAATTGTGGTGAATGAGTCCCACTATAGGTGTTTTCTGGATCTATTTACATGTTCAGATACCCTTTTCCTAAAATAGGCTTTTGTACAGACATCTAGATCTGGGACTAATTTGCCTAGATTGGTGAATGACTCCTAGTTGGTCAAAAAGGTAAATTTTCTAGTGTTTTAGAGCTATAATTAGTCATTTCCAGATTTCTAGGTGCACAATATTCATCTTATTCAATTTATGTTCTATTTTACTTACATTTATAGGTCATTTTGTAGGTCATTGCATTCAATCAGGGTTTTTCATTTCATGTTGCATTTCATTATCTTTTCCAAGTCTAAACTTGGTGGTGAACTCCTTATTAGATCATATTCAGCCCCTAGAACAACCCTCTTGCAAGATCTGTTTCTCTTTTACATTGAGATCTCAAGGGTTTGTTCTTGAGTGAAAGTTAGTAAAAATTGTCCTGCTAGGTCCTAAACCCCCTAGGTGGAAACCAAATCCAATTTTCCACCTTTCAAATTATATATTTGATCTCAAATCAAAGAGAATATTATTCTCTTATTTAGTTAATTTTGTATCATCTCCTCAGAAAATTACTAACTAGTTGCCCTTAATCTATTCCATAAATTAGAAAATTGATTTAGTTTAATAATCTTTGGATTTAGCTAAGTATGTTTAGGATTAAGTATGGAGTTAGTTCATTTACTATATTCCCCTTATCAAAGTATTAGGTAATTGTATGTACCCTTAATCCATCCTTAACTACATTCCAAAAATTAGGTAAGTAATTTAGTTTAGTAAGTGGGTATCCACGTGTAATTTATATCCACTCTGAAATGTGTATATTATTAATGGATCTTTGTTACTAATGTGTATTCACTTAGGTTTGACACTTTGAAGCATAATACATCTTTGTTTCTCAAAGAAAGTATTCTAGTTCATGAAAATGAGTACTTGCTCGATGTGGTACTTTTTTCCCCCACAATTTTATTTCTCAAAAGGGACCCATTATCTTAAACTTACCCCTAAATTATCTTCCATAATTAATCTTTAGACATTTTATTTTGTAATAATTTACATTCTCTACCAAGGTTTTCAACCTCTTCAATGTATCAAATGCTTTTTCTTAGTTTAAAAAAGAAAAAAACCCAACACTTACATGAGTAATCGCTGATAAATATAATGAAATACAATGAATTACCCAAACTTTTGGTTTGCATATTACCAAAAATAATGAAATTAACCAGTTGAAACACTTATTGCACCCTCCATGCATCAAACTTAGGATCAATTGGAGTCTACAAACCAACAACCTCTACGACCAAGTCATCAACCTTGATGTCAAGTGTTGACTAACTTTTAAGGTGAGATAGAAAGTCTTCCAACCTTAAAAAGCTATATGCATGATGTTTACCAAATAACTTGGTAACCTGAAGAAGCTTAAAAGTTGCACATTCAGTTAGACCAGATGTTGTCTAACCTAATCAACCTAAGTAGACTTAAGTATAGATAGATAAATTATTCACCCTAACATATAATATAGTTGAGAAAGTTTTAAATTGCTTATATTATGCAGAACTAAAATATTAATATTTATTATCTTATAGATTTATCTACTATAATTTCCTTTCTAAATCTATATCTACTAATATATCTTAGTGTAGGTAGATATTAGAGATAGTTTAAAGTATAAATATATATGTAAGTATATATTTATAGTTCAAAATTCCTCTAAATAGGGGTTATATTAGCTTCCATCCTCACATGGTTTGTATTGTTAATGAATAATATATTTTATCTCAAATCAAAGAGAATATTATTCTCTTATTTAGTTAACCTTTTATCATCTCTTTAGAAAGTTACTAACTAGTTGCATACCCACTTAATCCATTCCATAAATTAGATAATTGATTTAGTTTAATAATATTTTGATTCAACAACGTATGTTTAAGATTAAGTATGGAGTTAGCTCATTTACTATATTTCCCTTATCAAATTATTAGGTAATTGTATGTACCCTTAATCCATCCCCTCAAGTCCCCTTAAGTAATCAATCCTTAACTACATTCCAAAAATTAGGTAAGCAATTTAGTTTAATAAGTGGGTATCCACGTGTAATGTATATCCACTATGAAATGTATATATTATTAATGGGTCTCTAATACAAATGGGTATCCACTTGGGTTTAACAATTTGAACCATAATATATCTTTGTTTCTCAAAGAAAGTATTATATTTTGTCAAAGTGAGACTTGATCCATGTGGTACCTTTTTCCCCCACAATTTTATTGCTCAAAATGGACCCATTATCTTAAACTTATGCCTAAATTATCTTCCACAATTAATCTTTAAGCATTTTATTTTGTAATCACTTACATTCTCTACCATGATTTTCAACCTCTTCAATGTATCAAATTATTTTTCTTAGTTCAAATAAAAAACCCAACACTTACATGAGTAATCATTAATATATATAATGAAATACAATGAACCACTCAAACTTTTGGTTTGCATATGATGAAAAATAGTGAAATTAACTAGCTGCAACACTTATTGGGCCCTCCATGCATCACCCTTTGAAAAACATTCACTTTCATGTTTTCCTTTAGAACATCCTTCACAAACCTCATTATTCTCTTCAACCTTAGGAAAACCATAAAATTATTTTCATGGTTTTAATAGTAGCTTGAAATTCTAGAAATTTGTGTATTCATACCTATGCTGTCGTAGCCAAGTTTTATTTAAATATGCCTTATTAGTAAGATTGAAAGTAGGTTCTCCAAACTGCTATAAGGACATCTTATTCTTTGACATAAACACAATTTTAACAACCGTATTTCTTTGATCTTTTTCTTAAATTATACATTGTTTATTATCAAATACCACATTGCAATTCCCTCGATATAATTTTTAACACTCACTAAATTATGTTTTAGTTTTGGAGTGTAATAATTATCATTAACACTTTTCCTACCTTCTTTATTATTAACCTCTTCTACGGATTTTTGCTACAATTTCCAAAGCTTGATTTTTGTCTTGAAGATTTTACTTATTATTAAAAAAAGGCTTATTATTATCTAACATGTGATTAAAACTACTTAAATCTAAATACCAAGTCTCTTTAGAACTATGTTTAAGTTTCTTGTAGATAGGAATAAATTACTTTGAGAAGCCTTCTAATCCTTATGAGCATAATTAGCACTTTCAAATTCATTGCCAAGTTTTAATCTGCATTATCTTTCAACGTGATTGTATTGTAATGATAACAATAAATATTTCTCTTCTCAAATTTACCTCTATCTCTTGTAGTTGGACCATCACTTTTTTTCTCAATTTCTATCATATACATATGATTCCTATCTTTGTGTTGCCCTTAGTTGTTTTTATTACTAACACTTTCATTCTTTGCCATCTACAATTTGGAGGTAAGAACATTCTTGCTTCTCTTAATGAATCTCTTAGTCTTTCTTCACGATACATAAAGAGATCGAGAGATCCAACTAAATGATCAAATTGACAAATAATCGAATATTTGCTTTCTTCAATAATTATTACAATATCACTCCACCTTAACATATTTAATATACATCATAAAAAAATCCTAAAAACTTTAAATACTAAAATAATAACAACTTTTAGTAAAATAAAAGAATCATTATACAACAATCACAAAAGCAAACACTTTGAAATTGTTGATTTATAAAACTACAATAGAATTAACTTCATTAAAGATTTTAGCAGTCCCAAAACATGCATTGTTGGCAATTATAAAAGCACTGCATATAAATACAATATCTCCAAAACAAAGCCCAAAATCTCCTAAATAAAGAAACCTATTAATGATAGCATAAAACCCTAAAAATAATCTGCAAAAAACTGCGCGCCAAAAACTCTTAATTAAAAAGAACCTTGCATGCAAAATATAATTTGTCAAAAATACGTGGTAGTGGACCATCAATCATCCAACACGATGCAAGATTACACTTTTTCAAAATGTTCTCACCATTTCTAACTAGCGAGCTTTTCACAGTGTGAAAACTCCTC
Source organism: Sequoiadendron giganteum (assembly GCA_007115665.2). Classification (NCBI taxonomy): domain Eukaryota; kingdom Viridiplantae; phylum Streptophyta; class Pinopsida; order Cupressales; family Cupressaceae; genus Sequoiadendron; species Sequoiadendron giganteum. The sequence goes on along the minus strand of CM021104.1, from coordinate 546,160,145 downwards.
CATTTTCTGAAGATAACGGTTCTGAAGATAAATATTTCAGAGAACCTGCAATTCTGCGAAGATTTTGCATCTGACATGCAAGCGAGATTTACGCTTGGAGCAGAGAAGGGATTTATTTCCGTTACCTAAGTGAGGCTCTGCATTATGTTTTTGTTGTGAAGATGGAGGACAATCCTCCTCCGCAGTCGCAGCCGCGAGTTTGGGTGTGTGCAAAGTGTGGCAACCCCTGTTCACCGCCAAGATATCTCATTAGAGGCACCATACTACCATTGTCAGGTGTATGTACTTCACAATTTTTCCAGGAACTTGAATTTTACATATATATTTCTGATAAATGGTGTAAAATTTGCAGCCGTAAGGAACCAAGCTCCACAGCGGCCTGACCAGCCACCTGAAGAGTGCGTGGGGCATGGAAAGCGAAGATTATTTGCTGCTAAATCACCTGTGCCGAGAGTCGAGCTTGGCATTGGACCCGGTGCTTCACGGTATTATGAGAATTTATCGTATTTCTTTGGCTAATTTGTGAAGGTATTTTGTCTGAACTTATTTTCTTGGTTTGCAGAAATGTTCCAGAGGATAGGCCCCCGACTTTTTTCCAGTTCTTACCCCTGCCTAAAGACGACAAAGCTGGACAAAATGGTAGCTAAATGCTCGGTTTTTTAAGAAAGATATGGATTATTTGCACGACTGTAACTCAAACACATAAGTTTATTTGCTGGTAACAGTAATATTTACAAGAACAGTTTTAAGATAGGATCAAACATTAGTTAAAAACACCGTAAAGGTGTGATTAAGAATTTGCAAGAATAATTGAAATCTATGAATGAGCAAATATATTTTCGTCTTGTACAGAAGATGCAACCTGGATAGATTCCAACGAATTTATGAGGAAACCTCTTTTTAGCGTTATTTAAGTCTTTCATAGGTTTCGACCATGAAAACTGTCATATGTGCATTTGTCTGCTCTATTTCAATCCTGTTTGAGTCTGCTAACTGTCTTAACATGTATTGCGAATGATAACATAATTTTCAAATTTTGTGTTAGGCTCACAATCATTTTCAATATAAATTATATTTATTATCAAAATCATTTCTTAAACTATATATTCATTTATGTATTTTCATATTGGTATAACATATGTTTTGGTTTTATGATATTGATATCAGGATTCAATTGTGTAGCTTTTCAAATCAAACTTATTGACCTATATTTTATGAATAGTGGTTCACAAGAACCCATTTCTCATGATGATGAATGGTCCAGTGAGCACTTATTGCATCTAGGTGACGGTCATAGAGGTGAAGCACTAGGCCTTCCCGGGTGGTCACCCATCCTAGTACTACTCCAGCTCAAGTGCGCTTAAGCACAGAGTTTTCCCCAAGGTTAAGCCCATTCAGCTTGCAACCCCATTTGCAAAACCTTCAACAAGTGTTGTGCCTTATGAACCATTCATTATAGAGCCCCTTTAGCTGATCAATTGATAAGAAGGAGGTATTTTCCACAACGTGTCAAATTTAGCAAGTGTTTTGGTTTTGTTAAATGGTTTGGTCAATTTTAGGTGATAGGTTACATATAGTATGAGATTTGACTCTGAAACAAGTCTCACACCTACAACCACTATTGAGTCATTGGCAAAACAAGTTTTACTTGTTGTTTAATGGTAAACCAATTGTCATTTAATGGTAATAGCCTCTAATGTCTCACTTATCATGTAAACACTAGATAAATATTGATTTTCAAATTGGATAGCAACATTCTATTTCCATTTGCAATATTTTTTATCAATTTGATGACAACTTTTTTTTTTTCATTTGAATTGCTTTATGTTTTAAATCTTATGCAAATATTTCAAAATGAGATAATACTTATTTTCTTTAAGGAAAAAATCTAAATTTTTCTAAGTTTATTTTATTTCATTATTTAACACTTATTATTAATTGTTTAATCTAGCCACATAAAATTAGAATTCGCAGCAAATGGAATCCATACACACCCATGCACAAACATACTCTCTAACATATTAACATACATATAGTTTTATAGCATTGGAATCCTTGAACCTCCTTTGGATGCAAATGCTAGTTATATGATTTGTATGATTTACAATTACATTGTTATTGCACAAAAAATAATACACATATATTTAAGATTCACATATAATGACTTTATAAAACATAAATGTGTAGTGTTTGATCAAAAAATATGAATATATATTTATCAAACATTGATAACACTTTTATATTTTTTACAAATTAATTATCAATTTCTATGCTAAATATTTCAATATTTTGTATTCCAATTTATACACAAATAATTTAAAATGATTTTAAAACCTAAATTAATTTTAATAATAAAATAATATAAAACAAACTTATCTAATCAATAATTTAATTTTAGGCATTTAATATTTCATGTTGATTAACTCCATCTCTTGGATTATTTTTGGTCTTAAATTCAAGTTTGAATACAATTATAAAACAATTGTTTATCTTATTTTTAGCAACTTTAAACCATTGAAATCATATCTTTTAGTATTCATCACATTTTACTACTTATACTTTACAAATTTAATGATAAGGTAAATTAATTTTTTGTGTTATTTTCTTTGTAAAATTGATTCACCGGGTTCGCGACCTGCTCCCGAAAGAGGAAAGGGGAAATAGTCTACATTAATTTTCAATTTTATAAAAGAATCATTCTATCATATCATATCTAATTAGTAAGAAAGTCTTATTACACGATGATATGTTATTAAATAATATTCACTTGAATGATAAATAAAATATTTTAATGGATTCTTGGATATAGATCATTAACTTCAATATTTAGAACAAGGACATTTCTTCTGTTAATTTTTATTGAATGTTCATTTATTATTAACATTTTATGTTGCAATAATTGAAATTTAGATTTCTTTTTATCTTGTAATGCATTTATCTTTGTGTATATATTCAAATTATTTTTTTCATTAAAAGATCATCAATACAAAGTGCAACAAAATTGTTTGATATTTTACATTAGAATCCCTAACAACCACCTTAAAAAAATCAAAGCCATATCATGCAACATGAGTACCCTCCTCTTCCTTTTTTCCCATCACATGTATAACAAATGACACCCACACGCCATTGCAATACATATAAACTAAAGGCCACAAACCCTTCTCTCACAAGAAACCAAGCCCTAACACCATTGAATCTAGCACTGTTTTAGTCCAACCCACCACCTTGGTTTTATCAAAGTCCTAACCACCCTCCTTATACATTCTTTCTCTTCACCCAAGTTCAACATAAAAACCTCAAACAATGATGTTATATCCATGTTTATATGGTGCTTATTGATATAGGACATATTATTTTATGTAGCACCATTCTCACCACCTAGAACACCACCAAAGATATAGATTTGAATGCATTTTTTTATCCTCACCCTTGAAATTTTAACTCTAAATGTATTTTTACTCTTTTTGTAGCCAAGAATTGTTAAAATTGGAGAGCTTGAATAAAATTTTTCTATTGTGAAAAATATTTATCCAAAGACAAATAAATACTATACATGGACATGCGTGTCTCTTACATGAGACATGACTCTTGGTGATTAAATAGAGTTTATTTTTGTTTTACCATTTTTTGATTAAAATGTAGGGGAAGGGCCTTGATCTCAAAACACAAAAAAATAGCACAAAAATCTATAGAAAACCAAAGAAAATTAGTTCAAACACCAAAGCTTGAACCCTATAACTTTTCCCCCAAGGGCTTGTCAAGTTAAAATGAGTCATTCATAGGAAGAGCTTCTTCCTTCATTGCACTACAATCCATGAAGAATCAATAACCAAATTTTAATCATTTAGATAGGAAGGGGGATAATCCCCTTCAGAGGGATTAACAGATGGAGCAAAATGAACTAAAGTTGAAACAACCATGTCCGAAACTAGATCAATATGAACTATAGGAGAAACAACCATGTCCAAAACTAGAGCAACATGAAATGCCATGTCCAAAATCAGAGCAACATGAGCCATAGGAGAGATGAGACCTTCATGAACAATAGTATTATTCATCAAAGGAGGGGAAGGAGACTTGAAAACTAATAAATCTTCACTATCAATAGATGAAACACCATCAAGGTACATGATTATATGGTTTGGGAAATCATTCTTCCACCAAATGTAGGAAGACACAAGATGAGAGCCACAAGGATAGTCACAAGATAAAGGTATAATAACAAAAAAATATCTATAGAGAAATAGGATTCCTTCATAATCCATAAGCTAAGACTAAGAATAGCCATTAAATTGAAGCACAACCTCACTAGGTAATGCCTATGTTAAATCAAACTCCACTAGAATACAAGTGTAGGAGGTATGAGTAAAGTTCTTGGAAGTAATGCCAATTTTCAAGAACCTAATAATAGCATTACCAATGCCTTCAAAATAAAATGAGCACTAGAACTATAAGAGAAGATAAGGAATCTCACTCAAATAGGTAGAACATCATCAGATTCCTTCAAGGGATTAAAGGAATAAACCTAAGGCCTCATTGATAGCAGATGAGAATCCCATTCCCACAAACCATTATCTAAGATAGTTTATTTATCCTCAAAAGAATTAATGAAAACAACAAAAGAACTTCTAGAAGAATGGAAAATCTCAATCTTACCCTCCACTAAAGGTGTCAAATTCTTTGTGATCCAAAGATGCAGATTTGGAAGAGGTCACAATCACTAGAATATCCAGATTAGGCCCTTTATAGAGAAAAAGTGAATGAAATCAAAGACCTCCTTTCCAAGAGAGATCACAGGAGAAAAACTAACACAAGCGAGAGGTACCTATGGGAAACTGATAGAACCCACCCCAACCTTCCTGGACCACACAAGTTCAACAAAAGAAGCACTTGCAACCATCAATCTGGGACACTTCACTCAAGACACCCACACTCTAGGAGACAGAGGGGAAGTGGAAGCCTTCGACATAGTAGAAAAAACAACCTGCTCAACTAGAGGAAAGGCCATAATAGATAGGTCTATCACCAAATCATAAGTAGGGGAATGGGTGGAAAAAATTGATTTGAAAGTGTAGGGGAGTGGGAGGAGTGGGAGAGTGGAATTTTGAATGGGATCTACATCATATAAGTTTGTATTTTAACACACCCCATAAAATTTATTTTATCACACATTTTGAATAGATTATGGGGACCACCCACAAAAATAGGTTTATTTGATACCCATTTATACATTGAACAAATTTTAACACCAATACCTTCTTGAAAATATACACATATATTTACTCAAAGGTTTAGTGAAGATATGTGCAAGTTGTCCATTGGTTGGTGCATAGACTATTTCAATTTCCTTATTGAGAGAATTCTCATGAATGAAGTGATTGTGTACTTGAATATACTTTGTGCAAGCATGGAACACTGGATTCTTACATATTTTTAACACGCTTTGATTATCACAATACATAAATTTTTTATTAGGTCATGGGTGTCGAAGATCTGAGTCAAGAAATCATCTAATCCATATTGCTTCACAAGTTGCTGCAACAATTTAATTGTACTCTTCTTCAATGGATGATAAAGAAACATTAGGTTGCTTCTTATAAATCCATGAGATAATGGAATATCCAAGATTGAAGCAATACCAAAAGGTTTATTTTCTAGAATCTATGCAATGTGCCCAATCTAAATTTGAAAATCTAACAAATTTAAAATCTTCATTTTTCAAATATTGCAATCCAAAATTTTATTTTCATTGAAAATATATATCAAAAATCACTTTGTAGCTAGCCAATGACTATGTTTGGGATGAGCCATGAATTGATACAAGATTTCAACTGGATAATATATGTCTAGATGATTAGTCATCAAGTAAATAAAATTTCCTACCAAATTCCTATATAATGTTTCATTAATTAATTTACCATTTAGGTCTTTAGTCAATTTGGTTCTTGTATCTATTAGTGTTAATGCATCTTTACAATATTTCATTTTAAATTATGCAAGAATTTCTTTGGTGTATTTCATTTGAGAGAGAAATAATTTTCTATATGTTTTCCACACTTCAATTCTAAGAAAGTAATGAAGTAATCCAAGACTCGATAAGTCAAAATTGATTTGCATATTTTCTTTCACGTCTTCTAAAAGTGATTGATTACTTCTTGTAATGAGTAAATCGTTAACATACAACACAATGAACAATATCTTGTGATCAAACTTCATAATGTATAAAATTGGATCAACATCAAATTTATGAAATCCCCTTTCAAGAAAGTAGTTATTAATTTTTTAATACCAAGCTTGTGGAGCTTGTTTCAAACCATATAGTTCCTTTTTTAAGTGACATACAATGTGTTCCTTTTCTTTTTAAAAAACACTCGGAGGTTGTGTGATATATACCTCTATTGAAAGTCTCCATTTAGGAGTGCACTTTTGAAATACCTTTTATGGATTTCCCAACTGTGATGGGAAGAAAGTGCTATCAACATTCTAATAGTGATCATCTTTGCAACTAGAGCAAAGGTTTCCTCATAATCAACACCTTCAATTTTTAAATACCTTTAACTACCAATTTTTCTTTGTTCTTGTCAATTGAAACACAAATTTAAACTTTATTCTGAATACCCATTGTACTGTAGGAAAAGGTATCCTTTTTTCACACATAATTTGGGAAATAATATTAAATAAAAAGGACTAAATTATGCCTTAATTTAGTGTTGTAATATGTGTTTACATATTCACATTAATTTTAGGGCCTTATTAATTAAAATGGACTCAATTGTGCCTTATTTATGGTGTTTTAGGTGTAGTAATGGAAAAAGTGTCCCTTTTCCTTACTTAATTTGGTAATAATTGATATATATTAACCTAACAATGCCTTTGTTTAGTGTTGTAATGTGTTGTACACATCCGTATTAATCTAGGGCCCCCTTTTAATGCAATGTACTTAAAATTTTACCTTATTTAAGGTGTTGTAAAGTTCTCTAATATACTTCCACACTTATCTAGGGTTTCATTAATTAATTGTGGTTAATTGAGCTTAATTGTCCCCTTTAATTAAAATTCAAGCCTTCTTAATGAAACCTTCTGAAAGATCTATCACAACACTCAATAATCAAATTACATAACATTTAATTTGGAAAAATAAATGTCCTAGAAAATGGTGCTAGGACCCATTCACCTTTAGTGGCGAATGGGTCCTCTCGACATAAGACCCCCCTTTCTATGCATTTTTGAGGTGGGTTTTTGATGTTCATTCTACCCTCAAGGAAATGGCCTAGAAACTTGTGCTACGACCCATTCACCTTTAGTGGTGAATGGGTCCTCCTCACATGGGACACCTCTTTTTGAATTTAATTTTGGTGGGATTTTAATTATTTTTAGTCCTTGAACATGAAGTCCATAATGATCCTCTCATCGGCCTTTATACCATCCATGATCAAAAATTGGAAGTTGATCCTATTTAAACTCCAAGCAATACCATTTCCCAAAATGAGACACTTTCCAAGCCTTTGGACACATAGATGATCTTTCTCTAGAACAAGAGTTTTCTACTCTAAGACATATTTGCAAATAATCAAGCTATAGCCAAATTCACATGACTCTGTGTTCATGACCATAAGGAGGGTTTATACAATGACTTGGAAGCATCGATATCTTTTGAAGAACCATCAGAATCTAATATTTCTCAAAATCAAACAAAAGATATCAATCAGAAAGCTATCCCACATATGAATGGAGCCAAAATATCCTATCAACTAGGATCATCCACTTTTATCAAATTAGGCTTTCTCATAGAAGAGAATATTCTGATAAATAGTTTCCACAATGATGGGTTTGCATCTTGCTTCCAAAATGACAAATACCCCATCACAAAGAGAATATATAAAAGCATGTAGTATCAAGGAAGATGACTAGGTATACATGAGCAAGGCATCTGAGAACCAATATAATTTTATATAAATCCTAGACATCAAGGTATTGGCTCTTCTCCAATTAGCAAAGAAAATGATGTTAGTGATACCTCCATGATACTAAGGAACACTTTAACCAATACAAATATCAAAAGGGGTGCCATGCGTAGTCCTTGTCATAAGGTTGCTTCCAATATTCCTTTCATGCACACCATAAACCATCATTGGCTTTAAAACAAATGAATAATACTTAGTGTTCTATTTATGCAATATTAACTACATTCATTGAAAGCATGTGTGTACATTTGTGATGGTGAATTCAATGAATAGATTGAGTAAGTATGATCAAACAAGAGAGAAGAAGAGAAAAGTGGGTGAAAGAACATCTACTGAAGAACAACCCATGGAAAATATTGATGACCAAGGTGACATATAGGTACAAGAACAAACATAACCTAGTAGTATAAAAAAATTCTATGGTATGGAAAATCTGATGGAGATGGATGAGGATTCTCTTTTCAATAATATTTCATCTAAATACATGTTATCTAAGAGAATAGTAAGATTGTACTCTAAAAGAATATGGGATGATTTTTTTGAAGAAAAATCTCTAATTGGAAGAGCACAGTTAGTTGCAATGTTATTTAGACAAAACGAAATGACCCTTGTTTTGGAGTTAGGGGTTGATAATAGGAAAAAGTCATCAGGTTCGTTAAAACAAAAAAATATTAAAAACTTGTAAGAATAATTGAATTGTATTGAAAACAAGCATCAAGCTAGTGATCCAAGTGCTGCATGCAAAGCATTGATGACTATAATTTCTAGTAAAAAATTATCACATAGAAGACAAATTCAATAAATTTCTAAATTGCTAAATGTTTCTAGGTGAGCTGTTCAAAGGTATATTGAAAATAGAAATGAAATAGATGAAAATTTGAGAAAAAATGGATAAATATTTGTAAGGTTCCTCGAAAAGATAGAATTTCAAAAGATGTAAAGAAACAAGTGCTTGAATATTGGACCAGCCACTCTCATGTTTCTTCTAATAGAAGGGATACTACACAAATAATAGGTGAATATGGTACAAAAATTTCTAATCCAAAAACAATTAATAGGTACAACACAAAGTGAACTTTTTGAAGCATTCAAGCAAAAAAATTCAAATGTAAATATTTGTCAAAGGATGTTTGAGACACTACAACCATCATTTTTATGTATAAATATATTATGTGAAACTTGTTGTTGTCAAAATCATGTTGGATTTGATCTACACCTACAATCATATAAAAAAGATATGGTAGTAATTGATCGAAATATAGCCATCCCTAGATGCACAAAACAATTTATAAAGTCTCTTGTATGTGAACAATCAGAAGATTCAGATGAATTAAATGTGCAATGTATAAAAAATATATGTAATGATTGTGGAAATTTGAAGAATCTTTTACGAGTTGACAATATTAAAATGAAAGTTATTTTGAAGAGACTTGAATATGAGACATGGGTGATCCCACAATAGTGGTTTACAATTTTTGGCCAAACTGGACATTGAAATTATTATTTTTAACTAAATATTCACATTCGGGCACCTATAGCAGCTAAACCATGAGGAATTTGAAGATGGTGCAAACTAGAGTCTCATCAAATTTTTTCTGTAGATTCTAAAAATATTTTTTTCAAGATTTTTGGAATCCGATTGTACTTCTTTTTCCATCTCCCACGAAAATTGGTTTTTTTCAAAAAACAACATTTTAAAAAAGTGATGCACACCGTATAACACACAATTTTTTTTCATGAAGGATAAATTTCTAATTCTTTTGAATTTAGATTTGTGACTCCAATATCTAGTGCTTCCACTTGGTTAGATATTTTTTTACTGAATATTTTTTTTTTAATCAAGTTTCAAAGTCAAACCAATTACAATTTAGACATAGTGCTACCGTATAACACGTAACTTTTTTTGTATATATCAAAATTCAATTTTATTTTTTTGTTCGATCAAGGACATCAATATCTGGTACACTCATATTTTTCAAAACAAATTTTTGATAATCTGCTATTTTTCCACATGTGCATAACAAAGAGCTTAATTTTCGGTGAAAAACCTATGTTTAATAAAACTAAAAAAAAAATACATAATAAAACCAAACATATTAAAATTATAGTCATTTGGTAGCTCGTTCCAAGGAATACCTGATTCCAATTGGGTTTGTGAATTCTCCTCCATTTTCATCCTCAACCTGAGCTTCGAAGCGTAAAAATCTAGACTTCCAAAGTGCTTGAGGAGGAGAATGAGGACAAAGGGGGGTTCGCTCGAACCCCCCTCTAAAAAGGGTTTTCAAATGTTTTTTGTTCGTGGATGCTTTAATTTGGTTCACTCGAACCTTAGTTCGAGCAAAACCTTTTTTGGTTCATTCGAACCAACTAGCTCGTTCAAACCCCCAAAATCAATTTTTTTTCCATGGGGTCATTTTTTGTGAGTTTTCCTTACTCATTGGAATTGTAAACCAATATTGTGGCTTCACCCACATTCTAAATGAAGTCAGGGGTTGAGGCCAAAAACAATTGTTCTCAAAGAGAGAGGATTGCCTTACAATGAATTTATGAATAAATTTTGTAATATTATATATCCACATATCCATCACTATCATCATGCAATATGACAAGCTAATAAATTTCATGATTCAAAGAATCGCTTTCCACCAGGTTGTATTCTCTCCATTGCAGATTTCTCTAAGAACTATACATTTAGTCCTCAAACTGAGATTCAAAGTTAATATTATCATTCAGATCAAGTAGCAATCTTTGTGCAAGTTTACTATAGGCATTCTGATTTTCATGTAGATGGTATACAAAGTATTAAACATGATGAAATTATCATCAAAGAGGTTTTCTTTTATATCAGTGATGATATGGGTCATGATATAAATTATGTAGCTCATTGTTTCAATTTATTTTTTTAAGACCTGAGATAATGTGGCATAAATGTTGAACACTAGATACATGGTCTGGTGGATATGCTAGTAAATACATTTTTTATTTTTTATTTTTAAATTTATTTACTTTCAACTTTGAGACTTAAATTGTTCAATTACTTATATATAATATGTTGTGTACATATGTATACATGTGTATATATATTATATATATATATACATGTGCATGTATATCTATTTTTTTGAAGCTGATTTGGTTTGAGTGTAATTATTTGTAACTTCATAGGACAACTTAAGTCTGCAAAAGATTTTGTTTGGTTAAGACATCAACATGCTAGATGCAACACCAATTTTTTGTAGAATTTTTATGAGAGCGGACATGGAAAAGGAGAGAACAATGGAGTAGAAGCATGTGTGAAGCATGCACTTCGTCAACATGAACTTGTAGGTAGTTCACCATATATATATGGAATCTAGAGATATTTAAAAAAAATTAGATATATTTAAACTAAATTTAATTCTTAAACCTTGAAAGTAACAAGTGCCAAATTTTTCCAACATGTGTACTTGTAGGTAATGCCATACGAAATGCAAATGAATTTTTTGGATGGTACAAAATTCATTTTTCAACTCGCAACTCAACATATAACACATAGTATTTTTGGGAAGTTATAGGTATATCTAGTCAAAACTTGTTAAATTTGAATTTCAAAGTGTGTGTAAATGATTTAAGTGAATTTTCAAATTTGAATATATATATATATATATATATTCACTTAAATTAATCACTTGGATGTTTGTAATTTATAGATATTGATTGATCAAATCCTTATAATTGTCAAAAAATTAATGGTATTAGAAGTTTGCATCAAATCATGACAACAATAGGTAGACCTAATGCAGTTAATGTGAGAGAAAAATCATGTTTTTGTGTTGATTGCATTAATAAAAATGAAAATATTGTTCAATGTGAGAATATTAGAGATGGGTATGTTTCATGATGGGAAATGAAACAATTAATATGAATGCCTCCTTTTGAAGAAAATGATAATGTTGATGTCTACGACCCTCTATATTTAGTTGATTATGAATGTGTGTCTAATTTAGTTGTTACAAGTATGTAAATTGATTTATATATTCTATGTAAGTAAGTTTCAAGCATGTTTATATATAAATTTATATATTAAACATATATTTACATCTTTTGTAAACTTTACATGGTGTGTGTATAGGAGATATTTTCACTATTGTCACAGATCCTAACAATGCAAAAGATGTAGATTACTATCTACTAAGATGTACACAACCCAAAAGAAAATTGGTGGAATTGATGACAGATGGTGATGGACAAGAGTGTCCCATTGGATCAATCATTATTGAAGGAACATATTATCAAAAAATAAAGATAGATAAAAATGGTATTATATTTTTTGATTATATGCCAAGACAAAAGGTTCTACATTATAGTCACTTAGTTATAGAATTTTTTTTTTTAGAAACTTTACCTAAAAGAAGACATGCCAAAAAAATGTGGAGATTGCCTATTGAAGATCATGAAAATATTTTAGATATAATTAATGATAGAGATGATCCAAATTATATGTACTAGGAGCTTTAAGTTACTTTTTGGATATATGTGCATGTATGACTAGATATATATATATATACATATACTCAAAGTCTTTATAGATCTATCTATATCTATATTGATTGGACATGTGACATGATTTAGAATGGTTTTTTTTCAAAGACTTGGTCATTTATTTCCAATTGTATTTAAATTTGATCCATGTGGAGTTCTTAATTTAGTTGAAGAATCTTTGATTTCATAATTTACATTTGAAACTCCACTTATAAATGCTAGATCATATATATGCTTGATACAAAACCTAGTGACTTTTAAAATGTTTGAACATTTTTCCTAGTTCCTTTAAATTATCTATTCCAATTGCATTTTTATGTATGACATGGAATTTTTAAGTTCACTTTTTGTAAACACTGAACCTCCAAGAACTTTCTCGAACAAAGAAAAATGTTAGCATTAGTTTAAACAAGGAAAATGCAGTGCTCCCTATGAAATCGTTGATCACATTTAAGATAAGAAAACATCATAACAAAAACATACAAAGAAGGATTACAAGCATGAAAAATTATCTAAAATGAATCAAACCTTAATTACATAGGGGGATTGGTGCTCCTTCATGTGAAAAAGGAGCCCTTTCCCAATCCCTGATAAGCAAAAGATGCCAAGATGATGATGCTAAAAATGCAAGAGATTATGCATCAAGTTGGATAGTAGTGTTGTTGTTGTTGTGTTGTAGAAATTCTTTGCATTTATAGATTCAAGGTTGGAAGATTGAGGGATTTGGATGAATGTGGGATCATTCATGAGCCAATGACAAGATGCCACTTGTCAAGATGTGAGAGGATGAGGGTTGTGCACATTTATGTCAATGTGTCAATTTGAAATTTTAATTTTGATGAAATGACATGTTTAGGGGGGATGAAAGAAGAGAGTTAACGCCAAGTTGACTTGTGTAAGAGACATGTAAGAGCTCATAAATTCCAAGTTGGAGGATAAGTCTTTTGAGAGGGAGATTCAAATTGGAGGAATATTCCATCTTGATGCCCTTTTGAAAGTAATTGGAAGAAATAATAAATCAAATGAATTGATTTATTGTGCAAGTGGGAAAAGCTAGAGGATGTGACATGAGTTTAGATTAACATTAATCATTATTTAGTTAACTTAAGAGAGGATTAGGTGATTTGACCTATTTGATTTAGATTTATGAGTTAAAATAAATCAAAAGGGGATGGAAAATGATTTTAGATTTAGTTAAATAAATATTTGTATTTTTTTAGCTAAAGGGGATGATATTAGTGTTAATGATGAATTTATTTAATTTTGTAGAATGACTTTAAGAGATTAATCAAATAAACCTGATCTATTTAGTTAAGGAGAATATGATTAAATATGATGTTAATTTTGCATGTCTACATTTTTCCCCTCTTTGAAGCAATGTACTTGTTGCATTGGTTCAAAGAATGATGTCGTCGACATCGAAATTTTAAAAAGTTATGCTTTTTTTGGATGCCCCAGTGGAAATAAGTATGTTAGTACATTTCCCCCTCGAGATATCGAGTGAAAAAATTATATTTCAGGTCGATCTCATGACAAAGAGGTTTAAAATGGATGTATGGATGGTTAGACTATATGATAATGATGATTTAAATGAGATGTTTTTAAGATGCTTAGAATAACAAATCTATATTATTCTAAACAACTTAAATGATGACACAAATGAGATGTTTGTAAGACGCTTAGAATAACAAATCTATATTATTTTAAACATCTTAAATGATTATGCAATGCATGATGTTGTCCTATGATGATATGACCTGATTACACAAGATGAGAGTGCAGATGTAGGATGGATGCATTGATGAAATGATACTATGTTAGTGTGAAAGAGGATAGAAGAATGAGAGGGATCAACCCTTGAATCCAAGAAGATGAAAAAGTCCAACAAGTCCATTAGTTGTTGAGACTTTATTCGATATGATGATGAATGATGATGATGTATTGCTTATCCAAGGATGGGAGAGATAAAGAGCATAACTTTGCTTATGTTTGATAACACACATAGGTATGATGCATCAAGGTATAAAGAACTAGGATGGTGTTGCACCTAATGTGATGGAATTTGACTCAAAAATCAGATAAGAGTTCTCTTGTTCACACTTGACATACAAAATCCTTGCTAGGATGTACCTAACAAAACAAATATTCGCAAAGTTATTTTACAAGAATATCTAACAAGCATAGTAGATAAAAAGATAATGATATTTGCCCCATTCCTTTCTCTCTAAATCCATTTGTTTTGGACATCATCGAGAGGTTGTCAGACTTGGTGCAATAAATAAGTCAAAAAGACCAAGATAAAGTAAACAAACAAGCTAATGTTCTTCATACCACTAGCCAAGACTAAACTATAGTGATACCTAATGTTGATGTCCATCGCCGGAAGGTCACATTCGTAGGACATGTTGTGATCAGGTGTTGATGTGATTTGATTTGGATGATAAGCTATTGATACTTTGAGTTGATCAACTTGTTGACTCACTGATCTAGACTTGAGACTTAGGCGTTTAGGTATTCACTTTTGAACCTGCTCTAGACTTGCTTCTGATTGCCTTACCAAAGGATGAAGGTGACGATGATTTATTATGAGTGGTGTTTATTGTGAGTGAAAGAAAGATGAGATAGGTTCACCATTTTGGTTTTTTTCAAATATTTGGATGTTTTTGATGTTTTGAAAATGTTTTGAGGTTGTTTCGATTTTTTAGATTTTTCAATGTTTTTGGTATTTTCTAGATTTGTGAATGTTTTTGAATTTTGTGTCTCAAGGGTAGATCAAGGATTAGCCTTGCTTTGTTTAAGCTCAAAGACCACATAGTTCAGATGACACATACTTGATTGATGAGATAAATGGGCAAATAGACTTCCATTACGACGAAAACCTAAAGGACTGACCTAAAATGTGAAATAGATGGGAAAACAAATTTCCATTGCTACAGACGCCTAAAGGACTGACCTAAAATGTGAAATAGATGGAAAACGGATTTCCATTGCGACGGATGCCTAAAGGAATGACCTAAAATGTCTCAGGGATGATCAAAGATTAACCTTGCCTACGTTCACCCTCAGAGACGACATAGTTTAGATGGAGATATTTTTTTATTTTTTGAATTTTTGCCGTGTTTTGGATTTTTTGATTGATTTGGATGTTTTTGGATATGGATATAATAACAATGCTCTATTTTGGTATTTTGTTGAAAACCAACCTTAATGTTGAATGATTAGATTGATGGATTGATGATGATAACATTCTTTAGGATACACAACAATGTAAGGATAGTGTTAAGCAACATGAGGATGTCAAGATTGATGATGATAACATTGTTGAGGATACACAACAATGCATGGATAGTGTTAAGCAACACTAGGATGTCAAGATTCATGATGATAACATTGTTGAGGATACACAACAATGTAGGGATGGTCTTAAGAAACACTAGTATTGGGAAGGATGTCTTGAGATGATGATGGATTGGTTGGATTTGATTGATCAGGATTGATGAAGCTTGATTTGGAACAAAATTATTTTGATGATTTGATGTGACATTGAAGTACACATTAGATGCAATTGATACTGATTGTTTGGATTGATGTTCGATGAAAGATAAATCTTGATAATGAACATCTTCCTATCAAAATATGTCATGGGCTAGTGATTCGGATCGCTACTCACAAATGCTTGACCAATTTGATTTCACATTTTTCCAATGTTAGGGGATATAGATCAAGATTTATTCCCGAAGCAAGATGTAAATATCTGCCCCTAGTGTCTAGCAATGTTTGAAAGGCCATGGGGGGATTATTAGATAGATGGATGGGTTTTAAACAAAGGATGCTCATTTGGATAATGCTTCAAGGCTCAAATAATCTTGGTTTGGATAGGATCAATGAAAATGACCCATGTCAATATTTTCACCATAAACAAGTGTAAAGTGTGCACAATTTTTTTTTATCAAGATCAAGAAAATCTGGACTATGGATGCAGATGGATTGGATAAATGGGATAAGATGCTTTCACCTGAATTGGCACACACATATGCTCGATTCTGCACATGAAACCTATTTTCTAGGCTTTCATCATGGTACCTATCCAAAGTACCACCGAAGTTGTTTATGCTGGAGGACGATTTTTTTTCTTTACTATTTTCAATCCTTTTTCTATTTTTTGATTTTTTTGTATTTTCTGAGAGATTTTAAGATTATGTTGAACCACTTGGTACTACTTGATTTTTTTGTCATAACGTGACACTGATATCCTGCTTGAAGAAGTTGCTTTGCCAAGATACGTGCACTTGAATGCAACTTTCAAGATTTTTGATCTGCTTTGCTGATATCAGAGTTAACTTTGTATTTGTGCACAAATCATGATAGAGTGCCTTATGAATCCTTGTGATGAAGGGTCGTTGCCAATACATGTTAAATGTGGGAATTGGATATCATGTGTTGAGGTGTGGATGGAGTTTGTTTAGGAATAACAGATGGATTGGTTGATAGTTTGGAATCTTTGACTGTCCAAACTTGGGAAGATGAGAAATTATGGGTGGCTATAGAAATGTGCATGGAATTAGAACCAAATCCTTGATATGCTTTGTACATCACTTGAGAAGCCTTCTTTTTCCTTTGTGGGCATCTTTGATGCATAATTTTCCCTTTTTTATTTTTCCCCATAGTTTCTTTGACTGATGGAGTTTGGTAGGGATACTATTTCTTTGAATTATTTTATATCCATGTGTATTTGATTTGTCCTTCATGCTTCAGTACTTATTTTTCTTTGATGACGTTCTTCGTGCTTTGATTCAAATCTTTCTTTTGATGTTGGTCCTAATTCGTGGATGGGGTGATGGGTGGGTGAAGATTCATGATGTGGCAAGTTGTAGTATTGACATTGGTTTCATCATAAGGATCCTTCATGATCCCTATGTTGATGTTTACTTGAGATGAAGTTTCCCCCAGTTTTATAGAGGTATCATTGATATGTTTAGATCCCTTGATGGTCACATAACCAAGACCTTGATACTTAGGATTTCTAGTAATCTCCACTAGTTCGAGGATACCCTGTTCATGTAGGACTAATCCTCTGCCTTGATAGTTCATGTGTTGGAACATTTTATTTGCAATAGAGTATGATTTATCTTGGAAGCAAGGTGCTAATCCTTCTCTTCTTTGTGGCAGATCTTCAAAAGTGAAAACTTCTTTATTGATGAGATAGCTTGCCCTAAGAAAGGTAAGTGATCCAAGTTTATAAGTAATAGGATCCTTCATATGTGGGATAAATTCTTGATTGGTCTCTTTGGCTTGATCTTATGAGATATCAAATTTTAATGCTTCTTCAAGCGATGTTAAAGATTCACTATAAAATTCTTCCTCATGATTTATTCTTGATATGATTTCATATGATGTTTTTGATTCGCAACTTCTATAGAAGCCTTCTTCATGATCTACTTCTACTAGGTGTCCATAGGATGTTTTTGATTCACAACTTCTGTAGAATCCTTCTTCATGATTTTTTTATGTTATGTCTCCAGATTTGTCTATATCTTTGTCATGTGTACAAATGTTAAGAGTAGGAGACTCTTGTTTTGAATGAAGATCATCTACGTGTCCATCCAAAGAAAGCATCTCATGGGTAGATGGAGGAATATGTGCTATATGGATATGATCATCATTTGCGACATCTTGTATAGAGAGAAGAGTGCCCATTATATCATTGTAGTATCTTGGAGATAAAAATTCTTGATCTTGATTGATTTTAGAATTCCTTTCGACATGGTTTGGATTAATTTCTTCAAATGGGTCAATTTCAAAGGATGGATTGCTTATAGCAGGTTCTTGGACATCATCCTTAGGCATGGGTAGTGGTTCAATATCCTTTTGATCTTTGAGGATTCCTTCACTATCCATAATAATGAGGTTGAGGGATGTTAGTATGTCTTGGGAAAGACCATTGCTAGACCTTGGTGATAGATGTTGATCAAGCTATGGAATAAATTCTTGATATATGTCCTCAAACTCATTAGGTGATGTAGAGGCATTGCCAACATGATCATTGGTCGATGGATCATGGATTATGTCAATAGGATCAAATAATGTCAACACTCCTTGAAATAGATATTTGTAGGAGGGGTCTTGATCATGACTAAAAAATGGCTCTTGATGTATGTTGATTTGATCATTAGATGGGGTAGAAACATCTTCACAGTGCTTATTGATGGATTGATTTTGATCATTGTCTTTAGTAATTATGGTGGAGAGATTGTCATTGTTTTTGACCATAGGATCAAATGATGTTAACGTTTCTTGGATTGGATCATTGTTGGGAGTCATTGGTGAGTTTTTATCATGATTGAAAAGTGGCTCTTGGTGTGTGTTGATTTGATCATTAGGTGAGGTGGAAACATCTTCAATGTGCTCATTAATGGATAGATCTTGATCATTTTTTTCAACAATTGTGGTGGGGAGGTTTTTAATGCAACCTCTAGTGGTTGAACTTTGATTATTGTCCCCAATAGCTATTAGCTTTTGATCAATCAGATCTTGGATGTTATTTTTCAGTCGAATAAAATTTGATGTTGTGTGTCCCTTTGTTTTGTGAAAATCACAAAAGTGCTTCTCATTGCACCTTGGTAGTTTCACCACGGGCTCTTGATAATTCACATAAACGGGGATTTTAATGATATTTTATTCTATCAACCCTTGCATGACCGATTCGATTGGCTCCCCGAGTGGTGTGTATTTTCATTTGTTACCTTGTGAGATTAGTACTATAAATTGACCTTGTGGCGATTGATTTTGGAGATGTGGTGACTGGGTTTGTTTTTGATGTTGTTGATCTTGATATCCAACTTCTTGACATTGAAGATATTCTTCCTAATATGGTTGTGGAGACAACTCAATGCTTTGATGACATGGTTCAACCAATGGAAGAGTGTATTGATTTTGGGGTGGAGATGTCTCTTGGTGATATGAATTGATGATTTTTTTGAGTGTAGCAATTTTGTTTCACAAGATTTGACCTTGACATTCTTGATATGGTTGACTTCGTTGTTTAGCAAGAAGATCTGGAATGCATCCTTGTGTTTTCTTGGGATTGTGGACAAGTTGATTCTGGATAATTCTCTGATTCAGTGTGATGTTTAGATTTGGCATTATAGATTGACTTTGAACATTGTTGTGATTGGGAATCATATTGCCTTGATTTAGGTAACTTTGATTTTGCATGGTGTTACCTTGACCTGGATCCATGCATGGAGTCATTAACATATTGTTTGGACTTTGAACAACATTGGGGGGATTTGCAAGCATATCTATGCCAAAGTTCACCAAGTGTGGATTTGAAATGTTCATGTTCGACAAACTTGTTTTTGGCATGCATGGATTTGGTGGGATAATTTTATTTTGAAAACTCATGCATTGAGTGTTTGGTTGATATATTTGTAGGTTTGGACTTCGATTTAAATCTACCATCGGGAAAGGTGTTCGAAACTTTAGATTGGGCATACTCACATTCGTTGTACTATTGAGGTTTGGTAGAGATAATGATGTCATGCATAAGTGTGAGTTTAGATAATCAATTGGCACTGCGAGACTTGGATAGTTTGGTTGACTCAAATTACTCATGATGTATGAGTCGAGTTTAAACTCCATGTTTTTCTTGTGTTTTGACCTTGTTGACCTCTGAGGGGTTTAGGACCAATGATGAGATGAAGGACGAAAGGGTGAGGGGTATGGGTGTTTAAAATTTTAGGAACTTTGAATCAATGCTAGACTTTACGACTTTTTATTATTTGATTTTGATTGAGGATAGTTTGACTAAGTGTGTGAAGTCAAACAAAGTGATAATGCACTTGTAAACTCTAGGAAGTTGTATTATCCTAGAGTGAACTCGTACACAAGGTGATTTTGGATAACGAACCTGTAAACGCTAGAAAGTTGTGTTATCCTAGAGTAAACTCATACACAAGAGGATAGTTTGACTAAGTGTGTTAAGTCAAACAAAGTGGTTTTGATTTTACCTAGAAGTTTAGCATGATGTTTTCAAAGTTTTCAAAGTTGTTGGTGAAATGGGATTTGATAAATGTTTGGATGGATGAAGTGTTTGACTTGATCCTAGATGATCCTAAGAGGACTTTTTTACTAGACCAAGACATTGAAGAACATGTTTTTCCCTAAGAGTAATGCAAACCAAAATACCAATGTTTTCTCAAAAGACCATATGACAAAAGATAAACTAGCACATGTGTGGGGTTCAATTGGGGTTAATCTTGATTAATGAATTGATTTTTACCACAAACACTTCTTTCTTAGTTTTTTCAAACAGAATGTCCAATGTCTTAATTTTCTTTCATCCCACAAAGTGCATTATGTGGAAATCAAGGAAATCAAGGCCAAGGTTACCTATTGTTGACTTTAGTAATAAAATTGAGATGAAATCCAAATGCTTAGAAGCCTCTAAAGATGAAATCCCTAGGGAAAACATGAGCACTTGAATTTGTCAAAGGTATTTGGTTCCCTAAAAGGTTTGAAATTTTGAAGA
This sequence comes from Sequoiadendron giganteum, assembly GCA_007115665.2. Classification (NCBI taxonomy): domain Eukaryota; kingdom Viridiplantae; phylum Streptophyta; class Pinopsida; order Cupressales; family Cupressaceae; genus Sequoiadendron; species Sequoiadendron giganteum. Next base: position 546,139,127 of record CM021104.1, on the reverse strand, counting down.
TCTTGTGAATGTTTGTTTTCCAATGTTTTAGATCCAAGCAAAGTATTTTGATTCCAATGACATGCACAACCCTAGGCTGAAAAGACAATGTTTGTTGGATTCCCACTTGGATAAATTCAGTTGTGCATATTCAGTGTGGATGATTAAATGCTTGACCACATAGGCTCCCCCTTACAGTGCACTTGCTTCTCTGGTCAGCCAAGCATCAGTACCCAGAAATATCCCATGGTATACTTTTGATCTCTACAACAGAATCACATGTATACATGGGGTGACTTCAAAGGACATGACCTTTTGCACCAATAAATAGAAAGGATTTTGGCCTTTGCTAAACAAGGGATTTTAATTCAGACTTTTTGTTCGTGGAGATTGACCCATGCGGCTTGAGACCATTGCTTCCCTTCTCATCGAGACCAACTGCGTGATACTAGCCTTTGTTCTAGTACCCACTTTTATATCCTGACTTGAAATACTCTTGGCTTTAGAGTGTTACTGGTTGGGTTGTTCCCTTGGGTGAGTACTTTTTCCCACAAGGCAGGCCCTCTAAGATAAAAAAAAAGAAAGCAAAAATATTCGTAGTTCGATCAACCTTCATTTAAAAACAAAGGGAGAGTACACGTAATAGGTTTAATCACACTCGCAAGATGTTAAATTTTAAATCCCAAATCAAAATGTGGAGGCAATCTTTTTGGCATCTTAATATCAGAAAAAAGACTTTTGATTCTCAAGATCATCATGAGGCATGTAAGAAGCGCATATGTCTTTTAGATGATATTATTTTGTGTAAAATATTACAAAACATCAAATGCACATGTTCATTTTAATCCTCAAAGCAGAAAATGAGTTCTTTTTAAGCACCAACTTTGAAGTGTGAGTTTTTTTGTCAAATTTTTAGAACCCAAATTGAAATTTAGTAAGTTTCTAACATTTAGTATTAGCCCAACTTTGAAAAGATCAAATCATTGATTAATTCTAAACCTAAATTGAAAGGTGAGCTGGTTTGAAACATAAAATGAAAGCAAGAATTAGAGCCCTAGATTATAACAACAAGAATTCAAAAACACTTTTTTCAAGTCTTCATTTCAATGTGTGAACTCAAATCTCTTTGGATTTATCTGCCTTGATGAGAAGTAGATCAAATTTATAATTAAGCATGAAGAACTCATCAATAGACTCCACCTTAGAAATCTGCACCCAACAACTTTAAGTTAGCAAAACAAAATCAATTATAGATCGACAACTTTATTTAAATTCAAATAGAAAATTATTTTCCTTTTCCCAAATGGAAAGTACAATGGCCAAGTTCCAACATCAAAAGCCCATCATATCAAGCTGAGACCCCCTTTTCATAAATAGACATCACAATAATTGCAATCAGATTAAATGCAAGTTCAAGTTGCTTTCCATAGCGATGTTAATCTGCACACAAGCTTTTCTAGATTTGCAAAATCCTGTTAAAGATCTTTTATCATTAAATATCTTTATAATTGCTTCAAGAGAGATGTTGAGTAGCCAAAGTTTCAAGTGTATACCAACAAAACAAAGATCTACACCAGGTTGTGGATAAACTGAAACTAGAATATGTAATTGATTTCATATGTTATGTAATCAAATGAAGTGCTAAATATGATTGCCATTTGTAGGATGTTAAAATCTGTAATGCAAGGATTGTATCAGTTAGTGATGGTGCTTGAAAATTATGACAAAGAATCGGTTATGGCCTTCATCACAACTTCGATGCCTGCACAAAAGCATTACCTATACAAAATCATTAATTAGATGAAAGAAGCCCACCGTTCCTGTATATGTTCTCAGCCATTGTCAGAAGAAAAATAAAACACTCATTGTGCTTTAAAATGCCAATTCAAATCACACAGACTAAGCACATAAATTAGTAGTAATTAATGTGTTCCCTCCAATACTTAATGCGTTCCAATGGGATTGACATGCTTTAAAACAGGGAGGCGAATCATCTCAAGTCTACGCGCCTGGCTAGAAATGTTAGAGATTTTGCCAGCTTTAAAGTCATGACGATGTCTCTATTTTATGGCTGTGAATTACCATGCAATCCAATGTAATCACACCAGCCAAGTACATACTAATGAATTCTATAGATGATGATTTATTATAAGTCGTGCATGAAGAATTTAAGATCCTCTTAGAAGTCGTGCATGATGTGTTGAGGAATTAAAGAGTGTACATTAATTAATATGGGAAAAATGCACCTCAAGAGAGATTTGCAGTAAGCAAAGATCACAGAATCAGCCTTGAATGGTCTATTGAGGAGAAGTTGAAAGATACAATAGCCACAATTATACGACAAGAGTGTCGTACTCTGAAAAAATTTATCTTTTTAGTACACCAAGGAAATGATCAAGAAAGTGAAAGTGAAAGATTGAGTTCAAAAAAAAAAAAAACAAGATATCGCTGTCATACAAGGACACCAAAATAAGTTGAACAGTGAAAGATCAACCCCACTTGGCAATAATGTAGCTTTTTCTAAGAGAATTGCAGCTGACATACAACCCAGAATAAATGCTAAAACTTTTCCAAGCTCCTTCCTAAGGACACACCGCCAAACCCACTCTGCAAGCCACAAATTCTTAGAGAGCATTTTCTCTAATAATATATAAAACAACTATCATATACTATGGCATCAAAATGTATGAAAATGTTTGAGCAGATTAACAATTAAGATTGTCTAATCCATTTTTCACGTAATTAGATAATCAATCACTTCAATCAACTTAACCTTTCTATCTACAAGAGCGATTACACTACAAAATGCTTTCACTATTAGAGAAGCTTGTAGAGATAATATTGCTCATTCCGCCCCTGATGTCCATTCTCCTTAGATATAAACTTATTGATTATATGATATATCTCATGCCCCACTAGACATGATTGCATTTAGGTAGATTTCAATCAAAATTACTAGGCCCCTGGTTCTCATCCTATTCTATTGAATGTTTTGAGAGGGTTCATGTTATTAGCTTTATTTGCTCAAGATATTTAGAATATAGGTAGTTAACTACCATGAAATCACTTGAACGTATTGTTCTAGATATTTCAATGGTGTGTTTGGGTTGAAGTTCTAATTCTTATCAGAGCATGGCCTCATGGAAATGTTATCAGTTCTACATGTTCAGGAATTAAATAAAACATTTGATATTTCAAGTTTATCAGTAAAAATTGCACGTTAGTAGATAAATGCTTTCAAGTTTTTAGTGGAGTTCTAAAGGCATATGATCCCAAGTAGCTAAATGGCCCAAGATAAATGGAAAGTTAAATCAAGCATCGAATGGTCAAACCTTAACATGTGGAAAAAATGCAATAACATAGGAAAAGGTGGGAAAATTATCCATCACGTCTAGGTACTGTGCAAGAGAACCAGTGCTAGATTGGAAATACTTAAAGTTGGACTCTGGCTTCCTTCCGCACATGACACATTTACCAACAGGCTTCTATCATAGCCCGCGTACCTCAAATATGCTCACAGAAATTGTACCTTACTCGTAGCATGATTTACTCCACAATATAGTAGCTGATTTTCATTGAAGAAAGGGACCCTAAAAAAGTACCCAAAAAGAGTGATTCAAAGAGAACACAAACATTATAATCAAATATTCAACAAAAAAAATGAAAATCTACTACTGTTTGTAAATAGTTTGTTGTGAAATCATGGTGGGTGCCAGAATGTAAACACTAAACCTGCAAGAACTTGCTCAAACAAAGACAAATGTTAGCATTAGTTTAAACAAGGAAAATATAGTTCTCCCTATGAAATCCTTGATCACATTTAAGATAAGAAAACATGATAACAAAAACATACAAAAAAGGCTTACAAGCATGAAAACTTATCTAAAATGAATCAAACCTTAATCCCATAAGGGGATTGGTGCTCCTTGATGTGAAAAGAGAGCCCTTCCCCAATCCCTGATAAGCAAAAGATGCCAAGATGATGATGCTGAAAATGCAAGAGATTATGCATCAAGCTGGATAGTAGTGTTGTTGTCGTTGTGTTGTAGAAATTCTTTGCATTTATAGATTCACGGTTGGAAGATTGACGAATTTGTATAAATGTGGGATCATTCATGAGCCAATGACAAGATGCCACTTGTCAAGATATGAGAGGATGAGGGTTGTGCACATTTTGGTCAATGTGTCAATTTGAAATTTGAATTTTGATGAAATGACATGTTTCGGGGGATGAAAGAAGAGAGTTAGTGCCAAGTTGACTTGTGTAAGAGACATGTAAGAGCTCATAAATTCCAAGTTGGAGGAAAAGTCTTTTGAGGGGGAGATTCAAATTGGAGGAATATTCCATCTGGATGCCCTTTTCAAATTAAATGGAAGAAATAATAAATCAAATAAATTGTTTTATTGTCCAAGTGGGAAAAGCTAGAGGATGTGACATGAGTTTAGATTAACATTAATCATGATTTAGTTAACTTAAGAGAGGATTAGGTGATTTGACATATTTGATTTAGATTTATGAGTTAAAATAAATCAAAAGGAGATGGAAAATGATTTTAGATTTAGTTAAATAAATATTTTAATTTATTTAGCTAAAGGGGATGATATTAGTGTTAATAATGAATTTATTTAATTTTGTAGAATGAATTTAGGAGATTAATTAAATAAACCTGATTTATTTAATTAGGGAGAATATGATTAAATATGATGTTAAGTTTGCATGTATACACTTTCAAATATTCAATTTCATTTGCTCAACTCCACTTATACGCTGGATCATATATATACAATCTACAAAACCTAGTGACTAAATTAAAGTGTTCACATTTTTCCTAAATTCCTTTAAATCATCTATTCCAATTGCATTTTTTTATGTTTGACATGGAATTGTTAATTTCACTTTCAAATGTTCAAATCCATTCAAGTTCAACTCCACTTATATATGCTAGATCATATATGCAATTTACAAAACCTTGTGAATTTTAAAAAGTTCACAATTTCCCTAAATTCCTTTAAATCATCTATTCCAATTGCATTTTTATATTGGACATGGAATTACATTAGCTTTAGTTTAAAATCTTTGATTTCATTTGTTCAACTCCACTTATATGCCAGATCATATATATGCAATTTACAAAACCTAGTGACTTTTAAAAAGTTCACATTTTGCCTAGATTCCTTTAAATCATCTATTCTAATGCATTTTTATGTTTGACATGGAATTGTTAAGTTCACTTTCAAATATTTGATTTCATTTGTTCAACTCCACTTATATGCTAGATCATATATATATGTAATTTACAAAACCTAGTGACTTTTAAAAAGTTCATAGTTTTCCTAAATTCCTATAAATCATCTATTCCAATTTTTTTTTTATGTTGGACATGGAATTTTTAAGTTCACTTTCAAATTTTTGATTTCATTTTTTCAACTTCATTTATATGCTAGATCATATATGCAGTTTGCAAAACCTTGTGACTTTTAAAAAGTTCACATTTTGCCTAAATTCCTTTAAATCATCTATTCCAATTGCATTTTTATGTTGGACATGGAATTGTTATGTTCACTTTCAAATCTTCAATTTCATTTGTTCAACTCCACTTAAATGCCAGATCATATAGGCAATTTGCAAAACCTAGTGACTTTTAAAAAGTTCACATTTTGCCTAAATTCCTTTAAATCATCTATTCCAATTGCATTTTTATGTTCGACATGGAATTGTTATGTTCACTTTCAAATCTTCAATTTCATTTGTTCAACTCCACTTATATGCTAGATCATATATGCAATTTGCAAAACCTAGTGACTTTTAAGAAGTTCAAATTTTGCCTAAATTCCTTTAAATCATCTATTCCAAGTGCATTTTTATGTTGGACATGGAATTGTTAAGCTCACTTTCAAATATTCGGTTTCATTTGTTCAACTCCACTTATATGCTAGATCATATATGCAATTTACAAAACCTAGTGACTTTTAAAAAGTTCACATTTTCCCTTTAATTCCTTTAAATCATCTTTTCCAATTGCATTTTTATGTTGGACATGAAATTGTTAAGTTCAGTTTCAAATATTTGATTTCCTTTGTTCAACTTCACTTATATGCTAATCATATATGAAATTTATAAAACCCATCGACTTTTAAAAAGTTCACATTTTTCCTAAATTCGATTAAACCATCTATTTGAATTGCATTTTTATGTTGGACATGGAATTGTTAAGCTCACTTGAATCTTTGATTTCATTAATTCAGAAGTTTCTATTTATCATTTATTTTCAATTTTGCATAAATTTATGTTCTATGGAATTCTTAAGTTAAAGAATATTTCATTTCATTTTTTCAAGTAAACTTATAGTGCATCATATGCAATACAAAACATCTAGTAAAACTTTAAAAAATCATTTTTCTTAGAAATTCCTTAAATCATCTATTTGAAATTGCATAAATGTTCCATGAAATTCTTAAGTTCAAGAATAGATTTTATTTCATTTACATTCAACTACACTTATAGCTCATCATATAGATCAATTTCTTTGCATATACAATCAAATTTGAATGTGTATTAGATTATATAGAATTCTTAAGTTGAAGAATAGATTTCATTTCATTTACATTCAACTAGACACTTATAGATCATTGTCTATTTTGAATTATTTGCATGCACAATCAAATTCATGTGTATTAGATTATATGGAATTATTAAGTTCATATAGAATCATATATGCAATTTACATTTAACCTAGAGTGACTTTAAAAATGAACATTTAGCTAAGAATTCCTTATCATCTATTTGTAATTTCATTTTTATGTTCCTTAAATAACATTGAATCTCTTAGGAATTGACCTAGAACTTACATAGTTGCAGTCAAATTATTTCTAATTCTTGACCTACTTAAAGACAAATTCATTTTTATAATTAATTGTACATCCCTCTTTTTAAATTTACAAAGAACAACCATTAGATAGTCGAAATATTTTATTTCTAAGTTTCAATGCTTACAATTAATCAAACTTGATGTTTTCAACATTAATCAAGATTGACTTTAAAGAAAAAATTAATGTGTAACTCTATTTTTAGTCAAGAACATATTTAAGTAAAAAAATAAGGTACAAACTTGCTAAATAAATAAAACCATAATAATGTACGATGTAAATAGATGTAACAAGTGTTCAAACCATAGTAATGTATGAATGTGATGTAAAACATAAATGTATGTAATGTGATGTAAATCATAAAAAGTGTCTCCAACACAATAATCTGATCTCAAACCATAATATTGTAAAACATGTAACACAACTCAAATATATGGATATATAGTATGAATAGAATCATCTAATATCTTCCCTGATCTCTCCCTTGATCCATGTCCTAATCTCGACCGTCATGATCCATCTCCTGATCCAAGCTGACTAGATCCCTGTCCTGATCCCTATCCCATGCCTTGTCCCAAGCCCTGCACAAGTTCAAGTACACATGTAATTTAATCTTTAATACATGCATGTCTACTTATATGTAAAATTATCTAAAACTTACAATGTACAAGTTCAATTTGTTCAAAATTGCATCAATTAATTTAAATTTTTATTATTTAAATGTACCTCTGTTGTATAATGCATTGGATCTCAATAATGCTCCAAATTTCTAAACTCTAACAAATCACCATACTGCTTCAATAATTTTCAAATACATGATTTCAATCAGGAGTTAAAGAACTAGACTTTGAAATAAATTTTATTTAAAATCTATGTACATGTACATAAATTTTTAGAAAATATATATATATATAAATTATTCAAGTACCTATTGTGCATCCTCGATGGCTCTACCAATCCCACTAATATCGCAAGAATACAAAGACACCATAGGGGGATTTGTAGTTGGTACAATATCAGTTCCAAAAATAAGTTGACTATATGTGCCATGGACAAGATCAGGTTCCCTAGTAACCTCGGTGTGATCTAAAACATGTTGAGGACCTGGAAAATATACATGAACAATAGAAACATGATGCACATGGGATCTTGTAGGCTAATGTGGAATATCTTGTGAATTTTCCACCCCGTGGCTCATATGTGTACTAGGATATCACTATCTAATAAAGGCATGTACATTGTCAAGGGGGATCACATGGTCCTCACTGATGACCTGCTAAGCTACTAGTAAATCCTAAATAAACACTACACATATTATGCAGAGTCATGTCACTCATATGGTCAACATCTGAAGAAGTAGGTAGATTGGCATGAATAAATGGATCATAAGATGTAGATGTAGCCTCAATGATAGGAAGGCTAATCCATGGTCGTAATATGTATCTACCAACTCAATAAGATGAAATTTGATGGATCTATGTCATAATAGTGGCAATACTATCAAAAATTTGGGATCTAGTGGAGCATTTTGTTGATTCCCCTGTTGCGACCAATTCCAAATGTTTTGGTAGAACCAAAAGGTTTGGGCCAACTAATGCCCTCTTATTCATGGGTGATGGAAAATCTCTACATCTAAACTCAAGTTTGTTAGAAAAATGGCCTTTCCCTTGCCCAACATGCTCAAGATAAGATGTGTAGTCCACATCTATCTATAAATGAAACTCTATATATAGCTATTTGGTAAAATATTGTGCTAGATCATCATTGTGAGACCATCTTTGATAAGCAACTAACCATTTAGGATATATGAATGGTGCAACAAGCTCATCTACACACCTTGTCACCATATATCCTCTAATTTTATTTTTTCCTCTATAAAAAGGGAACATGGTGTAGACACTCAAAATAATCAACTGACATCATACATCTAATCCCGCTCTAATTAACATCCAATTCCTCTATTAATCAAATAAATCCATTTATTGATTAATTCACTAACATTCATCATACTTGATTAAATAAATCAAATTATTTAATTAAGTCCTAAAGTTCCTCTCATATGATTTAATAAAACAAATTGATTAAATCAAATATCAAAACCCCTAAAATCCTCCAAGTTAATTAATCTGAATTAATTAACCTCTAATCATATTACTCATCCTCTAGCTTTTGACTCAACCTGGGTCAAACCTAAACTCTTGACTAACCCACCCACTTTCACATGAAATTCATTTTAACTAATTATCTAATTATCTCTATTTTCCCTCACAAGGAATATTCCCTCATTAACTCTAATTTTTTGACCTTTTTTTTCCAAACAAATTTCCCCCCAAAATCCCTCAACCATATGCATTTAAGGCCATCTTTCTAATTTCAAACCCACTTAATTACATTTACTTGCACATTCTTCGAAATATGCTCATTCCTCCACCAATCACATGTGGACAAGTGGCCTTCTCTCATTGGTTGGTCTTTTGTCCCACATTCAACCAAATCCTTCAATCTTCAACTCTTGAATCTATAAATACAAGAAATTCTTCCTTCAAAATCACCTACAATCCCAATAATTTTCATTATCATCACTTGCATCTTGGCATCAATATCATTTTGATCTTATCAAGGTTTGGGAAAGGGCCACTTTTCACATCAAAGTAGCACCAATCCACTATGGGATAGGTATGAACTCATGTTTTTTATATGCTTCATTTATCCTTTCTTATTTTTGTAATTTCTTATTTTAGCATAGATCTAACATCATTCAATATCTCATAGGATAATTTGATTTGTTTAGTTTAAACTAACCTATGCTAATGTGTGTGAAGGTTTAAGCTATTTTCCAGATTTAGCTGCTTACACATGGTAGAAATATTTTCTTGTGAAACTATTTTTCCAACATCTCTCCATTTCTCTATGCTAGTAATACTCTTGGTAAGAGACAAATAAAACTTCTAAATGATGATATCATCATAAGGATTGAATGATCAAATCGTCCCAATCATTCATAAAATCTTGTCTCTCATATTGACTAATTTATCTTGATTAGCCAAATTAGGGGAGTTGTGAATTGTTTTATCTAAACATATTAGTGTATTTTCTAATCTACCAATACTCTCCTGATATAAATTTGATCTAGCCTGAGCATGTTTCTTAGAACGAGGAGAATGGTGAGATCCCTCATCAGCCATGATATATATATGTATATAAATAACAAGATCTACATATCATTAAAACAAACTATATGATGTTTAACAAATTTATCAAATTTCAAAACTAAAACATATATTTAAATTACAAATTTACCATGTTTCAAAACTAAAAAAAATTTAAATTGAAAATTTATCAAGTTTTTAAAAAATTTAAAACATTAAATCAACTTGATAGATCTAATGAGATATAAATTTATAGATCTATGAAATAGAACCTTCTACAAGTTAGATAAACATAAGAAATGGAAATTCCAAAGAGACTTGATATATGTATATATGTACATATATGTTGAACAATATGTATATATGTATATGTGTATATATACATATATTTGTAGACATGAAAAACTAACATCATGCATTCCTCGTATTATCATATTTACCCATCAATTAAATAAACCAGGTTTATTTAATTAACCTCCTAAAGTCTCTTCATTTAGTTAAATCACATGTATTTAATTAAATGGCTAATGATTATTATCTCCTTTTATTTTGATTTATTCTAACCCCCTAGTCTAAGTCAAAATGTCACAATCAACTAATCACTAGCTTAATTAATCAAATCCCTGATTAATGCTAAGCCTAACCCATGTCCCATCCTCTAGCTTTTCCCACTTGCACAATAAATCATTTATGTTGATTTATTAAAACCTCTATTTTCCTCACAAAGCATATTCCCAACGAATATGCCCTAATTAACTCCCCTTGTTTGACTTTTTTTGTCCAAACAAATTTCCCCCCAAATCCTTCAACTACATGCATTTAATGTTATTTTCAAATTTCAAATGGGCACATTGGCCAAAAATTGCACAACCATGGCCCATTCACATGGTAATAAGTGGCATGAATCTACTGGTTGGGGATTAGTCCCACATTCCTCAACCTTACCTCTTCTCTCTTCAATCTCACCTATAAATCCAAGGGGATTTCTCCTTCATTGATCATCTACAATTTGAGCATGTTCACTATAGGCAACTTGAGTTCATTTTGCATCTCATTTTCTATCATCTCATTTGGCTTATCAAGGGTTGGGAAAGGGCTACCTTCTACACAAAGAGTAGCACCAATCCAATATGGAATAGGTGTGCACCATGTTGTTTGTGTTTTCAATTAGCTCATTTAGCATTTCTATTTGTTTCAATGTCTTAGTTTAGCATGTCTAACATGGAGTAATATTTCATAAGGGTGTTTGTTTTTGTCATGTTGGTTTGTCAGTATACTAAAATGTGTAGATTTGACATCCTATTAAGTTTGTGATTTTGCATATATTTCTTGGATATGGATATGTGATTATATCAGTGCTTTCTTTTGGGATTTTGTTGAAAACCAAGCTTAATGTTGATTGGTCAAATTGATGGATTGATAGTTTGACTAAGTGTGTCAAGTCAAACAAAAGTGATAATGCACTTGTAAACTCTAGGAAGTTGTGTTATCCTAGAGTAAACTTGTACATAAGAGGATGGTTTGACTATGTGTTAAGTCAAACAAAGTGATTTTATTGGATTCGATTTATTAAGATTGATGATTTGATGTGATGCTGACGTGCACATTAGATGCGACTGATATGAATTATTTGGATTTTTGGCCCACAAATGCTTGACCAATTTGATTTTACGTCTGCCAATGTTGGGATCACCACATAAGTTGGAGGATATAGATCAAGATTTATTCACGACACGAGTTGCAAATATCTACCCCCAGTGTCTAGTAATGTTTGAATGACCATGGGTGGATTCTTGGATTCTTGGATATGAATTATCTTGCGATAAGATAAGGGTGTACAAATAGAGGATTCTCGTTTGGATAATGCTTCAAGGATCAGTTAATGTTGGGTAGGATAGGATCAATGAAAATGACCCATGTCAAGATGTTTACCACAAGCAAGTGTAAAGTGTGCTCCAAAATTTTATCAAGATAATGCAGATAGATGGTAATGGGTTGGATAAACGGTTCATGGATGATATGGTTGGGATGCTGGAATTATTATGGATATGATAAGATGCTTTCTCCTGAACTGGCATACGCAGATGCTTGATTCTACACATGATGCTTGTTTGCCAGGTTTTCATCATGGTACCTATCCAAAGTGCCACTGAAGCGGTTTTCGCTAGAGGACGATTTTTAGTTTTATTATTTTCAATCCTTTTTCTGATTTTTATTTTATTTTTATAATTTTTGATTTTTTTATATTTTTTGTGAGATTTTAAGCTAATGTTGAATCACCTTGTACTCCTTCCATTGATTCTTTTTTCATAATGTGCCATTGATATCCTACTTGAAGAAGTTACTTTGCCAAGATATGTGCACTTGAAAGCAAATTTTGAGAGATATGTTCTGCTTTGCTGATACTAGATTTAACTCCGTCTTTGTGTGCACATCATGATAGAGTGCCTTCTTAATCCTTTTGATGAAGGGTCATTGCTAACACATGATCAATGAAAGAATTGGATATCATGTGTGGAGGTGTGGATGGTGGAGTGTGCTTAGGAATAAAAGATGGATAGGTTGACAGTTTGGAACCTTAGACTCTCCAAACTTGGGAAGATGAGAAATGATAGGTGGATACGGAAGTGTGTGTGGAATTAGGACCAACATCTTGATATGCTTTGTACGTCACTTCAGAAGCCTCCTTTTTTCTTTGTGGACATCTTCGATGGATAATTTTCCCTTTTTTATTTTTCCGCATAGTTTCTTTGAATAATGGAGTTTGATAGGGATCATATTTCTTTGTATTTTTTGGTATCCATATGTATTTTATTTGTCCAATATGCTTCTTAGTTTATTTTTATTTCATGACATTTTTCATGCTTTGATTCAAATCTTTCTTTTGATGTTGGTCCCAATTCATGGATGCGGTGATGGGTGGATGAAGATTTGTGACATGGTGGGTTGTAGTATTGGCATTAGTTTCATCATAAGGATCCTTCGTGCTCCCTATATTGATGTTTGCTTGAGATGAAGTTGCCCCCAATTTTATAGTATCACTAATATGTTATATCCCTTAGTTGTCGAATAACCAAGACCTTGATACTTAGGATTGGCAATAATTTGTACTGGTTCTAGGATACCCTCTTCATGTAGGCCTAATCCTTGGCCTTGATAATTCATCTGATGAAATTTTCTATTTGTAATAGGATATGATTTATCTTGGAAACAAGGTGATAATCCTTCTTTGTTATGTGGTGGATCTCCAAAAGTGACAACTTCTTTATTGATAATATAGATTTCTCTAAGAAAGGTAAGTGATCCAAGTTTATAAGTGATAGGATCCTCCACATGTGGGATGAATGCCTGATTGATATCTTTTCCTTGATCTTGTGAGATATCAAATTTTAATTCTTCTTCAAGAAGTGTCGAAGATTCACTGTAAAATTCGTCCTCATGATTCATTCTTGATATTCTTTCATATGATGTTTTTGATTCACAACTTATGTAGAATCCTTCTTCATGATCTCTTTCTGCTAGGTTTCCACAAGATGTTTCTGATTCACAACTTCTGTACAAGTCTTCTTCATGATTTTTTTCTGCTATGTCTCCAAATTTTTCTACATCTTGGTCTTGTGTACAAATGTTAAGAGTAGGAGACTGTTGTTCCTTGGTAATGATGTCAAGAGTGTGAGACTTTTGTTTTGATTGAAGATCATCTGCATGTCCATCCATAGAAAGCACCTCATGGGTAGATGGAGGAATATGTGATATATGGATATGATCATCATTTGTGACATCTTGTATAGATAGAAGAGTTCCCATTAGATCATTGTATTATCTCAGAGATATGAATTTCTAATCTTGAATGATTTCAGAATTTATTTCATCATGCTTTGGATCAAGCTCTTAACATGGGTCATTTTCAAAGGATGGATTGCTTATAGTGGGTTCTTGGACATCGTTCTTAGGCATGGAAAGTGGCTCAATATTCTTTTGATCTTTGAGGATTCCTTCACTATCCGTAATCATGAGGTCGAGGGATGTCAATATGTTGTTGGAAGGGCCATTGCTAGACCTTGATGGAAGATGTTTATCATGCTTTGAAATACGTTCTTGAGATATGTCCTCTAATTCGTTAAGTGATGTAGAGATATTGTCAACATAATTATTGGTCGATGGATCATGGATTATGTCAATAGGATCAAATAATGTTAACACATCTTGAAATAGATCACTAAAAAGTGGTTCTTGATGAATGTTGATTTGATCAATGGATGGGGTAGACATATCTTCATAGTGATCATTGATGGATTGATTTTGATCATTTTCTTTAGCAGTAATGGTGGATATATTGTCAATATTTTCAAGCATAGGATCAAATGATGTTAACGTTTCTTGGACTGGATCATTGTTGGGTATTGTTGGTGGATTTTGATCATGATTGAAAAGTGGCTCTTGGTGTGTCTTGATTTGATCATTGGTTGAGTTGGAAACAACTTCGATGTGCTCATTAATGGATAGATCTTGATCATTATTTTCCCCAATTGTGGAGGAGAGATTGTTAATGCTAGCACTATTGGTTGATTTTTGATTGTTGTCCCCAATAACTATTAGCTTTTGATCAATCAAGTCTTGAATGATATTTTTGAGTCAAATACAATCTGATGTTGTGTGTCCCTTTACTTTGTGAAAATCACAAAAGTGCTTCTCATCATACCCTAGTGGTTTCACCATGGGCTCTTGATAATTCACATAAATGAGGACTTTAATGAGATTTTCTTGTATCAACCGTTTCATGACCAATTCAATTGGTTCCCCAAGTGGTGTGTATTTTCATTTGTTACCTTGTGGGATTTGCACTTTAAATTGACCTCATGGAGATTGATTTTGGAGATGTGGTGATTGAGTTTGTTGTTGATGTCGTTGATCTTGATATCCAATTTCTTGACATTGGAGATATTTTTCTTGATGTGATTATGGAGAAAACTCGATGCTTTGATGACATGGTTCAACTAATGGAATAGTGTATTGATTTTGGGGTGGAGATGTCTCTTGGTGATATGAATCAATGAGTTTTTTGAATGTAGCAATTTTGTTTCGTAAGATTTGACCTTGACATTCTTGATATGGTTGACTTGGTTTTTGAGAAAGCATTTTTGGCATGTATACTTGTGGTGTTTGCATGGAATCATGGATGGGTTGATCTTGAACAATGTTCTGATTTGGTATGATGTTTTGATTTTGCATTATAGGTTGAATTTTGAACATTGTTGTGGTTGAGAATCATATTTCCTTGATTTAGGTAACTTTTATTTTGCATGGTGTTACCTTGACTTCGATCCATATCTATCCCAAATTTTACCAAGTATGGATTTGAAATGTTCATGTTTGGCAAACTTTTATTTGGCATGTATGGATTTGGTGGGATAATGTGGTTTGGAATAAGACTCATGCATTGACTGTTTGGTTGATAGATTTGTAGGTTTGGACATGGATTTAAATCTACCATCGGGAAAGGTGTTCCAAAATTTAGATTGGGCATACTCACATTCATTGTACTTTTGAGGTTTGGAGGAGATAATGATGTTATGCCTAAATGTGAGTTTCGATAATCAATTAGCATTGCAATACTTGGATAGTTTGGTTGACTTGGATTACTCATGATGTATGAATCGAGTTTAAATTCCATATTCCTCTTGTGTTTTGACCTTGTTGACCTCTGAGAGGTTTAGGACCAATGATGAGATGAAGGATGAAAGGAGTGAGAGATATAGGTGTTTAAACTTTAGGAACTTTGGATCAATGCTAGACTTTAGGACTTGATTTGATATGATTTGGAATAAGGATAGTTTGAATAAGTGTGTTAAGTGAAACAAGGTGATAATGGATTGGATAATTTGACTAAGTGTGTTAAGTCAAACAAAATGATAATGAACTTGTAAACCCTAGGAAGTTGTGTTATCCTAGAGTAAACTCGTACATAAGAGGATAATTTGGCTAAGTGTGTTAAGCCAAACAAGGTGATATTGAACTTGTAAATCTTAGGAAGTTTTGTTATCCTAGAGGTGAATTCACTCAAGAGGATTGATAATTTGACTAAGTGTGTTAAGTCAAACAAGGTGATGTTCATTTTTCCTAAAATTCTAGAATAACTCATGTTTTCAAAGTTTCCAAAAGTTTGTTGGTGAGATGGGATTTGATTGATTTTTGAAATGGGTGAAGTGTTTGACTTGATCCTAGATGAACCTAAGAGGAGTTGTTTACAAGATCAAGGTTTTGAAGAACATACTTTTCCCTAGGAGTAATTCAAACCAAAAGACCAATATTTGCATGAAAACCATATGACCCAAAAGAGAACAAGCACATGTGTGGTTCAATTGTCTATTATCTTGCTTAGATTTGGTTCCTTTTGACACAAGCACTTTCTTTATTATGTTTTTCAAACTGAATATCTAATGGCCCACTTTCTTTTCATCCCACAAGGTCCATTATGTAGAAATCAAGGAAATTAGGGAAAAATTTTCCTAGTGTTGACTTTGGGAGAAACAAATTGAGATGTCTGAATGTTTAGATGCCTTCTAGAGATAAGAACCCCTGGGGACAAGCAGTAACATGTGGATACCTCCAAGGTATTTTTTCTTCCAAAGGTTTTGAAATTCTGATGATTCATTAAATGTCTATTTTCCACTGTTTTGGATCCAAGCAAAGTGTTTTCGATTCCAATAACATGCACAACCCTAGGCTGAAAAGACAGTATTTTTTGGGTTCCCACTTGGATAAATCTAGCTATGCATATTCAGTGTGGATGATTAGATGCTTGATCACACTAGCTCCCCCTTACAGTGCACTCACTTCTCAGGTCAGCCAAGCATTAGTACCCATTAATCTCCCATGGCATACTTATCATCTCTACAAAAAAATCATATGTATATGTGGTGTCACTTCAAAGGACATGATCTTTTGCACCAACAAATAGATAGGATTTTGGCCTTTGCTAAACAAGGGCTTTTAATTCGTACTTTTCGTTCGTGGAGATTGACCCATGCGGCGAGAGACCATTTTTGCCCTTCTCATCAGAGCCAACCATGTGATACTGGCTTGTGTTCCAGTAACCACTTTTATATCCCGGTTGGAAATACTCTTGGCTTTAGAGTGTTATCGGTTGGTTCATTCCCTTGGTTGATTACTTTTCCCACAAGGCAGGCCCTCTAAAGGTGCGCAATAGCGAGTAAATGCATTCCTAGCTCAATCATCTTTGTTTGCGTGAACAAAGAGAGAATACTCGCAATTCCTTTTTCTCATACTAGACAAGTTTGTTCAATTTTAAACCCAAATAAAAATCTTGAGGCAATCTTTTTAACAACTTAATATCACAAACAAACTTTTGATACCCAAAATCTCTGTGAGGCACGAGAGAAGCGCATACGTCTTTTCAATGATATTACTTTGTAAAAGAGATTACAAAACATGAAAAAAAACATTCATTTTAGACCTCAAAGTAGTGATGTGTTCATTTTATAGCACAAAAATGAATTGTGAAGTTGATTGTTCAGTTTTTAGACCAAATTGAAATTCTAGTAAGTGTTTCTAAGGTTCAATTTTAACCCTTTGTAGCAAAAACGAAATCTTTTGTAGTGTTCTTTTTAGAATCCAAAAAGTAAGTTGGTCTAAAATATAAAAGTAAAGAATATAATGGAAGCTCAAGATTATAATAAGCATTAAAAAATTATTTTCTCAAGTTTGAGTTCAAGTCTCCAACTCAAATATGCTTGTTTTTACTTAAGTCCAATGTCTGGTTTCAATGCCAACCGATTCTTTATGTAGAACTTTTGAATCATACCTATTGCATGAGCTGATCTTGTGAAAAATATAATAAAGAATTTGCAGACATTTTTAATGCATTAATTACTTGATCTCCACTCTAAGAAAGAAAAACAAGGATTAAATTAAAAAATTTACGTTGTCATACAAGGACACTAAAGTAAATTGAGAAAAATAAATGCATCCAGACTAGACATAGAGAGAGAAATTTAGCACTAGTTTCGATGACCCTTTGTAAATAAATGGAAGGCACAAATTCAAGAGACACAGTTGGATTATAAACCAACTCCTTTTGGCTTATAAATCGGCTTCGAGCTCTCCTCCACATGTGAGTGCTTCCTGCGACTATGATCAATCAATCCAAACTTATGTCTAGATCATACAAAAATAAAAGGGACTGATTTTATTAAAACCCAACTAGAACAAAAATAAAGAAAGCCTTCCAACAACATTTACTAGCCTATGTTGCATTCATCTTTCATACCTATTCGACATTTGACAGACCACAAAAATCGCACACTCTAACAAGACAAAAATGGGTTTGTTGAAAATGCCTTAGACACATAATAATAGGGGGAACTTGCAGATAAAGAGCTTTTGATGTTTGGCTCACAACAGAGGAAAAAATCGTGCCCTCCAATTAATGCAAATCCTAGGATTTCATGGTTGTGAATTGAGAAAGTCTTTAAAGTTTAGTTTGCCAAGATCTTTGTTTCTATGATAAGGAGATTCCACACTTTATTGAGCAAGGGTCTGGTTATAGTATTGAAGCCATTTCTCATGAGTTGTAGAAATATAGCAACATCTACTAGATTTTATTGATGCACAAACAAATGCTATGTCATTTTTGGCACATAAAAAATGACAGTCCCAATCTGTCTAGTGAAGTATTGTTGACCATGGCAATGAGAGATTTTTTTTTTTTTTATCAAAATTTGTTGCAACGTAGTAGATATATCCAACCATCCTTTATTGCATAGTCTGTTAGCAACTAAGAAATAAATATCAATTGTGTGCCAATAGAACAAAGACACCAACAGTGATGACCATACAATGAAATTAGTAATGAGTTCGCAGGAGTTATCAATGTAACCAAGTTGCGGAAGCAAAGACAAGACACTTTACTGTTTGACCTGACGCCTCAAGAAAATTCCAATTTAATGTATGAAATAAATACTAATGTAATGCACACCACATAAAGATGCCTACATAAAGATGCCATGAAAGATGACTCTCCACAAGTAAACAAAAAAAAATCTTTCAAATTTCACATATGGATTGAGATAATGAAGCTTTTATAGATGGACTATATATCTTCATTATCTTCTTCTGGCACTGGATTTGCAATGTATGTGGAATTGGATTTGCCACTCGAAGGTGACGTTGGTCAATGATAAAATGCAATTGTGTTTCTTCTATCTCTGCTCTATTAGCTACTTATGCTCATTCCTTTCTACGAATGCTCCTAGGTCTCGACCGGGGCCCTACCATCTAATCACAACTCAATCTACAACAATTGGATATAAATCTAGGCTTGATTGGAGGTGATGTTTCTTGATCCATGGTGAATGTTATGATTAAAGTTGATGTGATCGGTAGATGAAAGATCAATGTAATTGGTAGGTGAGAGATTAGCTAATATATACCACTAAATGGCTTTCAGAAGGACAAATGAACAAGTTGCATTTAAAAAAAATCAAGTTAATTCAATTGGCAGGTGTGAACCAAAGTCCTCAACCTTTGCTAATGCTATAGCCAAGCCCAACGATTTGAAGAAATATAGAAGCAACCTGAATGTTGTGCATCAAAAAACTATAACATATCTGAGAAATGCTAAACCACTTGAATGTTTCTAATGAATGCGCATTAAATAAAATTACAAAATATCTAAGAAATGCGACTTTTCAAACTCAACTAATAAGCTCTCAACCACTTGACAATTGTATTACGTTTGAGAATTAGCACAAACTTCAAAATTTTCTTTCGCCTGATGCTCTAGCCTTGATTTTCTTTAAATGAAACCTGTAACTATAGTAGAATTTGGACGGTTGAATGCTCAATGGTAGATTTTGCTTCTAGAATCTTTAAAAAAATAGGCCACTTGTTTGTATTATAATTTTCCTTGCTTTGACATACGCATTAAAGGAAGATGATGCAAATAAAAGACAATTTCAAAGTTGTTTTATAGAATAAAAAGTATATTAAGCACCAATACATCCAAAGCGTTAGAGACAAATGAATCAATCAATAACATGCTGGAAGTGAAGAGAAAAACATCAAAGTTGAAAGGAGTTAGAAAATAAAAATGCTCAAGTAAGTCATCCTGCATATTACATTCCACGTCCAAATTCAGTATAACACACAATTGCTAATTGTTAGTTTATCCAAATAAGTCCTAAGTTTCCCATAGAAAACATTAAAATGCCAACTTCCGGCATTGAAATCTCCCTTCTTGGCTGTGATAGATCACATAAAACCATTTAACAAAACTCATCAAACCCTCATGTCAGTCCTTACACAAACACTCATAGATATTTAAAAATTATATAGAAATCATGAAATCATGCCTAACTATGAGTGAGCCTCTGACTTGTCACGAAATCATAACTAAAACAAAAAATTGCAAGTGCTCCTTCGTGTAAGAAAATAACACTTTTGAAATACAACTGTAACAAATAAAAACCAAGTAAATGAAGTCAAGATGTTGGCTGCAACCCTCCTTCTAGTGCCATTCGTAGATGTAAAAATCTGCATGCATACTTAAACCATTTCATATTGTTAGCATAAGTTAGTTTAAATCAACAAACTCAACATCCCTATGAAATACAGAATCATGTTAAACAATGCAACTAATGAAAACAATGCAAAAACATGAATCATTCCTATCCCATATTGGATTGGTGCCCCTTTGGTATGTGAAGGAGCCCTTTCCCAATCCTTGATAAGCTTGAATGAAGATGATAGACAAAGAGATGCAAATTGAACTCAAGTTGCCTATAGTGAACATGCTCAAATTGTAGATGATCAATGAAGGAGAAAACCCCTTGGATTTATAGGTGAGATCGAAGAGAGAAGAGGCAAGGTTGAGGACTGTGGGACTAATCCCCAACCAGTAGATTCATGCCACTTTTCATCATGTGAATGGGCTATGGTTGTGCAATTTTTGGCCATTGTGCCCATTTGAAATTTGAAAATAGCATTAAATGCATGTAGTTGAAGGATTTGGGGGAAAATTTGTTTGGATAAAAAAAAGTCAAACAAGGGGAGTTAATGAGGGCATATTCCTTGGGAATATGCTTTGTGAGGAAAATAGAGGTTTTAATAAATCAACATAAATGATTTATTGTGCAAGTGGGAAAAGCTAGAGGATGGGACATGGGTTAGGCTTAACATTAATCATGGATTTTATTAATTAAGCTAGTGATTAGTTGATTGTGAAATTTTGACTTAGACTAGTGGGTTCGAATAAATCAAAATGAGAGGAGATAATGATCATTAGCCATTTAATTAAATACAAGTGATTTAACTAAATGAAGAGACTTTAGGAGGTTAATTAAATAAACGTGGTTTATTTAATTGATGGGTGAATATGATAATACGAGGAATGCATGATGTTAGTTTTGCATGTCTACAATATGTATATGTATATATACATATATGTATATGTGTACACATGCACATGTATGTAAATACATGTGCATGTGTGTGCATGTGTATGTATACATATGTGTATATATGTATGTATATATATATGTGTACATGTATGAAATATGTATATATATATGTATATGTGTATGTATGTATAAATATATGTATGTACTTGCACATATACATACATAAAAACACATATGTATACATGCACACATATACACATGCATAGACATATATGTATACAGACATATATAGATACAAGTACATGTATCTATAAATACATGCATACATACATATACATATATGTACATGTAACTACATATACATATGTATGTATATATGCATACATATATATACACATACATACATATACATACACACATACACATATGCATACATACATATGTACACATACATACATATACATAAATACATATATATACATATACATGCATGTACATACACATATGTACATCCATACATACACACATACACATATGCATACATACATACAAACACATATATGCATGCATACATACATACATATATACATATACATTTACACATGTACACATATGTTCATACATACATATACATACATACATTTACACATGTACATATACATATGTATGTATATATGCATACATACATACACACATACATATATATATATGCATACATGTATAGATCCATGCATACATACATATACATATTTATACATACATGCACATGCATACAAACATACATTTACATATGTATGTACATATACATATGTACACCCATACATACATGTAAGATTAAGATTAGGGTTATTTATTTAGAGGTAGGTTAGGTAACCTAGTTATAATTTAATTAAGGTCCAATCATGGTTAGAGATCAATCAAGGTCGGGCAAGATTGAAATAAGGTCAAAGTTAATTTTAGGGTTAAGGTTAAAGTTCAAATAGGGTTAGATGAATGGACAAGGGGTATATTTTATCTTATCATTTGTGCACTCATTGAATATGATAATTTTCTACATAATATAGATAGTAAGAAATTGCTACTACCATAGTCTATTTTTTATCTCTTTGGAGGGTTTATAGGATAAACATATAGTGTTCTTAATTCTTCTCTCTTCCTCTCTTGACTGCTATTTAATTTCCAATCAAGTAGCATAGTATAATTTCTTATTTCATAAATTCTACAAGCTTGGGCTTGAATTAAGAATCAAACACTATTGTACTTTTAGCAACATCGATACATTAGTGCAATGATAGTATATGCATATTCTTTGAATCTAAACATAGCTCTAAAAGTTGTCTTTCATTATCTAGTTGAGCACAAATCATCTAGATTTGAACATACATAAATGCGTCAATTAATCAAATATAATGTATTGTTTGTTTTTAGCAGCAAGTATAACAATTCTTATGTTTTTATAGGGATTCTCTAAGAATCCCTTAGTTCTTACCTGTAAATGATATATATTGTAGATACATACCTCAAGAATGACCTTAGCAGATGATGTTAATCTAGAAGAATTTGTAATGACTAAGGATAAGAAAATTATTACTTGCTAATGGTATATTTTGTAGATACATACCTCAAGAATTACCTTAGTAGATGATGTTAATCTAGAAGAATTTGTAATGACTAAGGATAAGTTTTTTGGAGAAGATATAAAATAGAAATGTTAACTCATATTGAAATGTTAGTAAATTTAGTGATTGTCTCATATGACTTGAATTTAATGAGATGTTTGAAGTTTCTACTTGAAATGAAGCAAATAATGTTAATCTAGAAGAATTTGTAATGACTAAAGATGAGTTTTATGGAGCAGATATAAAACAAAAATTCCAACTGATATAGAAATGTTAGCATTTATTGATTGTCTCATAGGACTTGAATTTAATGAGGGGCTTGAAGTTTTCTACCTGCATTGGTGGGGAAAATTTGCTAATTTGCATCTTATTGTAAAATCTCAAGGTTGAATAATCTACAAACATTATTATATTTGTATGTTCCATCTCTAGCCTAGCTCTAGTGTTAGACTATACTTTTCTAATAAATCAGATACTTAGTGTGCCACCAAAAATTGTATACCTTGGCACTTTTTCACTCATTTTGGCCTTTTCCATTGGGATTTTCCTTGTTTTACCTTGATTCAATCTTGTAAGCTTGCAATTCAACAATAATCTAACAATGTTTTACTCAGGTGTTGTGAAGTGTTGTAACACATTTCCTCACCTTCATTAAGACCCTTTCAACATAATTCACCTAAACAACAGCCTTTTACCCCTTTCCACGCCTTGTACCAAGGTGTTGTAAAGTGTTGTAAGACATTTTCACCCTTTCCTAGGCTTGTCATCCACTAATTAACCCTTTTCAATGCTAATTTTGTCCCCTTTATGTACTTTTAGGCTTGATTAAAGTGTGTTTCGGGAGGCAAGGCTAATAAACCTCATTAATCGATATTTTATTCCCGAAAACCACTTGGATTTGCCCAAGTGGACTAGGTCGCCACTTTGGGAAACCTAGTCCTTTTAGGCATAAAATTTAAAATTAAAAAATAAATCTTGTGGGAATTTTCCCCCAAAACCCTAAGGTCGGCCTATTATGAGTCATTTTAAAGAAAATTAGGGTTTTACATGTACAAATAAGGGTTTTCATCCTCATTTTTCCCCCTAACAAGTTCATTTTTTCACTCTCACTCTTCTTGACAAACACTCTCACACTCAAAATTTCCTAAGAAATCATTCAAGCACAAGGCACTTCAAGCATTCTTCATCAGAGTTGATTCATGCATGTTACAAACATCTTCAACAAAGGATTTGGTAAGTGTTGGTATTTGTTTCATCATTCAATCTTCCATTCCTTACATTATATTTCATTTAGATTTGATTATCAAAATGGGGTTTGACTAAGGCAAAGCCCTAATCTCTAACCCTAACCCTTGAATCTTCTTTGCATGTGTGATTTGCAAGTGTTTGTATGCAGGTGTGTGAAGAAGAAAGGTGTTAGAAATTCACTCTCAATCCATTAAAAGAACCCAAGTGAACAAAACCCTAGTTCCAGCTTGGAGGCCTCTTTTTGCCTGTTTTCAATGGAATCTGAACTAGATATCTGTTGGGATCTAAAGTGCAGATCAAGGACTCCAATCTCCTCTTTTAGACTCCCAAAAACCCAAAAGAGGACTAGGTCGGCCATAATGGTGACCTAGTCCGTTTGAGCTTTTCTTTTGGGAATTTTCACATTTGTAGGTACCCATTTGACAGAAACCTATTCCGACAAACTTTCTGGGGAAGAGGACTAGGTCACCCAACTTGGCAGGAATGTCCCTATGAATATTTCAAACATTTTCTAGAGGATTTCAGGGCCTTTCATCTGCAACATCTCATTTCCAAGTGCATAAGTCCTGAAATTTCTATTTACATTTTGTATTGCATACATTTTAGGTCATTTAGGTTAGCTCAGATTAGTTTACATTTAATCTGTTTACATTTCATAGATAGTTAATCTCATTTTAGTTTTAGCCACACCATACACACACATAACACAAACCCAATCATCAATCTAGCCCCTACCCTTCCTTTGAATGCAATCCCCCAAAGCATATATCACTAAGGTGAAAGAGAGCTATTCCTAAACCAAGAGCTCCTAGGGTGAAAAAACCTAGGAGCCTAGTAAAGGGAATCCTCTTTCCCTTGTTAGCATATTCTTTTGTTGGTTCACTTAGATTTGTTATGAGAAAGTCTCTTAAATGCCAACAAAGACATTTTTTGTATCAACATTTCAACATGCGCATGAATGTGTAAGATATCCATGAAGGCATGAAGGATATAATAAACCTCCATAAAATAGAAAAGAGATAGTGACATGAGGAGGGGATCCATCACTCTTTTGAAGTTTTCTCCTACTTTGGGTTCTCTAGGTCATAGCCTGTGTTTACTCCCTTTTTGCATGTTCTATCTTTCAATTTTACTGAAATATTATTCTTTAATTTATATTTTCACATAACAATAATGAAAGTAAAACAAGGATTGTTTTTCTTAACTTTTGTATAGAAATCAGAAATTTAATCACTCAAATCAATATTGCAATAGATAATATGGGTAAATGCAAGAATACGAGTCCACGAAACATGGAAGTTTTTTCCTTAGACAAATCCTAGAAATTGTCTTCAAGAAAATAAGATCGAGTTTAGGTCTAGGGTCCAGAGTCGAAAACAGGATCCCCTTTTTTTTAAAATGGGATCCCATTTCTTAAGAAATGATATTTTTTAAAGAAATGAGATCTCATTTTTTAAGAAACAGGATCCTATTTTTTAAGAAATAGGGTCCTATTTTTTAAGAAACAGGATCCTATTTTTTAAGAAATGGGATCCTATTTTTTAAGAAACAGGATCCTATTTTTTAAGAAATGGGATCCCATTTTTTAAGAAGCGGGATCTCGTTTTCTAAGAAATGGGATCCTGTTTCTTAAAAAATAGGAAGTCATTTTAAAATAGGTTGTTAAAAATGGGATCCCATTCTATTTTTTAAGAAACGAGATCTTGTTTCTTATAAAATAGGATCTCATTTCAAAATACATCGTTAAGAAATGGGATCACATTTTTTAATGGCCTGTTTCATAAAAGAAACATTTTTTATACTTTTAATAAATAGATCCCATTTTGGAAAACAACTCCCAATTTATAGAATAGGATCTCATTTTCAAAACGGGATCCCTTTTCATTTAAGTATAAAAAAATTATATTTTTATGAAAGGGGATCTCATTTTAGAATGGGATCCCGTTTTTAAAAAAAAAAAAATTAATCGAGTTTTTTCATTGTTTTTTTGTTTAAGAAAATTCTTGGGGACCCGAATCTAGGCCCTCGACCTAGTTTGACCTTCAAGTTGAAGGTCCTAGAAATGTCACAAGAAAATAATGACTTTGGGCATTTGTTTGAAGACCTTTTTTGCAAAATGTTTTGTCGAAATTAAAACCCATTATAAATGAGACAATGTAGATTCCAAATATGTAAAAAAAATTACAGTTGGATAATTTTTTTTAATTTTTTAATTATTTTCTGATGAAATAGATCGATAAACTTGAATTATCAAGGTTTTTGAGTATTTTAATAAAATTGTATTAACATATTCTTTTGAAAAAAAAAATGTACAAAAGCGTACTTCAAACAATTCTTTTCAATTTAAAACAAAATAAAAAAAGATAATTTTAGGTCATCTTATGTGTGACGTACATGACGATTTTTCAAAACACCAAATATGGCCAATAATAAATTAACAAAAAGATATTCAATAAAAAATTACAAAAAAATATGGAAAGTGTGCTTTAGTGAGTTACAAATCTTTTCCCAAAAGGATTTAGAAAAATATTATTATTTAGGTCAAAATATGGATGATGTACAGATGCATGGTATGCTAAAAAAAAGTGACTTCTAAACAATGGTTTTTAGAAACACTTATATTTGAAAATAAATCTGTATCATCTGGGTATTGAAATAAATTACATATTTGGAAACTAGACTTTCAGTACTGCATTTTATAATTTTTAAAATTCCATCTCTAAATGCTTCAAATTTTAAGGTCAAATGTGTCGAATTCTAAAAATTAGGGAAAACTCTTCCACTAAATGTCCAAAAAGTGGACTCAACTTCGTGTGCACACCCATATTCCTATAGGTGAATTATGTAGTGGACCATCCACACTAAGAACATTAGTTTCTCAAAGGATCAACAAAATTTCCAATGAAAAGGAGAACTAGTAGTTACAGGTCTTGGGTCTTAAGGGTAAACTCTATTATGATAATGGTGTATTCATTGGTGCATGTGACTAATAGTAAAGGTCAAGATTGGTCTGAGTTCATCAACTTCGAGTGATTTTGAAATCAAACTTTTTAGTATGTATTTTGGTTCATTTGTATCTTGTTTGTCTCATTGGCAAGTTTAGTAGGTTGTAGCATTGATAATAAGATAGTATTGTTTTACTCTATTTTAGTTTTTTCTTGTATCATCTTCATTTTTTCTCAAAAATCAATCATATCAAATCATAACATCAGCATATGTGTTTGGGTGGCAAGGGCTAAGCCTCTAAACACATACAATAGGCCTACTGCTCCTTTTCAAACACCAAGTGGGACAACACCAAGAGGAAATCAAACAAAAGGGCCTCTCCAACATTATTCCCTAGATTAATTGTGACAACACCAAAAGGTATGATTTCCTGAATAATCAATTTGAATCATAGCTTGATTAGCATAAAATCTATGATTGATATCACTACCATTCAAGGGTTTATATCACTTGAACTAGACACCTAAAAAAAAAACTTGCACTATCACTAGTGGTGAGGGTTTCTTTGTAAAAAATATATTAAAAATATTGTCATTTATGGTTTTATAGTTTTATGTTCAATTCTTCAAGCCAAAAACACAATACATGCTACATTCATGTACATTATTGCCAAAATAAAAACATGCACTACCTAAACCGAATT
Source organism: Sequoiadendron giganteum (assembly GCA_007115665.2). Classification (NCBI taxonomy): domain Eukaryota; kingdom Viridiplantae; phylum Streptophyta; class Pinopsida; order Cupressales; family Cupressaceae; genus Sequoiadendron; species Sequoiadendron giganteum. The sequence continues at coordinate 546,111,196 of CM021104.1, read as the reverse complement.
TCAATACATTTATTTCACATAAAATATATAAAATCATATCGCCACTATTGTGTGTCTTTCATACACTACGAGTTGTCTGAAAAATTCCTTTTGGCTTAAACAAAATCAAACCCCACACTACCACACATGACCCACCAAAATCACACAAGGACAACGTTGTGCAAAGAGGATGAGAAGAGTAATGAAACTTGGTGTATGATTTCATTTTATAGAAGCTCAAACCCTAGCTCATCCAAAACACTCTTGCCTACAATACTTCCACTCGAACAAGCAAAAATGGTTTGGCCCTCTTTTTTTTAATTTTATAACTTGCCATTTTCATCCCAAAGCCACTTAGCCGAATACCTTCCGCCCAAAAACTGTTCTCTCAAAATTATTTATTTGGTTGAAAGTGTGACACAGTATTGTGCTTTTACCCATATATTTACTCTCAAATAAAAAAGAAGCTTGTTCTATTATTGAATTAGTATTTTATGATTCCCTTAGTAAATTACTAACTAGTTGGATGCCCCCTTAATCCATCCCCTTAGACCACATTCTCTAAATTAGGTAATTGGTTTAGTTTAATAATATTGGGATTTAGATACATATTTTTAGGATTGAAAAAGGATTTGTTTCATTTACTATCTTTCCTTTATCAAATTAATAGGTAATTTCTTGTATCCTTGATCTATCCCCTTAAGTCCCATTAAGCAATCTATCCTTTACTATATTCCAAAAATTAGGTAATCAATTGAGTCTAATAAGTTGTCCATTTGTAATTTATATGCGTTATTAAATATATATTGTTAATGGGTTTCTATTACTAATTAGTTTCCACTTAGGTTTGGAACTTTGAACCATACTAGATCTTTATTTCTAAAAGTAAGTTTACTAGTTTGTTGGAATGGGTACTTGGTCCTTGTGGTAATTATTGCCCCCAATTTTATTTCTCAAATTGGACCCATTATCATAAACGTGGTCCTTGTGGTAATTCTCTTCTACAATAAATCTTTACTAGTTTTATTTTGTAATCACTTTCATTCTCCACCAATTTTTTAAACCTCTTCAATGTATCAAATGCTTCATCTTAGTACAATAAAAAAACCCAAAACTTGCATGAGTAATAATTAATAAATATAATGAAATACAATAAATTACCCAAACTTCTTTTTGCATATGAATATAAATAGTTAAATTAAATATTTGTGCCCTCCATGCATCACCTTTTGAAAAAAAAATCACTTTCATTTTTTCCTTTAGAAAATATTTCACAAACCTCATTGTTCTCTTCAACGTTAGGCAAACCATAAAATAAATATCTTTGTGTTAATAGCTTCAAATTCTGTAAATTCATATGTCGATACCTAAGATGTCATTACCAGATTTTACCTCCATATGCCTTACCAATAAGATTCCAACTAGGCTCTCCAAAATTCTATGAGAACATCTTATTCTTTGACATAGATGCAATTCTAACAACCTTATTTTTTATATTTTTTCCATAAATTTTAAATTCTTAATTATCAAATGTCACATTCTAATTCCCCTTCCATAATTTTTTAACACTCATAGAATTATTTTCTAATTTTGGAGTGTAATAAATATCATTAACACTTTTCCTACCTTCTCTAGTATCCACCTCTATAGCGCCTTCTTCTACAACCTCCACAAATTTATTATTACAATGATTGATTTTAGTCTTGAAGCTTTTATTCATAACAAAAGAAGGCTCATTATTTCCTAACATGTGATTAGAACTTAAATCTAAATACCAAGTCTCTTTAGAATTATGTTTAACTTTCTCATAGATAAGAATAAATTACTTGGAGAAGACTCATAGTTTTCATGTGCATAATTAGCACTTGTAAATTCATTGCCAAGTTTCATCTATATTCCATTTCCATGTGACCATACACATTTTAATGATAACACTTGAGATGTCTCCTTTCAAATCTACCTCTACATCTTGTTGTTCGACCACCTTTTTTCTTAATTTTTTATTGAATAAGTATGATTCATATCTTTGTGTTGTCTTTAGTCTCTTTTAATATTAACACTTTTATTCTTTTTTATCTATAATTTGGAGGTAAAAAAATTCTCATCAACTTCTCTAAACGAATCTCTCAGTATTTCTTTGTGAGACATAAGAGATCCAACTAGATGATAAAATCAAAAATAGTCAAATCTTTACTTTTTTCAATAATTATTACAATATCACTCCTTTCATATATTTAATATACATAATAATAAAAAAATATTATACCTTTAAATATTAAATAATACCATCTTTTTAGCAAAATAAAAAATCCTCATAAAACTAAACATTTAGAAAAGAATAAACATAATAAATTATTTACGAATTGTTGATTTATAAAACTATGATAGAACTAACTTCCTTAATCATGTTAGCAGTACCAAATATTAAATTATTGGCATTAAAAAAAATACTACAAATGAATACATCTCTGAAATAAAGACCAAAACCTCCTAAATAAAGAAACCTATAGGGGGAGAGGGACCCATAGTGGGTCAACTAACTTTCCCCCTCCACCTGGCATGCCACATCATCCAAACAAAAATAAATTGACTTTTCCACATAGACGGTGACATGGACAACCTAAATATTTCATTTTAACATGTTAGACATCGATTTTCCATGTGGATGACATGTTTCTTTTGTGGGGTCTAATTTTCGGTCAATTTTTACAACTGATTGTAGACCAGACACACCGTACACCAGTGGTGGGAAGTGGAATCATGAGTTGTGCTCGTGATTCAATGTGGCATCCAAGAAACTCACCACCATTTCATCAAACACTCATGCATTAAAGAGGAAGTTCAAACTAATTAACTCCTTCTCCCTCATTGTTTTTCTAGTTATTGTGCCTTAGCTTTTCGCAGCTATGGAGCTTTTAATGCTCCCATCCCTCATAGTCAACAAACCCTTTGACACAATTATTGACTTTTCTCTCTGTGTTTGCTCGTTGTAGATGGCACCCATACTGGTTCACCTTGGTGCTAATAAGACACCTGTATTTGTTGGCTTCGCTCATTTTTCCTTCGAACCTAGTAAGGATTCCATATCCTACTAAGGAAATGACCATTCTAGCTTGAAAACAAAGAGGATTTATTTGGTTTTTTTGCATTTTCAAAGCTTTTTCTACTCGTACATTTAACATTCTTTTTGTTTTCCATCTGCTTGTCTTTTGAAGCTTTGGTTTTAAAAAGGTTTTTGGGTTTTCACATGGGTTTTCAATTGTTTAATTTTTTTTTGCTTGTGGCTTTGCTTAGTTATCCTTCGACCCTGGTAAGGATATCATATCTTGCTAAGGAAACAAGGGCAACCTCATAGTCTTTTAACTCGGTCTTTTAACCTTTCTCATCAATTCCTTTTTTCCATTAGGTATCCAATACACAAAAACAAATAGAGTCTCATCGATCTCTTTCCCTACCAGGGGACACTCTTAAAGCCTCAACCTTGCCTAGATCTAGCCAAAATAAGAGAGATGAAAATCCACCACTAGCAAGAAAACTTAAATGGAATTATTCTCTATAGAATTAGTCAATTTTATTAGGAAAAAGAGTAGCATCTTTGAGAAAACTATACTACTAGAATACCACCATAGCTTCTCTAGTTTTATGCTCCGTCCAATACCATTTCTAAGGGATTTCAAAAGTTCTTGTTCTGTTTTAAAGAATTATTCATTTTAGAGACCATTTCCTCTTGATCCTTTGTTTCATGTTGTTTCTTTAATAAGTCTACCTCAAAATCTTTTTAGTTTCCTTAAGAATTCTACCCAAATTATCTATTGTTTCCTGGCATAGTTGTCCATGCTTCCATTACTAGTTTTCCATAAGATTTTATTTTATAATTCCTAGTGAAACATAGATATTTAGATGGCATTCCTTTCCCTAAGGTATGTCTTAATGTACTTGTCATTTCTAAAGCAATATAATGCTAGATTACTTGCTTTAGAATAGCCACAAATAAGATGCCCAAGCCCTTGAAAAGTTTAAATGTTGGAAATATACCTTATGTGACTTAAATGGTTAGATTGTAAATTTGCTACTTCCTATTTCTCCCATTTCTTTCTTGTGTTCATTTCAACCAAGACATTTTCATTCTTTCATATCTAGTGGACTTCTGAAATAGACATGCATCAAGCAATTCATTTTAAGTGAAAAATATCAGGTTCTTGTTCCTACTTGTATATTCAATATTTCTTCATGTTATATGTAACATTCCAAGTAAACAAGTGTTCTAGTCTTCATGATCACTTATATTTTTATTATTATCTATTATATCTCACTGCTAAACTTTAATCATAGTTGGAGTACAATTTTTATTTTGATGTATGTAGAAAATCATACAAAAAATTCTCATGACACTCTTCTAATGGGTATGTTGATTACTACAACAAGCGTTCTTTCTACATTTCACCCATTGCCAATATAGCTTTGATGGTGATCTTTAAAATTTTATATTTGCAAGTTCTTTTTCCATTGTTAGAATTTATTTTAGAGCTTCTTTTTACATCTAGGTGTTTCTCTTAGAGGGTCAAAACTCTACTACTCAATTATATTTGGAACAAGAAAATTGTGCATGTGTCGAAGAAAGATATTTTCTTCATTTAGTGATATGTTCCATATTGAATTTTACCAAAGCTTGTAAAGGTATTTTACTCATAAGCCCTTTCATCCATAGCTTACACTCTTCTTGGAAAGGCCAACCCCAAAACCATTGGATTTAAAGAACCTTCATTTCATTGTGGAGCAGATGTAGACATTAAAATACAATAAAAACTACTATGCATTCTCTTTAAAAAATAAAAAATAAATGAGATTTAATATATTAGAATAAATGAAACAATCACTTTGTCTCTAATACATTCCTTTTATCACTTTGTCCCCCACTTTCATGCTAGCCACTATTTTATGTGTCATTTCTCACAAGTTTGTGCTCCAAACTTTGAACACCCTCACCCTCAACATAGCACACATGAAAGAAAAAAATATGCTCACTAGAGCATTTAAGCTCTATACCACATTCTTTGTATAACTCAAGTTATTTGAGTTCTTATATGAAAAGTTGTATTTATGAGAAAGAATAGTTATGAATTCTATTTTAATCCACTCATATTTATGGTGTGAAGTCTATTGTTTATTTCAACATTGCTCAACCTTGGATTTCAATGTGTTATTATGTGCAATGAAATTCTCATGTTTTGGCTATATTCTAAAACATGGTCAGAAAGCATGATTTATGATTCTTGTAGAAATATAAATGTAATTCAATTAGAGGTGATTTACTTGTCTTATATGTTCACCATTCTGAGTAAATGATACCTCTTTGAGTAAGTCTTTTGTTTGTGTTCTCATGCTTATTACATTGGTACACATGATAATCACATCATTGCATTGTGTTGTAGTAATTTAAGCAAGCATTTATGTAATATGGAATGCTAAGCGTCATATCTATATTGTGAAAAAATAGTTTGTCCAATTTTTTGTTGTTAATGTCCTAGGTGGGTGCTTGTGGCTTTAAAAATTTGACATGCACTAGAAGGTATGCAAAAGATTGTAAACTCGGCTATGTTTAACAAGGTGCACTGGGTAAGCACTAAATTTGTGTTACAAAGTATTCCTCCCATACCAGATTCACAGTCTCTGGTTTTAAACTAAAAATATCAATTTTATTTGTAAGTCCTAGTCAATCTCTCAAAGGGCCTCTTGCTATCCTAAAATGATTGTAACCAAACCTTATAATTTCTTGTAATTATTATTGTTAAAAAATCTTATTAAGTAAATGGGTAAATGCAAGAATATGATTCCACAAAACGTGGAAGTTTTTTCGTTAGGAAAAAAACAAAATCGGATTGCAAAAATTAGAATCCTGCTTTTTAATAAACGAGGTTAGATTTTTAAAAAATGGGATACTGTTTAGCTTTGGGATCTTGAGCATAAATTCTAAATGAGATCCCATTTTAAAAAAAATAGGATCCCATTTTAAAAGAAAATGGGATCTCATTTTTCAATTTTTTTCAAAAATGAAAATTTCCAAAAATAGAAAGTTTTCAAAACAAGATCCCATTGTGAAAACTTTATATTTTAAGAAACTTTCAATTTTTGAAAAATTTCCATTTTGATTAACTTTTCAAAACGAGATCCCGTTTTGAAAAGTTTCTATTTCTGGAAACTTTTTGTTTTTGGCAATTTTCAAAACAGGATCTCATTTTACAAAATGGGATCCCATTTCGTAGAACCATAAACTTCTTTTAATGAAATGGGGATCCCATTTTCTAAAATATGAAATTTTGGTTGAGTTTTTGGCTTTTTTCGGTTAGGGAAATGACTTGGGGACCCAAACCTAAGCTTTGGACCTGGTTTGACCTGCAACTTGAAGGTCATGTCAATGTCATAGGAAAATAGTGACTTTAGACATATGTCTTAAGACCTATTTTTCAAAAAAAATTGACGAAAAAACCCATTATAGATGAGACAGTGCAGATTCTAAATATGTATTTTCTTTTACAATTTCATTTTTTTTCTATTTTTCAACTATTTTCTAATGAAACTAGTCCATAAATTTGAATTATCAATGTTTTTAAGTATTTTAATAACTTTTTATTAAAATATTTTTTTGTAAAACGAATTACACCAAAACATACTTCAGACAATTCTTTTCAATTTAAAAAAAATCAAAAAATTGATAAGTTTAGGTCGTCTTATGTATGGCGTACACGATGATTCTTTGAAACAACAAATATGGCCACTATAAATTTAACCCAAAAAAATCACTAAAAAGTTACAAAAAAATATTGAAAACGTGCTTTAGTGAGTTATGAATCTTTTCCCAAAAGGATTTAGAAAATTATGATTATTTAGGTCAAAATATGGACATACACGTGCATGGTATGGTAAAAAAAAGTCTTTTAAATAGTGATATTTAGAAATGCCTATTGAAAATCATTTTTTATTATCTAGGTTTTGAAATAAATTCCATATTTGAAAACTAGACTTCAAATACTGCATGTAATGATCAGTGACTTTTTTTAAGATTCCATCTTTAAGTGCTTCAAATTTTAAGGTCAAATGTGACAAAGTCTGAAAATCAGGGAAACACTTCCACTTTTTGGCAAAAAGTCGACTCAACTTCTTGCACACACCCAAATTATTTTACTAGATGATAGTGGAATGTGGATTTGAATGGGGAGACTTTAATTGAAATCTATAACAGAAAATAGTGAACATTATATTTTAGTCTCCAATTCATCCTTTCACATGCCCTGTAAACTCAAGTATTATATATTGAACATTATATTTTATGAATTTGACATGCACTAAAAGGTATGCAAAATATTGTAAACTCAACTATGTTTAACCAAGTGCACTGGGTAAGCACTAAATTTGTGTTACAAAGTATTCCTCCCATCCAAGATCCATAGTCTTTGGATTTAAATTAGAAGGATTAAATTGCTTTGTAAGTCCTAGTTAATATTTCAAAGGGCCTCTTACTATCTTGATAATCTTAAATCCTAGATACTTCCAACCAAAAGAAATGTAAGCATCAATGGTATTACAAAAAAATTGAAAAATTGAGGATATTACAAATAATGTAGTTCTTTTGGATGCGGTGTTTGTTTATTGAAATCAACAGTATTTACATTACAAAGAATATATCCCTACATTGAAGACAAAGTAAGCTTCACATAATCTCTTATGTCTTTGTGATGGGAAAAACCCAACTCAAATCTTTCCCCTTAAAAGAACAAGCTATCTCTTCCTACCTTTACATCCAAGTAGCCTCATAATTTTTCCAATACTAATCTATAATTGAAAAAATGAAGGAATTGATGAGAAAGGAACCCATATTGGCTTCCCAAAACTAAAATAAGAAAGAGTGATCCAAGAGTGCAAGCATTACAGTAATAAACCCGAGATGTATAGTGGCGGGCAACTTGAGTTAAAAGACTGTGAGGTTTCCCTTGCTTCAAAGATATCAACTGAAAAACAAGGAGTGTCACCTCATGTCTATTTATTGTTATTTTTGGTTTGCAATGGTTTTATTCCATCTTTTACTGTCTGTGGTCATTAATGGAAGGTTTTTTTGTTTCTTTGTGTTGGACTATCTAGTTTAGTGCTTAAGGATATTTGTTTCTTTAACTTTGTACTATAGAGATTCAAAAGATTCCAAATGAAAAAACTGGTGTTTAATGGTGTTTTTTGTAACACTTTATCTACTTTATGAGTAGTGTTTATAAACACAACTTATTGGCCATTTTCTATGTTTTCTAACACATTTAGTGATTTTGAAATTGCAAAATCTTGTTCGAGCATCACTATTACTTTTTAATTTAAGTTACAAATTTAATTTTACAATTTCCAATTGTAGAAAATGGAATGAGGAATGTTTTAATGTTGACCTTGATAGTTAGGTTGCACCACATTCATTCCCTCAACATATCATTGTACCCAAACAAGTTTTATGTTGACAATTTGATGTTTACTAAATTCAAATTATTGACATGCCAAACAGATATCTGAATTCCCTTAGTAAAATTTTAACATGAAATGCAAGAATATAGATCACAACATCATTGTTGAATCTAGTAGGGGGCCTAACACACACTTAAATCTTGACCATTCATTTCTTTCCAAATAAACCACAATAGTTTAATTGAAGAAACAAGGCATAACCTAAAAAAGGAAGAATTGTTTCTAATGTTGAATAACAAATAATCCCAAGTACATCATCAAAGACGCCATAATTATCCTCCATATATATCTAGCAAAGATATATTAAGAAAACATGGACATCTAATTTAAATAGAATATCCATAAACAAGGAATGAACCAACTAGAGACCTGCATTTAGTCAAAACCTATCAAACAATTAATTTTTAATGTAGTAGCAACTACTTTTTTATGTTCTAAAAAAGAAGCACGAGTGATTGTAAGTTTATTACGCCTTCTAGGAGGATCACACATATTCGAGATAGCATTGCATTTTTTTATCACCTCTAAGGAAGTTACAATTATTTCCTACAAAACCATGATGTATTAAACTTTCTATGTTTATAAATCATGTCAGTTGCAATTATGTTTTTCAAATCCTTGTAAATCATTTTTGCATGCCCCCTAATACAAAATGCAAAAAAATGCCTCCCTAGGCTACAATTTGAAACTTGTTTCTATATAATGATTGGTTTCTACCAATCTCATTCAAACCATACTAGAACATCTAGTGGACTCAAAGTGGTAGAGGTTGTTATTGCCTAGATGCTTGAAAATTTACTCCCAATCATGTTCTCTTGCCTTGTTGGTGGACTTAGAATGTTGTTCAAATGGGATGTCCTTAGGCCTAGATTTTGTGTATTGCTCACAATGGATGGGGTTACACTTGGAAATTGAGTACTAGTCACAATGGGTGGGGTTAAAATTACAAGAAATTGAGTGGTGGTAAAAGCTATATGATAGTTAGGGATATGAATGTTTACCATCTCCCTAAACAAGGCATGATTTTTGGGAAAAGGGTTTAAGGGGTTTCTTAAAGACCTTTGTCTCTATAGATCCAATCTTCCCATTTCAAGCACTTCTTCCTTTTTATCCTGCTCCTTTTGAATCATATATTTCTCCCTTTTGAGCTATTTTTTCTTTTTTTGTTGTTCCTTTGCTTGTCGTGCAATCTCTCTATCTATTTTGGCTTGATCCATCTACTCCTTTGTAACAACACGTCCTACCTTTCTCTCCTAAATCTGATCCCTCTTTCACAGTTTTAACTCTTGAATTTCCTTCTTCCTTTGTTCTTGTTCCATTAACAGGTTCATGTATTCTTTTGTTGTTAATAATTATACAGTTGGCTCAACTGAATTTTTCTATCCTCTACTATCCTAGGTTTTTCCTTTACAATGTGAACTGGCAGTTTGAATTTTTTATAATGCGTGAATCGACCTTGGAAGCCAAGGATTGGCTGGAATTTCCATGAATGTTGTGTCTAGCCTCATCGCAAAATTCCTCAGTATCTTGACTCAAATTTGCAATATCTTCAGTATCACCTTCTCCACACTCGACGTGTAGTAATGTACCATTTCATCCACATTCAACATGGGTGGTGGAGTGGGGAGAGAGAATGTGTTGCCTTCTTCATGTGGATGCAAGTTATATCCTAAATTCATGGCTCCCTCCACCAACAATGGTGTTTGGCTTGGGGGAGAAGGAAGCAAAAGTCCATCCATATTAGTTTCTTGTTGACTTTTAGCTATGTCATCAACTAGTTGACCCCCCACTATAGGTTCAGTTGAATCATGTAAAGTGTTTTCCTCTGACACTATTTTTGTTGTTGTAGGATTTAAATCAACATTGGCAAGCCTTGACAGCAATGTGTTGGAAAATTCCACATCTGACACATCGAACCTAGAAAGAATAAAGATGTTCTGCACTATAGAAGCATCATCATGAACATTGAATTGAAAATTTTTGCTAGTGTGCATGTCCTCCATTGGAGAATCTGGATTGAGGAGCCATATACTTGTACTTTTAAAACCAATAGTGATGTTTGAAACTGTTAGTGATTTCTGAAAAGACTTGCTACCCAATTCTACTAATTCTGCTAATTTTATTTCTATGTTAGGATATCTAGCAAACCACACTACTCTTTTTGATTTGAAATATGACTTGAAAGATTAAAAAAAAACACTGACATACAATGGCTGCAATTTGTGTGATGTGTGCATTGATAGTGTGAGAAAACTGATCCCCAAAGACCTAGCTTCTTGGATGGTTGTCATGGCTACGTGGCTGCCATGGCCATCAAATATGAGCAAGTGCCTATTTGTCAGCGATACTCCACCTGAAACTGATCATGCAAAATGATTCAGCTAGTTCATAAACAACTCTTTTTTCATCCAAGTGTGGGGCTAGGTAGCCATGCACGCACCAGGTTTGTAGCCAACAATGTAGTTTTTTAGCTGCTTTTTACCTTTGAAAAGATAAAATCCTATTATGCTTTGTTTGGAAACACTAAGACAACATAGAATTGTTATTCATTCCCTGATCTTTGGAATAATGTATGAGACACTTCTACAACCTCTTTTGGCCAAAACCCACATGGATCCATTTCTCCCAACTTGAATTTCAGTTTCATCACAATTCCAAATTTTATGTGATTTGTATGGGTTGGCTTGATATGCTTTGGACAGTGTGTCATAGAATGCAGAAACTACAAGCCTAGTTTTTAGAGCTCTATCTCTATCCAATCCTTTTGATGTCCTCAATGTCAATTCAAGATGATGCCTTTTAAATCTAGTCACCTAGGACTTCCCAGGCACCCCATCCTTAAAATGGTTTGGTCATGTTTGGCATATTTACGTGAATTTTTCTTTGAGATTAATAATCTCCAGCCCATGGCCCACTAAGACCATTTCTTTACACCATTCCACAATCAAACCCTCTTCATCTATTTTAAATACTGTGGGAGGACCTTTTTTTATGATGTTGTTAAACTGCCTGTGAATATAAAATTCTTCGAGCTCCCTTCGGGTTTTATTTTTTGTGTTTTACTAAGTATCGGCCCAACCCTCATGTGTTTGAATTGTTTCCCTTAGCCTTTCATCGACCTTCTTTTGTTAAACTTTGTTGAAAACTTCCACATGGCTTCTCAGTGCTCTCCAAAGGGGTTCTTCCCATCGCTTCTCAATTGGCTCCCACTATGCCTCCATGTGTCTTTACCAAGGGTTATTTTAAACTACTTCCCTTCATTTTATTTTTGTGCTCTATTTGCATGCCACGTAGCCTCTATTCACATAAATGTTTGGAAAACCCCACAGGTGGTGCCAATAGTAAGCATTTTGCTACGTGTCTTCTCGATGCAGGCTTTCATCAAAGGGAGGGGAGAATGAACAATGGGCTGTGAACTGTCGCCACGTATCCCCTCAAAAATTCTTCATTAAAAGGAGTGGAGTGAATTCCAAGCTACCATATGTTGTCGCATGTTCTAACTGCCTCTATTGGGAGGTGAAACTTGTTTGTGTAGGGTAAGAAAGTACCACTGCAATCATTTGCAGGGGATGTGTCTAGCTGGGAAGCATCTACATGCCATGGTCCGAATATTTTCTATTACAATAGTCGAGGGGAATCTGCTACTGCATCATTCCTTAGGATACCGAATCCTTTCTGTTACTAGCTCACTAGGCGGTGGGATTGTTGGCTATAAATACTGCTAATTGCTTCTGAAAATGAGTTCAAAAGTGACCAAATTTTTAGAAGAGACACCAGGCCTTTTACTATTTTAAATTATTGCAAAGGAACTCAAAGATTGTTTCATTATTCAGCATTTCTATTTTCTTAAGCTATTTGATAAACTTTATACCATGCCATTATTGTTTTGAATGGTTTATTTAAAAGAATTCTATAATTTTAATGAAAGTTTGTTGGTTTAGATCATGTCTTTAACTCCTCTTTTCAGTGAATATGCATGAAGATTATTTTATGTCAGTAGATGAATTATTCAAGCTTTTATCTTTATTTTTTGTCATTCTAGGACATAGAAAATTGCTGAAGGGGTCCTTAAATCGCATCCAAAAGATAGATTTATCGTGCCTTATATCTAAATATTGGCACATCACCCTAGTTACATCTTTAATTTTTATATCTACTTCATTTTCCCATTCAAAAACCCAATTACAGAAGAAGCCGACTTCTTTAAAAATATGGAGGTCACTCAGTTTAGCACAATCGGCCCCCTCATTAACTGAGCTTCCCATAAAGGCTGTTACCTTGCCATTTTTAGGGATCAAAAATTTCTTTTCTTTGGCACGCCCGATGGGACAATCTTAAATGAATCTTAATTCAAAGAGGGCTTATGAGCCATCGACCTGTAACTAGGTCCCAAGCAATGAATAATCCCAATCTGCTAGTACCACCACTAGGAACAATACATACCTCAACCTAATTAGTGAATATTTCGCTTCCTCTGCCCCTATCACTAGCCATATTACCCACTGTTAATAGAAATTATGTGGTGTGGGATGCCAAAATTCCTCTTAGAGAACTAGTAGCACCTGTCGTTTGAGCCCCTATTCCGATCTCTTCTCTAAAAGCTATACCCAAGTTTACCAGAGATGGCACTAGAATGTCGTTTGAACATCTGCAAGATATTGCGAATGTATGTTTGGTTCATGGGATAACATACAAGAACATGGCATTAAGGCTTCTCATGGCCTCTTTTAGAGGTAAAGCACTAGATTGGTACCGCACACTGCAAGCTAATACAATCACCACTTGGGATTAACTCAGATATCCATTTTACGAAAGATTCTCAATCAACAGAGATAGGTCTTCCCAATATCACTAGCTAGAGATCATCAAGCAGGCTCCATATGAAGCCATGACTGACTTGAATGCCCGGTTCCACATAAGTTGGCAAAGAATTAAGGCTATAATTTGCTCGCCACCCAACTTAGCATTCATGTTCTACCTGAACTCTAACAATGTCAACATCTCAATGATGATCTAGTCACTTGGTGGAACTACTCTACTAGATGCATATAGTGTCACAATTAAAGTAGAGAACAATCTAATTGATGCCAAAAAATTTCCACCTCAGCCCACCATGCCTATATTCCTAGAGCTATCAATTCCCACCTAGGTGACATCATCTACCACTGTAGTTGATCCTACTCAATCCATGTATAGATACGCGAGCGCACCACACAACATTGCTTCCACATGTGGTTCATCAAAGGATGATATAATTGACATTAAGGAGATATCATGGGTTATGGCCAATGATATAACTGTTATCAAGCACAACTAGGGTTCTCCTTTGAAGCTAGCCTACCAAAGTTATCAAGACAGAAGACCCTCCTACCAATAAATCCAATATCAAGGAGGTGCTCAAACAAATTCGTAGGCACAAACAACTAATCAAATAGTGTTGGTACCCACTCCATTATAGAGCAACAACCTAAGCTCGAGCGAAGAGCTAACCATTGGGAAAAATAATTTAGTTGATGAATGTTGTTCTTACTGCACATATGCAAGGAATGTCCTTGGAACAATAAAATGACATAGCCCTCGATCATGCTCTTTTCTCATGGATGGAAGGAGAAGAAGTAGTGTTCACATATGAAGCATCCACTTCGGAGACCCCACAAGTGCAGTCTGACTTTAACACTTGATCAAAAATGAGATTCATGGGTGAACTGGTCACTCCGCAACCTAGAAGCATCCCAGACCAACCCCCTAGTCTTTCTACAATTGCTCCACAACTATAGTTTTGCAAGGATACTGTCATCACCCGAGCCAAAGAACAAAACCCTCCAAATCCACCAAATTTCAATGTAGTGGAACAATTTAAGAAATCTTCTGCTAATGTATCCCTTTGGGATATCTTAGCTATTCCAGAGAAAAATTCATTACTACAAAAGGCCCTTCATGAAGATGCAGTTATTCAATCGACATAGCAGTTTCTCAAAGAGAAGGCTATTGAATCATCACCTCCGACCAAATTTCTTGTGAATACTGTAGAGGAGGCTTTGATCAAAGTCAAAGAAGAGGGACTAAAAACTAAGCCATTTTTCTTAACTCTCATTGTAGGGAAGAAACTGCTACATAATTCCATGATTGACTTCATTGCCAACACCACAGTCATCCCCAATCAGATAGCTGAAGCCTTAGGACTTAGCTATGAGTCCTTAAAGAGAGGAGTTATACAATTGGATGGGAACAAGGTCAAAACCATAGGGTTCGTCGAAGATCTCCCCTTGAAATTATTCTCCTACCGCAACATCATGGTGCCACAAGATACTATGATCATAGATGTTCCCCCTATGTTTGGTCTCTGCCTATCCCAGGAGTTTACTTCAAAAATAGGTGGATATCTATCTTTGGATTGGTCACATTTGATCCTAAGAAGCAAACACGGAGCCAAAATGAAGATAATATCAGAACCTATGCATTCAAAACATGTAGCTGATTAAGCCATGATCAAATTTCAATTTCTCATACTTCTTTCACCAAGGGAGAAACTTATGGCATCAAGCTACTTGAGGATGAGAAGGCAACTGGAGACCGGACTGATCAAGAAGAAGTCTGGTGCAGGAGCACCCATAGGTTGTCTAGGAAAACTAAGCAATCTATCTTAGTGGCATTTTTGTTGTGATTATATGAAGGTCATGTTGACCACATATTAGTGATTATATGAAGGTCATGTTGACCACAAAGTAGGTGTAATAGGGTTTTAGATCAATAGGAAGCTTAGGACTTTTGCAAGGTGCAAAAGGGCTAGGAAGTTGTATTGCAATTGTGCAACATTTGAAATGTTGCTCAACAACATTGACAGTTGGAGCTACAAAAGACCAAGAAGAGCCCAAGGGAGAGGATAAGTATTTGGTGACCCTATTTATGGGATGCCTCAGCATTGGAGTAAGGTTGGATGCCTATTATACATTCTAAGTTTTGAATTCAAGGAAAGCATATGTGATTTCTGGTTTTTGTATTGCAGTGATGCTTTAATGGATTAGTTTTGGCACTGTAACTTATGCATGATGTAGGGTAGTTGTTCTTTGAATTATGTGTGGCATTAGATAGTTTTTTTGTGTAGCTTAAAGCACTTCTTGTAAATAGTTTGTTTCTACACTATTGCTGGTCTAAACCAGATAGTTTGTAAAGAATGGAGTGTTAGTTCATTTTCCCACCATACAAATTGTGCGGCCCTTTGGGATTAGTGACTAGACTCCATGGGTGTACATATTGTAGGAGTTGGGTCCTTTGAAAGCACAGGAGCTATTGTGGGAGTCTTATCCTAGGCGAGCTAGAGAAGAGCCCGGTTAGGAAAGACCATAGTACAGAGCACGTAATTTGAAGAGGTGTTAACTTAGAGACAAATTTCCTTTTGGAGAAGGAAGATATGAGTCTTACCAAGATATGGTAAAGAGGGAGAGAATCTACCAATCCATTT
Organism: Sequoiadendron giganteum; assembly: GCA_007115665.2. Classification (NCBI taxonomy): domain Eukaryota; kingdom Viridiplantae; phylum Streptophyta; class Pinopsida; order Cupressales; family Cupressaceae; genus Sequoiadendron; species Sequoiadendron giganteum. The sequence continues at coordinate 546,095,256 of CM021104.1, read as the reverse complement.
GTGAGGGGAGAACTTAGGAAGTTTTAGAGGAGCTAGGAAAGGCCTAAAAATCCTTAATTTTGGTCATTTTCAGTTAGGGTATTGTACGGCCAGTTGTGGCCCAAGACCACCAAAATCCTTGAGGGATGGGCATATGAACTAGGAATCCCAAGAAAAGATTAGGGTTTCTTTGGAGGGACTTTGGGAGAAACCATGATTTCTCGAAGAAGGAGACCTAATAGGGCTAGTAGCCTTTTAGGCCTAATGAAGGAGTTTGGTGAAAACGACCTGGAGATGGAGCTAGGTGGATCCCTAATGCCCCTAGTAGGATGAATTAAAGCTTTTGGAAGCACCTCCACACCTCTATAAAACCATTTCAAGAAATTGGAGGTTAGTAGCCTTTAAGGTAGTTTAAAGGCTAATGGCTAGTGCTACAAGATTGCACCAAGTTTTGAATTGGAAGAAGGAACATTTTTTATAGTTGGGTTGGAAAGGAGAACCAAGGGATCCTAAGAAGGAAGAGATCCTATAGGTTGAAAGTGGTGGAGAAAGACACCCTAAAGGTCTTCCAAGAAAGAGTTAGAGCATGAATCAGTGAGTGATTCATCCAACCTCCCTATCAAATTGGTATCAGAGCCCCAAAAAGATTTAGGATTGATTATTGTATGTCAAAGATTGATTCTAGTGGTTCTACAATCATGGTGACAAATATAGAATTGGCCAAGAAGGTCGAAGACCAGGAGGAAGACAATAGGCTATTGAGGGAAAGAATAGCCCAACTTGAGCAAGAAATGAGTAACGTACAGACCAAGACTGATGAGGTTAGTGATAAATTGGAAGGAAGAGTACCCAAGGGTGAAGAGGTTGAAGAGGAAGACAAGACCCTTGAACTTGACCCTGTTTTGCAAGAAGAGCCTTTCTTGAAGGCATTGAAGGCTATGAGTGGAAAATCACTTGAAGGCATACCACTGTTTAGTGGAAAATTGGAAGCAGATCTAGTCATGGACTGGATAGAGGGAATGGAAAACCATTTTGAGTGTGATGGAGTCACTGAAGCACAGAAGGTAAAAGTGAAAAAATCAAGATTGAGAGGTTCTACTTTGACATGGTGAAGTTCATCCAGATAGAGAGAGAAAAGGAAGGCAAGAAACCTATTTCCACTTGGAAGGGAATGGTTGTCAAAGTGAGAGAGGCATACATGCCAAATGACTATGAAATTCAAGTGCATAAGAAAAGACAGAGCTTGAGACAAAGAGACCAAGATGTAAATTCCTATACAGAGGAGTTTCAAAAACTTTGCATGAGGTCTAATGTATCTGAGGATGAAAGCCTTAAGGTGGATAGATACCTTAATGGTTTGAAGTGGAACATACAAGAGGAGATGACTCTTCTAAGTCCCAAAACAGTGCACCAATGTTATCAATTGGCTATAAAGATTGAAGAGAAAAGTAAAAGGAAACAAGATCAAACTTCCAAGAGAAGAGGAAAAGGAAGAGATCAAAGAGGACATAGAGGTGGATACCAAGGTAGAGGGACTAGGCAAAGAAGTCAAGGAGAGGCTAAAATCACAGAGCATGGAAGTGAAACAACTTCTAGAGGAGGTTATGGAAGAGGTAGAGGATCTCAAGGAGGTTCTAATAGAGGAAGAGGTATGGGAAGAAGTAACTCTTAGTTGCTAGCATGCAATGTTATAGCTATGACCAAGTGGGACATCCTGCTTATAGGTGCTTGGAGAAAGCATATTATTCTAACACAATGAAGAGAATAGCATATTCTCAAGAAGACACTATGAGTGTCAAATCACCAGAGGTTAGCCGTATTGAGTTAGAAATGGGGGAGAACTTGATGTTTAGAAGGGTTCTAATCAGGCAACCAGTCAAGGAGGAGCCAAAGCAAAGGAGAGCCTTATTCAAAGTGAGATGCAAAATACTTGGGAAGGTGTGCAAATTTATAGTGGATTCAAGGTCCACTGATAACATCATCTCAGAGGAAGCAGTAAGAAGCTAAAATTGGAGAAGATACCCCATACTAATCCTTACAAGGTGACATGGTTGAATAAAGGGCAGAGTATCCTTGTGAATGAGCAGACATCAGTGGAATTCTCCATTGGAGGATACAAAGACATATTGGTTTGTGATGTGTTGCCTATGGATGCATGCCAGCTTCTATTGGGTAGGCCATGGAAATATGATAGAGGAGCCATCTATGATGGAAAGGAGAACACCATCTCATTCAAGAAGGATGGTAAAACATTTAAGATACAATCACTATTGGATGAATAAGAAGTATAGTCAAAGACCCCTAGTGTCTTGTTAAGCAGTGGAAAGGAGTTTATCAACACTCTTCAAGAAGGAGGTGAAGGATATGCTATTATGGTGCAACCCAAGGAAGAAGAAAAGGCTAAGCAGACACCTATAATAGAAGAAGTTCAGAAGTTACTTGAGAAGTTCAAGGACATAGTCAGTGATGGGACACCAACAACATTACCTCCAAAGAGATGTATTAGTCATCAAATTGATTTCATACCAGGGGCTTCATTTCTGAACAAAGTAGAATATAAACTCAAACCAGATCAGAACCTAGAAGTGACTAGGCAAGTGCAGGAGTTATTAGACCAAGGACTAATCAAGAAGAGCATCAGTCCATGTGTAGTACCAGTGGTCTTAGCAACCAAGAAAGGTGGTAAGTGGAGACTTTGCACTGACTCTAGAGGTATCAATAGGATTACAATCAGATATAGATTTCCTATTACTAGGATAGAGGATTTGATGGACTGTCTTGGAGGGGTAAAGTACTTCACTAAGTTGGACCTCAAAAGTGGGTACCGGTAGATTAGAATCAAAGATGGGGATGAATGGAAAACAACTTTTAAGACAACTGATGGGTTGTATGAGTGGATAGTTATGCCATTTGGCCTCTCAAATGCCCCTAGCACATTCATGAGGCTCATGAATGAAGTGCTTAAGGATTTCAGAAGAATATTTGTGGTAGTGTATCTAGATGATATACTCATCTTTAGTAAGATAGCAGAGGAACATTTGAAGCATGTGGAGATGGTACTTAAAAGGTTGCAGGAGGAGAGGTTATCCATCAATCTAGAAAAGTGTGAGTTCTTCAAGCAAGAGCTTGTGTATTTGGGGTTTGTAGTATCCCAAGGGTCATTGAAGATGGACCCAAGCAAGGTGTAAGCTATTCTAAATTGGCCTACACCAACCATCGGGACAAAGGTAAGGAGTTTTCATGGGTTAGCTCAGTTTTACAGAAAATTTTATAAGAAACTTCAGTAGCATTTGTGCACCAGTGCTTGATACTATTAAGGGTGGTCTAAAGACTAAATTTAAATGGACTCTTGAAGCAGAGAAGGGTTTTGAGAAGTTGAATCAAGAAGTGGCAACTCAACCCATCCTTTTGTTACCTAGCTTTGATAAGCTATTCACAGTGGAATGTGATGCTAGTGGAATTGCAGTAGGAGGAGTACTTAGCCAAGAAAGCAGGCCTATAGCTTTCTTTATTGAAAAGCTCAATTAGGCTAAAAAGAATTCCTCTACTTATGACTTAGAGCTATATGCTCTAGTGTAGTCTCTTAGAAAGTGGAGACATTATCTCCTACCTAAGGATTTTGTAGTGTTCACGGATAATCAAGCACTTAGCTACATCAACACACAAGAAAACCTAAGTAATAGGCACTTGAAATGGATGGAGTACCTCCAAGCCTTCACCTTTACTATCAAACAAAAGAAAGGAAAGTTGAACAAGGTGGCAGATGCACTAAGTAGGAGGTTGCTGATAGTGCAAGAGATTCAAATCCAAAGCATTGGGATAAAGAGTTTCAAGGATCTCTATGGAGAAGATGAAGACTTCTCTAAAGCATATAAGGTATGTTCTGATTTTGATAACCATTTTCACGGTCAATTCTCAGAGTATACACTGTAGAGTGGACTTTTGTTCAAGGGGAATCAGTTGTGTGTTCCCAAAGGTTCAATGAGAGAATCTCATTCAGGAGAAGCACAATGGTAGTCTCAGTGGTCATTTTGGTATCAACAAGATGATGGAATTGGTACAGAGGTTCTATTATTGGCCCATGTTGACAAGGGATGTTAGAAGATATGTGGAGTAGTGTGTAGTTTGTATGAAATCCAAGGGGGGAGCTAGCAATGCAGGTTTATATCAACCTCTACCTATTCCCAACAGACCATGGGAATGCATTAGTATGGGTTTTGTTGTAGGACTCCCTAAAACTAAGATAGGGTTTGATAGTGTTTATGTGGTGGTAGATAGGTTCAGTAAAATGAGTCATTTTGTTCCTTGCAAGACCACCCATGATGCTAGTTATATTGCTCATCTCTTCTTCAAAGATATTGTGAGGATCCATGGATTACCATTGATCATAGTATCAGACACAGATGTGAAGTTTGAGTCATTTTTGGAAAACTCTATGGAGCAGACTGGGTACTAACTTATCTTTTGGTTTAGCTTACCATCCTCAGAAAGATGGAAAAACTGAGGTGATAAATAGAGTGTTAGGTAACCTTCTATGATGCCTAACCAAGGAGTATGGTCAGACATGGGAATCGGTCATATCACAAGTTGAATATGCATACAATGACAGTGTGAAGAGGACCATAGGTAGGAGTCCTTTTGAAATAGTATATGGTATGCACCCAAGAGGTGTGTGTGAGCTCAGAGATCTAGGAGCTATGGAGCATAGAAGTGGCCATGCAGAGGATTTCTCTCAGACCATGAAGGAGACTCAAGAGAAAGTGAAAAAAACAATCACAAAGGCTACTCATAAGTTGAAAACTAAGGTGGATATGTCTAGGAAAGATATCCAATTTATAGTAGGTGACTATGTCATGGTCCATCTCAACAAATCTAGATTGTAGAAAGGAGTACCAACAAAGTTGCAGATGAAAAGAGTGGGACCATGTAAAGTATTAGCTAAGTATGGAAAGAATGCTTACAAGGTGGAGCTTCCTACAGAATTAAGTATTTCACCAGTGTTTAATGTAGCTCACTTGATCAAGTATAAAGGACTAGTGACTAATATGAATCTGAACAATATAGATGTATTGGAGGATGTGAGTACTGTAGTCTTACCTCCTAAGGACAAGCTACAAGCAAATAGGATCTTGGAATCCAGAGTGAAGAATTCCACTCAGCACAAGGTGTACATGGAACACCTCATACAGTGGAAAGACATGGGTGGAAGAAGCTCATTTCAAGAAGTATGAAATTGATCTGTCTATGATATCTCCCCACATTCCTTAGTGTTTGTGCAGAGGGGGAGAATAGTGTAGGAGCACCCATAGGTTGTCTAGGAGAGCTAAGCAATCTATCTTAGTGGCATTTTTGTTGTGATTAGATGAAGGTCATGTTGACCATAGAGTAGGTGTAATAGGGTTTTAGATCAATAGGAGGCTTAGGACTTTTGCAAGGTGCAAATAGGGCTAGGAAGTTGTATTGCAACTGTGCAACATTTGAAATGTTGCTCAACAACATTGATAGTTGGAGCTAAAAATGACCAAGAAGAGCCCAAGGGAGAGGATAACTATTTTCTGACCCTATCTATGGGATTCTTCGACATTGGAGTAAGGTTTGATGGCTATTATACATTCTAAGTTTTCAATTCAACGAAAGCATATGTGATTTCTAGTTTTTGTATTGCAGTGATTCTTTAATGGATTGGTTTTGGCACTATAACTTGTGCATGATATAGGGTATTTGTTCTTTGAATTCTGTGTGGCATTAGATAGTTTTTTGTTGTAGCTTAAAGCACTTCTTGTAAATAGTTTTTTTCTACACTATTGCTGGTCTGAACCAGATAGTTTGTAAAGAATGGAGTGTTAGTTCATTTGCCCACCATACAGATTGTACAACCCTTTGGGATTAGTGACTAGACTCCATGGGTGTACATATTGTAGGACTTGGGGCCTTTGAAAGCATAGGAGCTATTGTGGGAGTCTTATCCTATGCGAGCTAGAGAAGAGCCCGGTTAGGAAAGACCATAGTGCAGAGCACTTAATTTGCAGAGGTGTTAACTTAGAGACAAATTTCCTTTTGGAGAAGGAAGATATGAGTCTTACCAAGATATGGTAAAGAGGGAGAGACTCTACCAATCCATTTGTGAGGGGAGAACTTAGGAAGGGCCTAAAAAGCCTTAATTTTGGGCATTTTCAGTTAGGGTATTGTATGGCCAGTTGTGGCCCAAGACCCCCAAAATCCTTGAGGGGTGGGCATATGAACTAGGAATCCCAAGAAAAGATTAGGGTTTCTTTGAAGGGATTTTGAGAAAAACCTTGATTTCTCGAAGAAGGAGACCTAATAGGGCTAGTAGCCTTTTAGGCCTAATGAAGGAGTTTGGTGAAAGTGACCTATAGATGGAGCTAGGTGGATCCCTAATGCCTCTAGTAGGATGGATTGAAGCTTTTGGAAGCACCTCCACACCTTTGTAAAACCATTTCAAGAAATTGGAGGTTAGTAGCCTTTAAGGTAGTTTAAGGGCTAATGGCTAGTGCTACAAGATTGCACCAAGTTTTGACTTGGAAGAAGGAACTTTTTTGATAGTTGGGTTGGCAAGGAGAGCCAAGGGATCCTAAGAAGGAAGAGATCCTATAGGTTGAAAGTGGTGGAGAAAGAAACCCTAGAGGTCTTCCAAGAAAGACTTAGAGCATGAATCAGTGAGTGATTCATCCAACCTCCCTATCAGATTGGTATTAGAGCCCCAAAAAGATTTAGGATTGATTATTGTATGTCAAAGATTGAGTCTAGTGGTTCTACAATCATGGTGACTAATATAGAATTGGCCAAGAAGGTCAAAGACCAGGAGGACGAGAATAGGCTATTGAGGGAAAGAATAGCCCAACTTGAGCAAGAAATAAGTAACGTACAGACCAAGACTAATGAGGTCAGCGATAAAGTGGAAGGAAGAGTACCCAAGGGTGAAGAGGTTGCAGAGGAAGACAAGACCCCTGAACCTGACCCTGTTTTGCAAGAAGAGCCTTTCTTGAAGGCATTGAAGGCTATGAGTGGAAAATCACTTGAAGGCATACCACTGTTTAGTGATGAACACATCTCATCATTCATCCAATAGTTGGGAGATTTTTTTGACCAAGTCCAACCAAAGATCATCGAGGCCTATGATAGACAAATAATTTAGCTAAGATCTAATAAGCTTCTGAAGGGTCCGGTCACTCTCAAAAACCTTTGTAATTATGATGATGTAGGAAATGATAAGACAAATTTTGTAGCAAACAAAGGTGATTATGTGGACCTTCAGGTTGGAGATGGAAGAAATCTCAAAGTCAGAAAGGATGTCCCGCAACATGATAAAGAGAGGCTCATCGACTTTCGTGAAAGATATGAAGGAGTGGTGGCTTGGTCATATGATGAGCTTAAGGGATATGATCCTGAAATAATCCAACATACAATAGAGCTGAAAAAAGTGGCCAAACCAGTCCTCCAAAAATAGAGGCCAATGAATACCAAGATTGAAGCGCTAATGGCGCAAGAGTTAACAAATCTAATCTAGTAATGAATTTCTTCTCAATCAAGCATAGCACATGGGTATCTAACCTGGTCCCAGTTTGAAAGAAGAATGGAGATATATCCAACTTGTTTCTACTTTCAGGACCTAAACAAATCATTGTTAAAGGATCATTAGCCTCTACCCTCCATGGAATCAATCTTGCAAAATGTGGCAAGATCATAGATGTTTTCTCTACTAGATGGATTCTTCGGTTATAATCAGATCTGGGTCAAAGAGGAGGACCAACATAAAATGATGTTCACTACCAAGTGGAAAATGTTTACATATGCTAAGATGCCTTTGGGCCTCTTGAATGTAGGATCCACCTTCCATCGGGAAACGGATATCACTTTCAGTGAACTAGTCAACAAGATTATCTTGATCTATTTGGATGATCTAACTGTTTTGTCCAAACATAAGGATGATCATTTTGATCACCTTGAGATGATTTTTAAAAAATTCCAGGAGTTTGGGGTCTCCCCAAACACAAAAAAATGTGTCTTCGAAGTGTCACAAGGCAAGCTATTGGGACACGTAGTGTTCAAAGAAGGAACTTCAATTGATCCCGAGTGGGTGTTCAAGAAATCAAAGAGCTTCCCCTTCTAGTCAACAAAAAAGGCATCTAGTCTTTCTTAGGAAAGGTCAACTTTGTAAGAAAATTTATTTTTGATTTTGTAGGAATAATTAGGCCAATCAGCCTGATGCTAAAAAAGGATCAGACATTCAAATGGATTAAAGAAGCCATTGTATCCTTTGAGAAAGTTAAGGATTCTATTTCCTCGTCTCCTGTCCTAGTTAATCCCAACTTATCAAAGGACTTCATAATGTATGTATTTAGTAGTAAGTCAAACATTACTACTATCTTAACTCATAAAGACGATGAAGGAAAGAGAGAACATCCGATAGCATTTAATTCTTGGACCTTGAAATAATATGAGATGAAATACAACTTTGTCAAGAGGCAATCTTTCACAATAGTTAAGGGACTCAAGAAGTTTGGACACCTAATCTCTTGCAACAAGGTGGTTGTTTATGTCATGCATTCTAATGTACATGAATACATCATGGAAGGATAAATCTTCGGAAAAAGGGCTAATTGGATCACCAAGATCCTTGAATATGAAATTGAGGTCAATCCTACAAAGACCGTCTGAGGAAGAGGATTGTACAAATATCTGGCACACGATGAAGAGATCACATTCGAAGAAGAATAGTTGTAGCTAGTTCTAATGAATGAGTTGAGAGAAGAAGGCTACTGGCTGGAAAATAGAGTAAGATTCATGCACATGGGAAAATATTTTCTTGACCTTCCTTCTCAAAAGAGAATATTCTATTGACTGCAGAACCATGGGTATGCACTCATCAAAGGGATCCTATTCAAGAGAAACTTCAATGATGTTCTATTGTAGTGTGTCATTGCAAAACAGGCTAAAATAATTCTTGACACTTTCCACAATAGCGTCGTGGGTGGACACTTCTTTTCTAAGACCACCACCATCAAAATCATGTGCATTGGGTATTTCTACTGGACGATATTCAATGAATCCTATTCATCGGTTAAAGCTTGTAAAGAATGTCAATTCTTTGCCGGAAGAAGAAAGAATTTTACAATGCCCCTCAACCCAATAGTGGTTGATGAGCAATTTGTACAATGGGGCCTTGACTTTATTGGAATGATCAATCCTACCTCTAGCGCATGACATAAGTGGATTGTAATGGCCATGGACTACTTCGCAAGGTGGACCGAAACCATGCCCCTAAAGAATGCAACATAGGCGAAGATAGTAAACTTTCTCGAAGAGATTGTGATGAGATTCGACCTTCCTAAAACCATCATCTCCGATAATTCCAAAGCTTTCCTACACTCTAAGGTATGTCAATTTGCACTCATGCATGGCATTTTCCTAAAAGCATCATCAAATTACTATCCACACGGTAATGGCCTGGTAGAGTCGAATAATAAAAATTTAGTCTGAATCTTCAAAAGAATTGGTTCAAAGCACCAACGAGAATGGTATAAAAATCTACAGGTGACACTTTGGGCAGACTGCATAACTCCTAAGTAAGTCCTCAAGACTTCTCCATATAAGTTAGTATATAGAAAAGATGCACTATTGCCTATCTCCATGGAGATTCCAGCACTGCAATTACTCAAATCTCTCGAGGTAGAGAAAAAGTACACAATGGAAGTGTCACTAGATGAGTTATTGGAAGTGCAGGAGAAAAGAGAAAAGGCCATGATAGCTATGACCAACCATCAAGAGGTGGTTAAGAGATGGTTTGATAAGAAAGTTTCAGACCAAGGTCTAAAGCGCGATGACCTAGTGCCGAAATTTAATGAGAGAGTTGCAAAGTTAGGTCAGAATGGAAAGTTTGATAGCCTCTAGGAAGGCCCTTTCAGAATAATTCAGTGCAAAGAACACAATGCATTTGAATTAGAATCCATGGAACATGAACCATTCAGAATCCCAGTCAATGGGATTCACTTAAAATTATTCAATTAACTTCAGATTGTTCCACCTTGTAAATATGTGAATAGTTTTTTTTCTTTTTCTTTCCCTTTTATTTTGGTTGGTCGGTCTTTCATTAATTCTTCATGCGAGAAGATAAAGCCAATGGAACCCATTACCGCAAAGTGCAAAAAAAGTTAAAAGAACCCATGAGGCAAGGAAAAATACCCATAGGCTATATTGAAATAAGCATACATATGCAGGAAAGAAATGATAACCCACACTATAGAACAAGCCAAGGAGACAAAAAAATTAAGCATATCTCGTATATTCATTATATTTATATAGTTTGGTAAATACAATATCAAAATGGCTCAAAGGCCACGCTTTTAAAGTATATACCTATATATATTTTTGTATCTTCTTCATATGGCTACTATAAGGCCTTTCTAGGAATATATACAAAAAATAGACTAATGAGTTTTAGTTTTTGAAACATGAAAAGAGAAAATTCTTCAGTCATGATTGCGAGCACCAGTGAAGGCAACATCAATGGAAGCATCCAGAACCATTTCATCATCAGAGGCAAGGACTTGGCTAGAAACACCATTCAAAGGAGCGATGACAAGTGGTGTAGGGAACACCAGCTTCCTGAAGTTAGTATAACAGTCAATATCATAAAATGGCACCATGTTGTATATTCAGAAAAGGAAGTGACAAGCATGGGTGACCCACTAGCGATGTTCTTCCTACAAGTGAGGTCAGAAACCACTTAGAAATGAAAACCATGGTATGATCACATCTTTTTTAATGAGCCTGCAGAGGTCGCTTGTAGTCGAAATACCTCCACCAAATGTACCATTCGCCACCACCTCTTTGAGGCCATTCAAGTATTTATTTGGAAAAATCTCTTTTACCAAGCAGAGAATGGGTGTCTTAGGAATTTGGATGTCGAGCATTGATGCAACAAAGTGAGAGAACACATCAATATTAACTCTGTATTTATCCTCATATTCAAGGCAATCACATCCCAAAACTCATTTTATGGCTATGATGGCCAAGGAATGCTTATTTTTTGTCATCCTCTTAAGGCACCTAGCCAATATCTCACCTAGAAAATCCATTTGAGATTTATGAGAGATCAGCCTAATTGGGGTATTCATGGTGAAAAGCACTATATGAATATTAGACAAATGCCCCATGCAAATCATCTAAATCTAAACTCTATGCAAATACTACACAAACTAAAAACACCAAATCCTAAGCCAATCATCTAATACCAATTCTACCAAAGGTTGCTAAGTGTGATTTTCGTATTGCCCAGGCACCTATTTATAGAAATGGCAATGATAAGTGCGGTAATTTGTATGCCATAAGCATGAGGTTAATCAAGTACCACCTCAAGAACCACACCAAGGCTCGTTCGAAGCTCTCACCCAGTTACATTTGTAGGTACGATTTGTTGCATGTAGGATAAGTGGAATATAATTAACTAGCATAAGTTGGTGGTAGTCTCCAACGGTAGTCCATATGGTCAGATGCTGAGTTGTCTTTCTATAGGCACTTCTCAAACTCCAAAAAGGAACACAAATCATTTCAACTCTTATTGCATACTTTGGCATAATTATTTTGTTTGGGATATTAATTGCCACGACATACGATGCCTAAGCTACCTTCAAAATCACCGGTTCAAGTTCCAAGAAAAATCATGCCGGAGTACATCGTTGAAAAGGGTCATTATGAATTATTGTAATTTCAAAATGGCAAGTAATTCGCTTCACAAAAGAAAACAATTGGCAATTCATGTTGAATTTAATGCAAGTAGGTGAGTGTTGTTGGCCACCCAAAGAAGGAAATAGCTAAATATCACATCCAAAAGGTTTTTGGTATTGTGAATGTCTTTTAGAAACTGCTGCCTAGAGTAAAAGAAATTTTAAGTGCAACCACAGCCGAGGTAAGTTGTAGAAAATTTGAGTTCTAAGCATAAATCTATAGCAAGATGAAATGGTAGAGAGCTCCCAAATAGATTCACAAGTAGAGGCCTAGGGAGAAGAAATACAAATCTTTTTTAATGATATGTGTAGAGCATCAGACATCTATGTCTTTGATAACCATTCTTATGCTTTGCCTGGTATACTAGAGAAGTCAAAATGGGCTAATATGAAGGTTCTCGAAAAGGCAAAAAAATACAGACATCAAAGCTGAATTAGGGAGGATTGAGATAGTATTCATGATCCAATCCTTGCAAAAAACCCCAAGAATTTGAGGGAGGCGACCTATGAAAGAATTAAGGTATCCTCTAGCCTAGAGTCATTGTCTCAAAAGCTATGGTTTAGCGGACTCCCACAATATATGGTCTCATTTGTTCACTATTGCCCAAAACTAGTTTATGCAGCCATCAAACATTTCAACCCATGTAGCAGCACCATCGGGGGTTGAAGATTAAAGGTCAATATCTATCTGGAATATGATGTGCATCCTTGACCTTGACTCCATATGAGAAAACATAAAGTCATTCAACCCATTAAAGGGAGAGGCAACATGGAGAGGCATGAAAAAGGCTCTAGAATTTTACAACAAAGAAACCAATAAACCTAATAAAGATCATCAAAAGCCACCAAAGATTCTGATGTCACTCATCGCCTTTCCCATGGAAATACAAGATGAATTTTTTGTGTTAACATTTCTTTGCGGCCTAGATGTCGACAAGGATGTGCATGAATTTTAGCTAGGTCTAGGGTTTCAATTCCACAAGCAGCATACCTTTTTTTGGTATGACTTTGTAGAATACCTTATTGATGAGATGCTAGGGAAAATTAGGGATTACCCAACGTAGCGGAAGTTCAGGATTCTTTCCTTCCTTGCTCACATGTTATTGCACCAGAACCCTAATTTCTTTAGGAAGTATATGAGGTTGTCTATTTTTGATGAGTCAGGAAAATGAAGGCCAGTTTTTGTATGGAGTCCTCTCCTCTCTTCTACCTATGACTATTATGCATTTTTGGACTATTTATTGACTCCGATTTTGAAAGATTTACAAGGGGATGATGGTTTCGACCGACTCACCAAGGAGTAGACTACATATATGCAAAACTTCACCCCCAAATTTGATTGGTTTCTCAGAGCAGATTTCACATTCATCTGGCTACTTTGTTTCACCAGGAAACCATTTCATCTTCTGACCTGTGTCACGAATCGGGTGCTATCCCTCAAAATGTTCTAGCAGGTATCTCTTATTGACTTCAAATTTTGCGGAGGGAAGGCCAAAAAGAGGGGATTCTTCGGTTGCCCACAAACCTTCAAAATGGTGGTCATGAAAAAGAAATAGATGCATGACTTGCTGAAGGATAAGCTAGCTCATCTTGGGTTCATGATGATTTTTGATAACTGGGAGTACAAGCCCAAAGATGATGCGCCAAATGAATTTTTCAAAGTAACACATAGCCCATGGCCTTACTGGGAGAAGAGGTGGAACCCGCTGAGAGATCAAGATGATCTACTAGTTGATTTGATCCACATTCCTACACTGGATAACAGGCCACCTTGGCATAAGTTCTACTTCCCTATAGTGGTGTACAATGAGAAGCAAAAAATGGGAGAAACCTTGTACAACAAGTTATGAAAAGAAGAAGAATGGAGTGTGGAAAGAATTTGAGCTTTCTGGGTATACCACCAAGAGACCGGAAAAGGTGAGGCTGATTATGGAAGCATGGCATTGGGTGACTAGTTTGATTAGATATGCGATGATGATCATCTTGTTTCTGACTCAAGCGTGGACAAGGGAAATGACTTTGATGAAGAACTTGAGGAGCAATAATCCAAAGTATTGTTGGCCTCTACTCAACAAAAGAACAAGAAACCATACTAGCCTATCCGATTTATTTCAAATGTGAGGTTGAATCAATCAAGAGCTTTGCAAACACTCAGCTAGGCTGTCCAAAGGACAAGAGTGACCTAGCAATAGTAAAAAACTAAGGCATTTGAGGACACTCCACCCGCTAAATGACAACGCACAAAAAAAAATTTTGGGGAGATTTTGAAAGCACCCGCAATGGGCCAAGAAACCGTGGTGAGCCAGGAGCCACAATTATCTAGTCAATAGGTAACATTTGGTCCGTCTTCTCTAACTTCAAAATATTTGGTGATGCCTGTTGTCTCTACGGTACCCATCACTACAAGTGTTGGCCCTTCCTTTTATGTCTCTACCATAATGGTTGCAGGAGACCTTTCTCCCAGTTCTCCCAAACAAGGCCATTTCTCTTAATGCCTTTGCAAACCCTTACACCCTCTACCATTTCTTAATCTGCTCTTACCTCTCTTTCCTCAAGCATGACCACTATTGATACCCCTCATGCTACTACATCAAGCACAACCTAGTTCACCCAACAATTGGAATCCGCCATGAGTGCACAATCATTGCAACAACCGATGAATTCTTCGATCGATTCATAGATTGAACTATGGAAAATTCCCAATTTCTCCTTGTAGATTGTCAATCTCCTTAAAAGGAAAGCGCTTAGAGCCACTACCCTCAAATTCCATTTTTCCATACCTCTTGGTGCACCTTTTTTAGGTGGGCTAGTTCAGTCGCCATCCCAATTTATAGCATAGGGTGATGCTACAAAAGAAGCATGGGCCCTCAGGATCAAAAAGCGAAAAGCGAAGGATGACAAAAGGGTGGTGGAGCCAAAAGTGTATACTATTTACAATGAAGTGCATGAAATACTAAATTTCACCACCATGTACCCAAATTCTATCAAACCACAAGGGGAGATTCTACCGGATGATTACAACATGTATGCCATGGGACTTGATCTGAGAGTAGCCCGACCATAGGAAAAGGTGGAACTCATGGAAGAAACGTAGCGGGTGGAGACTACGAACTGCCTCAAGTCTGGTTGCCAACTAAGAAAGAAAGAAGAGGAGTTGAGACTTGTGAAAGATAGAGTCAAGTTCCTACAAGAAAAGGAAAAGGTGATGGAGGAAGATATTGCGAACTTATTAGAAAATGTGCAAACAACAGAGGTAGAACAAAATAGTCTCCGGGAGGAACTATAAAAGTTCCAAACCATTGACCTCACCCTGGCCAATGTGTTGTAGAAGAGTAACCAAGACTATCAGAAGACGTTAACCTTGGCACAGCAGGTGATGAAGCAAAAGGATAAAGAGTTTGAAAAGTAGCGTGCTCAATTTGAGTAGAAGATGCAAGAGAAGGAGGTCAATTTTGAGGCCTGAAAGGCCCAATTAGAAAGGGAGTTTTAGGAGACGAAGCTTTTCCTAGAATGGATTCAATAAACAAGAGACAAACCAAAGATAACTAGTCCAAATAGCTAAGTAACAACGAGGGACAACTCACATCGACAAACAAGAGAATTGTGAAATTGACAGAGGATGTTGGCTTGAAGGATGTAGAGATTCCCCTTCTAAGAAATGCTCTCTAGGTCTGTGCTGCTCAACCAAACCTCAACCGAGTAGCTCAATATCTATATATTTCATACTGGAAAAAAGTTAAGGCCTTCTACCTAACACTATAGCCAATGCTCTGATTCATGTCTATAGCAAAAAAATTGAGTAGGGAGGTTCACGAAACAATTGAGTAGTTCCCGCGGTTCACCACATAAAGGGTTCCTAAGGGAAAGATTTTTCTAAAAAATCTATATAAATGGTCTTTGATGAAAACTAAACAAAGGCAAGAATCGAGGACCAGAATTTTGTTGTGAAGATGACAAAAAAAATCATCCACTGCCTCTTGGCCATCCTTCATACTAACAGTTGTGCGGCTACCTTGAACCGGACTATGGATAGCATGTGGGAAAATTTCTCCTAGCTAAATAAGATGGGCATGTCATCCCAATTTATTGAAGATGAGTAAGTCGCCATAGATGAGAAAATTGTGGTGAAAATTGAAGAGAAGGAGTAGGACCCAACCACTTTCTAGAGTTTCAGCCAACCTCCTACCAAAGTAGACATTGAAGGTGTCATTCATCCAATTACACGGCTACTTTTCCAATGTGATTAAGGGGCCAGTTTACCTGAGGTGTTTCCTTATAAAGAAACGCTTTACCTGGGTAGAGCACAAGAGATTCTACGTGACGTATCGAGACCATCTGAGGATGACTGGCTTCCTCTGCAAGAAACTCTTTCTAGACTTTGACTTCATCTCCCTATGAATAAGGCTCTAGTTTGCAAGCCAGAGAAAATTTTGGGTTCCTCATTCCATAAGCAAAACACCCCTAGTAGTCACCAAAAGCTATGAATGTAAAATTCTTCAAGCTCCCTTCGGGTTTTATTTTTTGTGTTTTGCTATGTACCAACTTGATCTTGATGTGTTCGACTTGCTATGCTTAGCCTTTCATTAGCCTTCTTTTTCTATACTTTGTCGGTGGATTCCACGTGGCTACTAAGTGCTCTCCAAAGGGATTCTTCTCTTCACTTCTCAACCCGCTCCCGCTATGCCTCCACGTGTCTTTACCATGGGGGTATGTGCAGGATCATGATGGGCCAAAAAGTGGCGATATGTAAGTGATATGATGGCCCATGTGGCTGATGACCTTTTTTCTACCCAAAATTGATGAAATAAAAATAGTTTTTAAAGGAGATTCTAAGCTTTCCACCAATATAAAGTATGCTTTACTTTTAATTCAATAAATAATTAATATTCATTTTCTATTTGAATTACAACTAAAGTCCTGATTAAAAAAAATCTATAGCTTTCAAACGATATCACATTTTTTGAATCCAAAACATGTGTCACATTCTATGCTTCACATACTATAGGATTACAAAAAAAAATGAATTTCATGAAGTTTTGACATAGTTAAGGTGGTCAGACATATGAGTTTTTATATTTTTTATAAGTTGTAATAAAAAATTCATAAGGGTATGTGGAGGATCATCATGGAAAAAATAGGCCCTTAAGTGGCAATAAAATTCAGAAAATCAGAGTTAGGCAACTTGACGTAAATATTTGAATAATCTATATTATTTAAAACATATGTAAGAATAGAATCTATATAAAGTTCAATGTAGTTTCTAAACTACTAGGTTTATTTTTTATTTTTTAAATCTATTTGGTGAAAATTTGAAATTTCAATGCAGTAGTACTTAAATTTCAGGAAAAAATAAGAAGTAGATGTCTGTCTGACCACCCTAACCACAATAAAATGATAATATTTTTTTATAAGATTAAATAGATATAAGTTCCAAGTAAATAATTAATTATAATTTTTTTATTACAAATTTTAAAAAATATAAAAGCTTGTATGTCTAACCACCTTAACTTGGTCAAAACTTCAGGAAATTCAATTTTTCTTTTTAATCCTATAGTATGCAAAGCATAAAATGTGACACATGTTTTGGATTCAAAAAATGTGATACCGTTAGAAAGCTATAGATGTTTTTCCATCAGCCTATCAATCAGGAATTTAGTCGTAATTCAAATAGAAAATGAATAATAATTATTTATTAAATTCAAAGTAAAACATGATTTATATTCTTGTAAATCTGAGAATCTCCTTTAAAAACCCTTTTCGTTTCATCAATTTTGGGTAAAAAAAAAGTCCTCAACCACATCAGCCATCATATCACTTAGATATCGCCACTTTTTGGCCCATCATGATCCTACACATACCCATAATTAATTATTTACTTGAAAAAAAATTACAAAAAAATATGCATCACATCGGGACATGAGTCCTCTACTTATATCTAAAATCTTATAAAAAAATATTATCATTTTATTGTGGTTAGGGTGGTTAGACAAACACCTACTTCTTATGTTTTCCCTGAAATTCAAGTACTACTACATTGAAATTTCAAATTTTTACCAAATAGATTTTTCTTTTTTTTAAATAAACCTAGTAGTTTAGAAACTACATTCAATTTTCTACAGATTCTATTCTTACATATTTTTGAAATAATATAGATAACTTATTCAAATTTTTACTTCAAGTTTCCTAACTCTGATTTTCTTAGTTTTCATTGCCACTTAAGGGCCTATTTTTTTCATGATGATCCTGCACATACCCATGGGCTATTTTCAACTACTTCCCTTCATTTTCTAGTTGTGCTCCATCAGCATGCCATGTAGCCTCTATTCACATAAAAATTTGGCAAACCCCACAAGTGGTGCCAATAGTAAGCATGTTTCTACATCTCTTCTCGGTGCACGATTTCATCAAAGCGAGGAGAGAATGAACCATGACTATGAACTGTCACCACATATCCCCTCAATAGGTCTTCCTTAAAAGGAGTGGAGCGAATGTGAAGATGCCATATGTCGCTATGTGTTCTAACTACCTCGACTAGGAGGCGAAACTTGTCTGCGTAGGGTAAACCACGACAACTACCATCATTTGCAGGGGATGTGTTTGGCTGCAAAGCATCTATGTTCCATGGTCAGAATATTTTCTGTTACAACGCCTGAGGGGAATTTTCTGCTGCATCATTTCTTAGGATACCGAATCTTTTTTGTTACTGGCTCGCCAGGTGGTGGGATTGCTGGCTATAAATACTGCTTCTTGCTTTTGAAAATGAGTTCAGAACTGACATACTTTATAGAAGAGACACCAAGCCTTCTACTATTTTATATTATTGCAAAGGCATGCACACACTGTGCCATTGTTCGACCTTTCTATTTTCTTAAGCTATTTGATAAACTTTGTACTATTCCATTATTGTTTTGAATGGTTTATTTGCAATACTTCTATAATTTTAATGCAAGTTTGTTGGTTTAGATCATGTCTTTGACTCCTCTTTTCAATGAATGTGCATGGAGATTATTTTATGTCATTAGATGAATTACTTAGGATTTTATCTTTAATTTTTCTCATTTTAGGACATAGCAGATTGTTGAGAGGGCCCTTAAATCACATGCAAAAGATAGGTTTATCGTGCCTTATATCTAAATCTTGGCGCATCACCCTAGTTAGATCTTTTATTTTTATATCTGCTTCTTTTTCCCATTCAAAACCCTAGTTACAGAAGAAGTCAACTTCTTTAAAAATCCAAAGGTCACTTAGTTTAGCACAATTGGTCCCCCCATTAACTGAGTTTCCCATAAAGGTTGTTACCTTGCCAGTTTTTGGGATCAACGCAGCCTAACTAGTTGTTGAGTTTTGTCGTAGGGATTCCCCACTTTTTGGCTACACTCCTTGTCGACATTCCATTATCCTCCACATCTTTCAATATTGAATCCATATCCTCTTTCATCCACTCCTGTTGAATTGAAATTTTCTTACTTCTAGCAGCTGCATTTACTTGAATAACTCGCTCAACTAGTTGAAGACTGCTCTCATTATCAACTTGACTTTCTTCATCCAGTGGGAAATGAACTCTTTTTTTTTTAGGCATGATTTTCTTTACTCTCTTACTGCAATGGTGGGTCCGTATTTGAACTTTTTTCTTCATCTACACATGTCAACAAACACCTTTGGACAATAATTTTGTAATTTGGAATCTTTTGAATCTCTTCAATAGAAATTTAAAGAAACAAAGAGCCTAAAGCATTGAACTAGACATCCCACTTGTCTGTGTTGATTAGTAGAGAGGCCTACAGGGTAGTGCAACCTAACTATCAAGAACTACTTGAGCTTGTACGTGATGGGTAGAACAAATATGAATAATTGGGCATGTGTGTAGTGAGGTTGAAAATTTAAAATCTGTAAAGCAAGATAACAACATAGACCGCCAATCAATTATAGCAATATTAATCACAAACATTACAAAATGTGGCATTCCAATTTCTTCATCTCTATAATTATAGTTTGTAATTTGAATTTGTATGTTTAGTCAACGAGTTCATAGGAATGCTTTGAACAAAAGATGTGGCATGTTATATGTTTGTTTTTATTGTTTCACATTCTGATTTATGATGTTCTATGTTTGATTTAATAGTTTCATATTTTGATGTTCTATTCTATGTTGTATGTTTGAATTTATGGTTTGGTTGTAGTTATGATTTCCTATCTTGTATGTTTGTTTTTTATGGTTTGACATTTTAAAATCCTGCTGAAAACTATTATAATTGAAAGCATGTTGTAGTTTTTTCTTCAGTACAAGTGTTTATTTTAGAAGCTATTAATAGAATTTATTTAGTGCTAGCACAAAGGCTCATTTATGTTTTCTCGTACAAAAAGTTCAAATATCTAGCCTTTGTTGGTGAACTAGATAGTTATTTATGTAAATCAGTCAAATGCCATGACCAATATTGAGCCATCTAACAACAACATTTTATAACACTTTTTAGTTAGTGTCTTTAAACAAATGGTAGTTAGGTACTTTGTTATTTCAATCAAAAAACTAATTCTCTTTTCCTTGAAGTTGATGTCACTATGATTTTAGTATGCAACAAATGAATAATGTTACCTAAAATCAAGAGAAAAGTAATAATAATATCATATTATTTATGTATATTCTTATAGATTCTTAGATTAGAGGGCATTCCTAAATCTTTGATTTCAATATGTTGGGCTTTCTAGCTTCTTTTGACTTGAGTTGAGTAATCAATGGTATATTCTTAGGAATAGTATGATTCTGAAACATAATTTCAATAATCTTAATAGGCTCTCCTGAGTCACTTCTAATTCTTGTAGTCATAATGATTGACTTCCCTTTTTCTGTAGCTTATACAAATGCTAACTAATTTGAAGAAGTAAATCTTGTATAAAGCTTACATAACAAAGAAAAATATACAAATCCTTGTTTCACTTTATAAACCAAATATTTGCATAATAATACTAAGAAAGGTGTTGCAATATTCATCTTGCAAACTCATGATATATCCAAGGCAAACTATAGAGCTAATAACCTCTTTAGCTAGTCATTTATTGCACCTAAAAGTCTATCCCTTATATTATTGTGTATTGTGTCCATTAAAATGACTAGTCCATTGAACTACACCTGTTTGCATATATTCATATCCTTCCTTCCTAACTATCTTAATATCCAGATTATTGCAGACAAAATAATTATTTTTTCTAGGTTTTCACTTGTAAGAATTATACTTTTGCTATATTTTTTATCTCAAATTTTATAACTACTCCCAAACACACTTACTACTAATATTTTGTTTGGATTTTCTCAGTGACCTTAAAATTTCTACTGCAGTTACAAGCTTGGATATATAGAGTCCCAAATTACTTTACAACTGCATCTCTTTTCTACTTTATGAGTTCCTTCCAAAATCTGATTTCAAATTTCAACACTACATCAACACCAAATAGGCCCTATAGTAACCCTATTGGCTTCTAAAATTTACCATCTTTCTTTAATTCAGGCATAACTTTGATACTTATAAGCAACTTCAAACCAAAATTTAAAAACCATGTAGTTGGAGGATATAGAGCCAAATTTACTACAAACATAGTCACTGACTCACCCCCAATCCAATGTTCATGCTGAGAAAAGGGAAAATATTTTCTCAAGCTAAAATTTAAAAGAAATCATCAAATTTTGTTAATTATTATGTGCAAACGAGGTATACTATTATGGAGAAAGAATATTGGTCATGTTGTTTCTTCAAAAAATGTGTACAAGATATTAGGCTATTTTGAACAGTAGTAATTCAACAATCAACTAGCTAATGAAAATCCTACCATAGATACAATAATTATTCAATGGATGCTAAAGATGCTACAAAATGAATTGATATCACTCATAAACCAAACTTGATGTATCTTCTTTCCATCAAGCTCAAATCATTGCACAAGTGACCCTAGACGATCAAATAGAGTTGGTCATAACCTACGAAATTTACAAGATCAACCACTGGTAGAAATTTTGAAATAAAATTATCCAAGGACTATCTCCCAAACATCACAGGGATCCATGCATATTATGTACTTGATGTCATCCCAAAGTCAGCTCAAGGTAATTGAAAAAACTTTGGAACCTTAAATCTAGGAGAAAAAGTTTGACAAGGCTTTGATACTTTTTTCCGCTTTGCTTCCACCTTCACAGCAAGCTGGAAAGTATGGTCTAAGGATGGATTGAGGATGCTTTGTGAATTTATCACTTCCTTAACATTCAACAATGAAATTTTCATATTTTCATAAAATAATATTGACTAAATGAATGATCAAGCTAAACGATTATGTAAGAATAACTCTAAACTTGACAATATTTAAAAATAATCATGACTAGAAATAGGAATCAGTGCTGTCAAATAAACTTTGTTAAAGTTCACAGTGAAATTTTCACGTGCATAGTTGAATTAAAAGGTATTTAAGAATAATTCTGAACTAAACTATATTTAAGTATAATTATGATTACAAATAGAAATAAATACCTTCCAATAAACTGAAATTTTTATATGTTTCTCAAAAATATTTAATGAATAAAATATTTAAATGATTTTCAAGAATAACTCTAAACTAAACAATGTTTAAAAGAAGAATGGGAATGAGCACTGTCAAATAAACTTCCTTAAAGCTCAAATGGTAAAATTTTCATGTCCTCGTAGAAAATACTTGATGGAATGAGTGGTGGAGGTTTTGTGGAATTGTTTACTGTCAATCTATCTGCCATGAAGTAAATGGTATAGGAAACACTGGGGATGTGATAGTGACAGAGAAAATCTATGTTCCTTAAACCGTCGATGGTGTGGAATTAATGGAGAGTTGATTGATTTGGTTGAATGCTTGTTTGGGTTGTTTGTGCTAGATTTTAATAAATTGTTGTCCTCTTGTTTTGACGACTAGTTTGGTGAACCTTACATAGTAATTTGTGGCCTTTTTTGCAGGTATTAAGGAAAAGGGACGAGTATATGGGCATTTATCGCTATTTTGAGTGCACTTGGGCACTATTACATTTTACTTGGGACTCCAACTTTTTATTATATGCACTTTTTTTTAATGGATCTCCATGTTGGATGGGATAAAACTGTTTATTATAATGCAACTTAGAACTTAAATTAGGTTGATGGCTGGTCATGTACTTGGAAGATATGGATGTTTACTTATTAATATAAATGCTTTAATGTAACATATTGGGTTCTATTGCATCCACTTGTGTACAAGTTCAAAATAATGTCAGTTGCATTTGTGTTTTAAAATCCTTGTTAATAATTTGTGTATGCCACCTAATATTAATAAAAAAAATACTACAAAGTAAACAAATGTGATGGAAACATTGATTGATCCCCATATGTCCTATTTTTGAAAAAATTTTAAATATTTAATAGATCTCTTATTAAAAAGTAATGGACCGATTTGACCAATATAAAAGCCCAACCAACTATGGGTCCCTCTCCCCTAATAATAGCATAAAACCATAAAAACTAATCTGCAAAAAAACTGCGGGCCAAAATCTCCTAAATATAAAGTGCCTCACATGCATATTTTTCAGAAATAAATTTGTCAAAAATAGGTGGTAGTGGACCATCAATCATCCAAATGTCCTCACCAATTCTTGAATAAAACTAGCGAGCTTTTCACAGTGTGGAAAGCCTCAAAAATAAATATTCCGGAGCACCTGTGATTCTGCGAAGATTTTACATCTGACATGAAAGCGAGATTTACGCGTGGAGCAGAGAGGGGATTTATTTTCATTACTAAGTGAGGCTCTGCATTACCTATGTTTTTGTTGTGAAGATGGACGACAATCCTCCTCCGCAGATGCAGCCGCGAGTTTGGGTGTGTGGAATGTGTGGCAAGCCCTGTTCGCCGCCAAGATATCTCATTAGAGGCACCATAATACCATTCTCAGGTGTATGTACTTCACAATTTTTCCAGTAACTTGAATTTTGCATATTTATTTCTCATAAATGGTGTAAAATTTGCAGCCGTAAGGAACCATGCTCCACAGCGGCCTGGGCAGCCACCTGAGAAGTGCGTGGGGCATGGAACTCGAAACTTCTTTGCTGCTAAACCACCAGTGCCGAGAATCGAGCTTGGCATTGGACCCGGTGCTTCGCGGTATTATTCAAATTTATCGTATTTCTTTGGCTAATTTGTGAAGGTATTTTGTCTGAAATTATTTTCTTGGTTTGCAGAAACGTTCCAGATGATAGGGCCCCGACTTTTTACCAGTTCCTACCCCTGCCTAAAGACGACAAAGCTGGACAAAATGGCAGCTAAATGCTCGGTTTTTTCACAAAGATATGGATTGTTTGCACGACTGTAACTCAAACACATAAGTTTATTGGCTGGTAATAGTATTTTTTACAAGAACAGTGTTAAGATAGGACGAAACATTAGTTAAAAACAACTTAAAGGTGTGATTAAGAATTTGCAAGAATAATTGAAATCTATGAATGAGTTATATATTTTCGTCTTGTACAGAAGATGCAACCCGGAAAGATTCCAAGGAAACCTCTTTATAACGTTATTTAAGTCTTTCATAGGTTTCGATCATGAAACCTGTCATATGTGCATTTGTCTGCTCTATTTTAATCCTGTTTGGGGCTGCGAATGATAACCTAATTTTCAAATTTTGTGTTAGGCTCACAATCATTTTCAACATAGAGGTAGTGTAAAATATATTTAATAAAATCATTTTTTAAAATATATATTTATTAATGTATTTTTAGTCAATAGGTTATATATCGTGTGAGATTTGAGCTTGAAACAATTTTCAAGTCTGCAGATCACTATTTGTATTGAGTCATTCCAAAACAAGTTTCATCTATCATTTAATGGTAAAAGTCTCTAAAATCTCATTTATTACATAAAAGTCAGATAAATATTAAATTGACATTGGATGGGAACATTCTATTTCCATTTGGAGTGGTTTTTATCAATTTGATGTCAACTTTCATTTTTCATTTACATTGCTTTATGTTTTAAATCTATATGCAAATATTCCATAATCAGATAATACTTAATTTTTTAAAAGAAAAAATCTAAATCTGTTTAAGTTTATTGTATTCCATTTTTTAGCATTTATTATTAATTGTTTAATCTAGCCACATGCAACTATAATTTGCAGTGCATCCATTCACAAACACATACTCTCTAACATATTAACATACATATAGTTTTCTATCAATGTAATCCTTGAACCCCTTTCAAATGCAAGTGCTAGTCATATTGGTTTAACATATGTTTTGGTTTTGTTAAATTGTTTGGTCAATTTTAGGTGATAGGTTACATATAATGTGAGATTTGAGTCTGAAACAACACTCATGTCTACAAACCACTATTGAGTCATTGGAAAAACAAGTTTTAGCTATTGTGTAATGGTAAACCAGTTGTCATTTAATGGTAATAGCCTCCAATCATCCAATGTCTCACTTATCATGTAAAAGCTAGATAAATATTGATTTTCCAATTACATAGGAACATTCTATTTCCATTTGCAATTTTTTTTGGTAACTTTCTTTTTTCATTTGCATTGCTTTATGTTTCAAATCTTATACAAATATTTCAAAATGAGATAATACTTTTTTTCTTTGAGGAAAAAATCCAAATTTTTCTAAGTTAATTTTATTTCATTATTTAGCATTTATTATTAATTGTCTAATCTAACCACAATAAATTAGAATTGATAACACATGTCATCCATACACACCCATGTCCAACACATACTCTCTAACATATTAACATACATATAGTTTTATATTGTTGTAATCATTGAACCAACCTTTGGATGGAAGTGTTGTTTATATATGATTTGTATGATTTACAATTACATTGTTATTGCACAAAAATAAATACACATCTATTTAAGATTCACATACAATAACTTTATAAAATATAAATGTGTAGTGTTTGATCAAAAAATATGAATATATATTATCAAACATTGATAACACTTTTTAAAAAATTACAAATTTAATTATCAATTTCTGCTAAAATATTTCAATAATTTGTATTCCAATTTATAAAAGAAAAAATTAAAATGATTTTAAAACCTAAATAAATAATCAATATTAGTAAAACTGGAAAATTAATTTTAATAATAAAATAATATAAAACAAATTTATATAATCAATAATTTAATTTTAGGCATTTTAGATTTCGTATTGATTGTCTATTTTATTTTCCCCTACCGCATCTCTTGGATTATTTTTGGTCTTAAGTTCAAGTTTGAATACAATTATAATACAATTGTCTATATTAATTTTAGCACCTTTAAACCATTGAAATCATATATTTTAGTATTCATCACATTTTACTACTTATACTTAAAAATTTTAATGATAAGGTAAATTAATTATTTGTGCTACTTTCTATGTAAAATCAATTTTAATTTTTAATTTCTATAAAAGAATCATTTTATTATATCACATCTAATTAGTAACAAATTATTATTACATGTTTTTGATTGTGCCAAAGCCTTTGAGATGGTTAAGCTACTTCCTGCCCTTGAGGATGTGCAACAAAAGAAAGAGGAGGGCTATGAGACGGTCTCTAAGGAGGAGGTTGACAACAAGAAAATGAGTAAATAGAAACTTATCCTAGAAAAAGAGTCAGCATCAAAGGATGATGTGGATTTTGCACCAGACTCTCTAGCTACTATGAATGAGGATATGAGGTCCCTTGCTCTAGGAAAGCACAAGAAAGAGGATCCAAGCCCTAATAAGGGTTATGACACTTGCAATGAAGAGCATGTTGATGAAATGTTGAGTCAGAGAAAAAAGGAGATGAAGGATATGGTTGGGGAGGTGTCATTGCCTCCCCTTGTTCTGAAAAGAAGGGAGACGATAGTGTGTGATAGTAAGAAGAAGGTGGTGAGGTCTGCAAGTAAAATTCTAGAGTTGGATACTCCTCTTAAAATGGTCAGTGTGCGAGATGTTATGGGGTCTCCGAATGGGGTTAAGGAATAGGATGTTGTGTTCTCTCTGAGTGAGCGTTAGGATTTGAAGAAGGACAAGAAGGTTGTGGCTGATGTTGGGAAGGTTGTTATGGACTCTCCTATGGTGGACCTAGACAAGGAAATGAAAAGGATGGTGGTTGTTGTAGAGTTTGTGGATTCCATTAAAAAAATCAAAATGCTGATGGCGACGCCCTATTGATGATAAGGGTAAGGATGTTGTTGTGGATTTGGATAACATTATCTCCTTGTATGAGGAGGGTGATGAGGGTAAACATGTTTTTAATATTGATAAAGAAAATATTGTTGATGTTTTGGGAGCCACTAAAGAGGGTTCCATTATTTTTTATAATCTTTTTAAATGGATTTTCCATGAACTTAATATGACTAATGTGAAAGTGAGGGGTGTTTTGAGCAAAGCGAAGGATTCCTCTATTCAAGATCAGATAGATGATTTGATGAATTCCCTAAAAAATGTGGTGGAGGAAATGCTTTTGATGAAGCAAAATCTTGAAGGAAGAGTCCTCACCTTGGAAAATCACATTGAAAGGTTATATGCTAATATGGATAAAGGAAGGGAAAGGAACAAATCTAGGTTTAATGTCAAATTTTTTGGTATTATTTATCCTATGGATAGTGTTAAAAATGGTAAGGATGTTGATGATAATGACGTTGATGGCAAGCTGATGGAAGGGGAGAAGCTTGGTGACAAGGGTGGCGATAAGGGTTATATTTTTATTAGTGAGGTTAAATAGGGTGGGCTTGGGGTTTGGACCTGTAACAAGACCAAAACTCAGGTAGGTGCACCTGCTAATGATTTGTCTGTTGTTGGGGATGATGGCTTAAATAATGTGGTGTGTGATGTGGAGGCCACAGATATCCTAAAAAATATGTAATGTTGATGGGTGGGGTCCAACATTTTTGATGAATTTTTATTGTGGACTTGTTGTGGTTCAGATGTTATGCTTTAGTTGATTACATCTTTTGTTTCAGCTACTTTTTTGTGTAAAGGGTTATGGGCCCCTTCAAAACCCATTTTTTACCTCTAATCAAAACAAAGCCTTATTAAATGTTGATATATTATTAAATAATATTCACATAAATAAAATATTTTCATGATTTCTTAAATATTGATCATTAATTTCAATATTTAGAATAAGGACATTTCTTTTGGTAATTTTGATTGAATGTTTATTTATTATGTTGCAATAATTAAAATTTACATTTCTTTTATCTTGTAATGCATTTACCTTTGTATATATATCCATATTATTTTTTCATTAAAAGGTCATCAATATAAAGTGCAACGAATTTTTTTGATATTTTATAATAGATTTTTCTATTTTTTATAATACAATTATGTTGAAATTTTTTATTGGTGAATTAGTACAAGAGAATAATAGCCTTTAAAACATACAAGAAAAATATTGTATTTCAAAATCATTTCCCCAATAAAGAAATTGTATTTGATATAACTTATATCTACATAACCATTAAACCTCTTAATATTGTAGTATAACTAGTAATTTAACACCCCTCTTACTTTTTTTAAGCTTCCCTTTTAGCCTCATCAAATTTCATCTCAAACTTAGAGATTTTGGTCTCTACAATGAAGGAATAATCCACACTCTCCACATTAGAATCCCCAAAAATCACCTTCAAAATATCAAAGCCTTATCATGCAATATGATTACCCTCCTCTTCCATTTTTCCCATCACATGTATAATGAATAACACCCATAGGCCATATTAATATTGATAAACTGAAGGCCACAAACCCTTCTCTCATGGGAAACCAAGCCCTAACACCATTGAATATAGAATGATTTTATTCCAACCCACCACCTTGATTTTATCAAAATCCCAACCACCCAACACCACCAAAGATAAAGATAGGAATGCCTTTTTCATCCTCAAACTTTAAATTTTACCTCTAAATGTAATTTTCTTCTTTTTGTAGCCAAGAATTTTTAAAATTGGAGAGCTTGAATAAACTTTGTCTATTGTGAAAAATATAGATCTAAAGACCCTTAAATAAATATGATACATGTATAGGTGTGTATCTTACATGAGACATGACCTTTGGTGATTAAATATAGTTTATATTTTAAGTTTTATTTTGATTAAAAAATCTAGGGGGAGGGCCTTGATCACAATATAGAAAAAAGGAGCACAAAAATTAAAAAACAAAGAAAAATAGTTCAAGCACCAAAGCTTGAACCTTGTAACTTTTCCCCCAAGGGCTTGTCAAGCAAAAATGAGTCCTTCATAGGAAGACATTTCTTCCTTCATTACACAACTATTCATAAAGTATCAATAACCAAATTTGAATCATTTAAACAAGAAGGAGGGGAATCCCCTTTAGAGAGACTAACAAATGGAGCAACATGAACTAAAGGAGAAATAACCATGTCAAAAATCAGAGCAATAGGAACTAGAAGAGAAACAACCATATCCAAAAATGGTTAAATATGAACCACTGGAGTAATAGCTATGTCTAAAATTAGAACAACATGGTTCATAGGAGAGATGAGACCTTCATTAGTAGTAATATTATTCATATGAGAAAAAGGAGAAGGAGACCCCAAAAGTGATAAATCTTCACTATCAGTAGACAAAACATCATTAGGGTACACGATTAGATTGTTCGAGAGAGAATTCTTCCACCAAGTGTAGGAAGGAACAAGATGAAAGCCACAAGGATAGTCACAAGCCAAGTCTCCAGTAGCAAAATAATGTCTACAATGAAATGGGATTCGTTCATAATCGACAAGTTGAGAAAAAACCCATCCATTAACTGGAAGGACAACCAAGTCACTAGGTAATGCTTGAGTCAAATCAACCTCCACTAGAATACAATCATAGGAGGTATGAGTAAATCTCTTTGAATTAATGTCCATTTTCAAGAACTTGCTAATAGCATTACCAATGCCTTCAAAAAAAGGAGCACTAGAATTGTAAGGGAAGATAAGAAAATCTCACTCAAACAGGTAGAACATCAAAAAATTCCTTCAATGGGTTAAAAGAATGAACCCAAGGCCTCATTGATAGGGGATGAGAATCCCATTCCCACAAACCACAATCTAAGACAACCTGTTTATCCTCAAAATAATTAAAGAAAATAACAGAAAAAAAAAAATTCTGATAGAATGGTAAATCTCAATCTTACCCTCCACTAAAGGTGTCCAATTCTTTATGATCTAGAGATGCATATCTATAAGATAAGGAAAACATCACTAGAATCTATGCACTTTCTCAAGAAAAAAATAATGCAATCAAAGACCTCCTATCCAAGAGAGATCACAAGAGCAACACTCACACAAGGGAGAGGCACTTGTGGGTGAACGGTAAATCCCACCCCAACCTTCTTGGACCACACAAATTCAAAACATGAAGCACTTCCAGCCTTCAAATTGGGACACTTCACAATAGACACCCACATTGTAGGAGATAGAGGGAAAGTGGAAGCCTCCACCATAGTAGAGAAAACAACTCGCACAACTAGAGGAAAGGCCACAACAGATAGGTCGACCACAAAATCATAAGTAGGAGAATGGGTGGAAAAACTTGACTCAAAAGTGTAGGGGACCAAGAGGAGTGGGAGGAGTGGGAGAGTGATATTTTGAATGGGATCTATAGCATATGATTTTATATTTTAACACCCCCCATAAAATTTATTTTATCACACAAATTAAATAGATTATGGGTACCACCTATTAGTTCTAAAATATGCTAGCTAAAAAACCACAAGAGGTTGCCAATCTCTTGGTACATTACAGGCTAACGAACAAGGCCAAATAGTGTATTTGAACCTTCTTCTCTTTAGGCTCTACCAAACCTAGGTGGGTGTACCTATGTAAATGATGTAGACTTAATTGTATGATTCCTACTTATGCAATCTATGCACAATGGCAATTGGGAGTCGAAAGATGTAATCCTAATTTGGTATAAATTGTATAAGCAATATCAAGGTGAAAATTAATATGTTTAGTTAACAGTTGTAAGGTTTTGAAAATAGATTGGATAAAATTAAATGATGGAGGGAGTAAGACTAGTGCCTTATTGGGTAAATGGAGTTGAATGAAGATCTAAAGTGAATGACTTGTATTGGCTGTAAATCAAACTATTTGGCACACTATAGTTTATATCTTGTATAAACATGTAGGATAATGATTGACAAAATCTGCTTATGGATCTAACTGACACAACAAAATTACTTATGATTTATCAAGAGGATTTAATCTTTTCTTGAAAGAACTAATTGAATAAACCACATAGAAACAATAGATGATGCCAAATTGGAGAAAAAATGGAAATCCTAGTTAAAATATGGCTCTTCTTTATTGATCCAAATAATATATCCAGATTACTGTGATTTGGATAGAAGGGTTTTAATTTTTTTTAAAGAAAGAAATTAATCACACCACAGAAGAACAAAAAATGTGTTTTGATAAACTAAATGTATCTTTGATACACTAATTTAAATAACAAGGAAATATTAAGTTGGAGAAAACCAAATAACTGAATATTTTCAACAAATAATTGATACCAATATAAAGCCACATAATCGAATATTTATCATTGATTTCCTCAAGAATATGCTTGCAACATATTCTTTCGAGATGTAAACATTATGGAAGCATTTTGTAATCTATCTATATTATCAACCTATTCTAAAAAAATATTGTCTTTTCTTTCAACCATCAAGAGTTCAACATAAATATCAATATTATGAAGGGGACACACCTCTTCATAAATTTTTTTTGAGACTAACAAAAATTGAACATAAATATTAGGCTCTAGTTAACCATAAATGAACTTTAACCATTTTATCTAGGTAATCTTGTCTTCCATGAGTATCAATGTCTTCTACTATGTTCCTTGCACTTATCTCCACGACTACCATCTTTTCCAGGTGCCCACAAGTATCATCTAATGTTGAGTCCTTATTCTTTTTTTCTTCTAAAGATTTTTGTAATATCAACCTACACTCCTCTATCCATCCATCTATGTCATTTTGCTCTCCTCCTTCTTTGAACAACACAAAAACTCCCTATTTTTCAACATCAATGATTTGCTTTGCATCTGCGTGAATTTCATCGTGATACTACTTTTGTTTTCTCTAAATATCTTCAGTAGTTGTCCTATTTCTACTATCAGGGGGATCTTTGTTTTGTGCTTCTTGGATCTTTTCCTGGATTCAGTCACTCACCCTTTTATGCTCTTGACTTGCAGTATGCCTTTGGGAATTAGTTCCCCATAATTTATTCAGCCGAATCATCAAGTTGGTGTGCCTTTTCTATAGTACTATAGAGAGTACCTCATATCTTGTCTTAGCCATGTGTTCTTCCTCTTGTTTTCTCTTTGTCTGAGAGCTTTCCCCCTATGTCAATAACTTAGTATCATTTAGAAATTCATTTTCTCTCAGTACACTTTTATTACTATTCTTGTACATATCCCTCTCTTTTATCAATATTTGAATTTGTGCTTTGTTCAACTTGGCCACATTGATGCCAATGTCAGTAGTAGCTAGAGAATCAACTTCACCTACCTTTAGTGTCATCACATGTACAAATTCCTTTTTTTGGTCTACGATTCAAACTTCTTATGTGGAGGGTACAAATCCCAAATCATGAAAGAGTTCTCATTTGGATTATATTTAGACATGGTATATACTTTTGTAACTCCTTCAAGGCTGAGTTTGTGATTAGTATTATTATTATGCAAGAAACTGTCAAAGACAAGAGCTGACTTTAAATCCAAACCAGGAAAGATCATCACACTAGATTCTTCTAACAATTTTCTTCCCTTTTTTGGGGTCATATTCCTCATCTCATTATCCACATCCAAATTCAAAGTATTCAAAAATTCAGTCTCATTGCTAGGTGTGATACTTGTGACAGAGTCCCTCATTTATTTCCCCTTTTTCTTGTATAGGAATGACCTGAATTTAGATGACTTTATAAATTCATTATCAAAAACAAATGATCTATAGGCCAGTTGCTTGGTATCTACATCGGAATTTTCATCAACTTTATGCTCTCTATTGGAGGGTTGATATTCTTAAATTTTGGTCTTAGAGATCTTTTCATTATGACCTTGATATTCATTTTCACCAGTGGCTTCATCACACAGGCCACTTAGGTTATTTTGTTTTGAAATTGTAGCCTTAGACAAATATATGAATGGTTTTCCTTATGAATCACATATAGCTTTCAAGTCAGGGTTATAATTTTTAGCCAATAGTTTCATTAGTTCCACATTCACAAACACATTTGGGACAGCTAATTTCCCCAAATCAAGGTTGCATGGATTACACACTTGTTCAAACCTATTTCTTTGATGGTAATGGAACATAAACAACTTGTATCCTCTAATAGAAGTCCAAGAATCTCCTATATGTTTACATTTATCCTTAAATTTTTCAATATCAACCCTTAATTGTGCGAACCTCCTAGCCCTTGGCCCTGAGTTAGGTAATTGATCAATGAGGTCCTAGTTGAACTTCCTCTCTATTGATTTTGGATCATCTCTCGTTTCAGTCCTTTGTTTTTTTCTTTTCCTTTAAATACCCTCACCTTGTTACTTTCTACCTTTAGTTTTTATAGAATTAGGACCTTCTATTTTCAATCCTTTGAACTAGAATTTAATAATTGCAAAGGAGTTCATGGACTTGTGAATTTCCTTGACCACACTATGCTCCTTGAATTTTTCTCAACCTTTTGTGCTTACTTGATGCAATTCCTGATAGTTCCTTTTGTTCTTAATTTTCATTGATCATGAATGTCCATGTGGAGTTCATTCATGTGGCCATTAATTTCAACCTCTGCAATTGAATGCAACAATCTTCTAGAAATTTGAATTGTCAGAGCGACGCAAAATATTGTATCAGTGAGACCCCTTTCACCTCAGGCCGAATTGTGTTTCTCATTTGGTGCCATCTTTGTACATACATGTTTGATCGATCACTAAGACATAAATTAATTTATCTTCAATTGAAAATATCCCTTTAGTTCCTTCTCTTGATTGATAGGACTATTTGAAATTTTCACCGATGCCATACGACAACCCTTTCTATTTTTCCTCAGCTTATATCACTTCGGAGAGAAAATTGAAAGGTTCCACCGATGTACAAATGGTCTTATTTTCTTAGAAGTTTCATTGGTCATCGCCACATGTCCTTCTAACAAGTATAAGTCATTCATTTACTACCATCAGGTTGACATAACCCATCACTAAGAGAATGAGATACTTTATCGATGCAGTCTAGTTTCCCCAATGTGCTTTCTTTTATCACTTTATCAACCAAGAAGGATCAAAAATATTTTCCCCAAAATCAATTTCATCAGTGAGACTCTCCTTATCAGAGAGACTTGATAGTTTCAATTCTATCGTATATGTCTCTTGCTTTTGCTTCGTCCATTTGGCTGAATCGATGAGACCTTCCTCGATACTTTCTCATTCGACATGACTTACGAGATCGAGGAGATCCAAGGATGTTGAGTTGATGATGTATGTCTCCTCGATACAACAACCCTTCGATTTTATCACTAGGAGTATGTGTGTCTCTTGTCGATGGGATTTCCATCGGTGTGACTTATGACCTCGATATGACTTCAAAAGATTTTATCTGATTTTTTTTATTACACTGACGGACTTATATCAGTAGACAAACTTATATCGATAGAATGATAGGCTATGTCCTACCGATTATGCAACTTTATTATCTTATGGACCTTTTGATCATTACAACTTAACTCATGTCTCGCTGATTTGTTGGAAATGTTCAAATGAGGGATTTGTGGTGTGTTGATTGGGAATATATGTGTATGATCTCTCCAATAAGCAGCATTTATCCGTGATATGAGAAGTAACTCTGCTATATTTTGGCTGTGCATGACATGATAATGGTGTTGAATGATGAAATGACAAATGGAAATTAAAAAATACAGCTAAAACTTGAGAAAGAACTCAGAAGCACATAGCTCAATTGTCTTTTGTGCTCTGCTTTGTTGTGACCAGGGGAATATTTGTATCCATGAGGTCATTTTGAAATGTATTTTTTCATACTTATCTTACTGATTTTAGTGATCATAAAATTGATGTGAAGCAAATTCCTATGGGGACTAGGAGAAAAGTAATTGAAGGCTGGTGAAAATGTGCGAAAATTTTAGTCCTAACACCACCCACACTAAATAGATTCATTTGCTACCCATTTACAAATGAATAACTTTTAACACCAACACCTTCTCAAAAATATACAAAATATATTTTCTCAAAGATTTAGTGAGGACATCTGCAAGTTGTCCATTGGTTGGTGAATAGACTATTTCAATTTCCTTATTGAGAACATTCTCATGAATGAAGTGATTGTGTGCTTAAATATACTTTGTGCAAGTATGGAACACTATATTCTTAGATATCTTTAACACACTTTGATTATCACAATACATAATTTTGGGATCAGGTCATGGGTGTTAAAGATTCTCAAGAAGTGATCTAAGCCATATTGCTTCATAATTTGTTGCAACAATTTCTTTTTACTCTGCTTTGATGGATGACAAAGAAAAATTAGGTTGATTCTTATAGCTCCATGAGATAATGGAATATCCAAGATTGAAGCAATAACCAAAGGTTGATTTTCTAGAATCCATGCAATGTGTCCAACTTGAATTTGAAAAACTAACAAATTTGAAATCCTCATTTTTCAAATATTGCAATCCAAATTTATTTTTTCCTTGAAAATATATCAAAAATCCTTTTTTAGCTAACCAATGACTATGTTTGGGATGAGCCATGAACTGATACAAGATTTCAACTACATAATATATGTCTAGATGAGTAATATTCAATTAAATTAAAGTTCCTACCAAACTCCTATATAATGTTTCATTAATTAATTTACCATTTGGATCTTTAGGCAATTTGGTTCTGGTATCTATTGGTGTTAATGAATCTTTACAATATTTCATTTTAAACTATGTGATAAATTCTTTGGTGTATTTCACTTGGGAGATAAATATTTTTCTACATGTTTTCTACACTTCAATTCCAAAAAAGTAACGAAGTAATCCAAGACCAAATAACTCAAAATTCCTCTACATATCTTCTTTCACATCTTGTATAAGTGATTGATTATTTCGAGTAATGATTAAATAATCAAAATACAAGAAAATGAACAATATCTTGTGATCAAAGTTCATAATGTATAAAATTGGATCAACATCAATTTATGAAATCCCCTTTCAAGAAAGTACATATTGATTTTTGAACACCAAGCTTGTGGAGCTTATTTGAAACCAAATAGTTCCTTTTTTAAGACATAAAATGTGTTCCTTTTATTTTTAAACAATACTAGGAGGTTGTGTGATATATACCTCATGTATCAAGTCTCCATTTAGGAATGCACTTTTGAAATCCATTTTATAGATCTCCCAACTATGATGGGAAGAAAGTGTTATCAACATTCTAATAGTGATCATATTTGCAACAAGAGAAAAGATTTCCTTGTAATCAACACCTTCAATTTGTTTATACCTTTAGCTACCAATATTTGTTTTTTCTTGTCAATTGAAAGACAAGTTTAAACTTTATTTTTAATACCCATTTGCAATCAATGTCCTTATTCCAAATAGGTAAAGGGACCAACTCCTATGTTTTCTTTTGATGAATTGAATCTATCTCTTGATTCATAAAAATTTAACTTTTTCTTCTTTTATTAGTTCATTGAAATTTCTTTATTACATCTTAGAATAGTTGTCATTAATGCATAATTAACCTCATACTCCTACAATTTGATGACTATTCTCCTTGCTTATTCTGATTTCCTTAGAGGAATTTTAGATTGTGGAGTGGATAATGACCTTGAATTTGGCTCATCAATTTATTCTCTTTATTCTATATATTCAATAGGTCTTTCTAATTTTTTCTCAACATTTTCAAGTGAATATGATGATTTTTCACTATCATCTTTCTCTTCTATCAAGTTTGTTGCAAGTATGAAGGTGTTGTCATTGATTCAAAAAACCTGTGTTGTCATTGATGACAATAGTATAGTGGTTGAGGATATATTTTTTCTTTGATAAGCTTCCATTTATGGTACAAATGTTGAGCATATAGAGAAATTTGATAAAATAAGGAAATAAGGTGTTGTAGAGGTTTTTTGTTTTTTCTTCACATTTCTTCTAGGTTAAAGATCTGCTTTTGTGGTTTGATATGTTGGTTAGAGATGTTAAGAGTTTCTATATCTAGAATTTTGGCTTTTGGATCATTGGTTAGAGGAGGTTATGTTCATCAATGTGTGAACTGGTTTTAGGAGAAACATATTTGCTCCACATTTTGTTGTAGTTTCTTTTCATAACTTGTGGTTCTAAAGGAGAACTGATGGTGTTCTTCTCTTATCTTTTCCAATAGGATTCATGGTTAGGCATATCAAAAGAAGGTTTTATGAGTTACATAGTATTGTAGTATATTGCAGTGTTATCTAGATAAAAAATATGTTTATAATCTTTAGGTGAGATTTTTTGTGAAGGATTTTGTTGGTTTCCAAGATGTTCATGGATCACATTCAAGTGAAATTTTGTGTTCAATTTTTTTAGATTGATCAAAGGAAACGTGTAATTCAAAGTTTAATGTGTTTTCATGGGTAATGGTCAACCTAGTGTTTACACTACATTCGAAGATGTTCAAGTTTTAATGAAGGCATAGTGTGGTGTTTGAGATTCAATTTGGGTCCCAATTAAGTTTTGTGTTAGTCTAGGATCCCTTTTCATACTTTATAGCCTTTAGTTCTTCTTCAATCAAGGAATATATAAAAGGGACAAACACAAAGGAATTCCAAAATATGGGGAGGGAAATAAGTTCCCCTATAAGAAAAAAAAATGATATAGAAAGTTTTCTCTTAATGATTTTTAATTAAAACATGATATTTTATCTTTTAGATGTTTAAGTGGGTCCCTCCCTTAAATCATTTAAACATGGTGGAAAAATGTGAAAAATAGGGTGAAGGTGGTTGGAATTTATTTTTGGTTATATCAAAATATAGTGGACGTTTTAGATACTATTTTGATGGATAATTTTTAGAGGTGTTAGACTTGTTTGATTATTTTATTAGATGTAGAGTTTTGAAGAGTGATATCTTTTCCATATGAAGGTGTTCTTCAATAATAAAAATAATTGAAATTTATATTGTGGTGTAGTTGAACATGTATTTTTGTACTTTCTAATGTATTTCGGCATGTACAAATAATAGTGAAAGTGTTCGCATGTGTTTTAATATTTAAGTATTTCTATAGCTTTTTTTTTAGGTTCTTAAAGTTTGGTTACTTTGTGAACTTGTAGAAAACCAAATTTAGAGTTGATCAAGTGTTTGAGTAGTGTAAAATCTACATTCAATCTATAGTTTTCTTTGTTTTATATGATTAATAATGTAATATTTTAAACCTATTTATTATACTTTTTGAGCAATACAAGTTGTATAATTTTGTGGGTTGTCTATACTTGCATTCTAAATGTTAATAATATAAACATGTTCAATGATAATATTTTCTTATCAAATTATGGTATATGATAATATATACACACTCTAAGTTCTATTTCTGAACTATGAACTCTTTAGATTGAATATGTACCTTTCAAATTTCAAATTTTGGACAAGGGTATGTGCAGGATCATCATGGAAAAAACAAGCCCTTAAGTGGCAAAAAATTCAGAAAAATCAAAGTTAGGCAACTTGACATAAAAATTTGAATAAGTTATCTATATTATTTAAAAAATATGTAAGAATAGAATTTGTAGAAAATTGAATATAGTTTCTAAATTACTTGGTTTATTTACAAAAAAAAAAAATCTATTTGGTGAAAATTTGAAATTTCAATACATTAGTACTTAAATTTGAGGGAAAAAATAAGAAGTAGATGTCTATTTGACCACCCTAACCACATTAAAATGATTATATTTTTTTATAATATTTTAGATATAAGTAGAGAACTTATGTCCCGATGAGATGCATATTTTTTTGTAATTTTTTTCCAATTGAATAATTAATTATAATTTTTTTATGACAAATTTTAAAAAATATAAAGACTCGTATGTCTGACAACCTTAACTTGGTCAAAACTTCATGAAATTCATTTTTTTATCTTTTAATCTTATATTATGTGAAGCATGGAATGTGACACATGTTTTGGGTTTAAAAAATTTGATACCATTTGAAAGCTAGAGATGTTTTTCAATCAGCCTAAAAATCAGGACTTTCATCATAATTCAATAGAAAATGAATAATAATTATCTATTAAATTCAAAGTAAAGAATAATCTATATTGGTGGAAAGATGAGAATCTCCTTTAAAAACCCTTTTCGTCTCATCAATTTTTGGTAAAAAAAAAGTTGTCAGCCACATACCCATCATATTACCACCTTTTGGCCCATCATGATCCTGCACATACCCACAACTTTCATGAAAATATAGATTGATAGTGGATAGTCACTAC
Source organism: Sequoiadendron giganteum (assembly GCA_007115665.2). NCBI lineage: Eukaryota > Viridiplantae > Streptophyta > Pinopsida > Cupressales > Cupressaceae > Sequoiadendron > Sequoiadendron giganteum. The sequence continues at coordinate 546,056,059 of CM021104.1, read as the reverse complement.
CTAACACTTGTTATTTGTACTAATTCTAACAAATTTGGAATTAATTAAATGACAAGAGAACAAAGGTTAAACTTTGACTTGTATATAAGCATATATGCCATGAGCTCATTAAGTAAGTGAGATAATCCTTGTCATCACATCATGCTTCATCAATAATTATCTTTTAGATGAAGGCCTCATTTGGGTTTCGATAAGACTATATTGATGTTTTTAGTTGGATAAACCTCAACTTTCCACATGGCTTTTGTTTATGAAGACATGACCTCATTGTTTGAAAGGCATACTTCTCTAGCCATAAGATTTTTGGAGCATCAATCTACTCCATGCAATCCTAACAACAAATGTTTGTATAAGAATTGGCAATCAATAAATAAAAAATTAAAGCAATTGACATGTGGACCAATAAAAAAAAATACAACCTACTATTATATATTATACTTTATATAATTAAAATTACTAAATATATTTTAAAACTATATTTTTTATATTTTAAACATTATTTTATTTAATTATATATTTATTTTATATAAAATAATATTGACTACGATAGAAAACTCATTGAATGAAAAATTATTTAATTAAAAAAGGACATGTTATGAGACACAAGTCACACAAAGTGAAAAATTCATTAATTTTATTAAATATGAACATAATATAATATAATTATTATAGTTTAGAAAAAAGTATCCCTTTAAATTTACACACTTTTTTGGGCCCTCCCTATTAAAATTGGGCTTCTTTATGCCTTATTTCATCCTATTTTGCATCCATGACCCTTATTTAATGTATCTTTCCAAGGATAATCCCAACACATACCTAATGACCAATCAAAATTTAATGATTTTGGATTGGATGGCCTATATTTAGTGATTTGGGACTCATACGCCACCTCGGGCATATGGGTCCCACCTAAGTTGCAGGGCCTAAATCTGAATTTTGCATAAAACTAAGCCTTTCTTAAAATTTGTGTCTTGAGCTTAGCCTGATTGGACTCATACGACACAACTAGCATATGAGTCCCACTTAGCTTCAACCTAATTTTTAATTCAATTATTTGTATGATTTTATTCTCCTAGATCTAATGTCAGCTTGTAGTGTAATTTTAAGAAATTTGGCATAAACAAGTAGAAATACAAGGTTATTTCACTCATTTTCTCCTAGCAAGCTTACACGTCACCTAGAAAATTGATGAGAGAATCCTTATAGAAATTTTATGATTACAAGAGCCTTCAAGAGGGATTATCAAGAATCTTGGAGTATTATTCAAGATTCAAGCATCATGTCAAATTCATTAGCATCATGTTTGTTTTTGAGATAACATTTGTGATGTATGGTTTTATGATTCAAGCAAGCATTCAAGTTAAGATCCATATCATTCAAGAAAGAGTAAAAATATAAATTCATGCTAGCCATTACATATAAGATTACAACCTTTATTCCAAGGGTTTGGTGAGTTTCAACATTGCATATTTTTTCATTCATCATTCCTTCATTCTATTTGATTTCATTTCAAGGTTTGACCAAGGAAAACCCCTATCCACTAAAAAAGAAACATTTTTCACTCTCCTTGATGTGTGATTTGTAGATCTAGGTTAAAGATTCATTGAAGAGCAATATTGGAGAAAAAATTTCAAGCTATCAAATTTTTCATCTACATTGCAAGATCCCAGAGAGTCACCTATAGGTTGCAATTCAATGTTTGAGACTCAAAGATTTGATAGGAGAGAAGATACAGGAGAAAATTAGAGGATGTCATAGTTTCAGATCGACCCTGATACTGGGATTAAATTTCCATTTGTGGTGTTTGAGTCCCAATATACCCAATTTTAGACATTTTTTGTAGATCTTGGTTTAACAGTTCAAAATTCTAGTTTTTGCCAAAAAACCCTAAATTGGGACTAAATAACCCCTACTATCATATGAGTCCTAGTGTGCATCAAAATTAAGGTTTTTAGGATCTCAAACCTTGTCCTAAGCATATTTAGTTTTCTAGGTGCAACTTTGTACTTTCTCAATTCACTGTTTTGATTTGAGTTCAATTTCTAGGTCATAGCATTAGATTTTGCATATTACTTGTCTTTCCAAGCATTTTCTTGGTAATCAACCCCGTTTTAGTCTTTAATAACACCCAAGGACACCTTATTACAAATCTCTTTCTCTCACTTCCATCCCTAGATTGAGATCTCTAATATTTTCTTGAATGTAACTTAAAGAAAATTATTGGTTCTATCTCCCTAAACACATAGGAACAAAAATTTTCAATGTTTTATTTTGGTGGACCTAGCCTTTAGAACACCTTATTTTCTGATTTGGAGTGCATCGTAGTCCTAGATCTATCATACATTAAGTTTGCATTAGTTCTTGTATTAGTTAATTTGCATCTAGGTTTTATAAGCTTTGCATTAGTGAAAGTGCATATAGGTTACATTTTTTCCTCTTGCATCATTTAATTTCACTTAAAATATATAATCACACATTATCTAGAAATCATTCAAACTAGAAAATTTGACATTCACATAAATTTTTTTTTAAATTAGTGCAAAAATCCTAATCTGGGACTCATATTCTCCTCTGGATGAGTTAGTCCCAATACAGGCGGTTTTTCCTGATTTCTAGGCATTCTATGTGAATAATTTTGTAGCATTTGAATCCCTAAAAAACCTTGATTGGGAATCATACACCCCTCTAAGCGATTTAGTCCCGTGTCAAACCTGAAACTATATTTTTTAGTGTTAAAAACTATGTTTCTATGTTTCTTTTACTGCTATTAGAATTTTGTTTCATATTACTGAGTTTCTATTTCATTAATTTCATTGCATCTAGCTTAATTTCATTAGAATTATAATTAAAGAATATCATTTACTTTGCATTCATTACATTTATCTTGCATTCATCGATTGTCCCTTGCATGAGCTTTACAACTTGGTGTCCTATTGCTAATACTATAGTGATACAAATTTTGAGACTTATGTCATCCCATGATAGCACAATCATCATGGATCTTAGGTTATCTAGCTCGTTCACTACTAGTTTTGGCAATAGTTCACTAGGTATGGACCATACCCCTAACAACTCTTTGCCTTAGAGTAGCATGACAAGTGTTGAAACAATGGTTAATAGTATTCCACAAGAAAACATAATACAAATCCATGAAGACTTAGCAAACCTACAACATAAATTGAGTATGAAAAATATTTCAACCACTGCTATTACTACAATAGATAACATACCTCACGTGATTGAAAGTGGAGTTGAACTTGTGCATAACCTAGCTCAAATTTTTGGAAAACATCTTACCTCAACAATTAGTTGTGCTATACCTTCGAAAAATGTCCAAATTCAAGGAGGAACTCAAAGTCCTCTCACAACCATTGCATCTATTCCTACCTATACCAACCCTCAAGTTGCAACAATGATGCAACCTACTAGTAATGTCATTCCTACCTTGGGTATTTCCACTAGCATTCCTAGTACCTTTGTGGCATCACACATCATTTCTCCTACCACTTTACCTCCCATAATAATTCAATTTACTTCCCCCTCGAACACATATACACCTCCACCATATTCACCTCCATCTCAAAATACAACCAATGGTGCCATTCTTAACCAACTTTTGCAAAATGTTTCATCCCATCAAAAGAAATTTCCACTACAAACCAATATCAACATGGCTAACCTACATACTATGTCAAAGGAAATATATTATCCTTAAAGATATTGAGAATTTCGATATCACAATATATAGATATTACTAGGTTTGTGAAATATGGAGGGAAAGGACATCCTTCCAACCATGTTTTCATTTATATTGCCTTATATAGTGATTTTCATTGAAGATAAGCCCTTAGCTAAGATTTTCCCTAGATCCTTGAAAGATACCACCTTAGAATGGTTCTCTTCATTACCAAATAACTCAATTCATTCATTCAATGAGCTTGTTGAGTCCTTTATAAACCATTTCCAAGTGCATATGACTCCTAAGATTAGGTTAGTCAATTTGGTGAGATGTAATAAAAAGGATGATAAAAAAGTTACTAACTTCATTTCACGCTACCAATCACTTTATTCCCAAATCGACGTAAAGATTCTCAATCCTCACCTTCAACAGATGTTCATTGAAAACTTGCAAACTAAGATGCAAGATAAGTTTGGCATGATGAAGTCTCCTTCCTTTGTAAACTTTTGTGCTGCCCTTCATGATTATAAAAACTCGATTAGCACTCATGAAACAAAACCCACCTCTAGTCATCCTAAGAAGTTTAAATTTACAAATCAAACCAATTATCAACCTTTTAGAAAAATAAATAAATGATTCCTTCAACTAAATCCCCCTCAACTGACTCAACATTTAGATACCCAAGTGGCTACTATAAAGAAGATAACTGCTTTCACATTTGGGGATCCAGCTAGACAATTTACTCCCTTACTCGATACCCTCCATAGAACAATATCACAACTTTTAGAACAAAAAATGATTACCTTACCTCCCATTAAAACTCCTGATCCTAATAAGCCTTTACCTTCAAACTGTAGATCAAATTCTTTTTCCATTTTCACTAACAAAATGGACACAACACTTAACATTGTAAGTATCTTAAAAATCTTGTGCAAGACCTCATTGATTTCAATTGACTTCAAATTGGAGGTGTTAATGATCAAGGAAATAAGTCCATTTCCCCTCCCAACCAAAACTTGCAAATTTTTACCAATCCTATGCCAAATTGAATAATATTTTATTTGAAAAATCTAGTGAAACTAAGTAGTATGATGTGATGAGTGTTGACACGGATGATGACAACATGGATACTATTGAATAAGGTCCTATGGATGTTGATGAACAAATTCATGTGGATAACATGGTTGTATTGATCAAAATCCTACCTCATAAGGGTCGAACTAAAAATCCTATTGGCATTGATTCCTCACGTAAGGATATAATTAGAAATGCACCTGATTGTCCTCTTTACATAGCTGACCGATTCAATGAAAATCCCACTAATGGGATATTAATCGAGATCCAATATGTGGAGAGAATGTGATCACTAAAGAATTTTTACTTATGCATGAACTCTATCAAGAAATATACGATCAACTAAAAGCATGGATAAAAATGCATAATGGTTTCTATTTCCCTATGATGGGATCAATCATCCTTCATTTAAAAATAGGACCAAAATAATTATATGTCTCATTCTCCACTATCTCAACATTGGATCAATTATGTGTGAAGCTTGATTATCCATTGCTACACTCCATGGAATTTGTCTCGTCGATCATGCATAAATGTTTAAAGTTTCCCTTTGACAATGAAATCCTTACTATGCACCACAATGACTTTAATCCTATGTCTTCCCGCAAGAACTTTTCATTGGATTTCTTTTGGCCTCAGCCTATGGAACCTATTAAACCTCATGAGGACTTCCTTTTCAAATCATATCAAAATTTTAAGGAAAAAATCATTAAAAAACTATCCCTTAGAAACATGCCTCGACCCATGATTTAGCCTCCTATCCTTGACAAAACTATGATTGAACCTAAATACATTCCAAATAACCAAGACCAACCTAAGATAGATCATTTTCTTATCTCCTACAAAATACCACGAGACAACCAAAACAATCAATGTCACCTAAGATAAAACAAGCTTACAAAGCTAAAGAGAAATTGGTTGAACAACCTCCTATGGTTCCTTCTATTCCTCCTCTTAAGGAATAAAATAAACCTATGGTTGATAAACCTACTCTTAGACAAAAAAAAAGTTGAAAATCATACTAAAAGAAATAGAAATGCTATAGAGTGTAGGCACATACATCATACTCTTTCTCGAAGGTTTAACGAAGAAAACAAAAAAACAAAAACAAAAACAAACTTAATTGAAGCAATACACGATGAGTCTCCCTCTTCGTCACAACAAAAAAATCCTATATCACAACCACAATAGGAGATAAATCCTTCTTTAGACATTATCATTCAACCTCCCACTATGATTAACTTGGGTGACAATGATAGAGGTTGCTAAAATTGATGAAGAAGTGCATAATGAGTTGAATACATTTTTTTCCTCTTCTATGATCCTAACTGACAATTCTCCTAGGAAGAGTGTTGAACTTGGTGATGAACCTAGTATTGCACTCACCATTATCCCTTTTCCTTGTTTTCCACCTTCCATATACAATGAACAAGATTGGGATGTAGATGACCTATTAGAGGTTGACTCGCATGTACCTTACGAGTCTTGTCTTTATTTAATTTTTAATGTTATGTCTGATTTGATGTGCATAATGTGATCCCCCATGCTATTTTTTTTTATGTATCTCTCTTTGTGCATTCCTCTATTTGTACCTACATTCTTCTCTATGTCATAAACATTTTATTTTTTCTTTGTCTCGTGTTTTCCTTTTGGGGGTGGCACAAGGCATCAAGAAATTTAGGTCTCTTCCATGTTGACCCAAAATATTTTCCTTTATCATTTTCATTTTTCTTGTGTTTCTCTTTTGGGGATGACCCAAGGCATCGAGACATTTAGGTCTCTTTCATGTTGACTCAAAATTTTTTTTTTTTTTTTCACCCTTTTTGTGTCACTCTTCCTATTCCATGAGTATTTGGGGAATGATGATAGTTATGAGCTTTCTACTAACATTTTAGCAAAGGCACATTGACCCTGAATCCATGGATCCCTCATGTGTTTGGGATTTCATTATGGGGGAAACCCTTTTTCATGATGTAGCTTCATTTGGAAACATATGACTTGGCATAGGGATTTCCAAGTAAGCTATCATGTCCTCTTTATTAATAGTATTTAACAATTTACACTTTAAAGTAATTCCTCACATCATGGTGTTTAGCAATTTATTTAAAGTGGGGGCATAAATTAGCATTATTCTCATGTTTCATGGTGTATTATTCTTACTTCGTACGATGCATCTTTCTCATTCTGGTGACAATGGGTGTGATTTCTGTCAAGAGCATGATATCTCTTAACATATTATATTCCTATTATTGGCTTGATGTGACACACTACATCCCCCTAAGTTGTGAATCTTCTATTATTTGATTGGTCCTCTCTTGGAGAGATTAGGCACTATCACACCCTATCTTTTTGTTACTGATTTAAAAATGCCTTCACAGGTAAATATGATGGTAAATGCAATCATGATTTTGATATGCTTGTTAAATAAATGGAATACTAAAATAGGTATTAAGGTATTATTGCCTTGAAAGAGTAATTAATTTTACATTGATGATGAACATGTATTGCTAATGAATATTGTAGACATGTAAAATTGACCTAACACTTATCACACAGTAAATGAAATTTTCACATCATCGTTGTCATTATCATCAAATATCATTATATTTCAGATCAATAGCATCAAAAACCCTAATTTTTGTTTCTAATTAAATAATACGACATTATTTAATTAATTCATTTTTTCATCATTTTTGATGAATTAAATAAATTTTATTTATTTAATAAAGTCCTAAAACCCTAATTTTTGCTATTAATTGAATAATACAATATTATTTAATTAATTCACTTTTTCATCAAATTAGACTAATTAAATAAATTTCACTTATTTAATAAAGTCCTAATCTAACTATATTCTTCATGAATTATTAAATAATGCCAAATATTAATTATGTCACTAATTCACTTTATTCCCCTAAGTCGAATAAATTATTAAAACATAATAATTTAAGTATGTCACTTTCCCCCAAATTTGAATAATTTGAATAATTTGAATAAACTATTCAAAACATTATCAAAAATCAAATAAAAAAATATAACTTTTTTTGTAAAAGTCAAACTTGGTTTGCACGTTCAACTCCCAAAAGAATTAATTAATTAAATCAATTAATTGATCATCCTCACCCACTTTCTTGATTGAGCAACTTACTAATCATCAATTTATCACTCTATTTCATGACTAATCAATCTATATTCCTGGTAGATCAATCTATTCTTCAATTACACTAATTATGTAATCAATTTGTACAAATTATGCCCATCTAAATCTTCTCAACATATTTTGACTGTCAATCAAGATATTCTACTATGTGATCTAGAGCATTCATTTTGAATCACAAATTCTATAAAATAAACCTCTTTCCTCTCAAAAATGGATCAAAGAATCAATATAGTTTATGCAATGAAGCAATGCCAAGATCTTAATCGACATTGACAAAGCTTCAAACCACAACTTCGATCAAACACACAAGTTCTTCAAGCTCTCGCACGCATAATGGAGGCTTTGTATTGAATTGAACAATCCAACATACATCAATACAGATACACTCTGACATTGAATGGTAAAGCTATTGTGTTATTGAACTCATTGATATTGTATTCTTGTAATTTCGTTCTTGATTTCTTTAATTTCCTAGATTCATTTTATGAGTAGTGGGCATAGATCTTGATTGTTCTTTTTGGTTTAGATTGGTTTCTATTCAATTCAATTATCTTGTTTATACTTACAAATTTCCTCCTCTACATATTTTGGCATGCCCGGTCAGACCATGATCCTTAGTGCTAACAATTTTCTAAGTTAAATTTGAAGTTCTACGTTTTGTGAGCACTTTCGGGAAATCTTCACGCATAGGTTGCAAAAAATATTTTCACTTGACTTCACGATTTTGGGGATTTTGATAGTTATTTATGCACTTTTGATAGTGATTTCTACGCTTTTGATTTTTTCTTGCGCTTTTGTTTTTTGACAAAGGGCACTTCTGATTTTTTTCTACACTTTTGATTTCTAATAGAGGCCACTCTTGACTATTTCTCTATTATGCTATTGTTTGAAAGTTGAATGTTAGGTTTTGATTTTCTGACATTAACGATCATTTGATTTGGGTGTTTAATAGGTACTAATTTTTTTTATATAGGATTTGTAGAAGTATAACTGATGTTTATCCAAAAAAAACTAATGCACTTCTTGGAGGTAACGGAATGGTCAAATAATTCTAAGTTTTTAAAGCTTTCTAAGTTATAAAATCTTAAATTGGTGCTTAAAAAGAACCTTGCACAAAAACATTTCAATTTTTGTTGCTCTAAAATGAACCTTTTCCAAGCTTTATAAGTTAGAAAATGCTTTCAAATTGGTGCATCTAAAATGAATGTTTTAAATATTTCATAAGTTAGGAGATTATTTCAAATTGGTGCTTAAAAGGAATCCCATAGACAAACATTTTGGTTTTTGGTGCATCTAAAATGAATGTTCAAAACTTTCATAGTTAGAAAACACTCAAATTGGTGCTCAAAAAAACCCCTCAAGAAAATATCTCATTGTTTTCTAGTGCTCTAAAAGATGTTTGATTTTTGTTGACCAAATGATTTTAATTTGTTGGTGAACACTCGATTTCATTTTGCTGACTAAGTAAGACAAGGATCTAGAAAACACTCAATTTTGGACTTAAAAATGAACAAATCACTTTCTTGTCTTGCATACTACAATATTCTTGTCTGAAATCCAAAACATATTGATTTGGTGAACATAAAAAGAACCATTTCTATCTTGTACACACCTTATTTCATTTTTTTGGATAACACCACTTGAGGGGCTTAAAAAGAACATTGTGATGAAGTGTATTCCATGTATTCCATTTTTGGCAAAATAGGTGACTATCCTCTCCCCTCGTGCCTTTTCGACGATCTTGGGTGACAAAAATAATCTTGATTTGCACACATTATTTTACTTCAAAGCATACCTTTTTAGAGGGCCTACATTTTGAGACACATCCTATGCTAGAGAACTCAAAGGGAACCCAAGTGGTACATTGTTTTGGTCTGCTATATAAATTATTGTGGGTGTGAGCAATGTCCATCACCCACATGGGGCGAATCCTCTATACTAAAGAATGTATCTCTCAGTATCCATGTGATATGTAAAAACCTATAAGGGTTGGGAGGCCTCTTAATTGAGTAAATCATTGCATGTATAGACACCACTTATTCCAAAACATCACTAAGAACTAATGTTTGTAGAAGCCACCACTTTTATCCAAAACACACTCTGAAGTGGTGCATTAAAACTTTGATTTCGACAAGTTAATTACCAAGTTTGACTTATGGTTGAGCATAAAAAGCTTCTCCATTCATTGCATGTAAAATCATCCCTTCAGGGCATGAGCTAATCCCACTTAGGAAGAAGTGTCAATCCCTAGTGTGTACTTTGTATTCATGAAATTTCCAAAAATCTATTTCATTACTTTAAAATTATCAAAATTTGTGCTTGAATTAAATAATGAACACATCCAAACAAGCACTTAACATGGTTCTAAAATGGAAAAATATTTTGACTTAGTGTGAATCCTTTGAAAAGCACCATCTATTTTTACTCCTAAAAGATATCGTAAAGCAATATCTTTGAAGGTTTTCAGATTTATAGGCTCACATTTCAAGTCACATTAGGAAAAAGTAAACATTGGAAAATATAACTTTAACATTTATAACTTTAGGAAAAAGCTATAAAGGATGCATTTATAACTTTAGCATTTATACTGAAAAAATGAAAACATTTAATTACTACATTCAGGGCTATTTCTATCATATTTATTGATGATAAAAAATGGTGAGGAAAGGTAATGGGAGCAAGGGTAGGAGTTTGAATTCCCTTGTTGCAAAGGGTGATGGAGATGTTAAATCTAAGGATGAGGCGGATGGGTTGTGGTTGGCTGATGAGTCATGAACGACTGACGTCTGAGTTGTAGTTGGCATCTCTTTGGGAGATGATGTTTTTGTTCTAGGTTGATGTTGCAATGGACTTCTTACTATTATCTAGGGTGAGGTATGGTTCTCCTAAGTCAGAATTGTGTTGGGAGTTTTTTCTTTCTCTTATTCTTAACTCGAATGTTAAGGAGGATGGGGTGCTAAATTGTTTGGTTGGTTCCCTTCATTTTTCCTGTGAGGGTTTCTCTTATCTCCCTATTGGACAGTTGATGTAGGTTAGGTACTATCAATAGTGGGGTTTCTTTTGGCAGTTTTTGTTGTGGGTTCTTGCTTGGAACTCTTGGTTGTTGGTGTGCTCATGTCTAGAGTGGCTTTGTTGTTTGGATTCTTTTGTTGACGACCAAAGGGTTTTTATCGGCGGTTATGTTATTGATTCCGGTAGCGGGTAGCCGCTGGGAGCTCGTGGTTGTTGGTGGGATTTTGTTTGAAGTAGTTGGTGTTGCTGCTACGGGCCTTTCTTTATAGAGGCTTTCATTTTCCTATCATGTGATCCCTTTCTTGTTTGTGGCCTTAACATGGGTGCGGTATGGTTTTCCTTTCTTAGGAGGGTGTTTGGATTTTTGGCTCTCTTATTCTTGGCTAGCATGTCAAGGAGGATGGGGTGGTTAATGGATTGGTCACCTCTCTTCATTTTTCTTGTGAGGATTTCCTTTATCTTCCCATAGGGATACTAATGTTGGAAGGGTTGTTGTTGCTAAAATTTATTTTGGGTAGCTTCTTGGAGCTTATGCCTACTAGTGTTGGTTCCCTTTTGAGGGAGCTTTTGATGGTGGTGATGCAAAAAATGGCAAGGTTTTGTTGTGTTGGTTGGGTGGGTTTTATCCCTATCTCACCTGAGGCTCTATTTTTGAAGAAATTTTGGTTCTTGTTGAGGAGGATTTTGGGAGTGGAGGTTTCCTCTACTTTGATCACTCTGCTGATGTTTGGGTGGCTTCTATTATTGTCCAAGATAGTGGATTTCCTTGTTCCTATTTTTTGGATGAAGGCTAGGTTAATTTTATTGTTTTTTCTTAATACCTAGATTTCAATTAAGTTTTGGGGAGCTTTGTGTGGGGTTTTCCCTAAGTGGTGGTTGTCCCCTATTTTTGTTTCATGGATGGTGGTTGGGCTACTCTTCATAATTTATTTGAACAACTAGATGAGTTTAAAGTTTAAAGCTATTATGGCAGTTTTGTTATTCAAGATTTATTTTTTGTCCCACCTTTTGTTTCGCCTGTTGGGTTTTCCAAAGGATGGGTGCAAGTAAATTTTCTACTAGAGTGTTGGTTTTCTCCTTGAATCTTATTGAGTTGTATTTCACTCCTATTGAGGTGGAGTGGCAGAATGATTGTTTCTAGTTTCCTCAGTTATAAATCCTTTTGAAGTGGACACTTCTCCTAAGGAGGTGGAGGTTGACATTGTTGGAGCTTTCAGGCTTTAGTGGAAAAGATGGTCCTATCTTCCTCTCCAATAGAGGGGATTTACCTTCTTTAGAGGTGGAGTGTGAGTTGGGCTCCCAGATTGGTTGGTATTTTTTTCTTCTATGTAGTTGGATTGTTGTTGCTAGGCTATGTTTGTACCTAGCTAATCATGGTATCTTTTTAGGTTCAAGGTCCCTGGAAAACCTGGTTAAGGTTTTACGGTCCCTACCAAACCTTAGGGTTTATAGGCCTAGTTAAATCCTGGTTGTAATTGGTTAAGGAGCTTTAGGTCCTTGCATTTCTTTGTGCAGCCTGTGTCATCTTGCTTCATTCTTAGTGTTGATGTTAAGGGGATAGTGTTAGTTTATGGATTATCTTTTTTGTAGCTTGAATATCTTGGATAGGGTATTGGGTCCCTTAAAAATTGTGTTGTAATGGGTCTCTAGTCCCATCAAATCCTATTAAACGCTAATCAAGAAATTTAGCATTTATACCTCTATAAACTTTCAGCTTTCATGGAGGAAAATATTCTTAAAGTATAGAAATTTAGGTCACACAAGTTTTGATTGTGGCATTGCATGATATCACTTTCCAAATCTTAAAACAGATCAAATGAAATCATCGAAAACTGTAAAAAATCATCAACATTGCTGCCAAATACTGAAACTGGAAAAACAATATTAAACAAAGGTTTCTTTTGACACTACTTCTAACGCAATCGACCAAAAACCTATCACACTTGCCAAAAATAGCTCACCTTTTACTTTATGTCCCATAGAAGCTACTAGTGAAAATTTGTTGGTTTTTAAAAAACTAGCGCACTTGCAATAGAACTAGCCGTACTTAAAATTCCTAGTTGCACTTTCTTTTCAAAACTTAGCACACTTAACAGTACTTAAACTCCACTTGATGAAACTGGTCACTTTTTCCCAAAATTGGTTTCCTTTGCCTCAACCCTATCGCTCTTCCTCTATGTCCTATTAAAAATATTTAAAAATAATAGAAATTTCTTACAGGATCCTTGTTGAAATGAAACAATTGGAACCCAAGATACATCATATGGTACTTCATCCACTTTCAACTTTCCATCCCACTTTTGGAAATCAAAATCAAAACAAAAAAAATTGGATTATTTCATCACTCACACTTCTAAGATATCAAAAATTTCTTGAACCTCAAGGATAGTTCAAGTAAGCTTTTCAGAAACATATCCTCTAGAAGAAAAAGTGAAATATTGATCCAAGCATTTCAACATTTTTGAGTTCCAAGAATAGTGTCATCCCAAAACATCACTCAAACCATAGGGTCTTTAGAGTCACAACAACCATATCAGAACTCCAATACTTTCACCTTATGACCATTTGGCATCCTATTGCTCCTATTCAATAATCGAACCTTACAATAGATATCATAAAACCAAACTTTGAACTAATTGAAGGAGAATAAACAAACATAGCTAGTAGTTTAAGAAGATTCATATTCGAAACAAAAGAAACCCCAAACTAGTGCGAAAATGTAGCAAACATCTTAGATAAAGAGGAAGAGAAAGAAAATATCATAGTCAGAAGACCCATATTACCACCTCCTGCATGGCAAAAGGTATCCATCATTCATGATCCATGGCAAGAACAAAATCCTTAAATAAAAGTCCATATTCCACCCATCAAAGAACCGTTGTAGTCAAAAATTTATCAAGGGACACATCATGAAATCTTACCACAACTGGGAACTCTTGCTAAGAATTTTTAATAGATTTTTTTTAACGGGTGAACCAGCCTTGAATATTCAATAGTGAAACCTAAAAAAAAAAACTTCATTTTCCTTAAAATAGAAAATCCAAAAAAACAAAAGCATTATTTTCCATAGTTAGGAGTCACAAAACATTCAAAAAAGCTTGGTAGTTGTTTCTGACAAATACAAGGTCACAAAATCAAAAGAACATGGAAGAAAACAAAAACAACACAAGCATACTACCAACAAACACCATAAATGACAAAGGTAGCCCTTAGGTGTAGAGGTCGGAAAACTTAATTAAAAGAAAATCAAGAATACTTATATAGAATAAATTCCATTATTTTTCAAATAAAGTCATCATCTCATCATTTATAAATCAAAATACAAGTTGATTACATACAATGACATAAAAGTCAAAAACATATCTTTCATTACATTTCAGTCTAAATCGTACAAGTGTCAAATTACACATTTCAAATAATAATTACAAAGGATGATACGTATCGAGTTTACAAATTCGAGCCTTAGGCTTTTAGTCGCCATAAGCTCGTCAATATATACATCATGAATAATAAAGCATTAAAAATAAGATTCAATCTATCGATCTTCCATCCATAAGCAAATCTTCAAAAGAAGACGAGAACAAGAATCAGGCGCTTTTCCACCCAACCTCGAAGCTTACGCTTCCCCAAAATTTCTTAGTCAATCAAGAAATACCTGACCTTACACAGATTGCTTAGCAAAAAGCAGTCTACGAGCAAGATGGAATCTGGTGCATTCCTAGTACTACTAGTATTCCACAAGCATTTTCATTTTTTTAATTCAGTTAAGAAAGAAGCAAGTTCGGTACTAGGATATGGTAGAGAGCATTAAATAATCCATCTATTTCAATGGTACAGATATTACTTGGCCAAGTAAAATGTCATGCACGACAAAAAAAAGTAGTTTTGGAAAAAGAAAACTACACTCTCTATTTACCCATATTTGGCACCCATCCCGGAAGGTAACTTTCCCAAAAACAATACATGCAGAATTATCTATCATTCATGCATGGTTCAAACAGTCAAATGCAATATTTTGCAATCTTTCAAAACATAAACTGAAAACAATATTTAAAATGAAAACAGTTATCAAACACCACTTTTCATTGTTTCAATTCGCATAACGACATAAAATTAGTATTTTAATTCAGTCATTTAAATAATCAATAAAGTTTCAAAAACGAAGGTGTATCTACAGTATGTTAAAATACATATGAAAACGTATATTAAAATAGCACACATTCAGTTGTTTCAAACTCTTATTTAATTTAAGTTATTTAAAATTTGTTCGGATAGATATAAAAATTTGATTAAAACTCAAGTTTAAACGTTTTGATTCAAGTTCATCCTATTTTCAGCGTTTTAAATATTCATCATTTATCAAATTTAATCTATCTATTTTGAAATTTTGAGTTTTGATAGTTTTCCTAAAAGATGAAATAATCAAGTTAAAATTCTATTTTTTTGATGTTTTTTTGTCAATAATTCCATAAATTATATCAAAATGATTTAACTAGTTTGCATCAACATATTTCATTTCTCTGAAATTGGTCATTTCATTTCCAAGTTTAAAATTGGTTTTCTAAGTTTCAGTTCATTGATTTAAGAACGATTTAAAACGAAGTTTATAATATTCTTAGCATAAATAAAATCAAGTTTAAAGCTTTCTTGAATTCTGGAAAAATAATACACGGCTTGATTTTTCCCTAACAGAAGATTTATCTAATCATTTTTCATTTAATCTACATCTAAATTTTTGTCTTTGATTTTGGAATTCAATACAATTTTGTTTCACTTTTCTGTTCAGACACATTGCAAGTATTACTTTTGACAATCATGATTTTTTGTTTAATTCTCTATTTTCCTAAATCAAATCAATTAAAATCTTCTTTAAATTACTACTATTCATTTCCAGAATCTGTTGTTTTTGAAACTTGAATGATCTAATTTATAATTTCATTCTACAAGTTTCCAACCTGGTAAATTTCCTCTGTGTTTTTGGCAGGTGAGGCCTGTGTGTATGGAGGAAGAGAGAGTTCCCTCTGATGCTTCTATTTCTACTATGGTTGCACCTTAGTCTTTGGCGTGTGGAAGAAACCTTTGGCTGTGCATAGAAGAGGAGGATAGTCAACCCTTTAGGCCTGCGCACCCCTTGTCTTCACCCAAATTCCCTTCCTTGACCCATGTGGAGTGAAGAGGAGAGACCTCTTATTGCATGGGGAGGAGGGACTATGTGTAGAGAGCTGGAAGGGGAAGGCAGGTGCGTGCCTTCTCCCTTGGCCGCACTTCCTTCCTCAGTTTGTTGCGCAAGGAGTGAAGGCTCTTAATCTAACCTTCATTGGCTCCTCCTTGCTCCTTCCTGGCGTGGGTGAAAGAAGCTCTGCCTTGCTGATGTGTCTTCTTCTCAACTCTCCCACAAATTCACAATTTGTAGTGTATGAAAAATAGTGAAAAAAAAAAACAATCTCCAAAACAAACGATTATTTCTCTTGTATTTTCCCAAATTCGAATTTTTTTTTTTGTTTGTCAAATCTTCTGTGTCCTCATTTCAGATTTTTCCTTCTCTATATTTTGTTTTCTCCTACATTCATGCATGCTCAAATCCATTATTATCTCAATTTGATCTTCAGATCAAATTGTAAACTCTCAGTTTAAGATATTTCCTTCTTTTAATTTCGTTGAGTTCCAATTTTGATTTCTATTTTCAATCAAAATTTTAGAACAAAATTTTTGTTTCCATTTCACAATTTAACTGAATTAGAAATGAATTCTATTTCTAAATTATAAAATTTCATTTATTTTCACAATTTCTAATTTAAATATCATTTAAATTTAAAACTAACTTTATTAAACTAAATTTAATAAAAATCAAGTTTGAAACTCAATTACATTAAATTTTCAAATTTTCAACTTCATATTTTAAAAATAAGAATAAAATATTAAACATTCTATCTATTTAATTGCATTAAATTTCATAATTTTAACAAAATCATCTACAAAAACACATTTTTACAATTTTTAAGAAATCACACCAAAACCAATTTTTTTGATTTGCAAGCATAATATACACACTACACATAAAATATCAATCTACGTGAGTGTGTGAGATCCCATCTATTCACACACATCAATCGGCTAAACAACTCTACCTGATCGTTGTTCTCGCCTTCAACCTCATTCACCTATTTCCTGCGTTCACTTGCACTAAATTTATCATCAGTAATGACAAACCTCGAAATAAACATAAATATGATAATTTGCATTTCAATTTCAATTCAATTTCATCTTCATTTCATTTCAAATTTCAATTAAATCATCATTAAAGTAATCATTAAATAATCTAATTTCGACAAATCAAGTAACATTTGTATTTAAATAAATAAGCTAAAAAAATCCATACGTGACATCCTTCCCCTCTTGGAAGAGGCATCGTCTCAATGTCTTATTAGTCGTTCAATAAGCATAACATCTTCATCATTATTAAAATATATTGTCTCAATCAATAACATAGTATCTTAGTAAATAAAGCATAGTATCTCAATCATGCATAATTAAGTAATACTAGCAACATAGTTCTCCAACATAATAATAAGCAAATAGTAGCATCCACGCTATCAAAGTTCACAACAAGTGAATCAAAACCAGAGTATCAAGTATCTCCGCACAAAACAAATGTTAATCTAAGAAAGAAATTGAAGAAAATGACGATCTATCGTCTCAGAATCCTCCCATGTAGCACTATCCTCAGAATACTAGTCCAACTGGACCTTATACTAGGTACTATCTTTGTTACGTAGCTTAATGCTACGCCTGTCTAGGATTCGGATGGGCTCCACTAACACCACCCCTGGATCCTGTACCTGTAATGAATGCCAATCAAGAATATGAGTTGCATTACGATGATAAGGTTTCAATAAAGAAACATGGAAAACATTATGGATTCGAGCCAGAGCAGGTGGTAATGCTAGTCTATAAGCAATTGGATTAATAACTTCCAGTACATCAAATGGTCCCACAAATATTGGTGCCAACTTTGATGATTTCCCAAACGAGATAGAGCTCTTATGAGGCTTAACCCTCAATAATACTTTATCTCCTACAGCAAACTACCTGAAAGTCCTGTTCCTATCAGCATAGCTCTTCTGTCTATCGATTGCTTCCTTCAACCTACCCTTGATTAACTTCATCTGCTCATCCATTTCCTTGAGCATATATGGACCAATAATTACCCTATCTTCTATCCTGTCCCAACTGATGGGTGTGCAATATTTCCATCCATAGAGTGCCTCAAAAGTTGCCATACCCAATGAAGAATGGTATGAGTTGTTGTAGGAAAACTCAACCAATGGAAAATATTCTTCCCACTTGTACTGCTGATCCATGCAGTACATCCTCAACAAGTCCTCCACAACCTGATTGACCCTTTCAGTTTGGCCATCGGTTTGTGGGT
This sequence comes from Sequoiadendron giganteum, assembly GCA_007115665.2. Lineage (NCBI taxonomy): Eukaryota > Viridiplantae > Streptophyta > Pinopsida > Cupressales > Cupressaceae > Sequoiadendron > Sequoiadendron giganteum. Next base: position 546,037,705 of record CM021104.1, on the reverse strand, counting down.
GGTATGCAGAACTGAAATTTAGTTTAGTTCCCAATGTTGAATTCAGTGTAGTCCAAAACCTAGATGTCATCCTGGTATCTCTATCAGAGATAATGGTCTCTGGTACACCATGCAACCTGAATATCTCTTGCACAAATTTCCTTGCAAGAGTCAATGATCCATCCTTCAAATTCCCAGGTATGAAATGTGAAACCTTTGTCAGCTTATCAACAACTACTAGGATGGTATCATGCCTATTTCTGCTCGAAGGTAATCCTTGAATGAAATCCATACTGATTACTTGCCACTTATACTCAGGTATATCATGGGGATAGAAAAGTCCTACTAGATGCACATGCTCATCCTTGACTCGCTGGCATTCTAAACATCTCGCCATGTACTCCATGATATCTTTCTTAAGTTTAGGCCGAAAATACAAAGCCATCAACTCTACTACCATCTTTGTAACTCCTGGATGCCCTAAATAAGGTGCATCATGAATTTCCTCAAGAATCAACTTTATCAAATCTCCACCCTTTGGGATACACATCCTTCCCTAATATCTAATAATACCATCATTCTCCATCACATAACCATCAAATCTATGATCTGAAGGATCCGCCGCTAAGGCTTGTCTAACCCTATCATAATGCTCATCTCCTGGAAGATACTGCAACACTTGCTATCTCAAATTTGACCTTGTGGTCAACATAGCAGATAGATGCCTCCTGCTAAGAGCATCAGCAACTCTATTTTCCTTACCCTTGATATACTTTATACCAAAATCGTACTTGCTCAGGAACTCAAGTCACCTCCTCTGTCTCGCATTAAGGTTCAGCTGTGTGAAGATGTATTTAAGTCCCAAATGATCAGTCTTAAGCTCAAAAGGCTTCCCTAGGAGATAATGTCTCCATATCTATAATGCATGCACAATAGCCATAAGCTCAAGATCGTGTGGCACATAGTTCAACTCATATTGCTTCAGTTTCTTGGACTCATATGCCACCACTTTTCCTTCTTGCATTAGCACTGCTCCTACACCTTCATCTGATGCATCTGTAATTACAATGAGGTGACCATTAGGATCCGGTATAGTCAACACTGGTGCCGATGTCAACTTCTGTTTAAGAATCTGAAATGCTTCCTCGCACTTCTCTGTCCACTCATATTTCTTTCCCTTCTTCTGAAGAGAAGTAATAGGTGCTGCAATTCTAGAAAACCCTTCCACATATTTCCTATAGTAACCTGCAAGTCCCATGAAACTGTGAACTTCTATAACACTTCTTGGTGTTTGCCAATCTACTATTTCCTCTATCTTCACAGGATCAATTAAGATTCCCTCAGCAGATATCAAATGCCCCAAATAGTGAACCTTCTTCTGAAAGAAGGTACACTTCGAAAACTTGCCAAAAAGCTTTCAATCTCTCAAACATTACAAAACAATTCTCAAGTGCTCCTCATGTTCCTCTTCTGTCTTAGAGTAGATCAGAATGTCATCAATAAATATGAGCATGAAATCATCCAAACAGTCTCTGAAGACACTGTTCATAAGGTTCATGAATGCCGCTGGAGCATTCGTTAGGCCAAAAGGTACCACAGTGAACTCCTAATGTCCATAGCGAGTTCTGAAAGTTGTTTTTGGAATGTCCTCATCTTTAATCCTCAACTGGTGGTAACCTGATCTGAGATCAATCTTAGAAAACATAGTGGCCCCTTTCATCTAATCAAACAACTCATCTATCCTAGGTAGAGGATACCTATTCTTGATGGTAACCTTATTAAGCATCCTGTAATCAATACACAGTTGCAAGGTTCCATCCTTCTTCTTGACGAAGATTACCGGTGCACCCCATGGTGATACACTCGGCCTTATGAATCCCTATTTTAGCATTTCCTGTAACTGAGCCTTCAATTCATACAACTTAGTGGTAGTCATTCTATAAGGAGCTTTGGATTGAGGCTCCATTCCAGGTAACAGTTCAATCGAGAAGTCAAATTCTCTCTTCGGTGGTAATTATGTAAGTTCTTTTGGAAAGATATCCAAGAACTCCCTGAGAATTGGATAGTCCTCTAGACTCTGCTGGGCATTCTCCAAATCACTCACCAAAATAGAACATCCCTTCCGATGTGGTTTCTTTAGCTACATAGCTGAGATGTGTCTCAACTCGAGAGGCTCTTAGGACCCTAGAATCTCTATTGGATGTTCAAAATCATCCAAACAACTCACAACCTTGTCCTCATAGTTCACTATGGCTTTATGCTCAGTTAACCAATTGATCCCTAAGATCACATCATAAGAACCCAACGGTGCTACACAAAGGTTAACTTGGGTTTGGAAGTTAGGTAATTCTAAATCGCTGCATGATAAACATGAATCTACCCTCTTCTCTGCTCGATTTCCATACTGAACCATCCATGAATGTGACATAATACCAGGTCTAACAGGTAATTTAGCAACTACTTTAGGGTCTATAAAACATTTTGAAGCTCCAGTATCTATCAAAATAGAAATAGATTGACCGAAAAGCTTACCTGACAACTGGATAGGTGTAGACTGAAAGTCGGCTTGACAATTTTCAACCGTTGCATGTATCTGATGTTGCGGTGCTCGCCGATCATTACCACCTCGTTGATTTCCTGAACGCTGAGAGCAATTGGAGGTATAGTGATCTCCTCCACAAGTATAGCATCCACCTCATGGCCCTTGCTGACCACCTGTCCTGTTCCTGATATTGGAGAAGTTGGTGTTATTATTGTTCACCTTCTTGTTCCCGCCGAAATTACCTTCTCCTTTATCCTGGGTGTTATTCCCCCTCTTCAGATTCTGGATCTGCTGATTATTATTGTTACCCCTCCGATTATTGTTGCCATTATTTTGAAACTTCCTGTTTCCAAAACTAGATTTTGCATTAACACTCTTCCTGTAATTCTCTACCTACTACAGATTCTGTTCTTGTTTCATTGCCTTCTCAAAGATCTCATCCATCGTCAAAGGATTATCCATGTCTATATCAACTCCTATCTATGGTCTCAACCCTAGAATGAATTTATGAATACAAAACTGTTCATCCATTTGGTACTACGGTATGTACTTAACGAGATTGGTGAATCTCTCCTAGTACTGGGTAACTATAAGACCACCCTATGCCAAATTCTGAAACTCAATCATCTTCCTGTCAAAGAAAAACTGTGGAAGCCACCTCTTCCTGAACAGGTTCAAGAATACTTCCCATGTAGTTCCACTTGGTAGTAACTGCTTCTTAGTCTTTTCATTATCCCACCAAGTAGCAGCTTCTCCAGTAAGCTAGTATTCAGCCCAAACTGCCTTGGTTTCATTGGACATGTTCCTGAGCTTGAAGTATTTCTCCATCTCAATGACCCAAGCTTCTGCTCCATCACCTATCATTTTACCATCGAACTTGGGCGGTGCCACCTTTTTCAGATCTTTAGCTAACTCCCCTTCAATCCTAGCTTGAGGATTAGGTACTTCAACCCTAGGATTATCATTGTTAGGTTGCTCCTGATTTTGGGGAATTTCAACTCGAGGGTTCTGCCCTTCTCTGATACCTCAAACTTCCTATTCTAGATTGTTCATTCTAGAACCTTGGTGATTTAAGAGACCAAGAATTTGGTCCAACCTATCACTCTCATTGCTCATAGCAGCTTTACCTCTTGTACCCATTATGTCTCACAATTCCTGCATCAATGAATGTTCATTTAGCGTAATGGACAAAGGACCCTAGTGTTCAAACCTAATGCTCTGATACCAAATGTAGAGGTCGGAAAACTTAATTAAAAACAAATCGACAATACTTAAAATAAATTCCATTAATTTTCAGATAAAGTCATCATCTCATCATTTATAAATCAAAATACAAGTCGATTACATACAATGACATAAAAGTCAAAAATATATCTTTCATTACATTTCAGCCTAAATCGTACAAGTGTCAAATTAAACATTTCAAATAATAATTACAAAGGATGATACGTATCTAGTTTACAAATTTGAGACTTAGGATTTTAGTTGCCATAAGCTTGTCAATATATACATCATGAATAATAAAGCATTAAAAATAAGATTTAGTCTGTCGATCTTCCATCCATAAGCAAATCTTCAAAAAAAGACGAGAACAAGAATCAAGCGCTTTTCCGCCCAACCTTGAAGCTTACGCTTCCCCGAAATTTCTTAGTCAATCAAGAAATACCTGACCCTGGACAAATTGCTTAGCAAAAAGCAGTCTACGAGCAAGATGGAATCTGGTGCATGCCTAGTACTACTAGTATTCCACAAGCATTTTCATTTTTCTAATTCAGATAAGAAAGAAGCAAGTTCGGTACTAGGATATGGTAGAGAGCATTAAATAATCCATCTATTTCAATGGTACAAAAATTACTTGGCCAAGTAAAATTTCATGCACGACAATAAAAAGTAGTTTTAGTAAAAGCAAAACTACACTCTCTATTTACCCATATTCGGCACCCATCCCGGAAGGTAACTTTCCCAAAAACAATACATGTAGAATTATCTATCATTCATGCATGGTTCAAACAGTCAAACACAATCTTTCGCAATCTTTCAAAACATAAACTGAAAATAGTATTTAAAATGAAAACATTTATCAAACACCACTTTTCATTGTTTCAATTCACATAAAGACATAAAATCAGTATTTTAATTTAGTCATTAAAATAATCAATAAGGTTTCAAAAACGAAGGTGTATCTCTCGTACGTCAAAATACATATGAAAACGTAAATTAAAAGAGCACACATTCAATTGTTTCAAAATATTATTTAATTTAAGTTATTTAAAATTTGTTCAGATAGATATCAAAATTTGATTAAAACTCAAGTTTAAACGTTTTGATTCAAGTTCATTCTATTCTCAGCATTTTAAATATTCATCATTTATCAAATTTAATCTATCTATTTTGAAATTTTGAGTTTTGACAGTTTTCCTAAAAGATGAAATAATCAAGTTAAAATTCTATTTTTTTGATGTTTTTCTGTCAATAATTCCATAAATTATGTCAAAATGATTTAATTAGTTTGCATCAACATATTTCATTTCTCTGAATTTGGTCATTTTGTTTCCAAGTTTAAAATTGGTTTTCTAAGTTTCAGTTCATTGATTTAAGAACGATTTAAAATGAAGTTTATAATATTCTTAGCATAAATAAAATCAAGTTTAAAGCTTTCTTGAATTCTGGAAAAATAATACACGGCTTGATTTTTCCCTAACATGAAGATTTATCTAATCGTTTTACATTAAATCTACATCTAAATTTATGTCTTTGATTTTGGAATTCAATACAGTTTTGTTTCACTTTTCTGTTTAGACACATTGCAATTATTACTTTTGACAGTCATGATTTTTTGTTTAATTCTCTATTTTCCTAAATCAAATCAATTAAAATCTTCTTTAAATTACTACTATTCATTTTTAGAATCTGTTTTTTTTAAAACTTGAATGATCTCATTTATAATTTACTTCTACAAGTTTCCAACTTGGTAAATTTCCTCTGTGTTTCTAGCAACTGAGGCCTATGTGTATGGACGAAGAGAGAGTTCCTTCTGATGTTGTTGTTCCTACTATTGTCGCACCTTACTCTCTGGCGTGTGGAAGAAACCTTTGGCTGTGCATAGAAGAGGAGGACAGTCAACCCTTTAGGTCTGCGCACCCCTTGTCTTCACCCAAATTCCCTTCCTTGACCCATGTGGAGTGAAGAGGAGAGACCTCTTATTGTGTGGGGAGGAGGGACTGTGTGTAGAGAGCTAGAAGGGGAAGGCAGGTGCGTGCCTTCTCCCTTGGTCGCACTTCCTTCCTCAGTTTGTTGCGCAAGGAGTGAAGGATCTTAATCTAACCTTCACTGGATCCTCCTTGCTCCTTCCTGGCGTGGGTGAAAGAAGCTCTACCTTGCTACTGTGTCTTCTTCTCAACTCCAACAAATTCACAATTTGGAGTGTATGAAAAATAGTGAAAAAAAAAAAAACAATCTCCAAAGCAAACGATTATTTCTCTTGTATTTTCCCAAATTCAATTTTTTTTTTTTGTTTGTCAAATCTTCTGTGTCCTCATTTCAGATTTTTCCTTCTCTATATTTTGTTTTCTCCTACATTCATGCATGCTCAGATCCATTATTATCTCAATTTGATCTTCAGATCAAATTGTAAACTCTCAGTTTAAGATATTTCCTTCTTTTAATTTCGTTGAGTTCCAATTTTGATTTCTATTTTCAATCAAAATTTTAGAACAAAATTTTGGTTTCCATTTCACAATTTAACTGAATTTAGAAATGAATTCTATTTCTAAATTATAAAATTTCATTTATTTTCACAATTTCTAATTTAAATATCATTTAAATTTAAAACTAACTTTATTAAACTAAATTTAATCAAAATCAAGTTTGAAACTCAATTACATTAAATTTTCAAATTTTCAACTTCATGTTTCAAAAATAAGAATAAAATATTAAACAAACATTCTATCTATTTAATTGCATTAAATTTCATAATTTTAACAAAATCATCTACGAAAACACATTTTTACAATTTTTAAGAAATCACACCAAAACCAAATTTTTTGATTTGCAAGCATAATATACGCATGAGACATAAAATATCAATCTACGTGAGTGTGTGAGATCCCATTTATTCGCACACATCAATCGGCTAAACAACTCTACTTGATCATTGTTCTTGCCTTCAACCTCATTCACCTGTTTCCTGTGTTCGCTTGCACTCGATTTATCATCAGTAATGAAAAACCCTGAAATAAACATAAATACGATAATTTTCATTTCAATTTCAATTCAATTTCATCTTCATTTCATTTCGAATTTCAATTAAATCATCATTAAAGTAATCATTAAATAATCTAATTTCGACAAATCAAGTAACATTTGTATTTAAATAAATAAGCTAAAAAAATCCATACATGACATTAGGGCTATAAGCGAGATGACCTTGAAACACCTCAAAAGAGACCCACATTCAACACAACACCTAGTGTGGAAGAGGTAATATATAGGCAAAAAGAATTAATAGAAAGAGAAAACAAGAAACCAAAGGTTATACATGGTTATAGAGGACTGGGATAGTGAGGAAGAAATAAATGATGAAGAACTATTTCAAAATTCAAACAATCCCAAGGTGCTCAAGTTGATGTACAAAATCCTAAGAAAGGATCTAAATACTTACTTTTTCAAATTAGCACAGAGTGGTACTAAATTGCCTATAGACTTCAATCTAGAAGGTCTCAAAGATCCTTGTCTCATTCACTTAGGAGATAGTGGCCCAACAATTTGAAATCCCAAAGATGCCACCCATATTCACACAAGAATAAGATCAACCAATGGTAAACCCCATGTATAGAAAACCAAATTAAATTGAACAAGCGATAGTGGCCCAACAATATCAAGGAGGTCCATACTAGTATGTACCACAAAGAAAAAATCCACCAACAAAACAATATGTACCTCAAAATGCTTTGTATATTGACCCTTCCCAAAATGTACAAAATCAAGAAGGACAATTCCCACAACAGTACCATCAATAAGGAGGGTCCTATGGTCCCCTTTCCAATCAATGGTACCAACAAAAATGTGTGTCACATGGCACCCTTCCCAATTCATCGCATCAACAAGGTAACCTGCCAATGAACCATCAGGGAAACCTTCAATATAGTTCACCCCAAAAACAAGGTGTGTTATAGGGCATCCTTCCCAATTCATCCCATCAACAAGGTAACTTTTCAACACACCATCAAGTAAACCTTCATTATAGTTCACCCAACAATAAGGTGTGCCACTAGGCACCCTTCCCAATTTGTCCCATCAAGAAGATAACCTGCCAACACACCATCAAAGAAACCCTCAATATAGTTCACCCAAACAACAAGGTGTGCCATAGGGCACCCTTCCTAATTAATCCCATCAACAGGTTAGCCCACCATATTACCATCAAATAAACGATCAATATAGTTTTCCCCAACAATAAGGTGTGTGACAAGGCACCCTTCACAATTTTTCCCATCAACAAGGTAACCTGCAAATGCACAATCAGGGAAACCTTCAATATAGTTCACCCAACAAAAGGGTATGCCACAGGGCACCCTTCCCAATTTGTCCCATCAACAAGGTAACCCACCAATGCACCATCAAGGAAAACTTCAATATAACTTGTCCTATCAACAAGGCTACCCACAAATGCACTATTAGGGAAACCTTTAGTACAACTCATCCCAACAACACATCATATCACTAATGCCCTACCAAGGGACCCCTCCATAGAAACAAAAACAAGGAGCTAGCCCTCCTTCCATTCAATAATAAGGATCTAACCCTCTTTCCATTCAACAACAAGAAGCTAATCCTCCTTACATACAATAAGGAGCTAACCCTCCTTAAATCCAACAAGGAGCTTACCCTCCTTATGCTCAACAAGGACCTAACCCTCCTTAAAACTAACAAGGAAATCTAAGACTCCTTACATTCAACAAGGAGCTAACCATCCTTACATTCAACCAAGACTTAACTCTCATTACACCCCTCAGGTTTACCAAGGTCCTATGCCTCAACAATACCCAACTTATGATCAAAATAGGGTATGACAACAAGGTCACTACATGAAGGATTCCCAAATAAACATACCAAATACAAAGATTGAAATGAAAATACAAAGTGATAAGCCAAATAAGACTTATACCCTTCTAGATATATGTCCACTTACTTTTGATCATTCCATCACTATGCTTCCCTTTCCAAAAATTTGAGATACCAAAGTTTGATAAATATAAAGGAAAATGAGATCCAACATAACACATGATATATTTCTAGGTAGCATACATGGAAGTAAACAAAAATCACTCATACCTCATGAGGCTCTTTCCTTGTAGTCTTATTGGTCATGTCATGGAGTGGTTCACCCATCTCCCGCCAGAAGTTAAAATATTTGATGACCTGTCTACCAAATTCTTGACCCATTTATCATTCAATATATAATAATACATCACCATCACAGATCTATACAAAATTAATCGGATTCAAGGAGTTCTTCACCTCTTGCCTTCAACCATGGAGACATAAGGCTAGTCAATGCAAATCACCTATTCCCAACAAGGAACTAGTCGACATATTCATTTCAAAGGTCCAAGAAAAATTCAAATACCAAATTACCATGTTGTGTCCTGAAAATTTTAAAGAGGCCATTGAAAATGGATTGTACATAGAAAGGGCCTATTTGGAAAAAGGAGTGATCAAGTTAAATAACCCAAGAGACAGTTCCTCTAATTCAGGTGAGAAACCTAAAATTTGGGCCAAGAACAAAACATCACAAATGATGGGGTAGTGATGCTAGAGCAATATGGAATGTAAAAAATCCTAATGTACCTCAAAACAAACCTCAAGTGGTAAAAACAAGCTACACTCCTAATAATGCACAAAAAAGCTTACATATCCCAAAACAATCAAGCAAGGAACTTATAGACATATCAAGGATGACAAAAAAAATAATAAAATCAACCAAGAAGGAGGTTCACATTATTAGGAGAGCCACTTGAGATGATCATGCGTAAGCTAGTATAAAAAAACCTCATCAAGGTTAATGATCTCCCAAACTATGAGGAGATGAGCTTCGAAACACCATGGTATAACGAGAAGGACTTGTGGAAGTTCCACAAAATTAAAGTAAATACAACAAAATATTGCATGAGACTCAAGCACCTCATACAAGAATTGATATAAAAAAGAGAAGTAGATGTCAAATACCATCTTGGGAATAAGGATCTTTGGATATACACAAACAAAATTCAAAACCACACTAAAATGATGACAAAGGAAAGGACCAAGAGTATCACAATGATAACTACACTTATGGTGACACAATTCAAGGAACCCTCTCTCAAGTAGATGTAGTGACTATATGAGGTGCAGACAATAACTATAACATAACTACCCCTCAAGGGAGAGTTACAATACAAGTATCCTCACCAAAGCCCATGACTAAGTCATCAAATGACTACAACATTGTGGAATAGCTGAAAAAATGCCTGCCTTGATCTCAATCCTAGAACTGCTAAGACTATCACTCGCACATAGGGAGATACTAGAAAAATTATTAGAAGCATTGGTCCCTAACAACCTTAATCCAGATCAATTCTAAGCCTTGGTTTTCAAAATAACAACCAATCACCATTTAGTGTTTTTCAAGAAATACTTTCCACAAAGGACATTCTACAACCTAGTCCTCTACATAGAGGTTGGTGTCCACAAGAACATGGTCAAGAGAGTGTTGATAGATAATGGTGCAATTATAAATATCTATACCTTGAAATTCATCAAATAATTGAGGTATTTTGACAATGTGATAGACAAGGGAAAGATCATTACTATGAGGGCCTATGATGACCTTGAAAGCAATTCACAAGGGACCATCAGGCTACCAATGTAGAGAGGACTAGCCATCATGGAAAATAAATGTCAAGTACATGACCTTGTATTGTCATATAACCTCCTCCTAGGATGCCCTTTGATTCATGCATTACAAGTGGATCTTTCAACATTTTGTCAATTCCTAAAGTTTCCTCACAAAGGAAAAGAGGTGACATTATATGCCAATCTTGAACCCTTCCACTTTTGTGCAAAATTAGAGAAGTACAATAAAATCCATCATATACCCAAAAATAAAATATCCTTTCATTCATTCTCATATGTTGACCCTTCTACACTACCATCAACCTCAACCAAGATCAGATCAAGAGAGAAACCAAAAATAGAAACCAAGGTTCAAGTGCTTGATAGAGGTAATGAAAATCATCACTTCAACCAAGCATTTTGCATTAGCATTCTTCCACCAACACCTAAGGTTTATGGAGGCCCAAAGCAGATCAAATATGTTTAAATGGTACAAATGATAACCAAACCCACAATTTTTACTAAGAGGGTAGATATGAAGGATGAAGAGATATTCAAAGAAGACTTGTTATCCATGATCTATGAAGATTACCAAAAGGAATCAGAAAAGCCACAACCCATTCTAATTGATCCTAACAGTAGAGGTTATCAATTAGCTAAACAAATGGGATATTGGGGAATAGGCAGTCTTAGCTGACACAAACAAGGAATATGGGAGCTTATCATAGTGGAAAAAAGAAATAAAAATATTGGGCTAGGTTACGAGCCATAAGACGTGGTTACTCCAAATACCATATGAACCTCTTTTAAAATACAAGCAACTTCTACTAGCTTTAAGGAATTGGATATCTACGACACTATAGATAACAATTTACCTGTTGAAGACTTAATTGAAAACTTTACCATTGATAGGTTCCCTATCCATATTCTCAAAACCATTCTTAATGACTATTATAATTCCAAAACAGACTCTAATAAGTACAAATGGGATTCTCCTTCCTTTATCACTAGATATGGTTCCCCTATTTCATGTGATGATGACCTAGACACCCAATGGGAGAATGACACCAAAGCCATATTAACCATCTCAACAACCTTTGTAAGCTTTTCGAATAATGATAATAGCTTACCCCTCTACTATGCACAATTGATATATTGGGACCAATAACAACATACACCTATTCTGGATCAATTCCAAAATGATGAAGAAATCAAAAAGTTCATGGGACTTTGAACAAACATACTAGCAGGAGACCATAAAGCATGGTTCATCATGGAACTTGAACAAGAGGTACACTTTTCTGGGGAGACTGTACCTTTTAGTTGCAAAAATGAAAAAGAAAACATTAAAAAAAACGGTAATCCCCTATAGAAAACCACAGTGTGGCTCTATTAGATCCCAAAAAGAAGAAAATAAAGGACACATTCGAAGGTAAAAACCTCACCAAGGCACTTGAGGATGGAGGTTTCAATCTTCCCATATTTAAATATCAACAAATATCAACACTCCTAGTGGAAGAAGCATAGTCCATAAAAGTTGGCACAACAAAGAACCAAAAGATCACATACCATGTTGCTTCACTTGATCCTAAAGAGAAACAAAACTTCACAACATTCATAAATGAAATAAAGATTAAATTTACATGGTCATATGCAGAAATTCCTGGACTAGATCTCACATTAATGGTACATCATTTGGTTGTATTTCCTAGAGAAAAACCTATCAAACAGAAACTAAAAATAATGTATCCTCAAATAGCACTATTAGTGAAAATTGAACTAAAGAAATTACTAGATGTGGGTTTCATCATACCCATCAATTATCTGGAATAGATATCAAATCTAGTACTAGTGTCAATGCCCACTAGGGGCATAATAATTTTCAAAGACTTTAGAGACTTGAACAAAAATCTCCCAAAGGATGAATTCCTCCTTCTAGGTATTGACATGATTGTGGATATAACAACAGGGCATGAGATGCTATCTTTAATGGATGGTTTCTTTGGTTATAATCAAATAAAAATATCCATTGATGATCAACACAAAACAAAATTTACTGTTTCTTGGGGGACCTTCTACTGGAATGTAATGCCATTTGGTCTGAAAAATGCAAGAGTGACATATCAAAAAGCAATGATGACCATCTTCCATGATATGCTACTATGAACTAGATTTAGATCTCATGCTAACATGATCAACACACAAGAAAGTTAATCAAGTTAGCAAAGACAAATAAATCTCTCCTTATGAAATTCTTGATCACATTAAGATAAGAAAAAATGATAATGAAAGCACACAAAGAAAGCCTACAAACATGTACACCTATATAAAATGGACCAAATCTCAATCTCATAGGGGGACTGGTGCTACTTTTATGTGGAAATTAGCCCTTTCCCAACCCCTTTTGATAAGCTTTAGATGATGATGAAGATGCAAGTGGCCATAGTGCAAATTCCCAAGATTGTAGATGGATTTGAAGTAGAAGTGCCTTGCATTTATAGGTTGAAGGTTTGAAATATGGAGAGATGGGAGGAATGTGGGACTAAACATGAGCCAATGGAGAGGTTCCACTTGTCAACATGCTAGTGGAGAAGGAATGTGATGTGAGTGCTCCCTAGGCTTGCTTGCACTACCACTAAGAGACCTAGATTGTCTCTTCTAGGAACCTAATCTCCTCTAGGTCCTAATTGGCTCAGATGATTAACTAAGTCCAATCTTAACTCTATTCCAAGAGTTCTATCCTGTGTGCTTCACCTTGGAGGACTAACACCATTTGACAAGTTCAAATCTTAGTTCTCACTTAGAAAACTCTAAGTGCTATCTTCTCGGAAACCTCATTCTCCATTGCAGGGGTGTCCATCCTTGTTAGAACCTTCATAACTTTGCAATTTGATCCATTTTAGAAAGATCTTTAGCACTGTCCTTACCGGACTCAAAGTTTCTCCATTTGAAAACCTCAAATAGGCCTAATTGTTGTAGCCTTTACCAGTCCCTTTTTTCCAATATTTGTAAAACTTTCCCAAAGACCCTACAAATCTAAAAGCATATCCGGATACCCTTTTGGGAGGTTTAAAAGGTTCAATGGGGTGTTGGGTCCAACAACCTCTGTACAGTGGTTTCCTATAACCTAGGTTAACTAGGGTTTATAGACCAATTTTATAGGATTGATTGGTTTTCTTGCTCAAACCCCAATCAAATGAATTTATAGGATCCCAATCCTCCTATCACACCAAGACCTATTCCTACCCCACCTAGAACCGTACTTATCCCGTACTGTACTTCACTCCCCTGCAATAAACCCTCAATGTTTCATTTCTAGATCTCTAACCAGGCTCTGTCTACTAGCCTAGAGACTATTGATTAGAAGATTTCTCCACTCCTTCATGCTTCCTAAACCTACAAATATGTACACTAATGACCCCCCTAGCATTCCCACCTATCCTTAGGTGTTTCCCAAGGCTAGACTTCATGGGGGAGCCATGAAAGCACTGACTGGTCAGGACAGGACCAGCAGTAGCTCTAAAGCAAAATAACTTAGCTAACACTAATACCTACTCTAAAACAATTTGTTTATCAAATTCAAAACACCTAGATCTATTCTATGAACACAATCCTATCACTAAATCAAATCATTTGTTCCATCTAATATAACTTTCACTCCATATCACACGGTATTCACACCAAAACACAGAATTTGTAGAGCTCTCTTTACATTATCCCCAAAAACTGTTTACAAAACAAAAACTAACTGATCATGAATTCAAACCTCTCCTACTTAGATGCCTTTCACCATGTATTTAGGAAAATGTTGGATGATTCCCCACTCCTATCCTTTAGGGAATCCTAAGTAACTAAGTTGCATGCAACATTTGCCATAATGGCAAATGTTGTTATGATACTTTGGTAACCATAATAGGCCACATGTCATTATGCCTCCTTCCTATTTATTAGGACCTCTATCTCCTGTAGTTCGAGCATCCAACTTCATTAAAGCATCAAACATGTGTTTAGAACACATTTAAGACTCACTTCACAACTTAAGCTACTAATGCTAAGCAAAGTTAAACTACTAACAAAGACTAGTAATGTGACCTTAGTCCTAATGACTATGTCACCTAGTCCAAACAAAAAGAAGACCTTCTAAGGTCTAAACCAAATATGCAAACATTCTGACTTGGCTAAGGTCAGATACAAGCCAAAACTAACAAGTAAGTTTTGGAGGTTAGCCTAGGTGCTCTTGCACCATCCTCCCCAAAACAAAAGAGTTCAATCCACCCTTGGATTGAGTAAGTTGAGATCAATGCCCAATTTCTTGAATTTTGATTCTTTGATCCACTCTGCATCAGCATCAAATTGACCATGCCTCTTGATCAAATGTTCCTTGTATTCTTTGGTTCTAGTCTTCTTGTAGACCCTAGTGTCCAGTATACTGTCAGCTTGTTGGACTGTAGTAGAAGGTAGTCTGAGTTCTTCTACATCATGGATGACTTCATTTAGGCTTTGATCCATGTTTGGTGGTGCTCCTTTGTAATGAACCAGATCTGCAATATTGAAAAGAGGGGATAGGCCACTGTCTTCTGGTAGCTCCACTCTAAAAGCATTGTTTCCATATTTTTCCAAGATAGGATAGGCACCTATCCTTTTCATTTTCAACTTGTGAGGGAATCCCTTCATTAGTGTAGATTTATTGAGATGTATCATCACTAAGTCTCCCACATTAAACTGAACTTCTCTTCTATGCTCATCCACTTTGGCCTTATGCTTCATGGTGTTTTTTGTCAATGTCCTCATCACTATATCATGTATCTCTTGCATAGCATATGAAAAGTCATCAGCATATCCACTTCCTTTAACTCCACCTTTTAAGTCTCTTAGCTCATAGACTCCTCTAGGATGTAGCCCATAAACTATCTCAAAGGGACTCTTCCTTGTTGATCTGTTTATAGTATAATTGTAGGCATATTCAGCTTACCGAATCAACTGATCCCATTGTTGCCCATACTCCTTGGTCAAACATCTCAGTAGATTTCCAAGGCTCCTATTAACAACCTTGGTCTAACCATCAGTTTGGGGATGGTAGGCTGATCCAAAGGACAAATTAGTGCCCATCCTTTGCCAAAGAGTCTTCCAAAAATGGCTCATGAATTTAGTGTCTCTGTCAGACATAATGCTAATAGGTAATCCATGAATTCTTACTATCTCCTTGAAGAAGAGAGAGGCTATTTGACTAGCATCATGTGTGGTCTTACATGGTATAAAATGAGCCATCTTGCTAAACCTGTCCATCAACACATAAACACTATCCATGCCTTGCCTTGTCTTGGGTAACCCAACTACAAAATCCATACTCAACCATTCCCATGGCCTAGTAGGAATAGGTAGTGGTTGGTAAAGGCCTAAATTTGAAGAAGTTCCCTTGGCCTTTTGACATAATAGACAAATTTCCACATACCTCCTAACATCAAGATTCATCTTAGGCCAATAATAGAACCTTTGAACAAGTTCTTGAGTCTTAGTGATCCCAAAGTGACCACTCAGAGCACCATTATGGTTTTCTTGTATCAAGTTCTCTAAAATGGAGCCTTTAGGAACACATAATTGATTCCCCTTAAACAATAGACCACTTTGCAAAGTATACTCAGCATATTCACTATGAAAATGGTTCTTGTATTTAGAACATACCTTATAAATGTCTGCAAAATCTACATCATCAGCATACAGATCCTTGAAGTGATCTATTCCCATGCTCTTCAACTGTATTTCCTGAATTGTGAGATCTCTTCTAGGCAATGCATCTACTACTTTATTGAGGACACCTTTCTTGTGTTTGATATTGAAGGTGTAAGCTTGTAGATACTCAACCCACTTCATGTGCTTGTGGCTCGGCTTTTCTTGTGAATTCAGGAAACTAAGTGTTTGATTGTTTGAATACACAATGAATTCCTTGGGAAGCAAATAGTGCCCCCACTTCCTTAGAGCTTGGAACAATGCATACATCTCAAGGTCATAAGAAGAGTACTTCGTTTTGGCTTCACTTAACTTCTCTGAATGAAAAGCCACTGGTCTACCCTCTTGGCTGAGAACAACTCCAATTGCCACATTGCTAGCATCACACTCAATGGTGAAAATCTTCTCAAAACTTGGTAGCACCAAAATAGATTGGGTAGATATCCTTTCCTTCAACAACTCAAAGCTCTTGTTAGCATGCTCATTCCATACAAATTTGGTCTTCATGCCTCCCTTAATAGTATCCAACATAGGAGCACAAATTCCACTAAAATGCCTTATGAACTTTCTATAGTATTGAGCAAGGCCATGGAAACTTCTTACCTCAGTTGTTGTCCTTCGAGTAGGCCAATTGAGGATGGCTTCTACCTTGCTACTATCCATTTTCAGATTTCCTTGAGATAGCACAAACCCAAGGTATAGCAGCTCTGTCTTGATGAACTCACAGTTTTCCAAGTTGATCATCAACTCCTCTTCCTGTAGCTTCTTAAAAACCAGCTCTAGGTATTTGAGATGCTCTTCTCTTGTTTTTCTATAGATCAGTATATCATCAAGATATACCACTACAAATTTTCTAATGTAGTCTTTCAGGACTTCATTCATGAGCCTCATGAATGTGGAGGGGGCATTAGATAATCCAAATGGCATGACAAGCCAATCATATAGACCCTCATTAGTTTTGAAGGTTGTTTTCCACTCATCTCCCTCATGTATTCTTATTTGGTGATAGCCACTCTTCAACTCTATCTTGCTATAGTACTTGGGTCCACCTAAACAATCCATTAGGTCTTCAATCCTAGGGATAGGGAACCTATATCTTATGGTAATTCTATTAATGGCTCTTGAATCAGTACAAAGCCTCCAATTTCCTCCTTTCTTAGGTGCTAGGATAGTGGGTATGAAACATGGACTAATACTCTTTCTAATGAATTTTTGGTTTAGGAGTTCTTGTACTTGCCTAGCAATTTCCTCATTTTGTTGAGGGGTTATTTTGTAAGCTGCTTTATTGGGAAGGGTAGCTCCTGGGATAAGATCTATCCTATGACTTATGGCTCTTTTAGGGGGTAAGGTTGATGGTTGTCCATCACTCACTATACCTTGGTAAGTTTGCAACATGCTTTGAATCTCCTTTGGTAACTGTCTTCTTGGTCACCTTGCCTTCATCTTCTTCTCTTGGTCTTAGCACCAATGCATAACCAACTCCTTCATTCTCTTCCATGGCTTGTAAGAACTCTTTTTCACTCACCACAAGAACATTTGAACCTTCCATCCTCACCTCAGCATCTTCTAACAGTGACTGAATTTTGAATGTCACATTGTCTTTCTTGAAAGAATAAGAATTCTTTCCTCCATCATGTATGGCTTGATGGTCAAACTACCATGGTCTACCTAGGAGCAAATGACATGCATCCATAGGTAACACATCACACAAGACTTTTTCTTTATACCTCCCAATAGAGAACTACACCCATGCTTGTTCATTCACTAACACATGTCCTTTATTGAGCCAAGTGACCTTGTAAGGATTGGTGTGGGGTATCCTTGTCAACTTTAGTTTGCTGACTGCTTCCTTTGACACAATATTGTCGGTAGAGCCTGAGTCAATGATGACTCTACATACCTTCCCCATCATCTTGCACTTTATCCTAAATAAAGATATTCTTTGGCTTGGCTCCTCCTTCACCGGCTCCTTGATCAAAGTTCTCCTCATCATGAGGTTCTCACCTTCCTCTAAATTTAGTGGCACCTCTAAATGTTTCTCTACAACATTAGTCTCATCATGAACTAGATTAGTTCTCTTGTCACGACCATGTGAAGAACCACCTTTCTTTGGGAATCTATAGGCCGGGTGTCCCATTTGATTGCAATGATAACATTTCATGCTGGCAAAGTAGTTGCCTCTTCCTTGTCCACCACTTCTTCCTCTAAAGTTAGAGTTAGAAATCCCTCCTCTACCACCTCTACAAGAGCTTCCTTCTTGCTGCTCAGTGAATTTTGTGTCTCCTTGAGTTTTTGTTTCAGAACTCCTCCCACCATAACCACCTCTTTGTCCTCTACTATCTTTTCCTTTACCCCTACTTTTGGAGGTTTTCTCTTTCTTCCTTTTTCTTTTCTCTTCTATCTTCAAGGCCATTTGATAACATTGGTGAATGGTTTTGAAGTTCACTAAACTCATGTCTTCTTGAATAGACCACTTGAGTCCATTTAAGTACCTTGCTAACTTGATGCTTTCATCTTCTACCACCTTTGATCTTAGGCATAACTTTTGGAACTTCTTGGTGTATGCTTGGACATCCAATTTTTTTTGTCTAAGATTGTGTCTCCTCCTATGCAGCTGGACTTCATAGTCATCAAGTAAGTAGGTTTGCCTTACTTTATTTACCATGCCCTTCCATGTAACTATAGGACCCTTTCCTTCCTTTTCTCTTTCATTTTGCACAAACTTCCACCATGTGAGAGTTGAACCTCTCAACCTTGACTTGGCCACCTTTACTTTTTGGGCCTGTGAGATACCATCACATTCAAAGTGATTCTCAATGCTGTCTATCCAATCCATGACTGAATCTAGATCCATCTGTCCACTGAAAAGAGGTACACCCTCCAAAGCTTTGCCACTTAAATCCCTTAGTGCCTTCAAGAAGGGTTATTCAGGAATAACAGGGTCAGGGGTTGGGGCTTCCTCTTCAAACTCTATTTCCTTTTCCCTTGCTTCTTTCTCTTCTTTCTGATCTACCTTATCCTTCACTCTGTCTGTCGTTTCTTGGACTTCATCCAAGAGTTGCTCCATTCGAGCCAATCTTTCCCTTAGTGTCTTGTTGTCTTCTTCTTGTTCTTCTACCTTCTTGGCTAACTCAGCATTAGTCACCATTGTAGCACCTTCCACTGATGTATTCTCTCCCACTGATTCAGTAGGCTGCAACATCCACCACAAGCCTGATCAAATCAAGCTCTAATACCAATATGATGTGAGTGCTCCCTAGGCTTGGTGCACTGCCACTAAGAGACCTAGCTTGTCTCTTCTAGGAACCTAATCTCCTCTAGGTCCTGATTGGCTTAGATGATTAACTAAGTCCAATCTTAACTCTATTCCAAGAGTTCTATCCCTTGTGCTTCACCTTGGAGGACTAACACCATTTGACAAGTTCAAATCTTCCTTCTCACTTAGAAAAATCTAAGTGCTATCTTCTCCAAAACCTCATTTTCCATTGCATGGGTGTCCATCCTTGTGAGAACCTTCATAACTTTGCCAATTTGATCCATTTTAGAAAGATCTTTAGCCCTGTCCTTACCAGACTCAAAGTTTCTCCATTTGAAAACCTCAAATAGGCCTAATCCTTGTAGCCTTTACCAGTCCCTTTTTTCCAATATTTGCAAAACTTTCCTATAGAGCCTACAAATCTAAAAGCATATCTGGATACCCTTTTGGAAGGTTTAAAAGGTTCAGTTGGGTGTTGGGTCTAACAACCTCCGTACAGTGCTTTCCTATAACCTAGGTTAAGTAGGGTTTATAGACCAATTTTATAGGACTGACTGGTTTTCTTGCTCAAACCCCAATCAAATGAATTGATAGGATCCCAATCCTCCTATCACACTAAGACATATTCCTACCCCACCTGGAATAGTACTTATCTTGTACTATACTTCACTCCCCTGCAAGAAACCCTCAATGTTTCATTTCTAGATCTCTAACCAGGCTCTGCCTGCTCGCCTAGAGACTGTTGATTAGAAGAGTTCTCCAATCCTTCATGCTTCCTAAACCTACAACTATGTACACTAATGACCCCCCTAGCATTCCAACCTATCCTTACGTGTTTCCCAAGGCTAGACTTCATTGGGGAGCCATGAAAGCACCGACTAGTCAGGACAGGACCAACAGTAGCTCTAAAGCAAAATAACTTAGCTAACACTAATACCTACTCTAAAACAATTTGTTTATGAAATGAAAAAGACCTAGATCTATTATATGAACACAATCCTGTCACTAAATCAAAGAATTTGTTCCATCTAATATCACTGTCACTCCATATCACACGGTATTCACACCAAAACACAGAATTTGCAGAGCTCTCTTTACATTATCCCCAAAAATTGTTTACAAAACAAAAGCTAATTGATCATGAGTTCGAACCTCTCCTACTTAGATTCCTTTCACCATGTATTTAGGAAAATTTTCGATGATTCCCCACTCCTATCCTTTAGGGAATCCTAAGTAACTGAGTTGCATGCAACATTTGCCATAACAACAAATGTTGTTATGACAGTTTGGTAACCATAATAGGCCACATGTCATTATGCCTCCTTCCTACTTCTTAGAACCTTTATCTCCTGTAGTTTGAGCATCCAACTTCATTAAAGCATCAAACATGTGTTTAGAACACATTTAAGACTCTCTTCACAACTTAAGCTACTAATGCTAAGCAAAGTTAAACTACTAACAAAGACTAGTAATGTGACCTTAGTCCTAATGACTATCTCACCTAGTCCAAACAAAAAGAAGACCTTCTAAGTTCTAAACCAAATATTCAAACATTCTCACTTGGCTAAGCTCAGATACAAGCCATAACTAACAAGTAAGTTTTGGAGGTTAGCTTAGGTGCTCCTGCACCAGAATGAGTAGATTTTGGAGAATGTGCAAGTAAATGGAAATAGGTGGATTTGAAACTTGAAAGGTGGCTTTAAATGCATATGGTTGAGACATTTTGGGGGGAAATTGTTTTGGGAAAGAAGGTCAAAATAATGGAGTTAGGTTTGGCTATCAACCTAGAAATGGAAGTGGCAGAGACTTTAAAGTCTCTAGGTTAGGTTTGGTTGTGTTTTTTGTCATTGTTGGTTTTGTGTTGTCCTCTTGCTAGGTTTTTTCTAGTGGTTGTTGTTCTTTCTTGTTTATCTTTGGTGTGCAGTCATTATATTCCTAGACTCTCTATCGTTCTTTCTTTTTATGCTCTGTAAACTCTGCGGTTTTGGGTCCTTGTAAAACCTATTTTTTCCTCAATCAAAAACAAATGGATTTAATGAGGGAATATTCCTTAGGAATATGCCTTATGAGGAAAAATTGGGGTAATTAGATAATTAATTAAAATTAATTTCACATGCAAGTGGGTGGGTTAGTCAAGGTTTTAGGTTTGACCCAAGTTGAGTCAAAACCTAAAGGGTGGGTAATTACGATTATGAGTGAATTAATTTAGATTAATTAACTTGGAGAAATTTTAGGGGTTTTGAAATTTGATTTAATCAATTTGTTTTATGAAATCAGATGAGAGGACCCTTAGGAATTAATTAAATAATTTGATTTATTTAATCAAGTATGGTGCACCTTGGTGAATTAATCAAATAAATTACTTTATTTCATTAACAGAGGAATTTTATGTTAATTAGAGTGGGATTAGATGCATTATGTTAGTTGATTATTTTGACTATCTACATTTTTTTCCTCTTTGAAGCAATGTACCTATTGCATTGGTTCAAAGAATGATGGTGCCAAGATCAAAATTAAAAAAAAATATGACTTTTTCGAATGCCCTAGTGGAAATAACTACATTGGCACATTGTCCCCTAGAGAGATTGAGTGAAAAGTTCCATTTGAGGGTCGATCTCATAAAAAAGAGGTTCAAGATGGATGTATGGGTAGTTAGACTAATAGATCTATATGATAATGATGATGCAAATGATATGCTTGTAAGATGATTAGAATAGAAGATATATATTACCTTAAACAACATAAATGATGATGCAATACATGTGAGATGGATGGCGTTAATTATGATGATGTTATGTAAGAATATGAAAGATGAGAGTGCAAATGTTTTATGAATGCAAGATGGATGCATTAATGAAATTATACCATGTTAGTGTGAAAGAGGATAGAAGGATGAGAGGGATCAGCCCTTGAATTTGAGATGATGCAAAAGTCCAACAAGTCTATGAGTCATTGAGACTTTATTAGATATGATGATGAATGATGATGATGTATTTCTTATCCAGGGATGGGAGAAGTAAAGAGAATAAATTTCCTTATGTTTGATAACACACATATGTATTATGTATCAAGGTATAAAGAACTAGGATGGTGTTGCACCTAGTATGGACATTGGTTCAACAATCAGATAGGAAAACTCTTGTTCACACCTAACTTACGAAACCTTATTCAAAATGTAGCTCAGATATTCTAAACATCTCGGACTGAACATAGAAAAGAAATCCTTCCTATATGGTCAACAAGACATCTAAAATGCCTTCCCTAAAAACCAAAAGAAGCATGCATAACCAAGTTATATTATAAGAAAATCCAACAAGAACAATAGATAAAAAGATAATGATCATTTCCCCATTCCGTTCTTGTCTAAACTGTTTTGATTAGGCATCATCGAAACGTCATTGGAATGAGTGGAAAATAAGATAAATAAAAAAGAAAAACATAAAGTAAACAAACAAGCTAATGTTCTTTATACCGCTAGCTAAGAATAAACTATGGTGATGCCTAATATTGATGTCCATTGTAGGTGTTGAACATTGAGGTGTTTCCATAGCTTAATACCTTGTAAAAATTTAATATTATTGATCTAAATATGTTTTTTATTTGTTACAAATTCTTTGTGGGTGATTATCTAATTAATCCATTTTACTGTTTGTAGAATGTAGACAGAACTTGATAAAATAAGTACATAGGATATTAGAAAGATTACACAAGAATATAACATGGAGAAAATGCTTTTTGGTTAAAAACTCCACTAAGAATTAATCTATTATTCAATATCTGAAGTAGATTACAATAGCTCCAATTCTTCCTTGAGAATTCCTCTTTTGCCTTCACCAAAACTTCTTCACAACCTGCAATAAAACTAATAATAAATCTCTTCAACTTGCTTGAGATAAATAGACTTTAATCAACATTGTAAAATCTAAATGAGTTACAATTACAATGCTCAATCCCCATCCCTAAGAGCTACGTCTATCTCTCGCAAGTAGAGTTCTGCCATAAAGAACAAAGTCAAATCCTCTCCTTCATCCATTTGGGTGTCCCAGACTGAAGTCATAACTGAACCTTTATTCTATAAATATCTTCAAGGTTTTATCCTCAAATTAGGCACCCAAAAGAGGTCCCACTTAACTAATCCTTTTCAAATATCTCAACATGAAAAGGAGTTAATTCCAAAAAACCAACTTGGGCATGCA
>CM021104.1:545969997-546014033 GCA_007115665.2 Sequoiadendron giganteum | reverse complement strand
CTCTTTGGGCTCCGACGCCTAACAAAAGCCACTCTTCTAATGGAAAAACCACAACCAAACTAATCACCAAGGGAATCACAAGTGCATTCTACCTAGGCATCAAAACCACTCCAACACAAGGAGAAAAAAAATAATACAATTCACTCCAAACATCTTGGAGGAAACAAATACACAGAGTCCTCTCCTTTCACAGGAGGCACAAGACATCCCCATTCGTTGAAACCTGGTAAAACCTGAAAAGATGCCACGCACTACCCAAGGGAAAACAATTGGATGACATAAAGATTCAACAACCCTCATCCTCTAAGTTCTTCTGGAAGACTTACAATTTTGTACTAACACTAAATCCCAAATTCCCACATTGTAACTTGACGACATAGCTACAACAAGCATTCAAGCCATAATTCAAATCTAATATTTGGATTTCCTAAATCCATCTTCAATCAATAGGTAACATTACAAAATCAAAGCACGATAACAGGGTTAACACAAGTAATTATAAAACCATTTTTCCCCAATCACGAATATAAGGAAAAGATAACAACAATAGGCAAAGGTAAGGAAAGACGCTAATTTCGGATATATTAAATCCATTCCTTATTTAATGCATTTCGCAGAAATTAAAATAATATCACTATAAGATTTACATTGAACAATAAATTCTTCCATTAAACAAATATTTTTCACTACTTTATCTAATCATGCACAATACTAGTTTTAGTTTAACTTACTGCCTAATTACTTGAATGCATTAATATGTCTAAACTGAATGTCAAATATATATATACACCTAGATATATATTAAGTAGCATGCTTTAAATATTTAAATACATTCATTTAATATACACACAACTATATTTAAAATATTTTCTTGCATAACCATTAGTTATAAATTCTCTATTTTCAAATAAAAATTACCAGTCTAATCATTAATTATTTCTGAATCCAAAATCCAAACTTAAACATCCATTTTCTAATATACAAATATATTTATATTAAATATAATATATCAATATTTAATATATAAAATATAATTATTCTAAATCAAATATTAAATACTCACATTTAATATAAATTATATTTAATTTATGACATCAAAAGAATAAAATAAAATAAAATAAACAATTAACAAACAAAAACTTGATGCCATTCGCCATCGTACTGCGGATGAAACACAAACAATATTTTGGACAGAGCGTCGGCCGATACCTTGTACCACCAGGCTACATCCACACCAAAGCAAAGGGGGTGACGCTTCTTATGGGACAACGCGTCCCCTAAAAGGTGGGCACGCTGGCCCATTAGCAGTGCCCTCCCCACCTATGTAACAATGTGGTGGGCAGTGGGAGTTGACCTCCCACCAACCACTTTCACCACAAAACTTAATATACAAAAAAAAGAAAAACCTTTATATGGATTTAGAGAAATCCAGAATTTTCTAGGAAATAATATTCACAATAATTTTCAATGATTTTTTTTTAAATTCGTGACTCTGACACGCCATACGAATGGTGATTTTGTTTAAAATGGAAAAAGATAAATTAACCTTATGAAAATGAAGAATAGATATATAAATTTATATGTGATGTATATATATATATATTTATCATAATATATATAAATATATATATTTACATATAAAATATTACTCATAAAATCGAGCAAATTTTAAAATAACCAGTAACAGGAAATTAATAATTTTTTGCAGCATTTCTTCCTATATTCAAAAGGTTTAAATTTAATTTCATTTAAACTATTCCTTCAATTTTCAAATAATTAAAAAAATAGGAAAAATTACACAAATCTAGATTTATTTATTTTATTTTTCAAAGAAGGTTTTCTACAGAGGGTTTGTGTTTTTGAAGAACAGATCTAGATGTTTTCAAAAAGGTCCAATTCTTCATGCTACAACCTAAATGTTTGAAGCATAATTCTAAGGTTTAATTCAAACAATGAATTCAACAATCAGGTTCATAAACAAAATAAATTGCACTGAACAAAACAAGAACAAAACCTGGAATCTGAAGCTACAGAAGTAGATGAATCTCTGATGCAAGCCTCCTCCAAGAATTTCTTGAATTTCCTCAAACGTGCAACGAATCCAATCCAAAAACCAAAAACTGTTTCAAACCCTTCTTTGCGCAAATTTTCCAAAAATCCTTCACTGCTCTGACAAATGAATTCTCTCCAAAAACTTCTCTCCCCAAATTGAAAACATGCATTCTACATAAATCAAAAAAATCTAATACAACCCTAATTCACATTGCATGCATGCATAGTTGAGAATTAGATATTTATTTCATTTTCCATTTTCGAAAACCCAAATTGAATTTAAAATACAATTTCAATTTCCTTTCAATTTCTAAATGTAATTTGCAAATTTCCTTAAATTTATTTTGATTTGATTTAATTTAATCCAATAAACTTAATTAGTTAATTTTAATTATTTAATAACTAAATTCAACCCTTTTGAGATTAAAATTTAATCAATTAAATAAATTAAAATTTAACTAAATTAAATTCTATTAATAACTTTAAATATAACTTCTAAGCATAACTTTAATTTAATATAAAATAATCATCGCTTTAACCCAATGCAATTATTCTAAAAATTCATTTAATAAACAAGCACCTTTCAAAATCAAATATTAAAATAAGGTACACCATGACTCAACAAACAAGACTGATGACACACTAAGGTTAGAGCATAGACCTGACACATGCTACCTAGATACTATCTCCCGTTCAACTTAACCATTGCATCGACACACTCAAACATGTGAAACCAAGTGGAGTCAATGCCATGTACCTGCAACCTAAAACTAAGTAAACAACATAATACAATATATCTAGCATATAATACACACCATGAAGAAGAAATCACGGATTCATAGGGCACTCACAAGCGAGTGATGTGAAATCGTCCTCTTCACCAATCCACTGATCAAAGACTAACATTACATCATATTCAATAATCTCATAATATCTCATTGTAAATCTACAACATCATTAATCCATAATGCATGTGAAACAATAATCAGATAAACCACATCACATCACATAAAATAGTTGTCGCTCAATAGTAGTGATCAAAACATCATAACAAAATGTATCCAGTATCAAAGTAGCTGCATCCAAACATAGCATAAAGCAAACCAAACAAGAAGTAAAATGGAGGGGTATTACATTCTCCCCCCCCCAAATATTAGGCTTACTCTTGGAAGCCTACACACAAGTAGGGATATCACTCCCTCAAACAAACAACATAAAATCAAAACCTCGATCCCTAAGGATGAGTATCCTGCACAATACAACCAACACCAGAAGAGTTCTGATACGGACAATTCCTAGCAAGGTGGCCCTACTGACCACAAGAAAAACACCTAATGAAAGAAAACCTAATGCCTCTTGTCAGTGCAATAGACTGCTCCATACTACCCCAATCAGCCGTAGACTGTGAACTATGGGTTGGCTATACCTGACGATTGCACTTATTGCACCACTAGTTTTGGTTCCTTCCAGGTGAAGAACCACCACCATTCTGAGAATCCTTACGCTTTCCAAGCACACTCTCCTATTGCCCACTCTGAGTAGGCCCCTATTGAGTCAATGATGATCCAACTCCCTGAGTCTAACCCCATCGTGCATTAGACCCAACTCCTGAACCACTACCGATCTACACACCTAAATGGACTCCTAGTGCCATAGCTAAGTTCTCCTCGGCTAATTGTGCCTTCTCCATAGCTGTCTGCATAAACTTGGGCTTGAAGACCCACACACCACCACTGATACGGGCGTTTAAGCCCCTGATGAAATGTTGCATGAGCATCCCCTCAGCATCCCCTCATCATCGCGAACTGTTTAAGTTCATAGAAACGTCTCTCATACTCATCTATGGTCATGGCTAGCTATAGAAGGGCATGGAACTCATCACCCCTACACTGACGCCAATGGTCAGAAAGAAAACGGGCTCTAAATTGCTCAAGAAAAATCTCCCAAGACACCGAACTCATGTCAATGTGGAGCTTTTGCTCCTCAAGTCTCCACCAAGTGGCTGCAAATCCCTTCAGGTGCATCACAGTGCACCGCACTTTAGTACCACTATCAAATGGATGCATAGAAAAACATCGATCAAGACCTATCAACCAAGTCTCTGCCTCTAAACCAATGCCTACTCTACCAAACTGAGGTGGTTGTGACCGAATCCTATCCCTCATATAGGTAACTACTAACATCTCCCACTGAGTTGTAACTATCCTAACCATAGGGTTAACCTTAGGTACTACCTTTCTCAGACCCAATAAAGCCAAAGCCTCCTCGAAGGCTGTACGTCTAGCTTCAACCCTAGCAGGATCTAACTGTCCACCACCGCCTCTTGGACCATTCTGCAAGGCCCAATGTTACTCTTGCTCTGGTATAGGTACAACACGAGGTTGCAAGTCATACTGACTCTCCTCTTGATCACCTACCTAGCCCTGTCCACGTCCTTTCCCTCGTTCGTGTCTTGGAGGCATACTCCTACATAGACACAAAAGTGTATTAGACAAGGTACACAAAAAAACCTACACAACTAAGCTTAATGGGTACATCATAATCCCAGAGCACCCAATGTTTAAACCTAGGCTCTAATACCATGTGTAATGCCCCACCATGCAACCCTAGAGGAAGTTTCAATTCACTACAAAAGCGTACTAAATATATTTTTTATATTAAAGTGAATTAAACATACATGTTCATCTATAACTGACAACATCCCCTAAGGCTACGTAACCGATATTACTAATATCCCCACTAACATACATCACTATATTTCATTGCATTAAACAACACAAGTAATATACCTTCATTCAACATAAATAAATACCAAGATAAGAAGATACATCCATAACATATATCCATTACAAGAATATCAGATTAAAACACTCATTCCCAGAATGAGTCATAAATACATAAGAGTTACAATTACATAAATCCACCTCATAGATAAAAGAGGGGTATAAACAACTCATTACAATTTGAAATACAACAGTGCAAGAAATGAATAACAAGATTCGCGAGTTGTCCAACTGGATGTCTTGCCTCCACGAACTGAATATCAATGGGGACCCAATGGTTTTGGTACATGTTCAACCCAACCTAGTGGTACCTGAAGGCCCACCCCCCATGCTAGGAGATATTAACAACACAACTTGGACAAAGAATCTACTACCACTAACCAAAGGCAGACTCATACTGACACAAACTAATATAACCAAACAAATGAACTAAACAAGTACAACTCAATTACAACATAAGTACAACACTAACATCACTGACATAGATCACATTGCTTCTAGATATAAAATAGATCAAGTATGTTCAAAGAACCATACACATAAAACAATAACCAACTATTGTTCTAGATAGAGTGTCATCGCATAGTAGTCATGAGATCTCTTCTAGGCATTCTTCATAGGCTCTGGTAATCTTGGTGGCCTCAACCGAATCTCGCCCCTCATACTCACTCATGCGGAATCCTATATCTCTTGTACTGACAAGATAGATGACTATCATTTCAGGCCTACCCACTCATCCCAAGTCTATATGAGCCCTTCTGTCTATGAGTGAGGAAAAATTATCTTGATTAGTGAGAAGTTAGTCCTAATTTTCTAAGTACATTACTTTAATTATCACTTATTTAAATAGCTTCTCAAGGTTACCTGGTTTACCTCTTTGGGCTCCGATGCCTAAGAAAATCCACTCTTCTAATGGACAAACCACAACCAAACTAATCACCAAGGGAATCACAAGTGCATTCTACCTAGGCATCAAAACCACTCCAACATAAGGAGAAAACAAATAATACAATTCACTCCAAACATCTTGGAGGCAACAAATACAAATAGTCCTCTCCTTTCACATGAGGCACAAAACATCCCCGTTCATGGAAATCGGGTAAAACCTGAAAAGATGCCATACACTACCCAAGGGAAAACAACTAGATGGCATAAAGATTCAACAACCCTCATCCTCTAAGTTCTTTTGGAAGACTTACAATTTTGGACTAACACTAAATCCCAAATTCCCACATTGCAACTTGACGACATAGCTACAACAAGCATTCAAGTCATAATTCAAAGCTAATATTTGGATTTCCTAAATCCATCTTCAATCAATAGGTAACATTGCAAAATCGAAGGACGATAATAGGGTTAACACAAGTAATTATAAAACCCTTTTTCCCCAATCACGAATATAAGGAAAAGATAACAACAAGAGGCAAAGGCAAGGAAATACACTAATTTCAGATATCTTAAATCCATTCCTTATTTAATGCATTTTCTAGAAATTAAAATAATATCATTATAAGATTTACATTGAACAATAAATTCTTCCATGAAATAAATATTTTTCACTACTTTATCT
Organism: Sequoiadendron giganteum; assembly: GCA_007115665.2. Lineage (NCBI taxonomy): Eukaryota > Viridiplantae > Streptophyta > Pinopsida > Cupressales > Cupressaceae > Sequoiadendron > Sequoiadendron giganteum. Next base: position 546,007,628 of record CM021104.1, on the reverse strand, counting down.
AATCATGCACAATACTTGTTTCAGTTTAACTTACTGCCTAATTACTTGCATGCATTAATATGTCTAAAACTGAACGTCAAATATATATATACACTTAGATATATATTAAGTAGCATGCTTTAAATATTTAAATACATTCATTTAATTTACACAACTATATTTAAAACATTTTCTTGCATAACCATTAGCTATAAATTCTATGTTTTCAAAGAAAAATTACCTGTCTAATCATTAATTATTTCTGAATCCAAAATCCAAACTTAAACATCCATTTTCTAATATACAAATATATTTATATTAAATATAATATATCAATATTTAATATATAAAATATATTTATTCTAAATCAAATATTAAATACTCACATTTAATATAAATTATATTTAATTTATGACATCAAAAGAATAAAATAAAATAAAATAAACAATTAACAAACAAAAACTTAATTTGCAAAAAGTAATTTCGAACCCTCTGACGCCATCCGCCATCGTACTGTGGACGAAATACAAACAATATTTCGGACAGAGCATCGGCCGGTACCTTGTACCGCCGGGCCGCATCAACACCAAAGCAAAGGGGGCGACACTTCCCATGGGATAGCACGTCCCCATAAAAGGTGGGCGTGCTGGACCATGAGTAGCGCCTTCCCCACCTATGTAACTGTTCGGTGGGTGGTGGGAGTTGACCTCCCACCAGCCACTTTCACCACAAAACTTAAATTACAAAAAAAAAGAATAACCTTTATACGGATAAAAAGAAATCTGGAATTTTCTAGGAAATAATATTCACAATAATTTTCAATGAATTTTTTTGAAATTTGTGACTCTGACACACCGTACGGATGTCGATTTCGTTTAAAAATAAAAAAGAAAAATTAAAATTATGACAATGAAGAATAGATATATATTTATATGTGATGTATATATATATTTATCAGAATATATATATATATATATATTATATATAAATATATATATTTAAACAAAAAAATTTAAAATAACTTGTAATAGGAAATTAATAAATTTTTGCAGCATTTCTTCCTATATTCAAAAGGTTTAAATTTAATTTCTTTTAAACCATTCCTTCAATTTTGAATAATTAAAAAAATAGGAAAAATTACACAGATCTAGATTTATTTATTTTACTTTTTCAAAGAAGGTTTCCTACAGAGGGTTTGTGTTTTTGAAGAACAAATCTGGATGTTTTCAAAAAGGTTAAATTCTTCATGCTACAACCTAAATGTTTGAAGCATAATTCTAAGGTTTAATTCAAACAATGAATTCAACAATCAAGTTCATAAAAAAAAAAAATTGCATTGAACAAAACAAGAACAAAACTTGGAATCTGAAGCTACAGAAGAAGATGAATCTCTGATGCAAGCCTCCTCCAATAATTTCCTGAATTTCCTCAAATGTGCAACGAATCCAATCCAAAAACCAAAAACTGTTTCAAACCCTTCTTTGCACAAATTTTCCAAAAATCCTTCACTGCTCTGAAAAATGAATTCTCTCCAAAAACTTCTCTCCCCAAATTGAAAACATGCATTCTACATAAATTCAAAATATCTAATACAACCCTAATTCACATTGCATGCATGCATAGTTGAGAATTAGATATTTATTTCATTTTCCATTTTCAAAAACCCAAATTGAATTTAAAATACAATTTCAATTTCCTTTCAATTTCTAAATGTAATTTGCAAATATCCTTAAATTTCTTTTGATTTGATTTAATTTAATCCAATAAAATTAATTAATTAATTTTAATTATTTAATAACTAAATTCAACCCTTTTGAGATTAAAATTTAATTAATGAAATAAATTAAAATTTAATTAATTAAATAAATTAAAATTTAATTAATTAAATAAATTAAAATTTAACTAAATTAAATTATATTAATAACTTCTAAGCATATGTTTAATTTAATATAAATTAATCATCACTTTAACCCAATGCAATTATTCTAAAAATTCATTTAATAAACAAGCACCTTTCAAAATCAAATATTAAAATAAGGTACAACTTTACTCAACAAACAAGATTGACGACACACTAAGGTTAGGACATAGACCTGACACATATTACCTAGCTACTATCTCTTGTTCAACTTAACCGTTGGATCAACATGCTTAAACCTGTGAAACTAGGTGGAGTCAATGCCATGTACCTGCAACCTGAAACTAAGTAAACAACATAATACAATATATCCAGCATATAATACACACCGTGAAGAAGAAGTCATGGATTCGTAGGGCACTCGTAAGCGAGTGACACGAAACCATCCTCTTAGCCAATCCACTCATGAAAGACTGACATTACATCATAATCAATAATCTCATAATAACATCTCATGCTAAATCTACAACATCATTAATCCATAATGCATGTGAAACAATAATTAGATAAACCACATCACATCACATAAAATAGTTGTCACTCAATAGTAGCAATCAAAACATCATAACAAAATGTATCCAGTATCAAAGTAGCTGCATCCAAACATAGCATAAAGAAAACCGAACAAGAAGCAAAACGGAGGGGTATTACATGAAGTCAATTAACATTCAACTAAAACTAACTGAAAATAACTGAACAATAAGACAACTTAACTGAACTGAACTGAACTGAACTGAACTCCAACTGAACTAAATTGAACTTCAACTAAACTTCAAAACCTATTTTATAGGTACTCAACATGCATAAATCAAAATCCCTATTTTGTAGGAACCTAGGATGTATTTCTAAAGTTTACTCAATTTACCAACTAGTAAACTAAACTCAAGGTGAATGTCACCTCCCATGTGTGCACCCATGTGCTCCTATTTTTTAGGACCTAACTCCAAGGCATCCCCACATGTTCATAAAATTTAGAATTAATTACAAATGTCAATTAACATGACTCTTTCATCAAATATTATTCTCTTCCTAATCCTAGTGTTGTTGAACAAATTCTAAGGACTTGGGAGATACATGAAATAAATAATGTTTAGTATTGCAATTAAATGACATCCTATTTCCAACATTCTCCCACTTGACATTATACATTACAATTATTCTAAACAAGGAATAATGATTTTAAATCAAGTATAAGACTCAAGGCCAATGGCCTTCCTACACCACAAGAACTTATCTATAAGAACTGGCTTTGTAAGATAATTTGTAGCATTAATGAAAGTGTCAACTTTTTCAATTAATACTTTTCCACTTTCAACCATTTCTTGCACAAAGTGATACTAAACATCTACATGTTTAGTACGAGCATGATACATAGGATTTTTGGCTAAACAAATAACACTCTAATTATCACATTCAAGCCTAACTTACTTGCAATTAAAACCAATACCTTTCTCAAGTCTCTGTAACCAAACTACCTCTTTAGAGGCATGTGTGGCAGCCATGTACTCTACTTATATGGTGGACAAATAAACCATGGGCTACCTGTTACTCATCCAACTAACTGCAACTCTAAATAAAGTGTACACATAACCACTTGTTGACCTCCGACTATCCAGATCTCCTGCCCAATGTAAATCAACAAAACCCTATATGTCCAATGATCTATAGATAATATCAATGTTGTTAGAACCATGATAAACTAAATAGTAATAAGAATTCCCTCGTAAATATCTAAACACCCTCTTAACATAAGTCCAATGTTCTTTACCAGGGTTAGACATAAACCTACTAAGAACTTCCACTGCTTGGGTTATATCTGGTCTTGTACAGACCCTTGCATACATTAAACTACCAATTGCACTAGCATACAAAATTTAAGACATTTCCTTATAATCAAAATCATATTTAGGACTCATGTATAAACTTAACTTCATGCCAACTAGTAAAGGAATATTAATTGGTTTACTATCCTACATGTTAAACCATTTCAAAATAGTATACACATAATTTCTTTGAATTAAGAAAACATTTGTGTTACTTCTATCTTTGTTGATCTCCATACCAAGGATATATTTTGCAGTGCCTAGATCTTTCATCTCAAATGGGCTTGAGAGTTGTTCTTTCAATTATTTGATCATTACCTTGTTGTTACCAATAAACAACATGTCATCAACATACAAGATAATAATTAAAATTTGATCATCAATTATTTTTATGTAAACACAATGATCTTCCTCACTCCTAACATACCCAATTTTCAATGCAAAAGCATCAAACTTCCAGTACCACATTCTAGTTGACTATTTCAATCCATATAAAGATCTCTTTAACCTGCAAACCAATTCCTCTTTTCCTTTTACAACAAAACCATCAGGTTGCTTCATATAAATCTCCTCATCAACATTCTCATGCAAAAAAATTGTTTTCACATCCATTTGCTCAATTTATAAATTATAAGTGACAACAATTAACAAAAATAATCTAATAGAAGTAAGCTTAGCAATGAGAGAGAAAATTTCATTAGTCAGCTCCCTCTCTCTAGGAGTATCCCTTGGCTACTAATCTAGCCTTATACCTTTGATATTACCATCTACTCCAATCTTCTCTTTAAGGATCCATTTACAACTAATGGCCTTTCTTCCTTTGGGAAAACTCTCAAGATCCCATGTGTCACATGTTTCTTAGGATTCCATTTCCTCATGCATAGCTTGTGACCAAAGATTGTGTTCATCTGAAGACAAAGCTTCCCTGTAAGAACTGGGTTCATCATTAGTACTCAATAAAGAAAAAATACAATAGAAATTAGGTGGGCTATACCTATCAATGGGATTTCATTGTCTTGTGGATCTTCTCAAAGGGGTTTCTACTTGTTCCTCAATATGCTCATCTTGAGCATCTATTTCAAAAGAACTCTACAAACTCTCCTCTTCCAATCCATCCAATTGTTCTTGAACATGTGCATCTTGTTTCTTCTGATTATCAATCTCAAAATTCACTATTCAAGAAGTATCCTTCTCCTTTGGTTGTTCTTCTCTTGAATAAGCTATAAATTCCCTGAAAAATAGCATCTCTAGATAAAGAAGCTTTTCATGTTAGTGGATTCCATAGCTTGTAACCTTTTACATTTTCACCATAACCTATGAATAAGTATTTTTGTGCTTTAGGATCCAATTTAGATCGCTTTTCTTGAGGCACATGAATAAAATCCTCACAACCAAAGATCCTTAGATGTGCAACACTAGGCTTCTTTCCTAGCCACATTTCATAAGGATTTTTATCTTCAATATATGAACTAGGGTATCTATTGATTAAATAACAAGATGTACATACCACCTCAGCCCATTGGGACCGATCTAGCTTAGCACTACTTAACATAATCCTAGCTCTTTTCATTTTAGTTTGGTTCATCCTTTTTGCTACTCCATTTTGTTGACGTGTATATGGAGTAGTTTTCTATCTCATTATTCCTGCATGCTTGCAATAGTCATCAAACTCCCTAGAACATTACTCACCACCATTATTTGATCTCAACACTTGTATTTTATGATCTGATTGTTTCTCAACCAAAACCTTAAATTCCTGTAACTTATTAAACACATCAGATATTCTATGCATAAAATATATCCAAGTGTATCTTGAAACATCATCAATAAATGTGACATAGTATCTAGAATTTTCAATAGAGTCAATATCCATATGGCCCATTACATCTAAGTGAATAATCTCTAATAATTTTTTAGTTTTATTTGTACCAGTAGGAAATTTAGATCTAGATTGCTTTCCAAACACACAGTGCTCACAAAAGTCATTTTTTTCAAATATTATAATTAGGAATACCATCAACAAATTTTTTATTAAGAATGGTCCTAAGACCATTTTCACCTATATGGCCCAATCTACGGTGCCATAGCATACATATATTTTCAGCTTCAGTTACATTGGATAAAATATTTACATTGGTGGTATTCAACTTAAAAAAAGTCCCAATCCGATATCCTTTAGCAACCACCATATTCCCTTTCACCAATATTCAACCACCTTTGTCAAATGTCACATGCATTCTAGAATCATTGAACTTAGAGATAGAAAGAATATTTCTATCAAGTCCTAGAATATTTAAAACAACATTAAGGGTCTTAATCCCACCATCACTGAAACACATATTTTAATAAGGAAACTATATAATCATAAAGTGTGACATTCTTAATTACATCAAGATGTGGCATTACTACCAGAATAGAATCATCACATTGATACATTTATTACTTGTTCAAATATAGGAATTATTATATTCACTCATATGTATATCAATATGAAAATAAACAAGAAAGTTTGCAACCCTAAAACCACATTTCAACATGAAATGAGGAAAAAAACAACTAACACAAGATGGCTTACCTTAAGCACACAAGACCAAGCCCTAGACCTATTAGGCTAACCGAGTCATAGACAACTGACTCAAGCTCAGATGATGATACTCAATACTTGTCAACCTCACCTCTCTCTTAGATGGTACTCTCCCTCTTTCTTCATGAATTTATTTAGATCAACCTACATCATCACTCAGGAATAGATAAAGGTAGTTAGCCTAAAAATAATACATAATCCTTATCATATTATATTCATATTCATATTTTATTTTAAACAAGAAGTTTCTTTCATAACATCACATTTGATTCATAGCATCAAACTTCCATAGTTCAATTAGAAAACTTAAATCAAACATTGCATAATTTCATTAAAGTATAACTAGCTTTCAAGATCATAAATTTCATTGCATAATTTAATTAAAGTAAAAATTAGTTTTTGTGAACTAGGGTGGGATGTAACATCTTATCTCCAATGGTTTGATCTTTTGAATGATTCTTTTGTGCATACTTAGGAATCTTAGGGATATTTCTCAAAGCTTCTTCTTCTTCAATTGCCATTTCTTTTCCTTTGTCTTCATCCTTTTATTCTTCACTACAAGAGGATTCATCAGATTCATATCCTTCTATCAAAACTAAACTTTGATGTGGTTCTTCATCCACTTTGACACTTTCACTCTCAACTATCTTCTTCAACCCTTTTTTGTAGCATCGATATGCCTTACTTCTTATAGAGTATCCAGGGAAGATTCCTTCATCAAATCTTGCATAGAAATTTCCTAATTTTTCTTCATCTCTTTTGATATAGCAATTTCTTCCAAAAACTCTAAAGTATTTCATAGTGGGAGGTTTACCATATCATAAATCATAGGGATTCTTTTAAATGTTCAAGTTCTTGCTTGACCTCTATTAAGAATGTAGACTATGGTATGAATTTCTTCTCTCCAATAGACATCCACAATATTTCCTTTTTTCATGATAGTCCTAGTCACTTCTTGAAATGTCCTATTCTTCTTTTCCACAACTTCATTTTGCTGAGAAGTCTTAAGAGTTGAAAAATTTCTCTTTATCCCATGATCTTCACAAAATATGTTAAACTCATTCGAAGTAAACTCACCACCTCTGTCAAACCTCAAACACTTTATTTTTACATACATTTCATTCTCTACCATAGACTTAAATTCTTTACAACTATCTAGAGCTTCTTATTTTTATTTGAGAAATGTCACCCAAGTCATTCTAGATAATCATCAATCAATAACATGAAATAATTTTCACCATGTGAACTTCTTATCCTTGTAGGTCCATATAATTTTTTATGCACCAAATCCAAAGGACCTACAGTAGAATATTCCTTAGCCTTGAACCTCTTTTTTGTTTGATTTCCAAACTCACATTCTTTGCATGTTGCATTGATAGGATTTGTAATCTTTGGTATATCTCTCACAAAATCAGTAGAACCGATCTTCACTAGCTATCAAAATTGATGTGACCCATCCTTCTATAGCATAGCCATGTTTCATTAATTTGAGACATAAAGCACTTAACACCACCACCTTTGAGTTGATAAACATTACCTTATGTCCTTTTTCCAATAAAAACCGAAGTCATGGATCCTCCTTTTCTAATTTCACAACCATCATCTTGAAACACAAGATTATATCCTCTGCTACACATTTTTCCTACACTTAGAAGCTTATGCCAAAGACCCTTAACATAAAGAACATCATTTGTTCTATTATTTCCATAAAAACTAATTGAACCTTTTCCAAAACTCTTGGAAGATGTGTCATCACCAAACTTAACAAGATCGCCATCATACTTTTATTCATTCTATTGAGTTTTGTGTTAGGGGAATAAAGTGATTTAGTGACATAATTAAATAATTGGTATTATTTAACTAATCGGGCTGAAATAAAGTGAGATTAAGACTTTATTAAATAAATATAATTTATTTAATTGGGCGATTTGATGAAAAAGTGAATTAATTAAATAATGTTGTTGTATTCAATCAATAGAAAAAAAGAGTTTTAGGACTTGATTAAATAAATGGAATTTATTTAACTAGTCAAAAAAGATGAAAAGGTGAATTAATTAAATAATGTCATTTTATTCAATTAATAGGGGAAATTAGGATTTTTGATGTAATTGATGTGACATGCGGTGGTGTTTGATGATAATGATGTTGATGATGCAAAAATGTCATTTTAGGTGTGTGATAGGCATTAGGTCAATTTTACATGTCTACATTTTTCCCCTCTTTGAGACAAAGTTGTTAGCGTAATTAATATTTAATTACACTTGCATAACTTTACTTAGGTTTTTCTTAGGTAATAATTAGTTTACTTGGTTAATAAGTAAGCTTTATTTAGTTGAGCTATTTTTAGGTCAACATTAGGGTTGCATACATTGCTTTTATAAAGCAATTCTCTTATTGTAATTTCTTAATTTTGAATATTATCAATTTGCACATTTATGCAAAGCTCTACTTTTAGCTGATTTTCTCTTCTATGGAAGGTGTTTAGGTTTGCATGTCTGATCTAGGGTTTCTAACATGGTATTAGAGCCTTGACATGCAGCCCCTTCTCAAATTTTGGAGAAAACCATCACAGAGTCCGTTCAGCATTTTTTGAGGTTATCATGCCTTGAGTTTATTTATGCAGCATCTTGGATCAGATCAAGCACCACCATTGGATTCAAAGCGCTGGAAAAAGCCAGGTTTGGCTTTCATTTTGTAGATTTTGGTCATGATTTGCCAGATCTATGAGGGTTTCATGTTTGCTGATTTTTCAGAGCATTTTGAGCATGAACAGAGGTCACCATTGTGTTCACAGCAGCCAAAAACCCTAAGGACACCTTTCATTTGGTCGATTTCTGAGCACTTGATCCAAAAGGCAAAAAAAAAATTCCAGGAAGGTCGTACGGCCTCCCTAGCACGCTCCTCGAGGCACGAGTCTCGAAAAAATTGAAAAAAAAAATGAAAAATGGCATTTTTTGGGATGCAGGCCAATGCTCCTAGTGCAAATCCTGCCACTACTAGGTAGCCACTAGGCGGCCACCCACTAGCCGCTCCGGCCAGTGGCGCCACCAACTGATCACCGGTCGGCCCAACCCCCGTAGGCTCCAACACCTACCGCCACGGTCACATGGGGGACCGGGCACATAGGTCGGCTTCTGTAGGCTCCGCGTGGTCACATGGGTGACTAGGGGCTCCGCCCCTGCTCCCTATCCACCAGCCCCTGGTCGCACACAAGACCAGGGGCTGAAATATTTTTAGCCCCCTGGGCTACCTACAGGCCTTATTGGGCATTCTGGAGCACTTTCATGAAATCGAGCATCACTTTTGTATACAGAGTTGGGTTTTTGCAAACAAGATATTGTTGGAAAGTTGGTTCCAAGCCCGTTCTATTGGTATGGGTTATTTTATCTGATTATGCTCCAGTATTATTTTTCAGGTCCTCGGACTCAGATGTTGTTGGTTTCACTCCGGAGGGCATATCTTTTGACTCGCTGATCCCTTTTTCCCCATTCTTGTGGCATTGGAAAGATGGTTAAGTCCTATACATAGATCTAAGGTCTTTTTTAATTTTCTATTTATGAATGTTTAGGCATATTCTCCTTTTTCCGTCATTGGGGATTGTAATAAATGAACTGATATAAAGTTCCATCGGTTGGGGGGGGGGGTTTCTTGCATAATAATTTGATTAGAGTGTGCATGCACTTTGATCTTCATTATGTTTTGATGGAAACTTACATGGGTTGTAATTTGGTTTCTTAGTTTCTTTTGGCCACATTTTTGTCTTAGCTTGACACATATCAGATTCATATCAGTTCACACTTTAGATTGAGAGCATATGGTTAATGATCTGCAACGGATCCATCTCAGATTGAGGGCCATTACATTTGTGGTTAATGTTCCAGAGTCTTTATGGTACTTTTTCCCATGGAAGATTTTTAGTTTCAGTTTGGCATTGGCATCGAGTTTCACGACTTCCAGATTGTGTCATCATCATATCATCTACTGTTGTTTTATGGATTCCAGGGTTGTTCTAGTTTGATGTTTTCGAGTGTTCCATGGCATCAGGTCTGTTGTTGCATTATTATTATTCTGATATGGTTTCTTGTAGACAGAAGTATCTTTCCTTGCTTACCGGATTGCGGTTCCAGTGTTACTCCACAGTGTTCTTCTAGTGCTTCTTTGCAGTAGTCATCTCATTGTAAGGGGGGTTGTCTCATTGGGTTTTCCTTCTCTACCTCATTTTTGGATTTGTACATGGGTACCTGATCAGGCCTAGTTGTCGAGACCCATTCATGCTTTCTTGCATTCATCTTAGTTTTAGGTGCATGCTTTTTTAGTCTCCCTAAGTTGCACTTATGGGGGGGTGTTAGTGTAATTAATATTTAATTACACTTGCATAACTTTACTTAGGTTTTTCTTAGGTAATAATTAGTTTACTTAATTGATAAGTAAGCTTTATTTAGTTGAGCTATTTTTAGGTCAACATTAGGGTTGCATACATTGCTTTTATAAAGCAATTCTCTTATTGTAATTTCTTAATTCTCTTATCTAATTACACTTGCATAACTTTACTTAGGTTTTGCTTAGGTAATAATTAGTTTACTTAATTAATAAATAAGCTTTATTTAGTTGAGTTGTTTTTAGGTCAACATTAGGGTTGCATACATTGCTTTTATACATAAATTATCTTATTGTAATTTCTTAATTTTGAATAATATCAATTTGCACATTTAATGCAAAGCTCTACTTTTATCTGATTTTCTCTTCTGTGGAAGGTGTTTAGGTTTTCATGTTTGATCTAGGGTTTCTAACAAAATTATTGGTTGTTTTGTTTCAAAGATTCTGATGTTAAGATCAATATTTTGAAAAAAAATATGCCTTAGCAGTCAGCAGAATGATGGTAAGAATTTGTCCTACCCCCTTGAGAGGTTGGCTAATTTTTTTATTTTGAGGTCAAGCTCATGACACTATTCAATTGCAGTTTAGTTGTGGAGAGGATGAAAAATTAAGTCTATAGGTCCCTCGTTGCTTGTTTCAATGTTCCTGGTAAGTCTTAATTTGAACATAATAAAGTTCCCTAAGTAAAAATTAGGGTTTTCTAGGGAAAATTTACTATTTTTGAGGGTCAAAATAGGTAATTAGGTGTCTAATTACCTCATTTGAATTTTGAGTGTATAGAGAATTCTAGCCTCTAGATTTCTCATTTTGTTAGTTGTCAAGGAGCAATGCCTAGGATTTAGGGATCCCCACATCGTTCGGACTTTGTTTGAGAGTTTGGATGTCCTGTAGGCATTAGGGCCCTGGTATGTACCCTCTTGATTCTCGTTTTCATCCTTTTATGTTCACGTAATTTGTGCACAAAGTTCAACAAGTCAAAAGTGTGGTTTTTTAGGATTTCAACACTTTTGCCTCGATTTTAGCACTTTTGTCATCTTGATAAGTTTTCTCTTGCAAAAATTATATTCACTCGACTTATTTCTACACTTTTGACTTGATTTTTCACCTTTGAAACTCGCTTTTGTTATTTTTCTTCACTTTTGAATGCTTGTGTTCAGTTTAGGTGCTTTTGAGATCATTTTGCACCTTTGATAAAAAATTTTGCTTTTGATTTTGGTGCACTTGATATTCTCCATCGCTTCTAAAAAAAAATCCTTGCACTTCCTTTGCTTAACCACTTTTGTCAATAACTTCATCACTTTTGCTAAGATTGATTCACTTTTGACTTTTTTGGAAACTAAGTTTCTTCATCATTTTTAATTTTGTTTTGCATGTTCATAGAGAAACCCTTAACATTCTGGGTTCAATGATTGCAGGTATTCCTTAAACCACTACAATCAAGGGAGAGACAACCTCAAGATTTTTTTGATCTAATTATCAATTTTGATGTTTTGGAGTGAGATTTTATAGGTCCGCGGTCGGGCTACGCCACATTTGTTACATGCCTCCCATCAGATGTCACATGGTGATGATCACTATGCTCATGGAGTGATGGCATTCAAAGACTTATTTGTTCCACCTAATTACAGGGGAGGCCACTATTACTCTTGAGGATGTGTGGAGGATCCTCCACATACCTATCCATGGTGATCTTGTTACATACCATGTTTGATGGGATACCTGCACCATGCAGCATGTGCTTGGTTTCAAAAACTTGGAGATTCGATAGATTGAGATTGATTTATCAAAGTTTGTCAGTTGTATGGACCCTATTTCCCTTGTTATTTGTGATTTGGTTTCAGAGCTAGTTGTTCCTGATAAGAGAGGTCGTCAATTCCCTATTGGATGGGCTATTCATATTGAGGAGATGTTTGAGCATGGGAGTAGATATGCATGGGGTCCTTGTCTTCTCGCCCACCTCTACAGATATATGCATGAGGTTGCATATCGACGTGGGAAATTCATTTCTACTGGTGTCTCTCTTTTACATGTATGGGCTTAGGATCATATTGTGGTGACATGTCCCGATGGTGATCTATACTCCTATCATTATGGGGAATTTCTTCATAATACCTTTCCTGGGGATCTTTCATACTGATTTTTCACGTGTTTGATGGCATGCCAGGTTTTTTTCAAGGCCTTATATGGATTGTGACTCATCGTTAGAGGATCAGGAGAAGCTAGTGTACTATCGGCAGAGTAGATGGTTGATTGGTTGTTCTCACTCTCTTTTGGAGAGATATCTTGATAAAGTATGCAAACCATTTGGAGAGAGACATAGTCAAATTCCTTATGCATATGAGGCTTGGTTTGGTTTCATTTGGCTGATAGAGATGTTGTCATTGTTTCTTTCAAATTACTTGCCCCAGTCAGATGGTGTTTGCCAGTGGGTTTAGTAGATCTAGGTACCACTCCTAATTTTGATTAGTGGTGGTAATGAAATGTGTCATTGAGATTTATAGACCCTAGTAGTGACCCCATGGTAGGTAGATCAGACATTACAGGTCAGCATGGGGAGCAATAGTGTATTCAGGTTCTAGTCAAGAATCTTGGTTAGGCCCGATAGGATGGAGCATAGGGTGATCAGGGACAGGGTCATGGATAGGTTCCAAGTCCCCCTCCACCACCTGGGGATGGAGGTTCTTATTTCAACTTATAGGTTATGAGGTAGATCCAAACATTTTACCCTTTTCCTTGGGGTGTAAGGTGTTGAAAACTTGGATTGGTACTTCACCTTTTTGTTTTTAGAGGATATTTTGTGAAAAATATTACTTGAACTAGTTGTGGGGTTTAAGCAACTATTGATATCTTAGAAGTGTTAAGTTAAGGAATAATCCATTTCATCATCATATTTGAAGGTTACCTTGGCAGTGTGTTGGTGGTACACCTTGTTGTTGGGATGAATTGTTTTGAAGGTTACCCTAGTGGTCTGTCGGTAGGTATACCTTGTTGTTGGTGGATTTTTACCCTCTTTCTTGGGGTTTAAGGTGTTGACAACTTGGATTCATACTTCATTTTTTTTTCTAGAGGATATGTTGTCGAAAATCTTACTTGAACTAGCTGTGGGGTTCAAGCAAGCGTTGATATCTTATATTTTTTGAGTGAAGGAATAATCTATGTTTTCATCATCTTTGAAGGTTACCTTGCTAGTTTGTTGGTGGTAGACCTTGTTTTTTGGATGAACTATTTTAAAGGTTACCCTGATAGTGCATTGGAGGTATACCTTGTTGTTGGGATAAATGCCTAGATAATGTCAGCTAGAAGACATAGATCAAGATTTATTATGAAGCAAGATGCAAGCATTTTCCCTAGTGTCTAGCAATGTAGGTGATATATTATCTTGTGATAGGATAAAATATTTGGATAGAGTATGCCCTTTTGGGAAATGCCTCATGGATCAGATAATGCTAGATAGGATAGGATCAATGATAATGAACCATGTCAATATGTTTTCCACAAGAAAGTGTAAAATTTATATCAAACATTTGTTAAGATCAAAATAAGTTGGATTTTGGAAACAATGGCTTGGATTTGTTATGGATAAGCTAAGATGCTTCCACCTAAAATGACACATGTAGATGCTTGATTCTTACACATGATGCATGTTTTCTAGGTTTTCATCATGGTACTTGTCCAAAGTGCCACCATAATGGTTTTCACTGGAGGACGATTTTTCTCTTGACTGTTTTTCTTGATTTTTTTATTTTATTTTTTTGATGTCACACAAGACGCTTGTTTACCAAGTTTTCATCATGGTGACAATTTTTTTTTTCCTCATGTTGAACCACCTAGTGGTGCTAGTGTAGATGTTGTTGGTGCTAATATGGTTGTTTTTTTCATGAAGTTCCAATGATGTCCTACTTGGAGGAGTTGTTTTGCTAGGATACAAGTGCTTGAATGTAAACCCTGATAAATCTTATCTTTTTTGTCGATACCGGAGTTAACCTTACCTTGATTCGTACATCATGATAGAGAACCCTTAGAGTTCTTATGATAAAGAGTTGCTACCGACACATGGTCAATGTGAAATTTGGATATCATGGATGGTAAAATACATTGAGGAATATGATATTTAGATGGATTGGTTGATAGTTTGGAACCTTTGACTCTCCAAACTTGGGATGATGAGAAATGATGAGTGGATATGAAGATTTGATTGGGACCAACACCTTGATATATATTGTAAGTCACTCTTTAAGCTTTCTTATGCATTTATGGACATCTTTGATGTATGAACTTCCATTTTTTATTTTTCCCCGTAGTTTCTTTGGCTAATGGAGTTTGATAGGGATGATTTTCTTTCTTTTTCTTTTGTATCCATTTAAACTTTTCTTGTCAATTTTCCTTTGCTAATTCTTTTGCTTCAATTACTTGTTCCTTTCTTGGATATAGTTTTTTCTCTTGTTTTTGGTCCCAATTAGAGGGTGGAAATATGTGTGGATGGAGATTCATGATATAGCTAGTTGTAATTTTGGTAGAAATTTTATCATAAGGAATCTCAGTGCTCTCTATGTTGATGCTTGCATTAGAGAAAGTTGCCCCTAGTATTATGGAGGTATCCCTAATATGTTTAGATTACTTTGAATAACCAAGACCTTGATGCTTAGGATTTCTAATAATCTGCACTGGTTCTAGGATACCCTGTTCATGTAGGCCTAATCCTCTACCTTGATACTTAATCCATTGAGATATTTTACTTGCAATGAGATATATCACACCTTGGAAACAAGATGTTGATCTTTCTTTTCTATGATGTGGATCTTTAAATCTGATAGCTTCCTCACTGATAGGCTCCTTCAGGTGTGGGATACCTTCCTGAT
Source organism: Sequoiadendron giganteum (assembly GCA_007115665.2). Lineage (NCBI taxonomy): Eukaryota > Viridiplantae > Streptophyta > Pinopsida > Cupressales > Cupressaceae > Sequoiadendron > Sequoiadendron giganteum. Next base: position 545,992,088 of record CM021104.1, on the reverse strand, counting down.
TGATATCTTTGGCCTAATCTTGTAAAATATTATATTTTAATGATTCTTCAAGAGGTGTTTCTAATTTACTATCCCTGCAAAAGTCTTCCTCATGATTCATTTTTTATATGTCTCCATAGGATATTTCTGATTCATAACTTATGTATAAGTCTTCTTCATTATCCCTTTTTGATATGTCTCTAGCTTTTGCGATGTCTTGATCTTGTGTACAAATTTTAAGAGTACAAGACTCTTGTTCTTTGGTACTAATTTTGAGAGTATGAGACTCTTGTCTTAGGTCAAGATCATCTGGATGTCCATTAGGAGTAAGAATCTCATGAGTAAATGTATGTATTTTTGGTGTATGGATTTGTATGGACATAAAATTTTGAGGCATCTTACTTGATAGTGGAGCTGGCACATTTGTTGCACCAACTACGGTAGAATTAATATGGAGGCATGAAATAGTCATGTGATGGTGAGATGACCATAGTAATCTATATTTTTAATTTTCATTTCTCATAAACAATAAGAGCCCAAAATAATCTGCTGGAGAATTTATTTACTAATGCGCATTAGTTAAAACAATATAACAACTACTTTCCATTATTTTATCTCAAATCTATATTAAATACCTCTTATGTATTTTAATCATATGCAACATAAATGGTATGATTTGTTTGGAAAGTAGAGTATAAAAATGGATATAAAGATGTATGAAATAGGCTAAAACATGGCATAAAATGGAACAATAAGGGCTCTCATCAATAGTGATGTCTCAATGTCTCATGTAAGAGACACATTTCTTCATGAAATTTATGTGTTTAAAGATCCTTGTGATCCACATTCATAATGTAGAGAAAATCTATTCAATCCTCAATTTTAACAATTTGTATCAGAGTAGGTTGAAGCATGATTGCAAAAATTATTGCTAAAATCTAGAGAAAATAATTGCAACATTATTGCAAAAATAATTGCTGATTTTTTTGGAGGATAAACACATCATTGATCTCAAAGATCATTACACTATTTTTATTTTGATCACAAAGATCACTACAAATGACAAATAATTTTGTGAGTGTCATTTCTATTAAGCTAACTAGTGCTGAAAATTACGATGAATGGCATCATCAAATGAAAAAAAAATTTCTCTTGGAATATCTCACTTTGTATGTAAATGGAATTAAACCAAGAGATCCCATAGATGTTCGTCTACAAGATGAATTTGATAAAAAATCAAACCATGCACTGGCTTTCATAAACTTGTCTATTGGAAGTATGTTGATAGAAAATGTGTGAAATGTAATTACACCAAAATATGCCTGGGAAACAATCACTAAAATTTTTGAACAAAAGAATGATGTTAGAAAAAACATGCTTAAAACTCAATTATATAATCTAGGATGGGTCAATAAATCAACATCCAACACAAATAAAGGGTATTGTAAACAAACTTATTAATTTAGGGGAGACTATAGCTAATAAAGGTCTTATCTATATAGCAATTAATAGCTTGCCAAAATCATTTGAGAATTTCAAAACTGTACTCTTACATTGAGTGGAAATTTGGAAAAATTAAAATTCAATGATCTAGAAGGTCTACTATTGCAACATGAGGAAATTTTGAATAAAGATAATGAAGTTGAATCAAAAAGTGTCGTTACTTCTAAAATCAATGGAAAAAAGTCTCAACAAAGACATTCTAAACAAATAAAAGGAAGATTTTGTTATTATTGCAATCATCCAAGTCATTTTGAAGTGGAATGCTTTAAAAAATAAGAGAAATGAAGTATATTTTAAAGAAAAGAAGTATGATAGCTAATGCAGATAGTGAAGATGATGATAGTCATAAATTATTTACAGTAGATGATTCTAAATATATTCAAAATAAAGATGTTTGGATTTTTGATTCAAGAGCTACTCACCACATGACTTGAAATATTGATAACTTGGTAAATGTAGTAAATCAATCAAGAAACATGATTACGTTTGAATTCACAATTAAATGTTGAAGGAGTTGGAAAAACTCATCTAGATGTTCCCACCCATGGTAAAGCAAGTTTCGATAATGTTCTATGTATTCCTAGATTAAATAAATACCTTATTTTTGTTAGTCAAATTATTGCAAATGATATGAAAATTACTTTTGAAAAAGGAAAGTTTGAAGTGTATGATAGTGAAGTCAAATTAATATGTGATGGATATATGAAAAGAGGCCTATTTTACTTGAGGACAAAGTCCACTCAACCTCTAGTTTCAAGTATTTCCTCAATAAATCAATTATGGCATGAAAGGCTTGGTCACATTAACCTTCAATCACTAAAGAAAATGTTTGATCAAAATATAGTATATGGTCTTCCACCCATCACTAGAAAGAAGCATTTTTGTGAAGCTTGTGTCATGGGAAAAAAACATAGAGAAAATTTTGATTAAGGAAAATCTTGGAGAGCCTCCAATAATTTGGAATTGGTTCACTTTGATATTTATGGACTCATGAAGATAATTTCCATAGAAAACTCTTGACATTTCATGAAATTCATTTATGATTTCACTCAAAAGGTTTGGGTTTATTTTTTATAGAATAAATTTGAAGCATTTGATATTTTCAAAGAGTTTGTACATCAAGTTGAGAATGAAAGTGATAAAAAAATTAAAATGATAAGATCAAATAATGGGGGGGATATACTTCAGATGAATTCAACAATTTGTGTAAACGAAAAGGAATTAAGAGACAATTTTCAGCTCCATATACTCCACCAAAAAATAGAGTAGTTGAAAGAATGAATAGAACACTTGAAGAAAAAGCTAAGTCCATGCTCAAGGCTTGTGATCTTGATGAAAAATTATGGGGAGAATAAGTTCATACAACAACTTATTCGATCAATTAAAGTTTGACTAATAGTTTAGAAGGAATCTCTCTAGAAGAAGCATGGTCAAAAAGGAAACCTACAATTAGACATTTGAGAATTTTTGGGAGCATTTCCTATAGGACTATTCCAGAAGAGAAAGAGAATAAAATTTGATGATAAGAATAAAAATTGCATCCTTCTAGGTTATGATGACTCTAGTAAAGCTTATCAGTTATATGATGCTAAAACCAACAACCTTAAAATCTCTAGAGATGTCAAATTTTAAGAGTGTCCCCTTCCATCCATTCACCATGATGATGTATTAGAAGAAAAAGATGATAATGGACATCATCATACTCATCAAAAATTGATGAAGTACAATTAGAAACTCCTATTGAATCTATAGAAGGAGAAGAAATTGATAAGACAAATTCAAGAATGATTTTTACTCCACAATCTAATGTTCCTTTAAGGATATCTAAAAAAGATAAGAAAACACCTATTAGGTTGCAAGACTATGAGATTAATTTCAAGTTTTCTAAGTGCTCATGAACCAAGAACTTTTGATGAACCAATAAATGATGAAAAATGGAAAAATTATATGAATCAAGAGTTAATTTCAATTCATCAAAACCAAACATGGGATTTAGTTCCCTTACCTATTGGTACAAAGGCTATTGATTGTAAATGGGTATTTAAAATCAAGTTTAAATTTGGTGTTTCAATTGACAAACAAAAAGATAAATTGGTAGCCAAAGGCTATAAGAAAATGGATGGGGTAGACTATGAGGATAATTTTTCTCTTATTCCAAGGATGATCATAATTTTAATGTTGATAGTATTTGCTTCAAATCATAGCTGGGAATTTCACCAAATGGATGTAAAAATTGCATTTCTAAATGGAGAATCGGCAGAGGAGTTATATGCCACACAACCTCCTAGATTTGTGGAAAAAGGAAAGGAACACATGGCATGTCAATTAACAAGGCACTATATGGTTTGAAACAAGCCCCAAGAGGTTGGTACTCAAAAATTGATTTAAGTACTTTCTTCGAAAAGGATTCCAAAACTTTGATGTTGATCCAGATCTATACATTAAGATATTTTATAACAATATATTATTCATTGTGTTATATGTTGATGATTTTTTGATTACAAAGAGCAATCAATCACTAATACAATAGGTGAAAGAAGATATGAAGATCCATTTTGAGATTTATGATCTTGGATTACTTCATTACTTTCTTGGAATTGAAATGTGGTAAAAACCTAAAAAATATTTCTTTCTCAAATGAAGTATGTTAAAGAAATTCTCACATGATTCAACATGCAAGACTAAAAAGATTCATTAACACCAATGGAGACAAGCACTAAGTTGACCGAGGACCCAAATGGTAAATCAACTAATGAAAGATTGTATAAGAGTTTGATAAGAAATTTGATTTACTTAACAATTACTCATCTAGACATATCTCATTTTGTTGGAATCTTATCTCAATCCATGTATCATCCTAAAATAATTCAATGGTTAGATGCAAAGAATTTTTTGAGATATATTCAAGGAATGTACAAAAACATTGATTGGAGTATTTGAAAAATGAAGATTTCAAATTTATTGGTTTTTCTATTAAGATTGGGTAGGTTTCATAGACTCCAGAAAATCAACCGCTAGTTATTGTTTCAATCTTGGATCTGTTATTGTCTCATGGAGTTGTAAGAAGTAACCTAATGTTGCTTTTTCATCCACTAAAGAAGAATACAAGGTAGTTGTTGCAACGAATTATGAATCAATATGGCTTAGAAGACTTCTTGAGAATCTTCAACATCCACAACTTGATCCAATAGTTATATGCTGTGATAATCAAACTGTGTTGCAGATGTCTAAGAATCTAGTGTTTCATTCTTGCACAAATCATATTGAAGTACACCATCAATTTATTCATGAGCATGTTCTCAATAAGGAAATTGAACTAGTCTATACACCAACCAATGAACAACTTATTGATATTTTCACTAAACCTTTGAGCAAGGATAGTTTGTATACTTTCGAGAATGTAACAATGTCAAATAACTTGTAAATGGGTAAGCTAACAATCTTATTTTTATAGGAGGCCCCCATCATCTAGATTAATTGCATGATAAAATAAGGTTTATGGGGGGTGTTAAATTTAAAGTATATTTAATCACACTTAACTACAGTCATGTCTCATTTAAGAGACACATCTCTTCATGAAATTTATGTATTTAAGGATCCTTATGATCCACATATAGAATGTAGAGAAAATTTATTCAATCTCCAATTTTAATAGAGTGGACACCTTGTACCAAAAAGGAAGAAAAGTAATGTGTAGATTGATTGGCTACTATTTGTGTATGAGAAATGTTACGAAATAATTTGGAGTGCTTCCCATGATATATTTTTATAATGGAATATAATGTTGTGAAATAATAGAAGATAAACACCCCAATGCATACAAAACCATGTGAAATGACCAAACATATACATGATGGGCTATGGATGACATACATTTTATTTCTCTTTCTTTTCTTGAACTTTCACTTTAACGGTGATAGTGAAATGTTATCTAATTTTTTGTACACCATTCAAGATGAATCTTATGCGCATGTGCAAGTGGGATATTTTTAAAAGTAAAGAGGGTAAGACAACGAATCTTATTCAAAATGGATTTCATTATTGAACACATATTCATGAATGCTATTTTTATTTCTATATTAATAGATTCATGTTTATCTTAATCAAGAATTGGAAGAGATATAATATTTATAATAATTTTTTATCAATATTATAATAATTTTTTTTGGATTAAAACTATCTTGCAATTTTAATCCAAAAATCTTATTAAAATATTGTCATGGACTATGGAAACTTCATGAGTTTATTGTTTTATCAATTAAAATATTGGGTTTATCAATTCACAAAAGATAATCACATTCACCCCAATAATTATCTCTTTGTCTCCCTATCTATCTCCCTCTCTCCCTATTTATCTCTCTATTTACTTTTATTTTATATCTCTTTCTCTCCTCTATCACTCTTTTTCTTTTTCTCTCTTGCTCCCTCTCTCCTACTTTTGTATCTTAGTGAGAGAGAGATACTTGAGAGAGGGAGAGGGGGTAGGAGGGAGATAATTGATAGAGAGAGAGGGAGGGTATAGGGGTTGAGGGATTAGGGTTTAAGGGTTGAAGTTTGAGGGTTGAGGGATTGAGGGTCAAGAGGGTTGAGGGATTAGGGTAGAGATTTTAGGGTTTTACGGTATAGGTTTTAGGATTAAGGATTGAGGGTAGAGGGTTGAGGGTTTAAGGGTAGAGGGATTATGGGTTTAGGGTATAGGTTTGAGGGTACATGGTTGAAGGACTAGGGTTAAAAGTCCAATGTATACGGTAGAGGATATAGGGGTTGAGGGTTGAGGGTTGAGAATTGAGGGTTGATGGTTTAGGGTTGATGGTAGAGGGTTTAGGGTTTGAGGGTATAGGTTTCAAGGTAAATAGGGTTAACTAGGGTAGAGGATTGAGGGTTTAAGGGTAGAGGGATTAAGGGTAGAGGTTTGAGGGTAGAGGGTAGAGGGTTTAAGGGTTAAGGGTTGTAACCTGGGATAGTGGTAGTCCACTACTACCACTGATCCCCTTGATGTCTAGACCACCATACCCACCAATGCCCTCAAGGCTATCTCAAAATTCTCTGGAGAGGACTTTAAAACCCCTTTCAAACACCTCCAAGATGTAGTGGAAGTGCATAAGGTGCACAAAATAGCAGAGGAGAACATTTTTATGAGATTTATAGCTACCTCTTTTAAGAGGAAAGCTCAAGATTGGTACAAACCTCTGACTTTCGATTCCATCAACTTGTGGAACAACCTTGGAGAAAATATTTTTGAACATTTTTCAGAGAAAGGAGATCGTTCCTCGCTACTGCACAAACAGATAACCATTAAGAGAGCCATAAAAGAAGCTATGATTGACTTCAACACCAGTTTTAATAAAAGGGTATGTGCATGATCATCATGGAAAAAATAGACCCTTAAGTGGCAATGAAAATTCAGAAAATGAGAGTTAGGCAACTTGACATAAAAAATTGACTAAGTTATCTATATTATTTCAAAAATATGTAAGAATAGAATCTGTAGAAAATTGAATGTAGTTTATAAACTACTAGGTTTATTGTTTTTAAATATATTTGGTGAAAATTTAAAATTTCAATGGAGTAGTACTTAAATTTAAGGAAAAGAATAAGAAGTAGGTGTCTGTCTGACCACCCTACCCACAATAAAATGATAATATTTTTTATAATATTTTAGATATAAGTAGAGGACTCATGTCCTAATGTGATGCATATTTTTTGTAATTTTTTTCCAAGTAAATAATTAATTATGATTTTTTTATTACAACTTTTAAAAAATATAAAAACTCACACGTCTGACCACCTTAACTTGGTTGAAAATTCATGAAATTCATTGATTCTGAATCCTAAAGTATGTGAAGCATAAAATGTGATGCATGTTTTGGATTCAAAAAATATGATACCGTTTGAAAGTTATAGATTTTTTACAATTAGCCTATCAATTGGGACTTTAGTCATAATTCAAATAGAAAATGAATAATAATTATTTATTAAATTCAAAGTAAAGCATAATTTAGATTGGTGGAAAGCTGAGAATTTCCTTTAAAAACACTTTTCATTTCATCAATTTTGAGTAAAAAAATTCATCAGGCACATGAGCCATCATATCACTTACATATCACCACTTTTTGGCCCATCATGATCTTGCACATACCCAACACCTAGTAGAGGATCCCAATGACTGCACAACCTCAAGTTGCTATGGTGTTCATGTTCCTTTCAAAATATATCATTATGGATATTGCGGTTTTGATATCTTCCATGGGAGGAGATACCCTTCCCGATGCCTTCGAGGTGGCGGTACGCTTGAAAAATAGTTTGATAGATGTGGGAAAGCTTCCACCAAAACCTCCAATACCTATTTTCATGAAAATCTCAGGCGCGCCACTCCAAGAAGAGTCTGCTTTGAACACTACCACCCCTCAGACAATGAGCTCAGCTCCACCCCAGTCTATGTATGTGTACCCTACTACTCAGTCAAGCACGTCAAGTTCTTCCTTTGTCGAGGAAAACATTAATGACATGAAGAGTCTGATGCAGTATTTTGCTAATGAGCTCATTCTCATTAAGCGACAACAATTGGACCCTCCAAAGAAATCCACTTAGACCTACCAAGGAGGAAGGCCTTTCTATCAACAAAATCAATAAAGTACATACCAAGGACCTTCGGGTCAGGGAGGTTAACAAGTGGCTCCTACCAACCAAATAGTTCTAGTCACCATGTCGTTGTAGATTGTCAAAGATAGCCAGAACAAAGAGTTGATTCTTGGTCAAAATAACCTTGTGAATGATGAAAATATGTGGTGTTTTCCTTGCAATGATAGCCATATGACCATAAATTACCCTAAGAGAAACATGCAACAAAGGATAGTAGAGCAAAGAAACAAAGGTGCACTACCAAACACAAAAGGTTGTGAGTTTCCTGAAATGGAGAATGCCCGATTCAGAGTGAAAATGCAAGGGATGTCCTTAGAGGAAGAGTTGTACATCACACCTAATCAAGCATTTTTTTCTTGGATGGAAGAAGAAGATGCAATGTTTGAAAATGAAAGTCTGAAAACAAACACTTTATAGGTACAATTGAACTACAACACCAAATCCAAGAGAAGGCTGATAGGGGAATATATGCCACAAGCTCTCCCCGATTTTCGGCCTCAACAACCACCACCGCAAGAAGGAAAACTTCCCTAGTTGATTGATCATCCAACTCAACAACAATAGATTCCACTATTTCCTAACAAGTTTCCTGATAAGATTTCAAACCCATTTGCGATAGAATACTTTCCTCCAAAACCAAGAGATATTTTCCCATTCATATCAAAGGTTTCGACTCTTGGAACACTCAATGTGGTGGAGCAATTAAAAAGGGCACTTTCCAATGTGTCTCTATGGGACATAATATCTATCCCTAAGAAAAAGACACTACTTCGGGAAGCGTTGAAAAATGGAGAACCAAGGCTACAGATGGATGAAGTTCTATAGTGTGACCAAAGTAAAGGAAAAAGCCTAAATTGGATCCTCAATTTATCAAGGCTGCAAATTATACAAATTATGCAAATAAAGCAAAAGGGAAAGAGGTAAAAAAGCTAAATCCCACTCCTTTATTTTTAACATTAATTTATGGAGATAAACTTTTACACAACAACATGATTGACTCGAGAACCAATACAAAAGTCATGCCAAAGCAAGTGGTTGATGCCTTAATCCTCAAATATAAACCTTTGGAAAAGGGGATCATGAAATTAGATGGAAATAAGGTTCTGATGGTCGACTGGATAAAATATTTCTCCTTGACCCTCTTTTCATGCCCAAGCCAGACTGTCTCACAAGAGGTAGTGATAATAGATATTCCCCCTATCTTCATGATGTGCCTTTCAAGATATTTCATAGCAAATCTGGACAAATATTTGGCACTGGACTAGTCCCATTTGATATTAAGAACTAAGCATAGGGAAAAGCTGAAAATTCTTTAAGAATCCTTTCACCCCGAGCATATAGCGGACAATGCAGTCCTCTATTTTGAAGCAGTGCATACCTTTTTTTAAAGACATGATGGATACTGTGTCAAAATAGTAGAAGATGAAGAAGATACAAGCGAGTGAGCTCCTAAAGAAGAGGTTCTCCTCAACCAATTCATCGATTTTGACCTATACGATAATTTCTATGCCACGGGACTATGCACGTATGTAATTTTCGATGACGAACTAGTCTATCCAAAGCTGATGAAAAATAGAGAAAGTTATGATGACCCAATAGACAATCATCTATGGACCATGCACTTTGATGGTGCTAAATGCAAAGAAATTTTGAGGGTAGGAGTTCAATTTTTATCCCCAATAGGATCTGAGACCCTCAAGGCTATCGATTCTAGTTCCCATGCTCTAACAATGACACAGAATATGAATCTTTGGTCCATAGTTTATTTCTTGTTGAGTGGATTAATGCAAAAAGGTTGCAAGTGTTCAGAGATTCCACGTTGATAGTGCGTCAGCTTTGAGGATAAGAAGTTGCTAAAAATACAAGGATAAAGGCCTATAAACATTGGATATGGGATCTAATTGAAGGTTTTGAAGCTTTCAATGTGCAAGTCATTTCTCAATCTTAGAATGACATAGCGGATTATATGGCTTCAATCGGCTCACAATTTGATCCAATTTTTGACCCAAAGTAGAAAGCGGTACAGGTTGTGGTCTTATCGTCAATTCTTGATAATGATTTTATGTTATGTTGTAGATAACTATTTAGAACTGTTATTTTCTATTAGTTTTAATGAATGTTGAATTTCCATTGATTTAATGTTGAGTTCGGTGAATAACTAAATTAATGGCTACGTTGTAGCTGTGTCACATAAACTCCCATTTTTCACCCATAGTCAATCATGTTTAGAGAACTTTGATTTAGGATTATGTTGTAGATGACTATTAGGATCCTTTATTTTATATCACCTTTCGTGAACATTGATTTTTGATCGATTTATAGCCAACTTTGTCTAACATGTGATTCTAAGCCTATGCTAAAACTGTGTCATGTGAACTCCCATTTTTCACCCATAATTAACCAGATTTAGAGAATTTTGATTTTAGATTATGTTGTAGATGACTATTAAGAACCTTTATTTTCTATTAGTTTTCGTAAATGTTGAATTTCCATCGATTTAATGTCGAGTTTGGTGAACACATGATTTTAAGGCTACGTTATAGCTATTTCATGCAAACTCTCATTTTCACCCATAATCAACCATGATTGGATATCATTGATTTAGGATTGTGTTGTAGATGGCTATTAGGATCCTTTATTTAATATTGCCTTGCGTGAATGTTGATTTTTTATCAGTTTACAAACAAGTTTTTCTAACACCTAATTTTAAGGCTAGATTATAATTGTATCATGCGAACTCCCACTTTTCAACCATAATCAACCAGGTTTGGAGACTTTGATTTTAGATTGTTTTGTGGATGACCATTAAGAACCTTTATTTTCTATCGATTTTCGTGAAAGTTGAATTTCCATCGATTTTATGTCGAGCTTGGCGAACACATGATTTGAAGGCTACATCACAGCTATGTCACGTGAACCCCCATTTTTCACCCATAATCAACCATGTTTGGAGAACTTTGATTTAATATTGTGTTGTAGATGACTATTAGGATCCTTTTTTTATATTGCCTTTCTTGAACATTGATTTTCGATCGATTTAGAGCCAAGTTTGTCTAACACTTTATTTTAAGGCTACATTACAACTGTGTTATGCGAACTCCCATTCCTCACCCATACTCAACTAGGTCTAGAAAATTTTAATTTTGGATTGTGTTGTAGATGACTATTAAAAACCTTTATTTTCTATCAATTTTCGTGAATGTTGGATTTCCATCGATTTATTGTCGAGTTCGGTGAACACCTGATTTTAAGGCTATGTTGCAACTATGTCATGCAAAATCCCATTTTTCACCCATAATCAACCATGTTTGGGGAACTTTGATTTAGGATTTTGTTTTAGATGACTATTAGGATAGTTTATTTTATATCGCCTTTCGTGAACGTTGATTTTTGATCGATTTACAGCCAAGTTCCTCTAACACCTAATTTTAAGACTAGCTTGCAGATTTGTCAAGCGAACTCCCATTTTTCACCCATAATCAACCCTGTTTGGAGAACTTTGATTTCGGATTGTATTGTAGATGACTATTAGGATCCTTTATTTTATATTTCCTTTCGTGAATGTTGATTTTCGATTGATTTACAACCAAGTTCATCTAGCACCTGATTTTAAGGCTATGTTGTAGCTGTGTCAAAAACTCCCATTTGACACCCATAATCATCAAGGTTTGGAGAAATTCAATTTTAGATTGTGTTGTAGATGACTATTGAGAACCATTATTTTCTATTAGCTTTTATGAATGTTGAATTTCCATCGATTTAATGTCGAGTTTAGTGAACACATAATTTTATGGCTACATTGTAGCTATGTCACACAAACTCCCATTTTTCACCCATAGTCAATCACGTTTGAAGAAAATTGATTTAGGATTATGTTGTAGATGACTATTAGGATCCTTTATTTTATATCACCTTTTGTGAACATTGATTTTTAATCAATTTACAGCCAAGTTCATCTAACATGTGATTCTAGGCCTACATTATAGCTATGTCATGTGAACTCCCATTTTTCACCCATAATCAACTAGGTTTAGAGAAATTTGATTTTAGATTGTGTTGTAGATGACTATTAAGAACCTTTATTTTCTATCAATTTTTGTAAATGTTGAATTTCCATCGATTTAATATCGAGTTTGGTGAACACATGATTTTAAGGCTATGTTGTAGTTGTTTCATGCAAAATCCCATTTTAACCCATAATCAACCATTATTGGAGATCATTGATTTAGGATTGTGTTGTAGATGGCTATTAGGATCCTTTATTTAATATTGCCTTGCATGAATGTTGATTTTTGATCGATTTACAACCAAGTTTGTCTAACACCTGATTTTAAGGCTACATTGTAAGTGTGTCATGTGAACTCCCATTTTTCACCCATAATCAACTAGGTTTGGATACTTTGATTTTAGATTGTTTTGTAAATGACTATTAAGAACCTTTATTTTCTATCAATTTTTCGTGAAAGTTGAATTTCTATTGATTTTATGTCGAGTTCGAAGAACACTTGATTTCAAGCCTACAACAAAGCTATGCCATGTGAACCCCCATTTTTCACCCATAATCAACCATGTTTGGAGAAATTTGATATAAGATTGTGTTGTAGATGACTATTAGGACCTTTTTTTATATCGCCTTTCCTGAACGTTGATTTTCGATCGATTTAGAGCCAAGTTTTTCTAACACTTATTTTAAGGCTACATTGCAGCTATGTCATGTGAATTCCCATTCTTCACCCATAATCAACCAAGTTTGGAGAATTTTGATTTTAGATTGTGTTACATATGACTATTAAGAACCTTTATTTTTTATCGATTTTTCGTGAATGTTGAATTTCCATAGATTTAATGTCGAGTTCCGTAAACACGGGATTTTAAGGGAACATTGTAGCTATGTCATGCGAACTCCCATTTTTCACCCATAATCAACCATGTTTGGAGAAATTTTATTTAGGATTGTGTTGTAGATGACTATTATGATCCTTTATTTTATGTCAGTTTTTGTGAACATTGATTTTTGATCTATTTACAACCAAGTTCATCTAACAACTAATTTTAAGGCTACCTGGTTGATTATGGGTGAAAATTTGGAGTTCGCATGACACAGATATGATGTATCCTTAAACCATGTATTAAATGAAGTTGGCTATAAATCAATCAAAAATCAACATTCACGAAAGGTAATACAAAATAAAGGATCCTTATAGTCATCTACAACACCATCCTAAATCAAAGTTCTCCAAACATGGTTTATTATGGGTGAAAAATGGGAGTTCACATGACATATCTGCAAGGTAGCCTTAATGTTTTCTGAACTAGACATTAAATCAATGGAAATTCAACTCTCACAAAAATTGATAGAAAATAAAGGTTCTTAATAGTCATCTAAAAAATAATCTAAATTTAAAATTCTTTGAACTTTGTTGATTATGGGTGAAAAATGAGATTTCGCATGCAACATCCACAATGTAGCCTTAAAATCAGGTGTTAGACGAACTTGGTTGTAAATCGATTGAAAATCAACATCCACGAAAGGGAATATAAAAGAAAGGATCCTAATAGTCATCTAAAACACAATCCTAAATCAAATTTCTCCAAACATGGTTGATTATGGGTGAAAAATGGGACTTCACATGACACAGGTGCAACGTAGCCTTAAAATTAGGTGTCTGTCGAACTTGACATTAAATCGATGGAAATTTAACATTTATGAAAATCGATAGAAAATAAAGGTTCTTAATAGTCATCTACAATACTATCTAATATCAAATTTCTCCAAACCTGGTTGATTATGGGTGAAAAATGGGACTTCGCATGACACAACTGCGACGTAGCCTTAAAATTAGGTGTTATCTGAACTAAGTTGTAAATTGATCAAAAATCAACATTCACAAAAGGCGATATAAAATAAAGGATCATAATAGTCATCTACAACACAATCCTAAATCAAGGTTCTCTAAACATGGTTGATTATGGGTGAAAAATGCGAGTTCACGTGACATAGCTACAACATAACCTCAAAATCAGGTGTTCACCAATCTCAACATTAAATCGATGCAAATTGAAAATTCATGAAAATCAATAGAAAATAAAGCTTTTGAATAGTTATCTACAACACAAGGTATAATCAAACATATCCAAACCTACTTGATTATGGGTGAAATATGGGATTTCACATAAAACAACTACAACATAGCCTTAAAATCCAGTGTTAGATGAACTTGGTTCTAAATCGATTGAAAATCAATATTCACGAAAGGTGTTATAAAATAAAGGAACATAATAGTCATCTACAAAAAAATCCTAAATCAATGTTCTCCAAACATGGTTGATTATGGGTGAAAAATGGGATTTTTTGTGGCACAACTGCAATGTACTTTTATTAGATCAATGGAAATTCAATATTCAGGCAAACCGATAAAAAATAAAGGTTCTTAATAGTCATCTACAACACAATCTAAAATAAAGCCTCTCCAAACCTAGTTGATTATGGATGAAAAATGGTACTTCGCATGACATGGTTGCAACATACTCGCAAAGAGGCGGTGACTCTATCTAAAGAACCTATCAAAGATATGAAGAGATTTTCATAGCCGAGAAGATTTTCAGTCAAGAAGAAAGGTTACTAGCTGCCACAAGTTTGCAGGTATTCTCATAATCTAGATAAATTATTATCATGTGTAAGAAGAAATTTTATGAGAAGTTTTCAAGATTTGAAGATAATAAATGATTCCCTATTAAATTAATTTGCATTCAAAAAGGAATATTAGTGGTCCTTTTCATACTTGTAAAGTGTAATATGTAATAGCTATAATGATTTGAGAAGTATGCATATTTATGAATTATGCCTCTAAGGAAATTTTAAGGCACGAAGATTTAACCTATATTTTAGGGTTATGGTTAAGTTATTGAGTGGGGCAGGTAAAATGATTTTGATCTATAGGTGTAGCAACTTGAATGATTTTTTTTGGTAGCCTATTGAATAAAATTTCCACCAGCTCTTGCCAAAATGCATAATGTCTTCCATGTCTCTTAACTTAAGAGGTATGTACCCAATTATAATCATGTGATTGATTGTACTACTTTGGAGGTACACAACCTCAGAGTGGTAACACTCTAGCCCGTCAAGTTGCTCGGAACACATAAGATTCACTTGTGTAACAGGGAGGTTCTATAGTGAAAATTCTAGTGGGATGAATATGTAGAAGACTCAGCCACTTGGGAAGATTATGCTGAGATTCAAAAATAAAATCCTCATGTTTTAGATGATTATGAGAGTGCTTGAATAATGTGTTGATTGTTTTTTTTATTTTATGTTGCTACATAAAATCATTAGGGATGATAATTCACAAGGGGGGAGTATGTTACACCCCAATTGTGCAATTACTAGATTTTCAATTACTATGTAGGGTAAAATGTGACTATAAAGTGAATTCAATGGATGAATAAATTATGTGTGCACTTTGTTATATTATTTTAGAGCCTATTTATTTTTCATCCAAATATACATCTTTACTTCTTCAAGATTCTCTACAACCTATAACATCTTCTTTTCCATATGTAATTGGGCTTCTTTCCAACACATTGGTATGGTAGCATAGGATAGGTCCATTTGGATGCTATGACCAATTGAGGTTGTCCACTTCTTGGAAAACATACCCTGCTTAGCTAAACAATCAACTATAATAATATCTATTGAATTTTTTTTACCAGGGTATGTAGCAAGTTGCACATCAACATAATTTACTATTACAATTACATTTACTTCATGAGGATCCTACCAAAATATTTTTGTATGAATTTATCACTAGCAAGACTAGTTAGTTCATGACTTCCGATAGCATCACATTGATAGATATCATAGAATCTAGAATGGAATTGTGTATGAGTCAACCTTTAATAAGAAAATAAGTGTAAAATAGGTCAATTACCTATTTTCTGTATGTAGACACAATTCCCAACTATATCTCAAGTGTATCCTAGATGTTAGTATCTTCAACACCACTTTGAGTGGCATCAGTGGATTCATTAGGTTAACTAAAGATAGTATGGGTAGTTAGATACAACAATTCCATGTTTCTCTATTTGGAGATCCTTAAAGAATTGTTAACAAGCACTTGGAATTTCAACTGACTCAATTCTTGAGATCAAATGGCTAGTATGTATTTGAAGTATTGGAGAAGCCCGAATTATCACACTATTAGTGTTAGGGATGAAAGGAAACACCTAAGTATGCCTTGAAACAAATTTATTTATGTTGACTACCCCTTCAATTCTCTTTTCCACCTTATTCTTGTCATCAATTGCTCCATCATCTAGCCTTTATTTGGGGTTATCAATGTTTCCTTTTGGGACATAACCAACATTTTTCTTTGGTACATACTTTTTTTTAGGGATGTACTTGGAAAATGCATTTTCATCCTAGGGGCTGATTTATTTGCAAATATGAGTGAATTATTTGTTGCACTATCATCCCTATGTTTAATTTTTCCTACTTATGTGGATGGTGCTTCAAGATTAGCCACATTTCCATCTCGGTCTTTGACACCTACTTGTCCTTTTCTTAGCTAGTAATCACTTTGGACTTGCATGACAACAACCTCGATGAGAACCTTGATGTGTTTGTTAGAATTTTTTTTGTCTTGTATCATTGCCTCATTTATTCCTTGAGATGATTCAAATTTTTATTTGGGATCTCATAGGAAACACAATGAGTGTCATGATCATACTAAAATATTTTTCCCTACCCTCATTTACATCCAATTGATTAAATTGGTATCCTCATAATAATTGAGTTCTACATCCAATTGATCAACATTAAAATCCTCATAATAATCTTCTTGAAGTGTTATAGAAACAAAAAAAATGATTGATCATTAGGTAAATAAAAAATATCACAATAGAATGAATCTTGTTGGAGATTCATGTGATCCTTCCTCAAGGATTCAAGGATGCGTCTTTCTTGGTATCCTTGGTCAATATCTCTTGGGATAACTTGATTTCTATTTGACCCCATTCTTCTAGACTAATCATAATTACAAGGCCTATTATGCAATCTTTGACCCTCATTGAAGTGTGTAGTAGTGGAAAAGTCATAGATTTCTCATTATTTGTATCCTTGTATGAGAGATCCTTCCTGGTTCCCATTAACTTACCTAATTTATCCTCAATAATGAGGGACTTGCTAGAAGTTTTGGCACCTAGATTTTTAATTTTTAGATCAGCTCTTTTACTATCTTTACTAGATTCCCTCAAGTTTATCTCCATGTTTATATCCATGGTGTAATATTCTCTTAGTGTTTGAGGATTCTTGTCCCTTAAGAAATATCCCAATTTTGAATAAAAACTCCCTATTAAAGAACAAAGCACATAGTTTCATTTCACCTTACTTGGGGAGGCACTTTTCTCATTTTCTTAAAGAAACTTTTTTTGAAATCAACAACCATTTCTTTAACCACTTTCTTGATGGTAGTGATCTCATGTATTGAAAAAATTGGATCCACTCTTTCACCATACTACGATTTGAAAATTCTTATAAACTCATCCCATGAGTCTATGCTACTATCTAGTAATATTATATACCATTCTTTAACACTCTCTTTTAGTGACAACATAAGTAATTTCATCATGAAATATTCATTCTCAATTTCATATTCTTCTATAACATCAATGAAGTGTCTCAAGTGGTCCTCACTAGTGACAACATTGTTACCTCGAGAAATCTTGGGATGTTTCCCTCAATATCATTTCGAATGAGATTATGATAACTTGGTATGCCATAAAATTCTATGTGTCTATATCTTTCCAACCATAATAACTACCTCATTGGAACTCATCTCCAATATTGTCTTCTATGGTTAGTCCCCACACTTTTTCCTATGCTTTTTTATTCGAAGGTTGTGTATTATTTTACACATTAGGTACTTGTTGATTTGGAATTTCATGTGCAACATTATGATTTACATTCTACTGTTGAGCAAGTTGAGATTATCCTAATTCAATGTGTTCTTCTATCTCATACTTATTTTCTCTCAGGTGGTTGATAAGATCTATGTACTAATCAAATTCTCTTTCCCTACACTCATTTTTTGATTGAGTAGTTGTATCAATATCATGGAACAAAGTTTCCACTTTTTGTTCAAATCCTAGAGATTAAGGATTTAATTGTTATGTTGGTTTCCCCTTTGGTTTCTTCAATGTGGAGGTAGAGGCAAAATCATGTCTACATTTTCTTCTTGCAAATTCTTAGATTTATCCATGTTTCTTATATCAATACATTCCTCAATTTTAGGTCCATTATAATCGTTCCTAAGGGTTTTCCTACTAGTTATGATCCTATTATTAGCTAAATCATCTAATATATTGATCATAATATCTTTTTTTGATGAATAGGAATTATTATATAAATTAATAAAATATAATCATAATATTCAAAAAAAATGGTTGGGTGGTAAGAAGGCACACCCCGAAAGACACGTTGGCCACACCTAGAAAGCTAAAGTCACATGGGTAGAGACTAGAAAGTAGGAAACATTACAATAACATCAAAATAAAAAGGGCATCAACCGGACAAAATAGTGCTAGCAGAGGGTGATGGGTCTCTATCATCTAGTTTCCCTCATACATCAATGGAGTCTGGAGTGATATCAGAGGGAGCCCAATCATCGTCATCTTTCTCAGTATCTTTATCTTTATCTTCATTGCAAGGTGAGATTGCTAAATCCAATAGTGGGAGCCACTTAAAAGTATGAGAAGGCCAACTAGAAGTGCCTCCAGGAGCATCAATAGAAGGCCACCCTAGGTCAGCCCATAAAGGAGGAGAGGATGAATTACTGTGAGGGTGAGAGCTACAACGGTGAGGAGCCTAAGAATGGGGGCAAAAATCCATGGCAAAGCAATTTCGCCATTAGCCCTAGGAAGAAGTGGGAGAGGGAGGCACACATGCCATAGTACAAGGGGCATTGCCCCAAATGTCCAAAAGCTCCTGAAGGTCAGAAAATTCAAGCACAACTTTGTTAGCTTGCACTTGAATCTGCAAAAGAACATTAGAGAAAATAATCGCTTTAGAATATAAAGAATTTTTTTTATCAATTTGGCTGTGAGAAAATATGCAGGATTTCTATCTTTCAAAATACTGAAGAGGATTTCCAGCTTGAAAGTGTAAAAAATCTGAGTATATTTTGCAGGGAGCCTAGGATATTCCCCCAACAAAACCATATGCCAAGAGAGGGCTCCAGCATAAATGGTTCAAATAATTCATGCAGGTATGGGCAGGATCATCATGGAAAAAATAGGCCCTTAAGTGGCAAAAAAATCATAAAAATCAAAGCTAGGAAACTTGACGTAAAAATTTCAATAAGTTATCTATATTATTTCAAAAATATGTAAGAATAGAATTTGTATCAAATTGAATGTAGTTTCTAAACTACTAGGTTTGTTAAAAAAAAAATGTGTTTGATGAAAATTTGAAATTTCAATGGAGTAGTACTTAAATTTCAGGGAAAAAATCAGAAGTAGGTGTTTGTCTGACTACCTAACCATAATAAAATGATAATATTTTTTTATAATATTTTAGATATAAGTAGAGGACTCATGTCCCGATGTAATGCATTATTTTTTATAATTGTTTTCCAAGTAAATAATTAATTATAATTTTTTTATTACAACTTCTAAAAACTATAAAAAACTCATATGTCTAACCACCTTAACTTGGTCAAAACTTCATGAAATTCAATTTTCCTTTTTTTAATCATATAGTATGTGAAGCATAGAATGTGATGCATGTTTTGGATTCAAAATATGTGTTACCATTTGAAAGCTATAAATTTTTTTCAATAAACCTATAAATTAGGAATTTAGTCATTATTCGAATAGAAAATGAATAATAATTACTTATTAAATTCAAAGTAAAGAATAATTTATATTGGTGGAAATTTGAGAATCTCCTTTAAAAACCCTTTTCATTTCATCAATTTT
The DNA here is from genome assembly GCA_007115665.2 of Sequoiadendron giganteum. Taxonomy (NCBI): domain Eukaryota; kingdom Viridiplantae; phylum Streptophyta; class Pinopsida; order Cupressales; family Cupressaceae; genus Sequoiadendron; species Sequoiadendron giganteum. The sequence goes on along the minus strand of CM021104.1, from coordinate 545,971,991 downwards.
GGGTAAAAAAAAAGTCGTTAGCCACATACCCATCATATTGCCACTTTTTGGCCCATCATGATCCTGCACATACCCATGAATCCAATTCCATAGTTATTGAGCTCTGGTATAGAACTAGAAGAGGTGTTTAAATGGTTCATCCTACCCACAAAATGGGCAACAAGGGTCCTAGACCCCCAAGTGAAAAATTTGAGACTTTACAAGTAAGCATTGGAAAAGAATAGACCAAGCAAAGAGGGTGAGCTTTGGATCAACACTTGCAGACCATGTAGCAAAAACAAATTTGCATCAAACAAACACCAAGGACTGTAGGTGCCATCTCTAGTTTAGGTTATTGATCATGGTAAACTGAGGTGAAAGCCATTGATAACCAAGCCAAGGCTTGTAACTCATGAAAGGGGTGTCTGGATACCATTTCCAATCTTTCCACCAAGGCTTGGTGGCATGGATACCCACCTTATGAAGTATATCAACCAGAATGGCACTCACCAAGCCATTGTAAGTTTCACCACAATGGTTTTGAAAACTAAACTAGGCACGAAAAGCTTCCCATGACAAAATACTCATGGTGGGTCAATGAAATAAATCTTGAAGGGTCTAGATACCCTTCTTGTGAAACCTAAGGGCCTTAAGAAAAGGAATCTTGGACAATGGTTGACCTACACTAGAAAAGAGAGAAGACCTCCAAATATTATGTTGATTGAACGAGAGCCCATCATGAAATCTAGACCCCCAATAGCCACATCCATTAACCTCTCATTCTCTTCCTGTTGTACTAACTTTGGGATAGCTTCCAATAGCTCTTCCTTCTATCTATCCAAGACTTGTGGAGTGGGTGTAGTTAACAACTTTGCAAAGAATTTAACACCTTTATTTTGTATGTCACACTCATTTGTGAGGCATTCATTTATGATACTATATTGAATAGTGAAAATTGAACTTTTATCTCTTTTTATCTATGTAGATATGTGGAATAATTTCATATTTATGTCCTAATCCTTTAACCAAAGCTGTTGGGAATTTTGTCACTGGTAAGTTTCCTCTCTTGCTAATAATTCTAACCTTTTTTATTGTAACCTTCATTGTTGACCATGGGACAACACATCTAGGCCATGAAAAATGTTGTGTTCATTTACTTTAGATAATTGTTTATACACCTCCTCCTTTTGGGCAAAGATATTTTTGAACACATTAATATTCTAGGAATTGATTTTTTGTTTCACATAAATTGGAGTTTTTTGCATAGCTAATACATCTTGGCACCCTTTATAAAGGGAGAATTTTTCCACCATTATTCTATTAGCAGCAGGAATTGTGGATTTTTGAACCACATGCTTTCAAATTTGAAGGATGATTTATGTGAGAAATCCACATTTTTTGTTGACACATTGAGAGAGATAACATAATGGTTTGAACTTGTTAGTGGAAGAATCTTTGATGATAAGGAATAATCTCCAAATGACCAATAAGGAGAGGCTAAAAATGTGTCCAATCTCTCTACAATCTAAAGAAATTTCTTCCTCTTATTCGTCCAAGTGATTTTTTTGTTGGCTAGTAAAAAGTCTTGGAGATAATTGTCATAGATAAAGGTAGAGAAATCTTGCATAACTTTATGGGGAGGAAATATTCCACCTTTCTTTTCTTGTGGAGAGGTTATGGAATTTAAATCTCTTGCAATCAATGTACTCTCCATGCCTATTTGGTCTAGGAATTGTTTTAATTTATCCCACAACATCTTTTTGGCTACAATTCATGAAGTACCATACATATTTATCTACAAAAAATTTAACTCAAAGTGAGTTACTTTCATTAACTGCCAATTTTTATGATTAGAGATACAATTAATTTTTATGGACTTAGTATCACATAAGGTAAGCAGTCCACCAAAAGATTGTTGAGCTAGCGAGTGAACAACAAACCATTTCTTCCACTTTTTGATTGTTTGCTCTAACATATCATTGGAGAATTTTATTTCTTGTAGGATAATCAGATCT
>CM021104.1:545680524-545967838 GCA_007115665.2 Sequoiadendron giganteum | reverse complement strand
GTGGGACCCAATAGGAAGGTAAGGTTGATGCATTTTTATGACATGGATGAATAGATGATGGATGGTGATTGGACAACAAGTCAATTTGCATTATTGGTGCAAATTACGAATAGTGGTGAGGATGGAGATGAGGTATCAGTGAGAGAGAAATATCAGTGAGAATTGAATCTGTCTCAGCCCGATAAAGTAATGTTTTTTGATAGCGTGTTGGAGATGATAGAGTATACAACAAGGAGATCGTTCTTGATTGTTGATTGGGTGAAAAAGGTGGTGCTAAAGCAAGGAAATTAATAGAGCTAAAGGAAGATCAAAGTACAGACGGCCATATCTAATGGATAAGAAACCCTAGATTACTAATGAGGGTTACAAGGAAGGAGATGGTTTGCTGGTAAAGATAGAAAGGGAAGATAAAATCCTAGCCAAAAAGGAAGTGAGAAAGAAGCTAGACTAGGGAGAGTCAACTATAATGGCTTGGTAGCAAGCCCTGAGGGCCAGGAGTAGATTTTCTTTTAGATTTTCAAATGATGTAATTGGAAGGCCCATGTAATTAAATTGATAATAGAAGATATTTTTTTCTTCAAGCATTGCTTGTGCTATTTTTTTTTATTGTTGTGTTTTTTGGTCTATAAGGGGAGCACCCTTTGTCATTGGTATCAAAGCCTTAAGATTTTTAGAGTGCTAAGTATACACGAGGACCTATGAGTGAAGAGTGGTGAAGAGTGGTGAAGAGTGACATAGTGAAGTTGTAAGAGAGAGTGTTGTGGGAAAGTATGTTTGTCACAAGCATGAAATAGGGTTTGTGACTACTATCATCCAATAGAGATAAAGGTGGGTAGGTGTAGAGTTCCTCTACTGAGAGAGGTTGGGTAGAGGAAACATCTTCCAAAGTGTTTGTTGGGTAGAGGATAGTTGTGTGAGTGAGATATTGTTGCAAGTACTTGTAACTATATGGAGACTTGTTAAAGCATTGAGAGTGTGTGGAAAGTGATTGATGAAATTTTGAAGAAGAAAGGAAACAAGTTCTTCATAGTGGTGTATGTAGGTGAATAGGATGGAGAAAATATTGCAGAAGCATGTTTTGAGGATAACATGAAAGAAGATGGTGAGATTATAGTAGAGGATGAGAATCCAAAAGAAAGTGCAAAAATGAAAGAGGAAATTGATGTTGCAGCAATAGATGAGTGTCTTTTGAAGGACTTGAAATTGTTGGAAAATTATGGTGCAACTGAGAGTGAAGGAGAAAAAGATAGGGCAACATATAGTTGTGAGAAAAAGCTTGTAGAAAAAGAGGTAATACACAATATTTTTCATTTTTAGGATGAAGATGAGTGTATTTTGTGTAGGTGACAGAGTTGCAGCAGAGGATAATATTGATTCATATTTTGTTAAATTTGGTAAAGATGGTGATTTGCATACTTTGAATAAGTTGGTTCAAACAATTTTTTCTAGTGAAGTTTGGTATGTAGAAGATTTGCATGGTGTTGCAAAGTTGAGTACATGTTCAAATTTATGGAGGTGGATGGACTATGGTGGGCTAAATCCCACGAGATTAGTGGTGAATGGGAGATTCATTTGGAGGAGGTGGTCGGGTTATGTGGATTTGATTCCACATAAAGGAAGAGGAGTAAAGAGCAATGTTTTCAAAGGAGGAGATTGCTTGTTCTAGCTAAGTGTTGGAAGAGAAGAAAGAAGAAATATTTGTAGGTACCAATTTTAGCAATGGGGTTGGTTGAGGATTGCTTGCAGTCTAAAAGGGTGGTACTACCTTTAAATTCCTTTTTTTGAATCCATATTCAAAAACTTATTCCTACCCCAAGTGTCTATTGCAGAAGCATCCAGCGTGTGAAGGGAAATCTTACATATAAAAAAATGAGTTATTTCCTTTCAATAAGGGCTAAATCGGCTTGAATTCACTAAGTATGGAGGTTTGAAAGAGTTTGGGATTTTGGAGTAAGTGGAATGATGGAGGAAAAAACTCCAACATCTGACATTCCATTAATAGGGTCATCAAAGTGACATGGAGATTTCAAAGAGACATTGTTTCAGGTCTCTTTGGCATGGTGATAAAGGAAGGTGTTGGAAGCTTGGTGATGGTTGTGAATGATTATCATCAAAGGGAGATGAATATATTAGTGGGATTCTATGAGGAGTCCCTTTGACATTCTTCTCTCACATCTCATCGAGGAGACATATGTGTATCAGTGAGACATCTCCTGGAATCTGTTCGACACTCTAATGACATCAGGAAAAATCCTTTCAGCAAGACTTTAGAATATTGTTGTGAGATGATTCGAAGTCTCTTTGATGTGTTGATAAGTGGGACTAGGCTAAGTGATGACAACAAGAGGATATTATTTCATGATTGATAGGTAGTGACAAAGGATTGAACATAGGATGTTACGGTTCTTCATTGGGTTGATAGGTGGATTTTGGAAAGATAACAATGTAAGTCTCTTCAACATTCCAATGGGACTTCATCAGTGAGTCTTCAAAGGAGTCACTCTCACTCCTAGTCAATCCAAAATTTGTAGTCTAATTTAATAACATCTAACGGTACAAGCCACCCCCTTGTGGGCAAGTGCACAAATATGGGGTGATCAATAAATGGTCTTAAGTGGAAAATTTTTTTCTTCAAATTAGGAATGGTTGATCTTGGATGAGAAATTGAAGATAGTTACACTCAAAATTTGAAGATGCAATGAAAATAAGATTTGTAGTTTCTTAGAATCTACTAATTTATTTATAAAATGGTAGATATTAAGGGGTTCAAAAAGGAGGGACACACAAAGTGCTCCTATTTTTTAAGAAATATAAATAGTTTATGTTGTGACACCCCTAAAATGTTAACTTTTTAAAGTATTTCAAAAATCACTTTGGTGAGAAACTAGCTAACACTATATAGTTTCTGCTTGAGTTTTTTAGGAAATAACATGTAACCTCCATATGTGCCCAAACATGTACACCAACATCACTTACCAACATACTCCCCTTGATGTTGAGTGGACTCACAAGATGATCTTAAAGTTTTGTAAACTAAGTTCTCATGCAACTCACTATGCAAGATTACCATCACTTTAGTCTTATAGACCCAAATAGTATACTTCTTTTAGAAGTTAAGTACCCATTTACTCATTTCTCTCTATCTTGAGAGATTATAAGGTTTTCCCTTCCTTTCTCTAACATAGAGATTACTCAGTCTCTCAAATTACATGACACCTTTCAATGTTCTTGAACCACCAAAAATGTAACACTAGTACCTAGGGAAAAAGGATTCCCTCTACTACGCCCTTAGGGTTTGTCACCCTAGGAGCTCTTGGTGTGTGGGAATGACACTCTTACCACTTGGTGGTTACTATATTTTTGGCGGTTGCATTCAAAGGGGAGAGGCTGATTGATGAAGGTTGTGATTAGTGTGTGTGTTGTGTGGCTAAAAACTAAAAGTAAAATGATACTAATCTAAATGTATGCAATGTAAACAAAGTAAAACTAAACTAATGTAAACTACTCTAAAATGACCTAAATATAAGTAATCTAGAAATTAATAGAGAAGGTTTGAGGGTGTGCACATGGAAATGTGATCTTACAGATGAATGGTCCCAAAATCTTTTGGAAAATGCCTAAGAATACAAAAGGACACTTTTGCCAAGCTGGGTGACCTAATTCTCCTATCGAGAAAATCTCTCAGAGCAGGTTTCAGGGAAAAGGGTACCCAAAAATTAAAAAACCCTTTTTTAGGTTTAGCACACGAACAAGGTCACCAATAGTGGTGACCTAGTCCTCTTGTTTCTTTCCAAGATATTAGGTCCTGATTATGTGGGTCCCAGTTGATGTTTCCCTTTTCTGCAACAATCCAAGTTTGAAACTCTCGAAAATGACTTGTAACCTATCTTGTTGCTCCTTTTAGGGTTTGATGCTTTGATGTGACTTGAGTGGAATGCTTGTACTTTCTTGAACACTTTGTATTTCACCAAATCTAAGTACAAGCCTATAAACGCATGAAAAGACAAAGAGAATTTTGGGGTTAGGGAATACGGGTTTGCCTAATTCAAACCCACTTGATGGTAACTAAACCCAAATGAGAAAAAAATCGAAGCAGAGCAAGATTTAATGATGAATTCAATGGAAATTCTTACCAAACCTTTGTTGTTGATGGTCTGCAACATACAAGAGCAACTCCAATTGAGGTTTCTTGTGAAACCCTTGTGCTTGATTGCTTGCTTTGGAAGATTTGAGTGCTAGAGTACTTGTGAGGAGATGTAAAAAAATGAGCTTGGGAGAGAGAAAAATGAAGGTGAAAACCCTTATTTATACATGTAAAACCCTAATTTTTTTGAAATGCAACATGATAGGTCGACACTAGGGTTTAGGAGGCAAGATTCCTATTAGTTTTTTCTTAAAATTTGAAGTTTATGCCAAAAGGGACTAGATCGCCCAAAGTGGCGACCTAGTCCACTTTGGAAATTTCAAATTGCGGTCAGGAATTAGATAATGTTTAATGAAGCTAATCAGCTTTGCCTCCCAAAACACACTTAAGTTGGGACTAAAAGTACATTAAGAGGATAAGTTAGCATAGAAAAAGGGTTAATTTAGGGGTGATAAGCCTAGATAAGTGTGAAAATGCATTACAACACTTTACAACACTTTTTCATAAGGCTTGGAAAGGTGTAACAAGGTGTTGTTTAGGTGAATTATGTTGAAAGGATCTTAGAAAAGTGAGGAAATGTGTTACAACACTTCACAACACCTTAGTAAAACATTGTTAGGTTATTGTTGAATTGCAATCTTACAAGGCTAAATCAAGGTAAACCAAGGCCAAAAATCCATTGGAAAATCCCAAAATGAGTGAAAAAGTGCCAAGGTCTACACTTTTTAGTGACATAGTTCCAATCATAGCAAGCAGTCATCAATCGCTTTTCTCAAACATTCAAAATTTTTTTGGCAACCATTTTTTTGACATGTGAGCGTTTAGGATTAGAAACCTTTTGAACATATTTATGACCTTTTTTCCAACTGGATCCATCAATCTAGATCCATAATTAATCTGCATATAATCTTTCATAAATTGTCCATTTCACTCTCTATTCCAACATATTTTTTTAGAATGACTCTTCAATCCACAAATGGAACAAGGATGAAGATCCCAACACTTTTCCTTTTTATGTCCTTCCCTATGAAAATGCACATTATAGACATTCTATTCTTTGAATTTATTTATTACCCACAAAACTTACATCACTATTTCTATCTATCACCATACCTAGGCCTTCATTCCTTGGCCTTGAAATTGGTTGAATGGGATCTCTAATTCCTTTCCCATGTTTTCCCAAAACTTTTCCTTCATATCCCATTTTCTTCATGATTTTCAAACCAACACCCTTTTCAAACTAGCCTTTTTTATTAATATCACAAGTTGCAAAATCTATAGTTTCAAACACATCCTAACCTTTAGCCTCACATTCTTTATAAAAATAAACTTCACACAAATTAATAATTTAACCAAAGGAACAACACAAATCTTTTGTACCACATAAAAATCACATACCAATGGATTTTACCTTAGAAATTCATTGCATGCTACTAATTGATCATTTTCTTCTTTCAATTTTAACATTTCCTTCTTTTATAAATCATTTTCCTCTTCTAACCTCTTTAGGTTTTCTTTCACCTTGAATCATATAGCTTTAATCTTTCTTTAAACTCTTCATTTTTTGCAAGTTAACATTTTCCAAAAAAAATTCAAGATTATCAATTTCACACGAATATTCATATCTTTCTTTTCCAAACCCCTTTATTTTATTATCAATTGCGAATTAAATTTCTTAATTGTTATCACTTCTTCCAACAATTTTTTTAAATTCTTCTTTATTCTTTTACCAACATTTCCCATTGAAGAAAATTATTTTAAATCACCTTATATTTTCCCTTGACTGTGATTCTACTACAAAGATAATTTAGATCAACTTCTTTGGGAAACTTCACATGCCTTCACCCTTTCATGTTTTATCTCAATCAGTAGTGTAATTAATCCTCCAACAACTACGAATCTATCTACATCCATTAATAAGGACTTATCTCCTACCATAATTTAACTAAAAGAAACATTAAAACTCATTTAATTTTTATGAATCTCTTTACTATCTTGGCTACTACAGCCTCAAAACTCCACTGGTTTGTCCTCTATGTTGGAAGCTATGATTAAATGTCGGTTTATCATAGGGAATTCCTTAATCAATTTTTTTTGTGCCTCTCTTTCTTCTCCAGTTATCCCTTGATACAATCAATTTCCTATTGCATGGTGGCTTGTCCGATTTCTTGTGGATTGCAGATTCACCATTAATTAAATGGTAGGAAAATTTCTCTCTTATTTCTACACTTCTTAATATTTAGCAACTTCCAAATTAGTAGTGCACTCTATTGTGAGAAAAAACTTTCACCTGGTTTGAAACACTCTTTTTAAGAGTGATCCTCCTTATAATGGATTACTTTCTTTTCTTGTTTGTGACACCTTCCTAACTTGGCAAAGACTATATACTTGGCTTCAAACACTTTTGGTTTGCGATGGGGCCGCATTTCACAAAATAGTTGCAACTTATTTTGCCTACAAAAAATATACTTTGGAAATCTTCTTCTATGATGTGAAATCTTCTCTAGTGCTCTAAAATCCTCCTTGAACCTATGCTAACTTTCCTTAACAACAACATAACATTATGTGAACACTTCTTCACACACATGCAACAAAATTTTCTAAGTTATGTGATCTTTTCTACCCTTGTAGCTTCCTTATTCCAAACAAAACTCAATGATTCAATTCTATGACTTTCTTCAAAATATAGCTTCACACCCATTTATTTAGGATCTCTTCACACTTATTTGACCAACTTATGAACTACCTTTTGGTGGTGGTAATCATCAAAATCCTACAACTTTCATAGTGAATACTTATCACCAATAACCACCTCCATTCAAAATTTTAGTTTCTTCAAAAATTTAGCAACCTTTTTCCAAGATCTACGATTCTTGATTTTAAACCAATATCTTTATGCCTTCAGGCTATCCTTCAATGCTCCCTCAATAATCTACCTAGTATTTTTTGGAATCTCTTTGTGTTGCATCAACTTTAACTAGGTGGAAACAAACGCATAAAATTGATCTTCTCAAACTTTTGCAACTCTTTCCCAATGATCTCTTCATCTTATTTACCCTCAAATCTCCTTCGATCTTTTTTGTTTATACCAATTGTTGATTTTGAAACACAAATAATTAACAATTGCAACAACAATAATTTTTTAATTCAACTTTCTTAAATGGATTACATTTTGCAGATTGTATATTCTCCTCAATTACACACACTATGTGTGTAAACTTAACAACAAGGAGATCTCTTTATAGAAATAACAAATCCTAAAAAAGGATAGTAAATTGGATATATATTGTCCATGCATTTAGCATGAATAACTTAGATTAACTAAAAATAGGACTCTAAATATATCACCAAACATGCATTTATTCACGCAATCAATGAAATTTCTATGAACTATGTAACATGGCACTGTACGCTAGCACCACTTACCGGCATTTTTCTTATCCCTTTTTCTTATGCTCAATTTTGTGACTGTTAAATCTAGAGGGGATAATATTATCACTTGTTTTCAATGCTTTATCATATCTCTTAGCAATGTGAACCTAAGTATAAATTTTGAAAATTACAATGGTTTTTCCCATTGAACCTATACCATACTAACATATATAAGTTCTAGTGCTAGTTGTGAAAATTGTTCTTGTCTCTACACCGTATTTTATAGATTTTCCTTTTGAAATTGAAGTGTTAATGAGTTGAAAATAGTCTAAGATACGGTCAAAAAATAAATGGGTGTATTAATCTTATATGCTTTGGAAATTACTCTAGAACATGACAAAAACCCAGATTGTTATATTACTCATAGATTTATCACCTCTATAATATTTTTTATGACCTCAACAATTTAGTAGCTCTAAACCCTGATAGTTTTAAATCTATTTTTTGTTGAATGCTCAGAATACTGAGAGAAGGGTGAATCAGTATTCTTTGAAACCACTTAAGGATTTAATCATTCATAGAATATTCAATTTGTAGTAAGAAAGGAAATCATGAAATCCACCATCAACATCACATAGCACATGAACACCATATTTTTATGTGGAAAAACCAAAAAGGGAAAATCCATGGTGAGGGTTAGCTCACAATATATTATAACCAGTTATAACATATTATAGATTTTTTTACTATAGGTGGACTCATTACCCTCAAAAAGAAGAAAAAAAAAAATAGATAGGTTGCACAAAACTAAGATTTGAACTGTTACAAATGCATCTACAACATGATAGAATACAATTCCATTGAAGCTCAATATACCAACTTCACACACTTCATGCTGATTTGCACTAACACTCTGTTTTTCTTTGCATTCACACCCAATTCTCATAATTTACATAATCTACATATTGCATTACATCTCTCTTATCCAAAACTTCAAAACATATCTTTCATATATATCCGCTTTATCTACAAACACCTAAAACATCAATTAGTTTGGCCTAATTAGATGAATTATACAAAATATACCTTATCGGCTCAACATAAACATATACATAATTTTTTCCATGATTTAAAACTTATAAAAATTCCAAACAGGTTGGCATGAACCTATAATAGCTCCCAGATAACAGATCAATACTTCTCAAAATGCTGCAATACCGAAAATTGATTAGGTGAACAACGATAATGATCTAACATCAAAATTTATCAACTATTCAACCTCAAACTGACACACGAACCTCAAAACTTTATGCCACTTCGAATATAGGTACTATTGACACCTTTCAATATCCCCATAAATCTACAAATCTAGATACCAATCCATAGAGAGATGCATATCCTTCAAAACATACATAGTATATTGGTAGCACTATAACTACCAGATCGAAACTTGTGTCATTCATAGCTTCAACACAAGAGACCGAAAATAGTTTGATCTCCACTATTACATTATTTTGTCTATAAAATTGTCACAAAATTATTAATTTGGTATAGAATGGATAAATGCAATGGTTGTTAGAGCTATTTTCAAATATAGTGAATAGTGGAGATCAAACTATCTTTATATTTTTTAAACTTCTTAGTGAAGCCATATATTCTACTTTGTATCCACTATGTACTTCACACATTGGCATATTAATTTCTTTTCTCGAACTACTTTATCCTTTCACCCAACACAATATTTCTATTTCACCTAAACTTTGACATATTCTCCTCTCATCGACTTTATGTGCTATTAGATTTTTTTGTTTTTTTGCTCTCTATTTTTTTCTTTTGCATATTGGATTATGTCATATTATGTTTACATGAAATCCTTCACATGTGCTCAATATGATTGTCTACTTGTAGGAGTGGTGTTATTTATGGAGAGATGTGTGATCTAAAGTGACAATAAAATATTTATAAATTTATCCATGATTCTATACATGAATATTTCACAAAAAAATTCTTCTAAAAGATGACATGCATGATTGATTTTGCATGCCTATTGTATTATCACCCATGTTAATCTAAATGTTGAATTTGTTGACAGAGTATCTTACTATTGATAAGAAAATGAAAGAAAGTGATATAGAAGCCAAGAAACTAGACAAATGCACTTAGGAACAAAAGAGAAATAAAATTCAACTAATTTGGACTATATTAATAAGCTTATTTAGTAAGTACCAAGTTTAAAAATAATAAATGACTACATAGAAATGGCCTTAACATGTACACTTATAATTCTATTGTTGTGAAAGATGGAGATGAACTTGCTCTTATCCCTCCAATCAATACAGGTTAAAGTTGTCTTAAGTTCTGCACATGTTTATTATGGTGAAACATTCAAATTTTTTATGTAAGATATTTATTTTAAATTTTTAGTGTTATTGTAAGCCACCAATTTACATAATGTCAAATTTCAAGATGATTTTTGGTTTTCTATTTTTATTATCTAATGATAAATATTAATATTCATAAGGGGTTAATGTGTTGGTCTAACTGGTGACTCTTACTCTTCCATTGTTGACTTCTAGTGTTAGTATCTAATGTTGATATTCAAAAGGAGTTAAATAATATTAAAGCTCTTTGTGAAAAAAATTTCTCAACAAAGAAAACGTTTTCCCATGCTAGTCATTCTATTCTGCTCTCTTTATCTTCGCTGCACTTTTCATCTTTATTCCCCAACAAATAAATTTCTCTAACTTTAGTAATGGAGACCTTGATTTCTTAAAATTCATCATGTTGCACAAAATTTAAATTCATCCCCCCAGTATTTTAAATGTTTAAAATATTTTCCCCTAAATACTTTCCTCGGGAAAAATCACCTGCTTCCAATTCACCTTCATTTTACCTAGCAATATTATTTTCTTATTTTTTTAAAAGGTGGAGGCCCTAAATAATTTTATACTTGCTTCATAATGGAACTTTTACTTTTACCTATGTCTTCACTCACATTTTACCCTTGAAGGCAACATCAAAATTTCATCGGGCCATTAAAATAAAATACCCGTGCCTTTTTTTTCACCTCATATTTTAAAACTTGGTTTTAAAAATAATTAAAACCCTACTTCATCACACTGGGAAACATTTAATTTTAAATGTTTTTCCTTCAAATTTTATCGGGCCCACCAGACTATCTCCAATCATTGAGCATCGCAGAAGCAAAGAGAAAGTATGGAAACCAACTTGTGATGAGCGATGAGGAAGATGTAGTATCACTCATCGTTGGTTCATAGGAGAAAGAAAAATAAAACCAGCAATGGGTGAGACCATCGCGCCATCGCTAATACACTAAAGAGAAGGACTCTGGAACTCACGATGAGCAATATCCATCCTTAGCACATCGCTTGTTCTGCATTTCATGCCCTAATTTTTCTCTGTTCATGCTCTGCACCTCATTGACATGGGGACTCCTTTCAAACAATTTTGATACATTTTCACTGTAAGTGCAAAATGTCCTTGTGTAGAAATTTCCCTTGCAATATTAAATGACCCTCTTCAGCTGGCATGGTGATGGCACCATCTAATTCGAAAACTTGTATTTGTATCTGAAATACCCTTGTATTGTAGTGCCATTTCATAATGTTCTTTGAGCCTCTTAAGATGTGTTCCCTTGTTTTTCGATTCCTCCTCTACTTGCAATTACAAACCAATTAAATTTCTCAATCAATCCATCATTGACATTTATGTTTACCATATTTTTCTTTCTATAAAATGCAGCTTTGGTCGCTTTTCTCGAGACTATGTTGTGATATGCAAATCCATTTTCTACATATTTCTATTGTAATACCAAATTATCCCCATGCACTATGCTTTGATGGATGTCCACACAATAATCCCTTGCAGTCAATTCATTCCATGCTAATTCGATGGTTCCCCTTGCTGAATTTTTGGAACCTCCTTAGTTTCATAAAAAACTCTAACAAAACTCCTCATTTCTATATTCCAATTTGTACATAAATTCACAACTTTCTATGTCTCTTATACAGTCTTGATCATCAATATTTATCACATCCTTTGTCATTGGTAATTCCTTGCAACTTCCATAAGTGTTGTTTGCCTCATAATTTTAAAAATTCAGCTAGGAAACTAATGTCTTTGTTTTTAGGTACATTCCATTCTTCATAGCAAACCTTCTAGTTATCATCTTCAATAATCATCAAAGCATCTGCATTTGGGATCCTTTGAGTGTATTTGAAACAAGATTAAATAGAGTTGTGACATTATCCCATTGGAACTCAGGTAAAACATCATCTTTGTATTTATTCAACTATCATTGCATTCCAGGATATAGTATCCCTTGCAGGTATTGCACCTATTCTCATGATGTGAGCATAAACCATCTTGCAACATTCCCAGGATACCAGAGAGGTACAAGCAACAAAAAAATTAATAAGGTATACTACTCAAGATATATGCATGTGCCTATCATTAGGCAAACAATTTTCAAGGCCTCCTCACCATATGCATTTTGTACACACCTTGAAATCATTTCAGCCCTTGATACAATATTCCTCTCATAAGCACTTAGATAAACCCAGAAAGAAAATGAAAAATGAAGATTTACAACTAGAAAATTTCTCATATTGTGACCTTGAACCATTTCTATGTTCTCTATTTTTATAGTTATGAGGTTTCCTGGAACATTCTCATAACCTATTTTCACTTCATATTGCCTCATCCATGTTTAAGTTTTATCGAGGAAAAAATACATGTAAGTATATATGTACATATACATCGCACATATATTTCTTATCAATAAGATAGTAATTGTATATGTGCTTGATTGTTCGTAATTTGGTTGTCTCGTTGATATGAGTAAGATTTTCCTTGTGAGTGTATGTATGTATCTATGTTGATAATAATATATGTATCGGATGTATATATGGGTATGTGCAGGATCATGATGGGCCAAAAAGTGGTGATATCTAAGTGATATGATGACCCATGTGGCTGACGACTTTTTTTTTACCCAAAATTGATGAAATGAAAAGGGTTTTTAAAGGAGATTCTCAGCTTTCCACCAATATAAATTATGTTTTACTTTGAATTTAATAAATAATTATTATTCATTTTCTATTTGAATAATGACCAAAGTCCTGATTGATAGGCTGATTGAAAAACATCTATAACTTTCAAACGGTATATCACATTTTTTGAATCCGAAATATGTGTCACATTCTATGCTTCACATACTAGAGGATTAACAAAAAAAAATGAATTTCATGAAGTTTTGACCAAGTTAAGGTGGTTAGACATACGAGTTTTTATATTTTTATAAATTTGTAATAAAAAAATCATAATTAACTATTTGCTTGGAAAAAAATTATGAAAAAGTATGCATCACTTCTGAACATGAGTCCCCTACTTATATCTAAAATCTTATAAAAAAATATTATCATTTTATTGTGGTTAGGGTGGTCAAACAGACACCTACTTCTTATTTTTTCCTTGAAATTTAAGTACTACTACATTGAAATTTCAAAATTTCACTAAATAGATTTTTTTTAAAAATAAACCTAGTAGTTTAGAAACTACATTCAATTTGCTACAGATTCTATTATTACATATTTTTTAAATAATATAGATAATTTATTCAAATTTTTACGTGCAGTTTCCTAACTCTGATTTTCTAAATTTTATTGCCACTTAAGGGCTTGTTTTTTCCATGATGATCCTGCACATACCCATATATATATATATATATATATATATATATATATATATATATATATATATATATGTTGAATGGAAACTCATGAATATTATTATATAATATACATAGGAGTATCGGTATCACGTTTATATTATATACATATACCTACGTACTTTGTATCTACTTATCGATGGAGAAAAATACGTTTGTGTCTAATATTATAAATATTAGATAATGTGAATATATTAGTATATATAGTTGTACATGCATGTATTTGATAATACATACATACAAATGTATATTTATTAATATATGATATACCTTGAATGTATATATTAGTATACGTATATATGTTTATATACAATTACATTGGGATATATATATGTGAGGGGAAGGGGGTTATGGTTTAATATCATATCATGTGATAACATATATATGTATAAGTGTATATATGAATGTAATATTATAGAATTCTAGTTATGAGTATATTTATTCAGTATTAAAGTTATGATAAAATAATATACAATAATATATATATCTATATATCATAATGAGAGGCATTATAATATATAAATATACATATTATGTATATATGTTAATATCAATACTTTCTATAAAAGATAGATTGTTTAAAGGGTGCATGAGATATAGCGCAGCCTTAACAAATGGGATAGTAGTCTATCTATGAAAAGGTCAACTTATGCATATGATATGCAAAGTAATAGAGGTTGATCTCTATGAAAGTAATGTGAAAATGATAAAGATTGATATGAAGTAGTGAGCCATGGTCGATACAATTTAAAATACATCGCTATTTTGTAGTGGCGAATTTGAGTTCAAGTGTGAGTCTTTATGTTGTACAAACTGCCATGCTTAACGTAGAGGATGGGAGACTAAGTCTTATGACTTAGGAAGCAGTGCATGAGCTATAAACAAATTCTAAAGCATTTAAATGTTGAATATTAGCAAACATGGACAACACTGAGGTAAAGTGCTTTGTGAGAAAAACAAACATTGGACTAAATAAAACAAAGAGAAAAACATAGGGAGTTTCATGCATTTGCGTAAACAATAGAAAGCACATGTAACTATCTTAAATGTCTTTTGAATCTGTCAAACCCATATTATGGAGGTGGCAACAATTCTAAATGATAGGAATCGAAGAGAAGACTTTTTAAACAGAAAGTTGATTACTTGAATAAAAGCATGTGATTTTTGAATCAATCATCCATAGTTGGCCTTGTAGAAGGTCGATTTGTAGCATCTTTAGTTGAGTAAGACTATAAAATACTACCACCTTTATTCATATTAAGCTAATTTGATTTGCATGTTGTTTGGTGTCGAATTACTCACCCATTTTGTAGGCATCAATGTGTCCTTTTTTAGTATAAAAAGAAGAGTTGATTGTTCATTTGGAATGCAATTTTTGTAAATATGTTTTGTTGCAAATATTTTGAGAGCTGCATTTTTTGAGAGCTAGTGTTATTTTGTAAGAGTATAGTGTTGTCTCGAGTAAGAGGTTATAGTGAATAATTGTTGTGAATTGGAAAAGTAAGCTACTAAGTTGTTGTTGGAAGGTTGTGCATCAAGTTTTAAATTGGGTTAAGCATATTATAGGCATGAGGATCTAGTCTTCTCTTATTTGTATTTATCTATGAAAGAATGAGATTAGAATGCTTTATTTGGTATTTCTTGAAAATACTTGCATTATGAAGTGATAAAATTTTATTTGGAAAGGAAAAAGAAGTTATTTTATGCTTTCCTATGAAATTTCTTGTATTTACTCCATAATAGGAGTGTTTTTTTCTCATTGGTATTATATACTAGGAATGATGAAACAAGAAATAACAAGGGTTATTTATAACATGAAACATGCCAATTTCTTGAAGTGACTTGACACTATTGGGTTATGATGTTAGGAAACCTTACGAATGATAAGGTTCAGTTGTACATCAACAATTTGGTAGAAATGATAGGACGAGTCATTGCTAATCTATACATATATGATCACTTGATCATAATCGAATGAAGCCCTAGGTTAAGATTTACCTACTGGGATGGGATATCTACTTGACGACTCATTAAAAATTATAGGATGGGAATAACCTACTTGGTTGGGTTGATCACTTGGTCTTGATTGGAACATATAGGGTTAGATTAACCTATATAATCATATGAGACATTGGTTCATGTATTTATCCTAGGTTTAGGATATACCACTTGAGGTTAGAACTCACCTTTGCGGTTAAGCAGTTCACTTGAATTATGAGATACTAAATGTTTGGAGACATAGGTGGGATTACCTATGGAGTTAGATTTTCTACTTGGTTATTTTCTTAATATTCTTTCTACGAATTCATAATGTTTACAAGGTTCCACTCTTTGAATAATCCTTTTTACTAAGCACATTAAAATCTTGAATGGAATCATCTATTGATATGATTATTATTTGAATGAGGTATTTTATTAGCTATTCTCTTGCTGGGAATAGCTTATTAATGTAATATATTACTAAATGGAGTTAGTTATTTAGGAATGTCTAATCTATGATTGGATGAAGCTTAGGTAGCTATATTTAAGATTATAATGTTAAACCTAGGACTAGGTTGTCCATTGAGGGGAATAGCTTGTTAAGATGTTTATGAAAAATTAATTTATAGAATAGAAAAGCTCATATGTTATACCTGGGATTGAAATATCCATTAAAGGGGGTAATGTATGCTTAGGCTTTATTGGTATAAATACCATAGTGATTTGGGAAAAGGGGAGTAGGTTATTTATGAGGTTAGGGATTGTTGGTGTAAATAAATTCTTGTACCTAGTTCATTCATTATTAGGGGACTTATTTACACATGTTAAGTTTACTTAGGTCATGGGAAGGAATCTTTCTAGAAGGTGTTAGTTATCATTAGTTGTTATCCTATCTTTTGACAGCTGCTACATGTGACCTAGGTAAGTGTGATGAGTTGTCTCATGTGATATGATTAAGATACTTGTGATAATATTATGACATATTGCATCTCACCTTGGCTATATAACCAAGGGGTCTCTCTCATTGTAAACAGTCAAATCACAATCATCTCATATCATTGAATCATATTGATAAGAATACAGTTCATTCTTGTCACATTCGATTCTCTCTTTTTGTGCTTTCCATTTGGTCTCAACATCTTGGCAGCCATACCCAATTCTAAAATGGTATTAGAGAAAGTTGGGTGCCATTGGAGAGTCTTTTTCTAAAAGGAAATACCAAATTTTGGGGAGGTTCCATTTTTGGATCTTTATTGTAGGTTCAAATTAGACTTTTTTAGTGCAAATCTAAGCTCACCATTGCATCTAGAAAGTTTGACAAAGTCGATTTTTCTTTTTGTTTTGTCCAAATCGAACATACGAGGCCAAATCTATGAGGGTTTGAAGCTGAAGGGTGGTTGCCAAATCCAAAAGGTAGCTACATTTTTGGAGTATTTTGGCTCAATTTTGACTTTGCCATCATGTCCAGAAGGGCCAAAAACCTTATGATCGACTGCCATATCGTCCAAATTAGAGCAGTTGTCTAGTGAGGCAAAAAATATTTGCCCAGGGTGTCATACAACCCTAGGTTGTCATAAATATCGATGGTATGATTTTTTCAAAAAAATTATTTAATTCAGTCGAAAAAAATTGAAATCTTAGTGATTAAATTCATTGTCAAAGTTTTTATTTAAAAAAATCAAAATAAAAAAAACACACAGAAAAGACTTTTCTGTGGATTTTTTTTTTTTTGTACCCACGGTACACATAGTACTCATAGGATACCAAGCATACTTTCCTTCATCCACGCTCTGCCACATGGCAGTGCCTGGCTGCCCCAGTGCAGACCCCACATTTCCCTCTATGTGGCCTTCCTAAATAAACGACAAGCAAAAAAAGAAGATAGCCAAAGCTTTTCTGGTGGACCATGATTTAAACTACCGGCGACAATTCAATACAAATCTAACATCCTTTATAAATACTTGGTGGCAATAATCAAATCGGCATGCTTTTATAAGGTTTCTATCAGCGAGCGATAAAAAATATTCGGCCACATTTAAATTAGCTAGCATTTTTCAACTGAATCTAGTGCAGGAGAAGAAAACAATATTCTAGCCGAATATTCTCAAACAATATTCCATGTAGAACTATCGACCAGGTGACATCTGATTCGACGTCAAATTTAAGCCAAGAAAATAGAGAATATTTTGTCACAGGGGTATATTCTTTTTTTACAGATTATAAGATGTCAAATTTAATCACTACTTCTATTGATGTCATCACACATCAGCGATGATATCAGCGCCCATTTGAAAATTTTCCTACCCCAGTCCATTTTCCTTTTGGTTTGCCTAGGCAAACTTTGAAGCTTCATATCTTAGTCATTTTGACTCCTTTTTCCGAGCAAATTTTTTTATTTGGGCTAATTTTTCATGATCTACGCATTGGAGGAATTATTTTTTGGTTTTGGTGTCTTATTTTTCCAATAATTGCATATTCTCATAGGTTTTTCTACTTCATCCTCATTTTGGGAACTTCAAAAGCTCATATCTTGCTCCTACGTTAACATTTTTGGGTGCCATTTTTTTTCAAAGTGCATAATTTTTTGTATAATTTTTAATGGTATGATCAAATTGGTCTCATTTTTCACCAAAAATTGTACTCTATTTTGTGGCCTATTTTGGCATTTGTAAGCACCAAGATCAAAGTCCACTTCGTTGTTTTTGGTAGTGGCAACTGTAAACGCACTAAATATAAAGTGTCAAATTAGATATTTCATGGGGAGTTTTCATGATTGAGTGATTTGGGGGGGTAATCTTGCAGTGGTTGGTTGCATTATTTTGCTTGGTTTGTGTTCTTGCAATAGGGATATCTCAAATTGAACTCCTAACTCCACATAATTATGCTACATGGAGAAAATCAGTATGGAACTATCTCATGATGAAAGGTCTAATAGGTCATCTAAAGGACACCATTTCTCAACCTATTAATGCTTCAAAATTGGCAAAATAGGAGATTGATCATGAGAAAACACTTGGATGCATATGTTCATTAGTCTCATTTGATTTACAATTTCATATTGAATCATGTAAAACACCTAAAGAGGCATGGGAGACTTTTGAAAAATCATCTGGTAAAACATATAAGATTAGAGGATACCATATTGATAATATTTGATGAATCTTGATCCTAATATTTTTTAACACATCCAAGACTACATCTCCAAAATCAAGCAATTAAGAACATAGTTGAAAGAATGCAGCATTGATAAAGAGGATTTACAATTGATTATGAATGTGTTATCCAAGCTTGGTCCTGAGTATTCAGTGTTTTTTTTCGGCTTTCATACCCATCGACTTTCTATGGGAGAATCATATGTATATCCTAAGTTTTGCTGACTTTGCAAATCTCCTAATCCAAGAGGAATCTAAGTTAATGAAAATGGGTCTAATCAAGTCTTCCAAGTTGCATGCATTGGTGGCAAGTGAGTCTAAGGGACAAAAAGAATCAAGGAATCTTGATAAGAATCAAAAGATGAAAAGGAACAAGCCACATAAAGCATCAAAATATTCAAAAGTAGAATCATCTAAGAATGAGAGGCCTTTTGTGCATATTGCAAGAAGGATGGACATGCAAAACACTATTGTTATAAGAAGGATATTGATGAGTTGAAAAATCTTCTCAAGAGGAATCACATTGATTTTTCTTCTAGAATATTTGAATCACCTCCTCCTTCTTCTTCAAAATAATCTAAAAAGGATAAAGGTCAAGCATCTACATCTGGAAATAAAGGTCAAGATCTTTGTGCATTTTTAGGTCCAGGATCGGGGAGATGACTTCTAGATTCAGGAGCTTCTCATCATATGGCATCTTCATAGTCTATATTCTCTTCATTTCAACCTTGATATTGCAGAAAATAGAGAAGGTGCAAGGAAGGTGATTCATGGAGATTGAAGGAATTTGGTGAGATCTTTCCATTTGTTTTATTGTTTCCTCCTTTATTCTTTCTTGCTTACTTAGGTTTATTGTTTATCCATTTAATCATTGCTAACTTAATATTTTCCTATGTTACATTGGTGAACCCAACAGTTTCCTTAACACATTGTTGCAGGTTTTTTGTACGGCTTTCGATTTTAGTTTTGCAGGTACAGGTATGAAATGATGCAATTTCCAGCAATCGAGCCACAATCACCATATCGAGCTGCAATCGCCATATCGGGTTGCAATCGCCATATCGAGCCGCAATTCCCATATCGAGCTGCAATCGCCATATTGAGCCGCAATCGCCATATCAAGCCGCAATTGCCATATTGAACCACAATCGCCATATCAAGCCGCAATTGCCATATCGAGCCGCAATCGCCAGATATAGTGACGCATTCACCGTATTGAGCAACATTTTTTATGTTGCGATGCAAATGACTGGTAAAAACTTATTATTTTTTCTTTTCTTTAGTGTCCTTCAGTTTTCTGCTTCTAGATTAGAGATTTTTCAGGATACTTATATTTATGTGACAACATGTGTCAAGTTGGAGTCTAACAAAACTTTCTTGATTGTTTATTTCATTTAATTTCACAATCATGCATTTTTTCACTCATCGGTTAAAATGAACAAACATGCAATTGCATAAGGCTAAAAAGAAAAATACACTTTTTTTTACGTGGGGTTTAAATTAACTTCTAGTTAAAAAATACTACAAATGATTAAAATGAACCCCCTTATCTAACAAACACTACAAACGGATAAAATGAACTCCATGCTTGTTATGTTTTTCAACACATTTGATTTTGGATTTTAAATGAATAGCATGCGAGTGTGAGTTAGCATATTCATGTGCTCTCTCTTTGTTTTTCAACAAAAATTGATTGAACTATGAATATTTTGGCTTGCTTTTGTTAAGCCTTAGATTTTGGGCCTGCTTTGGTGGGAAAAAAGTACTCACCCCAAAACGACTCAAATCGGGAATGTACTAAAGCCAAGCGATGCCCAACTAGTATATAAATTTTAATGTTAATAAAAGCTTAGCATTATAGAGCTTCCTGCGGACCAGCAATTGACTCCCCAGTACCCTTGTGGTGCGTCAAAACTTGCAAAGCATAACCTCTGAAAAATTGGATGATAATGCCTCTCGCGTGACCTTTTGAATGGGTGCCTGAAATAAATCCTTTGTTTTAGAAAACCAAAAACCCTCTATTCTTTAGTGTAGCAACGGTCATTGCTAAGGCACCCGCACCTGTGCAGTTCTTAGTAGAAATGATCAATCTTCCATGGGAGTTTCATGGATATTGGAAGCTTGGTTTCCCTGAGAACTGAGTGCACTATAAGGGGGAGCCTATGGGGCCAAGCTTCTGAATTCATTCGCTAAGGATATGTGGTTTGTGGGATCCATAAGAATATCGTCTTTGTAGTCATAGGATTTTTGTGCATGTTCTTTATGTGGTTCCTTTTCATTTTTACAACATCATGTGTTTTCCTACTATTTTCAGACAAATGAACATCAAATTTGCCAAAATCTGAAACAAACTTGCCAAACAAAATCTTTGCAATCAACCTAAAATTTTGTCAAAACACTTTTTGTGATGCATTCATCATATTGCACCACAATTGCCTAATCCTGAGTTGCATCTACTATGTTAAGCTGCAATTGATAATTTCAACACCACAATTGCTCTGTCAGACCGCATGTGAAATCCTAAAGGCCACATTTACCATTTTTCGTAGCACTTGCTAAATCATGCAATGCATCTGATATATTGTAACACACTTGCCAAACTCAGTGATGCATCTGAGTATTTTACAATGCATTTTCTCGGTTAAAACACAATTGCTTCTTATAGTGACGCATTTGACACTGCAACGCATTTGAAACCTGAAACGACGCATTTGCCTATCAACTAAAAAATTTATTGCTGTCAAACACCTGAGGCCAAACATTTTGCAAGAATATTTTCTTGGCATCTTTTTCCAACAGCATCCGTCCAAAACCAAAACCAACACTTGTCCAAGTCATCCATCTGTGCACTATTTTTAATTTGTATTTATCTTGCAATCCATCATCATCCTCATAGGCAAAGTCTTAAGTCCTCAAATTTTTTGCACACCTTTGGGATATGCAAAATTTCCTTACTTTGTCAAACCTTTGTCTCAAAAATACGTTGTCATTGGACCAAGTCAAAAAAATCAATCCTTAGTCATTGTTCTTTGGTGAGATGCTTCCAACTCATAAGTCTAGTGTGGAAATCTCACCTTGTCATTTTTTCATCTTGTTGTTCAAACCAATCCTTTGAAAATCCAAATCGAGACATTAGCGAAACTTTGAATGGTTAGAAAACCTTTCCTAAAAATCATTTGATATAGGATACTCATTTTAGTCTTCATTACCAATTTGCATTTGACTTTCCTTTTTGTCCTCATTATCACTTTGCATTGCCTTAGTCTCATTCCATCCACCATCATGTCTTCAAGTCACTATGACATGCTTTCTAGTTGAATTGAATGCCAATTCAATAGTAATGGTCAAGCACAACTAGCTAGGGACTTCAAAACACTATACCTCCAATCCAAGTCCAAATTTACAACCCCTAGCCCTCCATCCATCCATCCATCTTACCAACAATCCATGAATCCTAGTCCTCTATCCATCTCTTATCAGGAGTCCCCTAACACCATCCATGGCACTAAGTCACAAAAAACTTCCATTAGTCATACCCACCCTAACTTTGACAAGGGAAACCAACCCTCCATTAATATATTCCAAGCCTCCACATCATATCCTAGTCTTCCATTCACATCATATCCTAGTCCTCCATCCATGTCATATCCTAGTCCTCCATCCATGTCATATCCTTGTCATGCATTCATGTCATATCCTAGCCCATCATCCCTCAACCAAGTCCAAACCTCCATGTCATATCCTAGTCCATTATACACCAATCCATTCCAAGATTCTCCATCTCAAAATGCATTTAGTCATGAGAACATATCTATTCATGGTCTCCAAAGTCCCATCTTCTTACCTACACTTGAGGATACATGTCAAGAGGCAAGTCCAAAGCACAGCATTATAACATCATATTCATGCCAATATCAAATTAGTCTATCCCATGACCCCATCTTTACGTTCATTCAAGAAGTCCTCCTAGACAATCATGGCATACCAAATACACCTATACTTTCTCAAGAGTCCATCCACAACCATGTCATTCAAGATGACCCTATCCTTGGTCAAGATATTATTTCCAATCGTGACATTCAAAATGAATCCATCTTTGATCAAGACACTATCTTTGATCAATAATTCCAAAATGATCCACTCCTTGACCTCTATGCCAGTCACGATCAAACACTTGAAGATGAACCTAACCAAACTTTGGATATTGACACTTCCAAAAGTGAGACACTTGCCCCCATGGGACACATAGATGATCTACCACTAGAACAAGAGTCTCCTAGCATGGACATATTTGCAAATGATCAAGCTATATCTGAATTCAATGGGCTCTATGAAAATGACCATAAAGACGATTTTGACATAGACTTGGAAGCACCAACAGAATCACAAGAGTCTGACATGTCACCAAATCAGATTGAAGATATTAATCAACATTTTTTTCCAACATGTCAATGAAGCTACAACATCCTATCAATTAGGATCATCTAAATTTTTCAGAGTAGTCTTTCTTATAGATGAGAAGATTTCAAGCATTAATTTCCACAATAAGAATGGGTTAGCATCTTGCTTCCAAAATAACAAGTACCCCATTGCAAAAATATTTTTTCATAACATGCATTATCAAGGAAAAGGATTAGGCCTACACAAGCAAGGAATTCTAGAACCCGTACAAGTTCAAGCACATTACAGACATCAAGGTCTTGGCTATTCATCAATCCAAAAATTAGATAATGTTAGTGGTCCCTCCTCAATACCGGGGAAAAATTTATCTAATACAAATGTCAAAATGGGTACCGTGAGTAGTCCTTGTCATAAGATTTTTGCCAATACCCCTTCCCTCCACACCCCAAACCATCATTCCATCATGAATAAACCTTCCATTTGGAACCAACAAAAGTCTTACAAATACAAAATCCAAAATCAAATGTCAAAGGCCATCAAATCAGACAAAAAGTCAAGTGGACAAATGAAGCTAACATGGATCCCAAAATAAAATGGATCAAGTCGAGAATCAGGAAAAGAAAAGATGCCAAATCCAAAAGTCAATCAAAATGTGGAGCCACAACATAAGAGGACTCCCACATATAATACATGTCCACCTCTAACAAAATGGCCATAAAAAAGACATAAAAATGTTTATTCCAAACAACATCCTAACCGGACACCTAAAGTTTGGAGAATAAAAATCAATACATCCAAACATCCAACCAACCCGTCCATGTCCACCATCATCCGTCATAATTCTAAATCCTCCTTAAAGTCCAAACATCCCATGTCAAAAGTCTATCGCATCTTGGTAGCAACTCTCTACAATAAGAACTCTCATGGCACTCTATCATGATGTGCATATTCTAATAAGGCCAACTCTAGTATCAACAAGGATCACAATGACATCAATCAGTTGTATGCAAGTGCTATCATCCTGACAAGGCAACTACTTCAGAAAGGTCATTATTGGAATGTCATGGCACCATTCTCTACATTGGCACTGTCAAAGGCTTCAGAACAATCAGTGGTCATCTAAAGCATCAAGGTTATCCGACAAAAATGCAAAAATACAAAAAAATAAAAAAAATCAAGAAATCATCACCTTGATGAAAACCTGGCAAACAGGTGTCTTGGTGACACCTAAAAAAATTGAAAAAGACAAAAAAGGACAAAAATAGTAAAGAGAAAAATTTCGTCCAATAGTGAAAACCATTCTTATGGTGCTTTGGATAAGTACAATGATGAAAACCTGGCAAATAGGCATCATGAGTAGAATAAATCATCTATGTGGACCATTGCACTTGGGGACAAGTCATCTCATCTCCCATTCCATTTCCTATAACATTTCCATCCATCCATCTAAGCCCTATCATGTCCATCCATTTTCCCACTATTTTGATCTTGATAAAGACTAGGGCAAAAACACAAATCATGCTTTGGAAAACTTTTGACATGTCTATCTTTTGGTCACAACTTATTCATTGAATATCATGTCATTTCCTTCATCCCCTCCTTTTCACTATGCGACATCATCCTTGGAGACCATATGATAATTATCCTAGTCCAATCCATCCATTGTCCTTTCATACCTATCACCCATCCTGGTCTCCCTTGTCAATGGTCTAAAGATCCCTTGTCATCCCATCTAGTCCTACTTAGGTCATTCCACATGCAAAAATATGGAAAACTTGATGCATCCTCCAAAACATTCCTTGACTTTGTCCCTGGCCCTATTGCAAACTTTTATCCTCTTTTCATATCATTATCGTTTTCACATTGTTTTTGGGATGTGTCCTTCCCACGTCAAACAACGTTGTCATTGTCATTATCACTTGTCAATTGGTATTCAGCTTGACTAGTTGCAAAATCATGTTTGTCCTTAGATTCATGTGTGTTGGCATCATTCACATGCATTTTCTCACAATTTTTGCAAAACATCAAAAATTCATAAAAATTAGAAAAAGTCTTGAGAAAAGACCTAAAAACTAGAAAAAGTCCTGAAAAAAGACCTAAAAATTGGAAAATATCCTGAGAAAACACAAAAACATCCAAATCAATGTCAAAATCCCAAAAATGGTGTCAAATTCATAAGCATCTTGTCAAGTTGATCACATCAGTCAATCTTTATCCCAGTCTGAACTACGTTGTCTCTATGCATTTTCTACGTAGGCAAGATTCATCTTTGAATACTCAAGACATTAGGTCAGACCTGTTAGGTTTGTCAAAACATGGTCGCATCAGTCAAATAAGTCAAACATGGTCACACTTGATGCAGGATAGTCATTCGAAACATCACCATCAAAATCAAGTCTAAATTAGACAACATAGTCCGATCAATCATACAGTCAAAATCAATCAGCTTGCCAAAACATTGGTCAAAATGTCAATCTCGTCACTTTTTAGTCCTCTTCAAGATGTGTCCTTGGATTTGGACCTCATCAAAATATCATTTTCCTTTTTAGGATGTGTCCTTCCTGACTTTAGGCACCATCAAATTATCAAAACTGTCAAACTATTAAACAATTAATCTTCGGCAAACAAACATTGGCAATACAGTTAAATGGTTGTTAATTTTTGGCTATTTTGTCTTATCTGTTTATTGAATTGTCTTTTGGTCATGTTACTAGCTACCTCAAGGATGTCCCATGAAGGATTTAGAGGTGCAATAATGTCTCATGACCTATTATGTTTTTCTTTGACTATTGTTTGTGGATTGTCTTGACAAAAAGACTGGGGCAAATGGGCCTCTAGTATGCGTTAGGACATTCCTTGTCTGTGATTGTCTATTTTGCAGGTGGATGACCTTGCACACCTTCCTCTATGTCATACACTGGTGTTGTCCATTTGTGTCATTTTTACCGCCCAATGATGATTCGAGCAACACTTATTAGTACTCTAGCAAACATTGAAGGATTCTAACATGCACTTATTTTTCCACATTAACTTGCATCTCCTTCCCCATATTGACATCCATGTCTTCTATTCTAAGATTCATCTTTTTCTCTCTAACATTTCTTCTAGTCCGCATCATTATCATCTTTATCTATCTTTCTTATATAATTTTTTCTTTCATCTTCTAGTCCTTTCATCTATTTCGAGAGCACACTCGTGTTCTCGGAACCCAACTATCCTCTCGAGGGGGCATACCGCAACCCTCCTTGTCATTCTTCCTCATCCTATTTTGCACTGGGGCATATTTTGACTTATTTTCTTTGCCACAATGCGACAAGTTGCATTGTAACAAAGAGGGGCAAAAGTAGACACATAAAAATGGCCTAGACCTGCAAACCACATTTTTCTATATCATGCTTCGTTTCAACATAATTAAAATATTTAATTATTTCCTATAGTCCAATGTCAACTATTAATTAAATAATTACTAATTATTTAATTAATTCATGTCTTTTATTCCTCCTGACTATTTAAATAAATTACATTTATTATTTAAATACATCGCTAATTTTTTACGTCACTCTATAATTAAATAAATTCCTACATTTACTTAATTATTATTAGTCCATTACTTCCTCATGATTATTTAAATAAATAAACTTTATTTATTTACTTAATACGCCATTGATTATTTATGTCTGCTCATAATTAAATAAATTCCTATTATTTATTTAATTATTATCCTCTCCAACTTTCTTTCTAATTTTAAATAAAATCATTTATTTAAAATTACCCACTTTGTAATTTTCCTCCAAAATTGAATAATTTTAATTATTAAATTGTCTTATTGATTTTATTTCTAAATTTAAATAAAAACATTTTATTTAAATTGGCAAATTCCCTCTTTCCAAGTAAATAATTTTAAATTATTATTATTTACTGTCACATGAATTTACCATTTTGGAATTAATTTAAAATATTAATTTCAAAATAGCATTTCTCTCCACAAAGTAAGTTATTTCTAAAATAACTTGATTTTCTAACTCATCCTTTTTCTACTTGCTAATTCTCATCTCATTGTCACAATTATTCTTATTCCTTGATTTAATTTCTTAAATTAAATCTTGTCCACTCAATTTGAATTTCATCCTAGAGTTGCCCTGACCCTAGTTAAGGGCTTGTTATTTTGAATCTTTACCATAGATTCTAGGGCACTTATCAATCTTTAAGCTCGTCCATCCATACAAAATTGCATTTTCTATAAGATGCCAATTTTGTCTTCATTTTGACATCTCTTAATATCTCTTAATTCTTCTTCTTCTTCTCTTCTTTATTTTTTATCTAACATTGTCTTTTGTAGATTTTCTTATTGCATGGAGGATTAATCTTCTCTTGCATAATCTTTAATAAATCCTTCAAAACTTGCTAGGTCATGTCATAAACTTTATTTGCTCACACAAAAGCTAAGGGCATCCATCATATTGCCGAAAATAGAGAAGGTGCAAGGAAGGTGATTCATTGAGGTTGAAGGCATTTGGTGAGATCTTCCCATTTGTTTTGTTGTTTCCTCTTTTGTTCTTTCTTGCTTACTTAGGTTTATTGTTTATGCATTTAATCATTGCTAACTTAATATTTTCCTATGTTACAGTTCTATGTCTCCTATCTTGATAAGAAACAATACATACATGACTGTAATTGGGAACGGATCTATTAGTTCTGGGGAAAACACTTTCCAGGATGTTTTGTGTTTTCCTCATTTGATGAACAATCTACTTTCCATATATCAGATTAAACATGTTGGAGATGGGAGAACTATGGAGCTCACACCTTATTCAGTGATCATTCGAGACTTGGAGACTACAAAGATCATTGCTACTGGGGTGGTTGATCATTCATCTCAGTTGTACACCTTTGCAGATTTTGCTTCTGATGATGACATTGTTACTTTGATTATTGATCATATGAACCATGATTCAGAGGAGACATTTGGCTTCTTGAACTTGGGAGTCCTCACATCAGATCCAGTTCTTGAGTCATGCATTTTATCTCCTCCACCTACTGTTGCAGTTGATGATGCTTGTGATTCCATAGTTTTGGCTCCTTGTGATTCAGTGCAGCAGGATCCTGATTGTCTTCTAGATATGGCTACTTTGGATGGCTCTTTGATAGGTATTTTAGACTTTTTTGTGGAGTCTCATCTTGCAAATTTAGGGGACATTGTCGATAACATTCATCTTCTCTTTGATGAAGATGCTCCTTCTTTAGTTTTTGTGAGGGAACACTCTGACCCTCTTGTTCATTCTCTGCATGATCATTCTTCATAGTTTGGCATGAGTGTGGATACTTTTGGACAACATTTGGAGGAGGCTTCTTTGTCTTTAGAGAAATCATATTTTTCTTTGGATCATGTTCTACATTCATCTCTACTAGATTTTGGATTGTCCACTTTAGCAGTGTGGCCTAGAATGCCTATTTGGAGTGTGACAAATTTTAACATCGACATGGAGACACTTGAGCATCATTTAGAGACATCATCACATATTCCTAACATCTTCCATACATCCATGGTTTTTTTTCTTCCTAAGGGGAGGAATGTTGTTCGATGTTTTTGGATCATCTTCAACATTCAATGTCGAGCTTCTACCATCATTGTAAGAGACTCAACATTGAGGGGGGGGGCTGCCTTGTCTCTCTTCTACTTCTCTCTTATGGGAGGGTCTTTTTCCTCACATGGGATTTTTACCTTCTCATACATCATTGAGAGAAATTTTTTTTTAATCTATTATCTCTCTTTTAGGAGGAGTTTTGTCCCACTGGGTTTTCTCCCTTTCTCCATTTTTGAGAGATTTCATTGCATATGTACATGGGTACCTCACATGGCCTAGTAGTTGGGACCCATATTTGTTTCATTTTCATAATAATATGCTACTCCCTAAGTTTCACTTAAGGGGGATTGTTGGTGTAAATAAATTCTTATACCTAGTTCATTTATTACTAGGGGACTTATTTACGCATGTTCAGCTTACTTAGGTCATAGGAAGGAACCTTTCTAGAAGGTATCAGTTGTCATTAGTTATCTTATCTTTTGACAACTACTACATGTGACCTAGATAAGTGTGATGAGTTGTCTCATGTCATATGATTAAGACACTTGTCATAATCCTATGACATATTATATCTCATCTTGGCTATATAACCAAGGGGTCTCTCTCATTGTAAACAATCAAATCACAATCATCTCATATCATTGAATTATATTGATAAGAATATAGTTCATTCTTGTCACATTTCATTCTCTCTTTTTGTGCTTTCCATTTGGTCTCAAGATATTGGCAGCCATAGCCAATTCTAATAGGGATTACCTATGGAATGAAATTACCTAAGCATAGTATATGATCACTCATAATCCAAATCAAGCTATAGAAGTGCATGTGAATAGGAAGATTACCACTCGAAGTATTGGGTAAGAATAATTTTTCCAAAATAGTGTGAGTTGCCATTGTTTACGTTGTTAGTTCACTATGTTCCTTTGATGCATCCTATTTCAAGATTTTCTTACTCATGGGAAGAATAATTGTATGATTAGGTTCTGGTTTGTAGGACACAACACTAAGCTCAGATAGGCTATTTTTATTGGGTTTACCAACCAATCTCTTCATCGAAGGGAAGGGCCATCTTGTCATATGTGACAAATGTGTGGGTGACCGCATTTGAGTCTATGGTTGGCAGAAAATTACTTGAGTGATTCTTCTCCTCATCAAATTATGGCTGAGGTTTGTGGTTGTTCATGCTAGCATTGAGGATAGCTGGAGTGTATGCACCAGAGAGTGAGGACGTCTAGAATGTATGCACCAGTGTGGAAACATTAGGATAGATTGTATATTTATTGCTAGATGAAGCTCAAAAGAGCTATATATGTATGATCTACCCATTTATATGGAATGATGCAATCTTGAATAAACTTGAGATCATTCAATGAGAAATCTATGTTATGGAAAGATTTGTGATATTACAATGAATTTTAATAGAAATTTGGAAATAGTGTTATTTCAAATGTGTATGTAATTTACATTATGGAAAAGAAAAAACTTATTTGATATATTATGACATCATGGTTTATTCACTTGAGGTGAAAAAATTGAAAAAAAAAATAGTAGAACACCAAGGTTGTTACATGTGGTATCAGAGCTACCAGGTTCAGCTCTAGAGCCTATGGGCTCATTACGTAAAAGTTACGTAAACCTTATCAAAATATAGTGGTTGAAAAGTTCTTATGCCAAGAAGGAAAGAAGAAAGAACTAAGAGAGATGAAAAGGAAGATAAGGTTTCAGAGAACATATTTAAGTTTGGCACTAAATAAGGGTCGTCCCTGAAACTAAAAACTCCAACGCAATATGATACCCCACTAGATTGCAGAAGATTATGCAATCAAATTAAGTAAGATGGTTATGAAGGATAGTCAAAATGTACTTTCACCCTACTAAATAGATAAATGACTCTAAGGGGATAGTAATATATTAGAAGCGACCTATATTTACAAAGAGTCAAGGATTTTTTTAGTAAGAATACTATGAATCTACGAATGCATTGAAGGCGAAAATGGAAAACTTCAAACGAAGTAGATAGTCAACGAAGAAGTTATCCAAGAGGATGGATAAACCCTTGAAAAAAATATAACTTTGAATAAGTGCAAGATCTTGTGTATAATTAATGAGATAGTACCTTGGAATAAGGGAAGAAACGAGAATGGTCAGAAATGAAGGAATCAATGAAGTGGACATGGTTTCATCAGCCAAAATTGATGAGAGCAATTTGGAGTTCTGATTAAGAAAAAAAAAAGAAACCAAGAAACTTTAGAGTGCTTAAGGTTATGAAGTTACCTATAATTGGGACAAAGTCATTTCAATAGGTGATGATTTTATTTGGGTCAAAAAGTGGTGTCCATACATGTTCATGGTATGGTAAAAAAAGATGACTTTTAAAAAGTGGCTTTTATACATCCATATGAAAATTCAAATTTTGTCATCTCGATATTTGAATAGATTAGATATTTGGAAACTACATTCAAAATTCAAATTTTCATATTACTAACTTTTTTTAAGATTCATTATGTAAATGCCTCAAATTTTCAGTCCAAGTATGACAAATTCTGAAAAACAACAAAAACACTTCCACATTTTGAGCTTTTTGTGGACCCAACTTCTTGCATCAACCCCAATGCTCTAAGTTGATGACACGTCAACAAAAGAGGCTTTGTGGATATGGAAATTTCTCCACAAAAAGTATATTAGCATATATGGAAAAGAGAATTGGAATATTAGAGAGCCTCTTAGCTTGTAAAGTTGCTAATTATTCAATAGATCACTTTATTGACGATGCAATTATTGAGTCTATGAGACTGGAGATCAGTGATGAATCTAACTTTGGGAAAAAGCATATTCAAGGCATGCCATGGAGAAAAGAAAAAGGCAATAGAAAGTCAACAACAAGGAATGATAACTCATTTTGAGAAAGCAATTTTTTTCCAAGAGTTCAACTTTGAGTTGATCAAAAGTCATAGAAATACTAAGGGGGGAAGGAAGAGAGTGGATTGACTTAGATAAAGTACCCCGCACAACAAAAATCATGAACATATTTTCAGTTTGGAAGAAATTTTAACATCTTTGTAAGTCATGATGTCAATTAAGTCATATATTTCATGACTATGAGAATAAAGTATTGGAATTATCAAAATACAATGAAAAGGTCAAGAATTGTGACCAATGGGAAAGGAATATTATCACTCAATACTTTATCTATATGATTGATTGAAATATCAATTGTTATTATCATTGATGCTTTAGAAAAGGATAGGCAGATTACTTGATCATGAAGGGAAGATCATTTCCTAAGGAATAAGTAAGGAAAGATCTAGATTAATCATGATTTGGAGTATTTAAGGAGATGTTCATGCCTGATATCTTTAGGAACCAACATGATTGAACGAGGACTATTACTCAAAATTGGTATCAATGCTCATTAGAAAGATAGATCGAGCTGAGAAATCAGATTACAATTTTGAAAATGATTTTTAAGGATGGAAGAAATCCAAGGTATGGATGTCCTAGGAGGAAGGAAATTTATCTCCACAAGGTATCTATCCATTATACTTATGTGGCATAAATCCATGAAATAGGTTTTAATTTAGTCGAAGTAGAATAAATGGGATGTAAAAGAACCTATGTACCCAAAATTTTGGGAGATTAAGGAATGAAATGAGGAAATTGATGTCAAAGTTAGGATATTGGAATGAAAAAAAAATTTGTCAGATGAGGAACCATTATAATCTGTGAAAAGATGGAGTAAGATGTTGTAGAGTATGTAGCAAGTTATTATCTAGTGTGACAAGAAACAAAGACAAAATTTCATCATCGAATGGACGTGGATACTCTCTTGAGACTCCAGAGGGGAAGTGGTAAGACACAAGATAGTTTAATCTGTCTATGTCAATGGAGCTATCATATTGTTATGGTGGATAGACTTACCAAGGTAACCAACACTGGTTGGAATTTTGATTTATAGGATTTTGGTCCTAAATAATATATTGTATGAAGTAGTTTCTTAGGGTTCCTGAGAGGGTTATCTCAGATCAGAAAAAGAAAATAATGATAAGTTTGTATAAACCATGATCATCTTGTGTGAAATTCAACTAAATGAATGTTCAATATTTTATTATAGCCGAATAGGAAAAAGTGATAAACCAAATCTTGAATGATTAGTACAAAACCTATAAAATTCTACCATTGAGGTTTGATCCATTATATGGAAAGGAGGGTTGAAAACTCTATTAGGCTAAAATAGGCTAGAAAATGGGGCTAACCTTAGATCAAAAAGGTTTTCAAATGGAATAGAAGATCTAAAGATCAATGAAAAAAAATTGTTGATACAAGGCTTGAAATATGAAGCAGTATCGTTATGTTTGGAATTGATAGGTGTCCAAGAGAAATGTTATGCTCAAGATGGACAAATAGTCAAAAGAATTATTTTTATGATTAAGGAAAATGGATGTGTAAGTGATGGATAGACTCGGCTTCTAAGTTTTCTGAAGACCTGTAAATACTAAAGGGAAGGATGGGACCCACGGTGTAGTGCGCAATGAACCAACATTCATTTTCTATTTGGATTATACTAAGGATAAATTCATGGGCCAATGAGAATGTGCTTTCTAGTCAGTATAGCATAGGTGTCATGTGGTATATAGTTACTATTGTACTTAGGATGTACATACAAGGTAATATGATAAATCTCTTTTAGAGAGAAAGTATATGTAAGGCACACAAGTTCTCCCTATGCATTAACGAGGACCCCAATGCAAGGTTTAGGAAGGACAAGACTACAAGGGTTATATTACAAGGGAATATTGTTCTTACATGAATTGGAAAAGGTAAGTAAAACCTTTATTGAGTTTATCTATATGTTAAAGTTCTTTAAATCATCGGGGACAATGATTCACAAAGGGGGAAGTATGTCACACCTCTTCTTGTTGTTATTGATTTACTTTTACCTTCACAGGTAAATAGGATGGTAAATTCAATCATTATTTTGATATGTTTGTCAAATAAATGGAATACTAAAATAGGTATTAAGGTATTATTGCCTTGAAATAGTAATTATGTTTACATTGATGATGAATATGTATCGCTATATGAATATTCTTAACTTTTATGATGAATATGGATTTATTATGAATGTCTAACTATCATTGAAAATGTGTTAAGTTGGTTGCAGGAACAAGTTCAGATCCTTTGAATAGGAGGGGAAGTATCACTCAAGATAAGTGATTGGTCAGATAACCCTTAATGATACCTATATGAGCTCACACACACATTCACAATAGAATGGTTGAGTGAAGTCATAATATTGGGAATTTTAAGTCATCCTTAAGTATGATGTGTTTGCATTAGTAAGGGTCTTGATTATTGTTGAGTGCATTCTTGGATTATGTTTATATGTTTGGAGCTTATGAGTTCTTCCTTATGTTATTATGCCTGATTGATGAAGTGAACACACGTTGAATGTATATATATATGTATGCATATGTGTCTCAATGATAGACCATACGCATGGAGGAACACATACATGAGAGTACATAGGTAGGTGTACCTATGAATGATTATGAATGGGTTGCTTATGTGCATGGTGTTATCGAAGGGACAATGCGACATGTAAGTATATATGTACATATACATCACATGTATATTTCTTATCAATAAGATAGTAATTGTATATGTTCTTGATTGTTCATAATTTGGTTGAGTCTCTTTGATATGAGTAAGACCTTCCTTGTGAGTGTTTGTACATATCTACGTTGATAATAATGTATACATCAGATTTATATATGTATATATGCTGAATGAAAACTCATGCATATGATTATAGAATATGCATAGGAGTATCAATTACACATTTATGATATATACATATACCTACACACTTTGTATTTACTTATTGATGAAGAAGAATATGTATGTGTCTAATATTATAAATATTAGATAATGAAAATATATTGGTATATATAGGTGTACATGCATGTATTTGATAATACATACATACAAACGTATATATATTAGTATATGATATACCTTAAATGTATATATTAGTATACATATATGTGTTGATATACAATTACTTTTGAATATATATATGTGTGGGGGAGGGGGGAGGGGTTATGGTTTAATATCATATCATATGATAACATATACATATGTATAAGTCTATATATATGAATGGGATATTATTGAATTATAGTTATGAGTATATTTATTCAATATTAAATATGAAGTAATTATAAAAAGAATATACAATAATATATATGTATATATTATAATGAGAGTTATTATAGTATATACATATACATATAATGTATATATATTAATATCAATACTTTATATAAAAGATAGTTTATATAAAGGGTACATGAGATATAGCATAACGTTAGTAAATGGGATAGTAGTTGATCTATGAAAAGGCCGACTTACGCATATGATATGCAAAGTAATAGAGGCTGATCTCTATGCAAGTAATGTGCAAATGATAAAGACCGTATGAAGTAATGAGCCATGGTCGATACCATTTAAAATACATCACTATTTTGTAGTGTCAGATTTGAGTTCAAGTGTGAGTCTTTGTGTTTTACAAACTGTGACACTCAATGTAGAGGATGGTAGACTAATTCTTAAGACTTAAGAAACAGCGCATGAGATGTAAACAAAGTCTAAAGAATTTAAATATTGAATGTTAGCAAATATGGACAGCGTTGCAATTAAAGCGCTTAGTGAGCAGAATAAACGTTGGACCAAGTCAAGCAAAGATAAAAACGTAGGGGGTTTCATGTAGCTGTATAAACAACATAAAGGATGTGTAACTATCTTAAATGTATTTTGAATATTTCAACCCGCATTGTGGAGGTGGCACCAATTGTGAATGATAGGAATCAAATAGAAGACTTTTTAACCAAGAAGTCAATTACCTAAATAAAATCATGTGCTTTCTGAATTAGTCAACCATAGCTAGCCTTGTAGAAGGTCAATCTATTGCATCTTTAGCTGAGTAAGACTATAGAATCTTGCCACATTTATTCATATTAAGCTGAGTTGATTTGTGTGTTTCTTGGTGTCAAATTACTCACCCATTTTGTAGGCATAAATGTCTCATCTTTTAGTATATAAAGAATAATTGATTTTTCATTTGGAACATACATTTCTGCAATTCTATTCTATTGCAAACATTCTAAGAATTGTATTTTGTGAGAGCTAGTCTTATTTTGTGAGAGTATAGTGTTGTTTCAAGTAAGAGGCTATAGTGAAAAAAATTTATGAATTGGAAAAGTAAGCTAGTAAGCTGTTGTTGGAAGGTTGTGCATCAAGTCTATCAATTGGGTTAAGCGTATTATAGGCATGAGGATCCAGTCCTCTTTTATTTGTCTTTATTTTTTAATGAATGAGATTTGAATGTTATTTTTGGTACTACTTGAAAATACTTGCATTAGGAAGTCATAGCATTTTCTTTGGAAAGGAAAAAGAAGTTGTTTTATGATTTTCTATGAAAGTTCTTGTATTTACTCCATAAAAGGAGTTTTTTTTTCATTGGTATTATATACTAGGAATGATGAAGCAAGAAATAGCTTAAGGGTTATTTATAATTTGAAACGTATCAATGTCTCGAAGTGACCTGACACTATTGGATTATGATGTTAGGAAACCTTACGAATGATAAGGTTTAGTTGTACATCAATAGTTTTGCAGAAATGATAGGATGAGTCATTGCTAATATGTACTTATATGATCACTTTCAATCATACTCAAATGTCAAATCCCTAGGTTAATATTTACCTACTTGTATGGGATATGTACTTGATGACTCATTAAAACTTATAGGATGAGAATAACCTACTTGATTGGGTTGATCACTTGGTCTTGATTGGAACACATAGGGTTAGATTAACCTATATAATTGGACTAGATATTGGTTGATGTTTTTATCTTAGGCTTAAGATATACCAAGGTTAGAACTCACCTATGTGCTTAAGCAGATCACCTGAGTTATGAGATACTAAATGTTTGGAGACATAGGTGGGATTACCTATGGAGTTAGAGTTTCTATTTGGTTAGTTGCTTAATATTATTTCTATGAAGTGATAATGTTGACAAGATTCTACTCTTTAAATAATTCTTTTTACTAAGGATATTACACTCTCCAATGGAATCATCTATTCATATGATTATTCTTTGATTGAGGTCATTTATGGATGTGGCTATTCTCTTGATGAGAACCACTTATTAATGTGATATATATTACTTAATAATGTTAGTTATTTATGAATGTCTAATCTATGGTTGGATGAATCTTACGTAGCTATATTTTAGACTATAAATTTAAACCTAGGACTAGGTTGTCCATTGAAGGGAATAGCTTGTTAAGATGTTTATGCAAAGTTAATGTATAGACTAGAAAATCTCATATGTTATACTTGGGATTGAAATATCTATTGAAGGGGGTAGCTTATGCTTAGGATTTATTGGTATAGATAGGTCATAGTGATTTTGGAAAAGGGGAATAGGTTATTTCCGAGGTTAGGGATTACCTATGGAAGGAAATTATCTAAGAATAGTATATGAACTATCATAGTCCAAACTGAGCTATAGAAGTGTATACAAAAGGAAGACTATCACTTTAAATACTAGGTGAGAATACTT
Organism: Sequoiadendron giganteum; assembly: GCA_007115665.2. Classification (NCBI taxonomy): domain Eukaryota; kingdom Viridiplantae; phylum Streptophyta; class Pinopsida; order Cupressales; family Cupressaceae; genus Sequoiadendron; species Sequoiadendron giganteum. Next base: position 545,930,827 of record CM021104.1, on the reverse strand, counting down.
TGGCCAAAGTAGTGTAAGTTGTCACTGTTTACACTGTCAGTTCACTATGTTCCTTTTATGCATCCTAGTTCAAGATTTTCATACTCATAGGAAGAACACCCATATAATTAGGTTCGAGTTTGTAGGACACAACGCTAAGCTCATATAGGCTATTTTTATGGGGTTTAACAATGAATCTCTTTGTTGAAGGGAAGGTCCATCTTTTCATATGTGATAAATGTGCGAGGGACCTCATTTGAGTTCATGGTTGATGGAAAAGTGCTTGAGTGATTCTTCTCCTCATCAGATGGCGACTGAGGTTTGTGGATGTTCGCACTAGCATTGGGGACAACTGGAGTGTATTCACCAAAGAACGAGGACATCCAAAATGTATGCACCATCGGAATGACATCAGGATAGTTTGAGTATCTATTGCTAGGTGAAGCTTAGAAGAGCTATGTATGTATCATGTACCCATTTATATGGAAGGATCTAATCTTGAATAAACTTGACATTATTCAATGGGAAATCTATGTTATCTAAAGATTTATGAAATTACAATGAATTTTAATAGAAGTTTGGAAATAGTGTTATTTCAAATTTGCATGTAATTTACATTATGGAAAAGAAAAAAATATTTCTATGTTATGAAATCATGGTTTATTCACTTGAGGTGAAAACATTGAAATTCATTTCAGTAGAACACTGAGGGTTTTATAGGAACAATGTTCCCTAAGTGAAGACTTTACATGAGCTAAGCAAAACTCCTTTGAACATACCTTACACTATTCCACATTTTAAAATATGATTATATGGCCACCTTGCATAACACACTTTGCTCAAGTTTGTGGAGCTATCTTGTTTGTTCATGAGTATCAAGCATACAAAGCTTTTCTTTCCTCATGAAGCTCAAATTTCATTGTTGTTTTGTTCCTTATCAAAATTATCAGGAGGTATAGCTTTGATATGGTTATATGTATGGGATTTCAGCTTAGGCATGGACTTCCCATAACCACTTGATTTTCTATGTGAGCACATACCGGTCATTTGCATATGTGTCTCATTGGGGGCTCACCTAGTGGAAAACCTAAGATTCCACTAGCCCTTGTGAGTTTGCATTTGATTTTCATAGTGGACATCATGTTCTACTTGTAATATTTCATGGAGAAATAGACTAGATCTAATCCACAGCATGCAGGACAAATGGTTGAAGCTTGATCCACCCCTTTTCTTTTTCTTTCTCTTTTTTTTCCTTTTTCTCTTTGTCTTTAGTAGTGTATCCTTGTGCCTTGTTGTTTCTCCTTATATTATTTGCATGTTTGTTATTTTGTGCCTATGTTGGTTTGCAATAGGATCTTGATGGGGATTGATCATCCCTCTTGATCGTTGCAATCCTATCTTACTAGAATTGGTATGTTTGGACCCCTCTTGATGCATGTTTGTCTACTTTGGTATGAGTTTGAAGAAATTTCCTCCTCTCACCAAAATGGGGGCTAAATGTAGTGTAGAAAAATTTATCCCTTTACATTTCACACTTGGGCCCTCCCTACTAAAATTGGACTTCTTTATGCCTTATTTGGTCCTATTTTGCATCCACCAGCCTTATTTAATGCATCTTCTCGAGGATAATCCTAAAACATACCTAATGACCAATAAATATTTAATGATTTTGGATTATACGACCCAAATTTAGTGATCTGGGACTCATATGCCACCTTGGGCATATGGGTCCCACCTAAGTTTCAGGACCTAAATCTGAATTTTGCATTAAACTAAGCCTTTCTTAAAATTTATGTCCCGAGCTTAGCCTAATGGGACTCATACACCCCAACTGGTGTATGAGTCCCACTTATTTTGGACCTAATTTTGAATTCAATTCTTGGTGGGATTTTATTCTCCTATATTTGATGTCGGCTTGTAGTGTTGTGATTTTTGGAAATTTGGCATAAACAAGTAAAAATACAAGGTCATTTCACTCATTTTCTCCTAGCAAGATTACAAGTCGCCTAGAAAATTGATGAGAGAATCCATATAGAAATTTTGTGATTACAAGAGCCTTCAAGAGTGATTATCAAGAATCTTGGATCATTATTTGAGATTCAAGCATCATGTCAAAGTCATCATGCATCATGTTTTTTTTTTAGCCAACATTTGTGATGTAGTGTTTTGTGATTCAATAAATAATTAAAGTCAAGATCCATATCATTCAAGAAAGTTTCAAGATCTATATTCATGCTAGCCATTACATACAAGATTACAAGCTTTGTTCCAAGGGTTTGGTGAGTTGCAACATTGCATATTTTTTCATTCATCATTCCTTCATTTTATTTGATTTCATTTCAAGGTTTGATTACCAAAATGGGGTTTGACCAAGGCAAACCCCTATTTGTTAGAGTAATTGGTTATTTACTTGATTAATTAAACAATATTTGTTTAATTAATTAAAGTTCCCTTTATCTCTTTTACGCTTAAGCTAACATTAGGTGCATAATAATTAATTATTTTATTAATTATTAATGTGCAAGCCTAGGGTTTTCCTTTTTAGGGTTTTTTGACCTATATGTGGTTGAAATCTTTTTTTTTGTATCATTATTCTTTTCACACATTTTGGTGAGTATAGAGCTCCACATCTTTGAGCATTCTCATTGTTCTCTTTGTTGCTTCTCTTTGCTTCTCCTTGTAATAGGTATTTTTCGCTTGTAGAGGTCACTGGGCTCCTATGAAATTGTATTTGCTCAACTTCTACATAGTATCAAAGCTTCAGATCTGCAGCTACTTGTTCTTGTTTTGAGATTATTTTTTGCATTGGAAGTAGGTCTAGGGTTTCAAATTTTTTTGGTGGATCCAACATACTACATTTTTTGGGTTCACTTTGAGTCCAAACGGACCTCACCATTTGATTCACAGCGTCTAAAAACCCCTAAATCGACTATTCATTCATTGATTTTGGCTACAGTTGATCAGAGAGGCAAAATAAAAATTGCCCTAAGGTCGTACGGCCCTAGAGCATGCCTTCTGCAAGCAAAAATAAAAAATAAAAAACTAAGGTTTTTCAAAAAAAAATTCGGCGCTGCTTGCATACGCAGGCCGCATCACTAGTGCACTCCCCGACGGCCACCGCCGTCGGCATCATCCGTCGGCCACGACCAAGCCACCACTACCGCACTGTCGGCTCGCGCCCTGCCCACGTGCTAACCGCACTCCACCACCTACGCGCCAGCCCCCTGGTCGGTCATGTGATCAGGGGCTGAAGGATTTAAGCCCTTGAGGGCTGTATTTTTTTTTTAAAAAACCCCTTTTATGCTTCTTTCACAAAATTGGGTATATCTCGGGCGTTTTATCTCGCTTTTTCGAATGAAAATAGGTGTTGGAAAGTTGATTTCGGCACCGATCTGATGGTGTCAGATTTTTCCAACATTTTACCAGTCTAGTTATTATTTTTCCAGTCAAAGTGGGGTCTTTTTTATGCACTTTCGAGGCCATAGAAGGTGCAAACGGACTCCTTTTTTCAAAAACGAATAGACATTGGAAAGCTCTCAGCATGCTATATTCAGATATGTGATATTTTTTATCTGAATTTTCACTAATTACATGATAATTTATTTTTAAGTATTTTTTTCTTATGCATTGCTTCCTCTTTCTCAGTTTGTACTAGGGTTTGGGTTTATCTCTTGTGGGCGGGTGTTTTTTGCTCGCTTTTTGTCATTTATATCAAAAAACTAGAACACCAAAACTCTCAAAAAAATCAAGCCCTTCTGCATCTTTTGTCTATTCTGAAAGATCACATAATAATAAAAAAAACTAGTAGGTACAGGTGCAGGGTTTCATGGCAGACTCCTCAGTTGAGTTACTCACATCACACAACTATCACACCTGGAAGTCTCGCATGATGAGGCTACTCAGGTCACAAGGGTTGTGGTCTTATTTAGATAAGGTTCAACCTCAGTTGCAGTGTCCTTTTGAGATTATGCAGCACAGATTCAAGATGAATGAAGTTATGTGTTTTCTATCCATGTACGTTTTAGACAGCCTTTTGTTTCACCTTGATGCTTTTCTCACTCCTCGAGCCATGTGGTTGAATTTTGAGACACTTTTTTGGGCCATTAATGAGTTATGAGCACTATAGATTGAGGCAGAGCTTACTTCATTGTTATATAAATCATTTCCCACTATTGAAGATTTTTTGAACAAATTCAAAACTATCCACACTATTTTACAGTGTTGTGGCAAGAATAAGTTAGACACAAAGTGCATTTACTTGATCCTTTCAAAGCTTCATGGTCCATTTTAGATATTTTCTTCTTCCTTCTATTCCACCATGGATGGTTTGGGTACTCGTTTTACCATGCTTACCTTTGATGTGTTTTGTGAGCGTTTGTCTCATGAGAAGTCACACCTTTCTCAAATGGATATGCTCTCAAGATCAAAGAACAAAGCATTGGTTGCTCAATCATCTAAGGAGAAACTGAAGCCTAAGAAATATTTTGCAGGTAGTGAGCATTCCTCCAAACCACCCCCTCATCCCAAACAGGGGAAATCTTCGACGTCTGGTGAGTCTTCCTCCAAGACTAAGCAAAAATCAGGAGACACTTGTAGCTTCTGTGGCAAGGAAGGACATCCAGTTTCAAGATGTTGGAAATGATTAGAGGCTTTAGAGGAATCCATGCAACAACATCACATCTCCTCACCTCAGTTGTCTTCTCCTTCCACAGGGAAAGGCCATGCTCTCACTGCTCAAGCATCGACCTATGGGTCCACTTGGATTTTAGATTCTTGTGCTTCTCACCATATGACTCACACTCAACAGTTGGTCACTTCTCTTGCCTCTTGTGGTACTTCATAGATTGCAGTGGGTGACTCTACATAACTTTCTATCTTGGGTTCAGGTTCTGTCTCTTTGGATGGTGGCACTCTATAGGATATCCTGGTTGTTCCTAACATCTTTACGAGCCTCCTGTCCATTTATTAGATTTTTCATACTAGCTCTGGTAAGACAGTTGAGTTCTCACCACATGATGTGGTTATTCAGGACTTCCATTACTCTAATCTAGTTGTGGCTATTGGGAGTGTTGATACTACCTCTCATCTTTACAAATTTGATGGATTTGAGCCTTCTAAGGGTACAGGTTCATCTCTTATTGCACATGCAGATTTAGTGAGTAAGCTTTGACATGAGCGTTTGGGCCATGTCAATTACAAATATCTTCAGCAGATGAGTACACAGGCACTTGTTCTTGGTCTTCCACAGATTTCTTGCACAGACAGTATTTTTCATGGTTGTGTGCTTGGCAAGCATCATAGGGATCCCTTTCCGAAGGGACAAGCCACTCGTGCTTTGGCACCCTTGGAGTCAATTAATAGTGACCTCATTTCATTTCCCACTCCTTCTTTTTCTGGGGCCAAGTATGTACTCACATTCATTGATGACTTCTGGAGACGCACATGGGTGTACTTTCTTAAGTACAAGTCTAGTGTCTTTGATTCCTTTCGAATCTTCAAGACATTTGTAGAGAAGTAGTCTGACCTTTCTATTCGGCCGATATGTACAGATAATGGGGGGGAGTATGTGAATCAAGCTTTCAAATATTTTTGCACTGAGCATGGTTTGTATCATCAGTTTATTGTTCCCTACACCCCTCAGTAGAATGGTGTTGCTGAGAGAAAGAACAAGACTTTACGAGAGATGGAAACTTGTATGATTCAGTCCAGGTCCATGGATTCATTTTTTTGGGCTGAGGTAGTTAATTGTGCCAACTACATTCAAAATCGAATGCCTCACAAGGAGATTCGACATATGACTCCTGAGGAGGCTTGGTCTCATGACAAGCCTGATGTTTCATCCTTTCGAGTATTTGGTAGTGAGGCATGGGCATTTATTCCTGATGCTTAGAGGAGAGCCATGGAGTGGAAGATTCGACCCCTCATTTTTGTCAGCTACTGTGAGGATGTTCAAGCGTATAGGTTGTTTGATCCTAATTCCATAGAGGTCATGTTTTGACGGGATGTCCAGTTTGATGAGTGCCTTCCCACAATTGATACATTGTCTCTAGTTTCTACTTCACTACCTACTCCTCCCACTGCAGCTCTTCAGGATTATGTTGAGGATGATTCTAATGAGGATGTTGATGATCCCCCATATCCACCTCCACTTTCTCCACCTCAGATGCCCAAATGGGCTCGCTTTATTGTTGAGGCAGCAGGATCTATGACAGGTGATCTTTCAGACACTCGTCACACTCGTTCTCATACTGTGGGTTCTAGTCTTTTGAGTCATGCTCTTTCAGAATATCTCAAAAAAATTCAGAGGTGACAGGTCACCCTGAGTGGGATAGTGCTATGGAGGAGGAGTATTCTTCTTTGATGAGGAACAGTACTTGGGATCTCTATCCTCTTCCTAAGGGTAGAAAGATGGTTTGGTGCAGATGGTTGTATCGCACCAAGTATGTTGTTGATGGTTCTATTGATAAGTACAAAGCATGTCTTGTTGTGAAGGGTTTCTCCTAGGTTGAGGGTATTGATTACTCTGAGACATTTTCCCTTGTTGCCAAGATGAATTCTATTCGCTTTGTACTATCACTTCTAGGTTCTAGGAGATGGCCCATTTTTTAGATGGATGTGAAGAGTGCTTTCTTGCATGGCGACCTACAGGAGATCTATATGGAGCAGCCTCATGGATTTGTGCAAGATGGTTCTTTGGTTTTCAAACTTTGGCGTGCATTAGATGGTCTCAAACAGGCCTCTCGGGCTTGGTATGAGAAGATGGACTCTTTTTTTCTCTCCACTGGTTCACACATTGTCATTCAGATCTCACCATCTATATTCAAAATCTTGAGGGTGAGATATTGATTCTTGTGCTATATTTTGATGATCTCCTCATCACAGGTAGCTCATCCTCTATGATTCAGCATGCTCAACACACTTTAATGGAGTAGTTTGAGATGACAGATCTTGGTCTTCTGCACTATTTTCTTGGACTTCAGGTGATTTAGTCTTCTGATGGGATTTCCATTTACCAGCAGAAGTATGCTCTTGATATGCTTTAGTGCTTTGGCATGCTTTATTGCAAGCTTTCCCCCACACCTTTTCAGTTAGGGGTTGTTTTGACTACTACTTGCCCCACTCCTTCAGTAGATTTTACACTTTACAGGCAGTTGGTTGGTAGTTTGTTGTACCTGACTCACACTCGTCCTGATCTTTCCTTTGCAGTTGGCCTTGTCTCTTGATTCTCCCATGATCCTCATGAGAGTCATTGGCAAGGTGCCAAATGTATTTTGAGGTACATTCAGGGCACCATTTCTTATGGCATTCACTACACATCAGGGGATCCTCACGTTGTTGGCTACACTGACTCAGATTGGGTTGGTGATGTCAATGATCAGAAGTCTACTTTTGGCTTTGTTTTCTGTCTTGGCTCTGGTCCTATCACATGGTCTTGTAAGAAACAAACTGCTCATGCATTATCATCTACAGAGGCTAAGTACTGAGTCGTTGTGCTCACTAGTCAGGAGATGTAATGGCTTTGACAGTTGATGATTGAGTTTGGTTTTCCTCCTAATAGTCCCACTATTCTTTGGTGTGACAATCAAAGTGCTATACACATTTCTCGCAACCCGGTGGAGCATCACTGGATGAAGCACATTGAGCTTCATATGCATTTCATCACACAATAGATTCAGGATGGTTCTCTCTTCTTGGAGTATATTCCCATTGCCGAGCAGGTTGTTGACATCTTCACGAAGCCTTTTGCATCACCGTGCTATCTTCAGTTGCGCTCTATGCTTGGGGTGAAGGAAGTTGTCCTTGGGGGGTCTTTATGAGGCCTTCCTTCCTTCATGTTTCTTTTAGCATGTTCTTCTATCTCTTTTTGGAGAGGAGTTTTTTGCCACTGGGTTTTCTGTTTTTCTCTATTTCATAGAGATTTCCTTGTACTTGGGTACCTGATCTAGCCTTCTTGCCGAGACCCATTGTTGTTTGCTTTCAGTAGCTTCTTCTAGGTTTTAGCTTCTCCCTAATTCTAGCTTAAGGGGGCATGTTAGAGTAATTGGTTATTTACTTGGTTAACTGAACAATAATTTTTTTAATTAATTAAATTTCTCTTTATCTATTTTACGCTTAAGCTAACATTAGGTGCATAATAATTAATTATTAATGCGCAAGCCTAGGGTTTTCCTTTTTAGGGTTTTTTGACCTATATGTGGTTGAAATATTTTCTTCTGTATCATTATTCTTTTCACACATTTTGGTGAATACAAAGCTTGACATCTTTGAGCATTTTCATTGTTCTCTTTGTTGCTTCTCTTTTCTTCTCCTCGTAACAGGTATTCTTCGCTTGCAGAGGTCACTAGGCTCCTATGAAGTTGTATTTGCTCAACTTCTACACTATCCACTAAATTTTTTTTTCCCTCTCTTTGATGTGTGATTTGCAAATCTAGGTTGAAGATCCATTGAAGAGAAATATTGGAGAAATTTTTTCAAGTTGCCAAAGTTGTCATCTAGATTGCAAGATCACGAAAAGTCACCTATAGATTGCAATTGAGTGTTTCAGACTCAAAGATTTGATAGGAGAGAATCTATATGAGAACATTAGAGGATATCAAAGTTTCAGATCAACCTTGATATTGGGACTAAATCGCAACTTGTGGCGTATGATTCCCAGTATACCAAATTCGAGACATTTTCTGTAGATCCTGGTTTAGTAGTTCTAGATTATGGTTTCTACCCAAAAACCCTAAATTGGGAATAAATCTCCCTACTAGCGTATGAGTCCCAATGTGCACCAGAAGTCATATTTTCAAGATTTCAGACATTGTCCTGAGTATATTTAGTTTTCCAGGTGCACCTTTGTACTTTCTCAATTCACTATTCTGATTTGAGTTCAATTTCTAGGCCATAGCATTAGGTTTTGTATGTTACTTGTCTTTCCAAGCCTTTGATTGGTGGTGAACCCCCTTTTATTCTTTAATCACACCCTAAGACACCTTATTGTAGATCTCTTTCTCTCACGTACATCCCTATATTGAGATCTCTAAGGTTCCATTGAATGAAACTTGAAGGAAAATGGTGTTTCTATCTCCCTAAACACATAGTAATAACAATTTTTGATGTTTCATATGTTTAAATAATAATCCTATGGGAACTAAAATATAGAACATAACAAGACAAAAAAGGACTTTATCACATTTTAAATATAAATAGAAAACATATTATATAATTAATATATGTATTCTAGTATTTAAAGAATCAAATTATGTGAACTAAAATATGAAACATAACAAAAAAAAAGTAATGAATTTATCTCTTTGGGTGGCCTACATGTTGTCAAATGTATTTTTCAATTAAATCATCTTTCATTACATCATATTTTCTCTAAGATTTTTAATGGAGAAAATTTTCTATACATGTCTACTCATCTTGAGTGATGCAAACAATTATTTTACACACCTTTAAAAGAACTCGAAAAAGGGAGAAAAAACAATTCATACATAGAAAAGACCAAATAAAAATATGTATATAGGAACATATGAGATATATTCAATCATCTTGCATCCTTCTACATCTATCTCAAATACTGATCTTAAAAACCAAGTCATTCTTATCTTAGAGGGGCATAAAAACTAGAAAGATTTCACACCTTGGTGTGCAATTAGTACATCAAAAAATTGTAGAAGGTCAATTTAGAAAACAAAATGGTTTGCTTTTTACATTTAGTAGTGTAGCACATGAGTTCAATTTGTAGGCCATTTAGAAAATGATACTTTTTATGCAACAAATGTCTAAATTGAAAAGTGATAGCTGGGTGAAGCCACAATAGTGGTTTACAATTCAAGTGAGGAAGGAAAACTCACAAAAAATAACCCCAAAGAAAAAAAAGTGATTTAAGGGGTTCGTACGAACCTATTGGTTTGACCGAACCAAAAAGGGGTCCGCTCGAACCAAGGTTTGAGAGAACCCCTTTGCATCTTTGCCACCAAAAAATCCAATGCAATGCATAGCAAAGGGGTTCGAGTGAACCCCTTCAAAGAGGTTCGCTTGAACCCCTATGGGTTCAAACGAACCCCCTTATCCCTCATTCCCCATCTCAGGCACAAAAAAAATAAAAAATTTGGCACTTCGGAGCTTGGGTTGAGGATGAAAATGGAGGAATCTTCACAAACCCAACTAGAATCAGGTAGTCCTTAGAATGATCTATCCAACGAATATAATTTTAATATATTTTGGTTTTATTATGTATGTGTTTTTTTAGTTTTATTAAACATAGGTTTTTCATTGAAAGTCAAGCTCTTTGTTTTACACATGTGGAAAAATAGCAGATTATCAAAATAAAAATTTTAAAAATATGTTGAGGCTGGGTATTGATGTCCTTGATCCATTAAAAAAAAAAAATTGAATTTCGATACATACATAAAAAGTTATGTTGCATACAGTCGGCCTATGTCTGAATTGCAATTGGTTTGACTTCGAAACTTAATTAAGGAAAAAATATTCAATAAAAAACTATGAGACCAAATGCAAGTGCTAGATATCGTAGTTAAAAATCTAAATTTGAAAAAATTAGAATTTTATCATTCATACATAAAAAGTTATGTTGTATACGGTGAGCGTCACTTTTTAAAAATGTTGTTTTCTGAAAAAAACCAGTTTTCATGGGAGATAGAAAAAAAAATGCAATCCAATTCCAAAAAAGTTGAAAAAAATATGTTTAGAATCTACATAGAAAATATGATGAGACTCTAGTTTGCATCATCTCCAAATTCCTCACGGTTTAGCCACTATAGGTGCCCGAATATGAGGATTTAGTTAAAAATAATAATTGCAATGTCCAGTTTGGCCAAAAATTGTAAACCACTATTGTGGGATCACCCAGCTTCAAATATACTGCATCCATCTACAAGGATCTAAACATGTCTAAAACAAACACTTTGAATCAGAAAGATAGTTAGGTTCCACTACCAATAGGGTCATGTTATATTTTCAATAAAAATAGAGAGAGAGAGAGAGGAGAGAGAGTGATAGAAAGAGGGAGAGATAGAGGGGGAAGAGAGAGAGGATAAATGAAGATGGATATGGAGAAGGAGAAGGAGAGGGATATGGAGAGGAAAGAGATATAAACAAAGATAGGAAAGATGGATAGATAGAGATGGAAGAGATAGATATATATGAGAGATGGAAAAACAAAGATAGAGATAGGAAGTGATATATAGAGAGAGATAGAGAGAAGGAGAGATATAGGGGTAGAGAGAGATGAAGAGATAACGAGATAGAGATAGAGCGAAAGTTAGAGATTGTTACGACCCCTATTTTTCAATAAGTAATTTATAATTCAATAATACTATTTTTATGCATTCGTATTTAATTTAGTGAATGATTATATAGTTCATACTTGAATGTTTAATTAAGTTAATCAGTAATGAAATAAAAGTGCAATGAAACAAAAGGGATCTATTATAATTTAATTATAGATTTCATTTTTGCAAATAAATGGTAAAACTGTGTTAATTACAATAATTAATTTATTTACTATTGAATTATATTTCCTTAATTATTTATTTGAAATAAATAATTAATTGCAATTATAATGACTTATTTAATTATTTTTGGGGAAAAATGCTCTTTTGTAATTAAAATAGGAATTACTTATTAATATTTAAATAGGGATAAATATTGAGCATGAATTAAATTTTATTAAATTTCCTAATTTCAAGATTAGGTTTTGAGACTGTAAGGAAAATTAACCTTAAAAGGAAGGGAATTAGTAACAAAAGGATACATTGGTTTTTTTTTTGGGGGTAAGACCTTTTGGAGTTTTTCTCTCTAAAAAAAAAAACATTTTTACAATCTTTTTGATGCTCTGCAAAAATGAGAAAAATGGGTGCAAGAAAGGGGGGGTGTTTCTTTGCCTGTAGTATTGTAAAATAAAATTTTTGAAGGAAGGGGAAAGGAGATATAGGAACAACCAAGGAGGAAAGGAAATTCTATAGTAGGGGCTTCCATCTATCAAATTCAAGGAAAATGATATTCAGGTTTTTACTTCCTCTCTTTCGCAATTCAAATTCAATTTGCAAACAAACTTGTTGTGTTTGGAAACTAGAAATTGTTTGTGAAATTTCCCACATTGGATGATTCTTTTAAAATTTTGGATAAATTGTGTGTTTTCTTGAATTTTTAAAATTCCTTGTGGCATACATACACTTCTATGTATTTATTTTTCAGTGTTGGTTGCATTGTTGTATTGTTTCCAATAAAATTTATGATAAAAAAAAACACTGAATTCCTTTATCTGATATATATATATATATATATATATATATATATATTTGCAAATATATAAATATATATATATATATTATTATTTTATTGTGTATATGTGGTTGTTGTAATCTCTGTAAAAGTTTTGCAAACTTGTATTAAATAATAATACATATTTGCACTAATGATAAAGTCAGTCCTGTTAGGCATCCCAATCTATTCAATGTCCTATTTAAAACTACCGAAAGTAGTGGAAGAAGCCCTCACCCAGATTTTAAGGAAATTCCTTTGGTCCGGGACACATGATCACAATAAGTTCCCCCTACTGGCTTGGGACAAGGCATGCAAGCCCCAAGATATTGGCGGGGCAGGACTTAGGCAACTACCAATAATGAATCAGGCCATGGGAGCCAAATTTGAATGGGACATCCACAAAAAAGGTGACCAAAAGTGGGTCAAAATCTTGAGAAGAAAATACCTAGACTTAGACAACCCGACTAGAATACTTACCACGCCCAACCCTTCAAGAGGCTCAACAATTTGGAACTTCATTCTAGACTGTAGGGATATAATAGCTGAGCATGTGACTTGGGAAATTAAAAACGGTGAAAGTGCCTCCTTCTGGAATGACTCATGGTGCAGGAAACCCCCCATAAGAAACACCCCAGGCCTAGAAATGATAAAGGAGGAAACTACAAGGCTATGGGGGGTAAAAGTAGAAAATTATGGTCGAAAGATTATCAACCAAGGATCCTGTAGCTGGTGTTGGAAAGAAATCCAATCCCTTAGCGCTCCCCAAGCTAAAAAAAAAACACTATCAAAACTTCTCAAAGATAGATTTTTTCATCCCATCCAATGAACATAATACAATTCATTGGTGCGGATCTCCAATAGACACTTACAAAGTGAGGCCTGGCTACAAGATTAAGGAACTAGCATTGGAAAGAGAAGACTGGCCATTCAAACTATTCTGGGGTAGGAAATGCCTCCCTAAGGCTGGGGTCTTTGCTTTGTTGGCAAACCAACGAAGAATCCTCATAGTAGATAGGCTAGCCACCTTTGGTATCCAAGGTTCGGGCAGATGTATTTTGTGCAAAGAAAGCGAAGAATCAACAAACCACCTCCTCCTTCAGTGCCCTATATCCAACGAATGTTGGAACACAATAAGGAATAAACTAAACTTGCAATGCCCCATGCCAGCTAACCTAACTTCATGGTTTAAAATGTGGCCTCAAAAAAGCAACAAATCTATCTTTGGAGGAATCTGGCAGATCATCCCATCCATTGTGATATGGGAAATTTGGAAGGAAAGAAACCAAAGAATCTTCCAAGACAAGGAGCTAAACAAAGATAGACTTTGGGATAAAATTGAAAGGGCCATAGTAGAAGCAGTAAACGAGGATGCCCGAATCAACTCTCCCAAGAAAAAACCTTCACAAATTGGGATGATTACCTAAAAAAAATGTTCAATGACCTCAAACCGCCATTATTGTCTGGAAATGGGACAACCCAATCAACAAAAATCAATAGGGCAGATGTAACCTGGTAGCCTCTAGAACTAGACTAGATCAAGATAAATTTTGATGGGGCGGCGCAAGTTGCGTTGCAAGGGACTCTCAAGGAAATTGCATAGAATAAAAATCTTTGCATCTAGACAGTTGCATGAACAACGAAGTTGAGTTCAGAGCAACGACATTAGGCCTGCAATTGGGTATTGACTTGGGAGTGCAAAAAATCATTTGGAAGGGGATTCGATGATCACAATCAATGTAATCAAGCATGGCTCTACCCCAAATTGGAAACTAAATCATCTGTTGTAGAACATCAAGCACTTAGCTAACAAGTTTGAAGCCTTCAAAATTTGCCATGTATATAGAGAAGGCAACGACATGGCTGATGTGTTGGCAAAGCTAGAATCTGAACTCTCCACGTAGGCACCACCAACTGACGTCACCGGAAAAATTTTCGATGTCGTAATGTCCAAAAGAAGGCAACAAAATCCCATGAGGATTAAAGGAAAAATCTAGGGGTCTACTCGGATGTGACAGGGCCCATCATTTGTAGGCAATATGCAAATAAATTGAACAAGTTCCAAGGCAAAGGGAAGATTGAATGGATCTCATTTTACTTTGCATTAAACACGTCGGGTACTCCCAGTGGAGCAACAACAAGCTTACACGCTCCAACCACCACATCCATAGAAAAGCAATCATAAAGGCTTATGGACACCGCCGTTAAAAAAGGCCAACTTGGGTCATTTAATCACTATCTTTACAAAAGTAGTAAGAGTGTGTATTATAAAATCTTGTGGAACGTGCTTGGTAACAAAAGTTGAAGGCAAGAGATGGAGACTTCGCTGGCACTCGAAACTGACAAGAAACAACAAGCATTATGTGGAGAAGTGATAGAAAAAAGGCTCAATGGGATATTGTCCTCCTCCTACCCGATAGTGCTTTGGGAAACCAAGAAGGTGTTAGGCCCGAAGTTCCTGAATGCGTACCATAGGTTCAAGACCAATGCAGAAATCCCAACCATGTTTCTAGCAGTCATCCTCCACATGGGAGTGCTTAAGGAAATTGCAAAGAAACTGACCCAGATGGTCTTCATGCATGCATGGTTGGGAGACATTGATGTGGTTCTGGACAATGTCAACCAAAACAATCTCATCCCAATGCCCTAGAACTAAAAAATGTTGCACATGCGCGGACGGGAGGTTGTGAAGTTCCCTCTGATCAGGACAATTGACCCAGAAGGGTTTAAAAAATAGTGGGATGAGATAGATCGAAGCATCACCTTTCTGCTCAGAGCGGCCAAGCTAACCACCAACCAACCTCGTGGCTGGGTTTTGAGATATGTGTAGAATGAAGGGATTGTAGAGGGTTTAGTTGCTAGAGATGACATCGACTGGGAATTTGGCTCCAGTGAGGAATGTATTCCACTCGATGATAGAGACCTCAAAGAAAAAGTGAAGGGGCCGGCTCATCAGAATTGCAAAGCAGACTGCTCAGTGATTGCAAACTACCTAGCCTACAAGAAGCAGGTGGAGTTGGAAGTCTCTGAGGATGAAGACCCTGAGGAAGAGGAAGATGCTTGGCAGTGCGAGGTCTCTTTGAGGTCTTTCCAAGAATGTTGTTATGGTTTAAGCTTACCAGCCAGTCTCGAGTCTAAATATGTAATGCCTGAGTAAAATTCTAGGCCCTTCTTTTTTGCATTTCAATTAAAGTTCTAATATTTATGCAGGGTTGGGTAGTAGGAAGGGATCAAGGGTTTTTGGTAATGGCCATTTTGACAGAAAAGGCCACCTCTCAGTCAAATATCCATGGCAATGTAAATTTCTATTTTTTGAAATCAATATAGGATGTTGCCCCTTAGTAGTAGTTTATCAAGCAAAAAAAATATACATATTTGCATATATTTCGAGTTGGGAATATATGTGCAAATATATATTATTTAATTTATATATAAATTTCATATTTATAAATCCAAACTTTATTATATACTTAAAGAATTTTAATAGAATAATGTCAAAACTATGAGGGAACCGGAAATGAATCAAAGTCTTTATGCATATAAATTTTGGGGAAGGGTTGCTCAACTGACGCCTCCCCCATAAGGGAAGGTTGTCGGTGGAGGCAACGCCCTCCACAGGCCATACCCTGCGGAGGAAGCACTGCCTTCCATAGGCAACAACTTCCCCTATGGGGGGAGCCGATGACTTAAGCCATGTCCCCCCTCATATGCCATGTGATCTACATTTTCATGTGTATAAAAAATGGTTATCTCCTCTTTTGATTGGACTTAATTTTGGGTTAAGTAATATGTATAAATATATGAATATATATATATATATATATATATATATATATATGCTTATTTAATAAAGTACAATTCTATACTATGAATCTCTGGGTTACCTCTTTAAAAAAATTGAGATATATATATGGATAATTGTGTGTATATTTATATGAAAATATATATATATATATATATATATAGAATTATTTAATTATATAAATCATCTAGTAATTGTAATCAGTTGAAATTTGTCTTCTTTGATTCTTTTATTTTAATATAAGTAAAAATATAATCTTTTACATGTAGAATCCATTACAAAACTTTGATTAAAAGAAAGCAATGCTTAGATTTTGCAATGAATAGATGGAGAAAGGAAAGCTTTCCAATGAAATTGGATATATTTCTAAATCAGGCTGATTTCTTCATAGGAATGTGTGAATTTATATATATATTTTTATATGAATATATGGTCTCATTGAATTGTCCTTCAATTTATACATTTTTTTTACTTCTATAGAAAAAAATCATTAAAAGAGTTAATGATATACTTCGAAACATGTTGATTCAAATATGCATTGCCTATTATCATGATATTTATGCAAGAAATATAATTTCTTGTACTTATTTTTATATGTAAATGTAGATGGATTATATATATATATATATATATATATATATATATATATAATCATTACAAATAGTTTAAGTATGAAAGTAAGAACATAGTATGAAAATGATAGATAATAGAAATCTAATTAAAATGAATATAGTTTCTATTTTAAAATGATATACCTTGTATCTGTTTGCTTATTTCTAAATTTTGGATAACTTTGTAATTGTTTACTTCTCTTCTTTATATGGATATACTTCTACTTGGAGGTAGTTCTATAGTTGTTACAAATCTGTTATCTTTAAAGCATTTAATATAGAAGTGACTTATTTGATATTTTGAAACAAGTAGATAGACAAGCATTTGAATTTAATTACTGAAAGCCATTGAAATGAGAGTAGATTGACTAAACTAAAACAATGTGAAATGTAAAACTGGATGAAGTATTTCTTTCTTGGGGAGGATTTTCATATGAAATCAAATAGTGTACTTGGGGAAAATATTACAATGTTTAATTATATGATTACTAATAATTCTCAGGATTTGTCTAGTTCGCAGATTCACTGGCTTACCGCCCAGTTGTCACTTACCCCATAACAACCACCATACTTAAACCTTGGTTTATTATGCCAAAGGCATTTTCCATCTGAACAAAGTTTAGCTGATTTCTGAGATCGACGGTTCAGATTATTTTAAAAGAGATGTAAGATTAAAAGCATCAATTTTCCATGGTCTATGATAATCAAGTGTCAATTTCTGGATTGAAACTGTGTTAATTTTTTTAATCAACATTTCAGATCATACTCCATGATTCATCATCAGGATGATCTGCAAGCAATAGAGAGAGAGAGAGAGAGAGAGAGAGAGAGAGAGAGAGAGATGTCATCACTCTCCCTCTCTTTATTGCTTGCAAATCATCGTGATGATGGATCATGGAGTATGATCTTCACTCTCTCTCTCTCTCTCTCTCTCTCTCTCTCTCTTTATTGCTTGCAAATCATCCTGATGATGGATCATAGAGTATGAGATGTCATCACTCTCCCTCTCTTTATTGCTTGCAAATCATCGTGATGATGGATCATGGAGTATGATCTTCACTCTCTCTCTCTCTCTCTCTCTCTCTCTCTCTCTATTGCTTGCAGATCATCCTGATGATGGATCATAGAGTATGATCCGAAATGTTGATGAAAAAAATTAACACAGTTTCAATCCAGAAATTGACACTTGATTATCATAGACTGTGGAAACTTGATGCTTTTAATCTTTACATCTCTTTTAAAATAATCTGAACCGTCGATCCCGGAAATCATCTGAACAAAGGCATAATAGAACAAGGTTTAAGTATGGTGGTTGTTATGGGCAGTAAGCCAGTGAATCTGTCAACTAGACAAATCCCGAGAATTAGTAGTAAGCATATACCACGATGTTGTGTCACGTGTGGGAGCTTGCACAAGGTATTTTTGAAAGAAAATTACATTGTTTGTGTCGCACAAGGTAGTTTTTTTAATTTTTCATTGTTACTTCCGACGGACAAAGACTTGCACGGCTTCATTCGTTTCGAGAATTGAACTAAAACTAGGCTATATATTTTCAGCATTCTCGATGTTATTGTCGGTGTACAGATTACCTCTAAAGTAGTAATTTTCGTACTGAGGCGTTTGTACAATAAATTTAAAATACAGAAAAAAATAATTTATCGGAAATAACTTGGTAAATATAGTTTTAAATTTTTATTTATTTACAAATTATATTTATTTATAACAATTTTTAAAAATGTATAACTAATTTATTTTTAAATTTGTTTTTTTTTATTCTTTTAATCATTTATATATATTTATATAGGTAGATTACGTAATTTTTTTCATTCATTTATGTGTTTTATTTTATACATTTATTATTTATTTTGATTTTATCATCAACATTTATAAAAATAAGGTAGATTTGATCAATCATCTATTTGTATATCTAATTCATGATTTTCTAAAAATCAAAATTTGTCTAATTATTGTTCATTCTTTTCTCATCATAACTTAGTCAAAACACAACTATGTGATTAATTAATATGTAGCTATATTTAAAGGCATTGTTTTATCCCCAAGAAAACATCTTTTGCATTTAAGAAGGATCATGCTAGGAACACTTATATTGGAGCACCTAAAACTAATCTAAATTGACACAATCACCCTTTAGACATTTACGTGGTTGAAGCATGATGTTTTCAATCATTCATGTTATATGATCTAACATTGTCTCATGCATGATTGTTCTAGTTAGTTAGATGACTACACAAGTTGCTATTATGGGTGTGGCAAGAGTTGATAATGTGGTAATGAGTGAGGTAGACTACTTTCCTTTTTCCGAAAGGGGTGTGTGGATGATAGGGATAACATCTTGTTGGATTGTGTTTTATTTGGGGATAATATTGATTCTTCTTTAATTTTCAAGAGTTTGTAAATGAATAGATTTATGATCTAAGACCTTAACAAGGCTTGCAATTTAGATCACTTCGAAGTAAGAATTCTCTTATTTAGCACATTTGAAGGTGTTTTTCTAAAATATTAAAATTAAATTTTAAAAACCACATTTTTAATGAATGCAACTAATAAAAATCTAGATCTAATCAAAATAAATGGATTAAAATGACAAAAAGTTTCCTTTTCTTTTCAATTAGTAATGCAAATTCTAGACAATAAGAATTTTCAGCCACTTTATGTGTGATTTTTTATCTTTTAAAAGTATATAGATTATAAACCTATAAATTTGAAAAAAAAATGAAACTAATAAATTAATTTAAATAAATTTTCTTTATAAGCTTTGAAGTTAAGAAATCAGATGTTTTCTTTATAAATTACAAGATACATTCACACCTACAAAAAAGACCAAACTACAAATTCAATCCACCACAAAGATGATATATCGTTCAAATCCTAAAATAAATGGTTAAACCCTAAAATAAAGTAAATAAAAATATTCATCATTTTAATTCCAAAACATATTATTTTTAATGCAATATCATAAATCCAAATACCTTTCTCCTTCCTATTTAATTTTCATAATTAATATTAAATCATTATTCCTAAAATTTATTTTTCTAAATAGAAAACAAAAAATTCATACAACAATTATAAGTATTATCATTTATATTATTTTAAATTAAAATACATTATTAACATTTTCTAAAATAAAATATTATTTGAAAATTATTAAATCAAAAACACTCTTTTCACTTTTTCAGATTAAAAGATACATTTAAACCCGTTTAGAAAAGATATAAAAAATCCGCCTCTAAATTACAAAACAACCGCACAAAAAAATAATACTAGAAAATCTGCATCTAAAAGAATCTTAATTTTTTTTTCGCAATCTCCATGTAAAGGAGATATGTTTTTTTGTTTCAACTAAAAATAAACTTTTAAATGGAGAAAATCGAACACATACGGCTGTCTTGGGAAACCATAGACTGTAAGTGATAATTGTACTGGATATTCCTAGGAAGTTCGGAAGTAAATAAATGGAAAGGAAGACAATGTCTTTAAAAATATTTTGCCACATCCTCGTTGAAATCGTACGGCTCTTCGTCTAAATCGTCTTAAGCAGCGATCCAATTTGTCTGCACCTTCGCATTCGTATCCTTAAATACTGTATTGTACAAGCCCATTGTTCCAAGGAATGTGTGAATTTTGCATTCCTTGGCCAAGTTAGCACATTCGGTAGCTTGGTCCTGTTTTAATGGCGGAAGTACAAAGCGCTGGTTATGATGAGTTCCCCACTGTGGACAAATGCGTAAGCACGGGAAGAGAAGGACAGACGGTGGTGGCAGACTTAGACGGGACACTCCTTCGAGGAAGAAGCTCCTTTCCCTATTTTGCCATAATCGCCTTTGAATTGGGGGGAATTTTGCGTATGGCGTTTCTGTTACTGGCGGCGCCCTTGGCCGGCCTGCTATATTATTTCGTCTCAGAAACGGCGGGCATACAAGTGCTTATTTTCAGCACTTTTGTTGGGGCCAAGGTTTCGGACATCGAATCCATTTCCAGGGCAGTTATTCCGAAATTCTATTCGGAGGATCTGCACCCTGAGTCGTGGCGAGTCTTCTCTTCTTGCGGAAAGCGGTTCGTATTGACGGCTAACCCGCGAATCATGGTGGAGGCATTCCTGAAAGAGTATTTGGGCACTGACCTGGTGATAGGGACCGAGATTTCTTCGTTTGCAGGGCGGGCGACAGGGTTTGTGAAGAGCCCTGGGGTGTTGGTTGGTAGCAAGAAGGCCGACGCTTTGGTGAAGGCCATGGGGGACTCTGTTCCGGACATTGGGCTCGGAGACCGTAAGACTGATTTCCCTTTCATGAAACTCTGCAAGGTACAATAACCTAATACTCAGAAATCCCCCTATTTTGTGCAGAAAGCCATGGATATTGTTTTTTATAGGATGAGACGAGTTTATCGTTTCGTCCCTCTTTCAAAAAATGCCTCACCCTTAGCTATTTATCTTTTAAATTTTCGTGCACATTTGATCATTATAATGAATAATTTAAAAAATTAATTTTAATTTTTTTTAAGTTAAATGTGCATCTTTATGTAAAGTCAAATATACACTTCTAATCTTCCATCTCTTATTTCGTTTTGTAAAATATATTTACAAGTTTAATATTAGGTGTAATTTTCCTTCAGTTCATGAAAAGAATGTTTTTAGGTTTAATGTTTTTTTGAATCAACGTTTCAAATCACATTCAATGATCCATCATGACAGAGGACATTGAGGAATAAGATTGCTGAATAGTCTTAAGAAGGGCTAAGGTATGGGAGGCGGTAGAGGAAAAGGGGGTGACGGGAGGAGGGGAGAGATTGAGAGAGGAGAAAATGAGGCAAAACCTTATCTAACTTTTGCCACATTTTTGGGTCTCTCACCCCCTCCCACACCTTAACTCTTCTTAAGATCAATTTTACAATCTTATTCCTCAATGTCCTCTTCTTGATGAAGTGTGATTCAAAACATCCATTCAAAAAGACATACACAGTTAAAACCAAGAACATTCATACTAAAAATTTAATATCAAAATTTTTAAACTTCATTTTCTTTTTTGTTATACTATCTACGGATTACAAGGGCATTATTATTGTTAGATAACTATTGATGTTTTTTTTTTTTTTTTGGAGGTTTTTTAACGGTACATTATTTTGTTCTATTTTTAAAGATAATTATTTTAAATTAAAATTATGTGAATAAATCTTAATACACATCGTATTATATTATATTTTCATAATATTTGATTTGATTTAGTTTTATATATTTAAATTCAAATACAATTTTGACAAATTAGAGATGTAATTTTACAATGTTAAAGATTTATACATCAAATATCTTAAATGCATTTATCTAAAAGAACCATGAATCAACAAAACACATAACATTTTCCAACTATTTAATTTAATATATATAAAATTTTATTTTATTCACTTTGTTTACTTTATTTTATTTGTATAGGATTTTTTATTTATTTTCAAAAAAAATTGACATTCCTTAATCTAATAATTCTTCTATTTTATTTTTTCTTCGATAATTATAATCAAATTTATACACTTTTATATTACTATTCTTGTAAATATCAATATATATTTTGAAAGTTTTATATTAAAAAAAATATTATTAAATTTGATTAAATTTTATAATTTATTTCTAATTATTTATCGACTTAAAATTATTTAAGTTTTACAAAAATAATTTTATCTTATTTTATGTTAAATAAATAAATAATTATAAAATCCATACTGATTATTTACAACAATATATTTTATTTAAATATTTAAAAATATTTTTTAATGCAAATGACATGTAAAATTAGTAATGATTATTTGACCATTACATAGAATGATCTTAGCATTTTTGGACCTGTATTATCAACTTAATATGTGATATTAGACATCTTATAACTCATAATCGACTATATACAGGAGGGATACATTGTTCCTGCAACGCCCAAGGTAGAGGCAGTAACGAGAGACAAAGTACTGAAGCCCATTATCTTCCATGACGGCCGGCTAGTGCAGCGCCCCACACCCTTACTTGCACTTATTACCATACTCTGGTTTCCTGTAGGATTTATACTAGCATGCCTCCGCATAGCTGCAGGTGCCCTCCTCCCAATGTCCATCGTCTACCACGCCTTCCTCGCCCTGGGCGTTCGCGTCCGCATCAATGGCACCCCTCCACAGGCCACTGAGAAGGAAAAGAATCGACAAGGCGTTCTCTTCATCTGCTCACACCGCACTCTACTGGATCCCATTTTCCTCTCCACAGCCGTGGGGCGCCCCGTTTCGGCCGTCACCTACTCTGTCTCTCGTGTGTCTGAGCTCCTATCCCCGATCAAGACAGTGCCTCTGAGCCGCGAGAGAGCAAAGGATGCGGCCATGATAAAGTCCCTGCTAGAAGAGGGCGACCTGGTGATATGCCCGGAGGGGACAACATGCAGGGAGCCCTTCTTGTTGCGCTTCAGTGCACTGTTTGCTGAGTTGACAGACCAAATTGTGCCTGTGGCCATGCGCAATGAGATGTCCATGTTCCATGGCACCACTGCCCGTGGGTGGAAGGGCATGGATGCCTTTTATTTCTTCATGAATCCTAGTCCCCTTTATGAAGTCACGTTTCTCAGCAAGCTTCCTACAGAGCTCACATGTCTCGGGGGAAAGACTTCTCATGAGGTGGCCAATTATATTCAAAGGGTGATTGCGGCCACCCTCTCGTTTGAATGCACCAACTTTACTCGAAGGGATAAGTACAGAGCTCTTGCAGGGAATGACGGTATCGTTGCTAAAAAGAAGTCGAGTGGCCTTGTTGCCAACAAGGCCCTTGGATGCTGAGTTGAAAGTTTCATTTGAGGGACTCAATTTGGTTCGTTATTTATGTGTGTTTTTCTTGTTCTCAAGGACTGCAACATTTTCATTTGCTATTTTATATTTTCAATGTTGTCGTAAAGACATTCTGTATTTGGTAGTATGGTATGAAATGATCTTCATCCAAGAAGACATTGTAATGGCTTGTCAAAGCTTTGAAAGCCACATTGGAACTTTCTTCAATAAAATTCACTTATAATGCCAATTTAGCATTTTTAAGTTTCAACAATCTTGAAGGGCTAGTAGTCTATGTTGTGTTCTCTTAAATGAGTTAGAAGTCTAATCATGTTTTATATAGTGATGTTCACTTTCTATTATGAATTCAGCATAAATCTCTTAGGATACTTTTATTAAATTGAAAAATACAGCAATAAGATTAAAATGATTATTTCTTTATAAAATTCCTATATGTAGATGTATGAGATTCATTTATATAAATGTAGGTTGTCAATGGAATCACATTTCATTATTTTGAGTTGGTTCCACGTCATTTTTACATGTGATCTTGGTTGATGTCCACATAGGTTCATTGTTTCAAAGTCATATACTAGTTGTAAAATTTTCATATTATCAATTTATTCCATATGATCCTAGCAACAAGCATTTGCATAAATAGTGACAACCAACAAATAATTTTCTAAGTGATTAACATGTAAACCAATAAAAACACAATACAACTTATTATTGTATGTTATATTTTATAAATTTAAATTATTAAATATATGAAATATTTTACAAAATTAATATTATATTTTTTAAATATATTTATTCTATATAGAAAATATTAACTATAATAAAAATATGATACAATTGAAGAAGATTTAATTAAAAAAGAGGACACGCTACTATACAAGCCACACAAAGTGACAAAGTCATTAACTTTATTAAATATAATCATAATATATTATATAATTGAGATATGTATTCTAATGTATAAAGAATCAATCTATGCAAATGATAATGAATGTTATTTTTGGATTTGCATAGCCTTATTTATTTTGAGAATTGAGTTTAAAATATTTTTAGCATTCTTCATGTTGTAGTCGATGTATAGATCACCTCTAAATTAAAAAAAAATGTATGAGGTGTTCATACAATTAATTTATAATATGGAAAAATATTGAAAACATGATAAATATATATTTTAAATTTATTTATTTACAAAATACATTTCCCTATAATACTTTTTTAAAATGTATAGATTAACATATATATCTTTTGGAAATATATAAAACAATATGTCAAGATAGATCCTTCTTGAGGTGCCTATTGAACTTATATATGTTAGAAATTGATTAAAAATATAGATGCATTAAGAACGAATACTGTTTTTTATATAGATTTTTATAAGGTTAATTTCATGAAAAGTATTGTATGTTAAAATAAGGGAAACATTTGTCACCTAATTGTTACAAAAATATTCTATTAATCTTATAAAAAATGATTACTCTAGAAAAAAGAGGGAATGGTCTAATATGACCTCCTTCATATCTTGGATCTCTCTCAACCCTAAATCATGTTCATTGAGGGATGAATCTTCTATTGAAATCTACAATGGCTATGTCTCACCCCACTAAACATGGATTTAGAGAGGAAGTGGTAAGAAACATGGCAGTGGTAAATAGAGTAAACAATGTGTGTGCAAGTGTTTAGAATGTTCTTTGGTATTGTGCTCCATATTTATTCTATGTTGATGCTATTCCTATGTGGATCTGATAGGTTATTCAAGGTTTTCAAAGCTTGCTACATTTAGAACTTGGATTTTTGGATCATTGTACAATGTGAGATATTTTCACCAGTGTCTGAACTATTTTTTTAGTGATGTTTTTTTGTGGCTTGGGAGAAATGTATTTGCTTTGTATTTCTTCATTGTTTATCCTCAGTTTGTGTGGATTTGGGAAGTTTCTTATAATGTTTGTAACTTTTTGTATTCAAGATTTTACTTGATTTGGTGTAGTGAAGAGTGAGTTTCATTTGTCAGTGTGTGAATAAGGTTTACAGGTTGTTCTGAGTTGAAGTATTTATATGATGCGAGCTTGGATGAAGTGTTTGATGAATCTCAAGTAGTTCATGGATTATTCTAGATCTTGTTCAAGTGAATTTTTTGTCTGAAACTTTTAGATTGATTAACGGAAGCATGCACTTAAAGTTTTATGGTGTTTAGCACAAGTATTGGCCGACCTTTTGTTAGCACTACATGCGACGTTGATGAAAGTCTATTGAGGTGTTTTAGGATATATTAGGGTCCTAATTAAGGAGTTAATTGGGTCACCTTCATCCTATCCATTGCAGGAATGCTTAGGTTCCAACCTATTTTAAATTTGTAAGTGTAACAAATAGTTGATGCCATTGGAAAAGGGTTTTGAAGTTGCGGACGGTATAAATAAGTGTGGTGTTGTTGTAAGATGCAAGGAAGAATCAAGGGGAGAAATAAGATAGATACAAGATCAATGTGAGTGATGTGTGTGATGTGAATTTGAGTAGAGAAGTGTGAATTTCAATGTTAGGGTTCCTAAAGGTAGTGAGCTGAAGGCATTTAAAATCATTCAAGAAAGAGTGTGAAACTGCGCAAGCAATTGTGGTGGATTCATATTGCATTGAGAAAATGTGTTCTATGTAACATTTCTCTTCTATCTTCTTGTATTTCTTTCTATGACAACGAGCCTTGACTGTGAGCCTTTTTGGATAATGTGTCATATTTTGGAAGTGATCCATTTTGTACTAGTTTTTCTAGTACTTATATTGTGAGCTAATTCTCACCATGGTTTTTCCCTCATTGGGTTTTCCATATAAATCTAGTGTTCTTTTTTGTATTGTATTATTTTTTTAGTTCTTTGTTATCTATTTTTCATACTTAAACATTATAATAAAATAAGTGTTTAATAAATGCATGTGGATTTGATTATTGTTGAGGGTTAAGATGTTTTTATTAGATACAACTGATTCAACCCCCCTCTTAGTTGTCTTTCTCATTCAAAAATTGGTATTAGAGCGAGGTTCCTTGAAAAAGAGATTAACCACTTGAGGTAGATGCAAGATGGCTACAAATAAGGTTTCTTTGTAATGCCCTAGATTCGATGGCGCATATTATGCATTCTAGAAGATAAAGATGGAATGATATCTAACAACTCAAGGATATGATATTGAAAAGGCTTATCAAATTACATATACTCCACCTAAACAATGGTCCAAGTACAAGTGCAGAGATCAAGGCACATGAGATCAATGCTAAGGAAAGATTTATAATTGTGAATAGTCTTTCAAATACTGAATTAGTAAAATTTATGAGTGTGAACACTACTAAAAAGGTTTGGGATAAGATAGAAAGCATTTATGAAAGAGATCTAAAGGTCAAACAAGCAAAGTTCCATAATCTGAAGGCATGATTTGAAATGATGTGAATGTCCGAGGATGAAACAATTACAGTCTACATATAGAGAGTTGATGAGCCGGTAAGTGCTATGAGAGGTCTTGGTACAACAATTAAAGAATCTAAAGTAGTAGCAAAATTTATCAGATCTCTTCTTGATTGTTACAGTGAAAAAGTATTTTCTATTGAGGAAACTACATATTTTGACTATTATTATAGAAATCAATTGATTGGTGCATTAACTGCATTTGAAATGAGAAAACTTAGTTTGAAGAATGGTACAAAATTAGAGTCTGGTTTCAAAGCTAGTAAATCAGAGAAGGTTGAAGATTTAGATGAAGAAGATCCTGATGATGTGGAAGCTAAATTTGTAAGAAGAATGAAGAAGGTTACTAATAAGTGCAAAGGTAAACTACCTTTCAAATGTTCTAGTTGTGGTGATATAGGTAATTATGCTTCAAGATGTCTGAAAAGAGCTATAAACAATAAGAATAAGGAGAACAAAGGAAAGATGATTAAAATAGCTTACTATGTAAGAGAAGATGTTGGTATTTCTAATAATGAATCTGACTATGGAGATTTTGATGATAATAAATGTGTGTTTTTGGCTATAAAAGAAGAATCTAGTTCTGCTAGCTCTGAAAGTTGTGTGAAGGAAAGTGTTCTAGAGATGAAGGATAAGATTGAAGGTACTTTGGTATCTAGTTTTCATGCTAAAGAATATAACAATTATTTGGATGTTGATAGTGGTTGCTCTAATCACATGACCAAAGATAAAAGTAAGTTTGTTAAACTTGAAAAATATGATGGAGGACTGGTTAAATTTGGATATGACTCAAGAGCTGAGATTTGTGGTATAGGTTCAATTAGTTTGGATGGCAAGCATAACACTACTAATGTTTACTATGTTAAGGTTTTAAGGAATAAACTTTTGAGTGTTGGAAAAATGTGTAGCAAAGGATATAATCTTATGTTTACGGATGAGACATGTGGGATCAGAAAAGGACCTGAAACTTTGGTTGCTTCTTGTAAGAGAACATATGAGAGCATCTATCATCTTAAGGGTGTTGATGGCTATTGCTTTATGTCTCTGATTAGTGATAGTTAGTTATGGCACCAGAAGATGTGTCACATGAATTTTGTTAAATTGGGAAGAATCAATTCAGTTCATGTAGTGAGAGATCTACAAAGAGTCACAAAACCTATCGATGTTGTTTACGAGAGTTGTCAATGTGAAAAAAAAAACAAGACATAGTTTCATGGGAAAGGGACAATTTAGTGTTGGACTGCTAAAATCTATTCATATAGATATTTGTGGCCCTACAAGGGTGAGAATTCTACAAGGTGATAGGTACTTTATGGTTTTAATTGATGATTATTCTAGAATGACATGGGTTACTTTTATTAGAGAAAATTTTGATTCATTAGATAAATTCAAGGAATTTAAAGCTATTTTTATGAATGAAATGGATCTGAAAATCAAATGTTTAAGGTTTGACAAAGGTGGTGAATTCACCTCCAGTGAGTTTAACATGTTTTTTGAAGTTCATGGAATAAAAAGGCATTTATTTGCACCTAGAGCTCCTTAGGAAAATGGAGTTGTTGAGAGGAAAAACAAGACTGTTCAAGAAGCTGCTAGGACTATAATGAAAGAGGAAAATCTACCAAAATTATACTGGAGAGAATCTATCCATACTACTATTTATATACGTAACAAAGTTTAGGCAAAAGTTAATAGCACAAAAACTCCCTATGATTTATGGTATCCAAGGATTCCAACTATGAAATGCTTTAGAGCATTCAAAAGAAAATGCTATATCAAAAGAGAAGAAGAAAACTTAGGAAATTTCTATATCAATGCAAGGTTTGATGAAGGTATCTTCCTTGGATATTCTACTAGAAGCAAAGTTTATAGATGTTACAACAAAAGGCTGAGAAAGATAGTTGAAAGTGAAAATGTTAAGGTTGATGAAGACTTGCATAATTCAATTGCAATAGATGGATATGTGTGAGATGAACTTCTTTGCAGAGAAGAAGAAGAAAAAGTTAATGAAGAAGTGTTTCATGTAAATAAAAATAAAAAACTAACCCTAACTATTACAAAAAACATGAGTGGATTTTTTAGAGCTCAAAGAGTTGTGTACCTTGTCAAAAACTTGATGCTTTTAGGACACAAAGGACTCATTCTCCTTTAGTGGTGAATGAGTCCTTTTAGGGTTTTAGAAAACTAATAAATGGGACCTATACTTCAATGTTTGTACTCTTAATTCCCAAGTTTCTAGCTCCTAAAGTTAGAAATTAATTCTATAGAGATCTTTATGTGATCTTGCAAGGTAGATGACAACTTTTGCAACTTGACAACTTTGACAACTTTGCTCCAAATATTGCTCTTCAACCTAAAACCTGCAATCACACATGCAAGAGGAGAAAAATGTTATCTGTTAGGGGATAGGGGTTTGCCTCAATCAAACCCATTTTAGGTAATAAAACCAATTGATGAAATAATGAAATTGGAGCATGCAACATGAAATATGCAATTGATGATACCTTGGATATTGTCTTGGAGTAAAAATATGTAAATTAACATGAAGTGGCCATGGAGAATGCATATCTTGATCTTAAATAGATGTGAAATAATGTGTGGTAGAAGGATCTTCAATGCTACATCAACAATCTTGGCTCAACAACATGTATGAATGCATAAAAACCCTTGACATAATGAAATGATCTTGAGTTTCTACAGTAAACTCCTCTAATCTCTCTTGAAATGCGTTTTAAATGCTCTTGAAATTTTCTTGTAGACTCCAATTTTCTATATGGATGCTCTCTCAAAGTTGCTAGGTGAAACAATGTGAATTAACCCTTTATTTATACTAAATTGAGAGATTAACCATGAAATTCAAAGAATTCAAGTCGACCCTAGATCCAAGTATTTAAATTATAAGGGTCCTATGATAATTAAATTCAAAAAGAGGGGTCCTATTAAGGGAGGACCCATTCACCACTAAAGGTGAATGTTTCCTAACACAATTTTCTAGGACCGTGCTTCGGGGGGATGAAATAACATCGAAAACCCACCTCAAAAATGCATAGAAAGGGGGTGTCCCAAAAAGGCGAATGAGTCTTGAGACAATTTCTAGGACCAAGCTTTGGGGAGGTGAAATAAAATTAAAAACCTACCTCAAAAATGCATAGAAAGGGGTATCCTATGTGAAGAGTGATAGGTCTAAATAATAGTTCATTTTTTGTTGGTTTTGTGCAGATTTTAAGATACTTTTAAACATAATTTCCAAACAATACTCCATAACATATAACTATCCTTTTTGTATCCATTATGCAAACCTAAACTAAAAAATGTGGTGATGGAATTATGGTTTAATATATTAGCATTAAATGGTTTATATGAATATGTGTGTGGAAATGTTGATGGAATACTATGTTTAATTATGATAGTTATCCTTGTGTATGTGTTTTGTGAAACTAATTCATTTGCAGCAAAGGAGGAACCATGAAACACAATAGTTACAGGATGAAACTATAGCAAAAGGGGTGTTGGACACTGAAACAGGGGAAATGCAAAAACAATTGAATGTGATGATCATTGGTTGAAGGAATTTAATGAAGATAGAATTTGTGTTATTATAATCAGTTAATAAATGCTAAAAAATATTTCTTTATTAAATGGGAATTTGACAGATAGGCGTATGATTACATGCATTCTATTTTTATAAAGTTTGAGTTTTGATAGGATTCTCCTTTTTTAGTTGTAGGTTGAATAATTCCAAGTCTTAAATCCACTCTCTAGATATCTGGGAGTGGAGTTAATGATTTTGGTTAAGTTTTTGCTTTCAATAAAGACTCCCCTCTAAGTTTTTATATAATTGTTAGTTTAGTTTGTAGTTTAGTTAGTTAGTTTTTCATAGTTTTATGTTATCTAGCATTTTTTAGTTAAAACATAAATTTTTAGAATGATTGAGTATGATCTGTACCAGGATATTTTGTAATATTTTATCTTGTGGAGTAAATGGAGATTAATTCATGAAGTGCATTAAATCTATTAGTTATATCGAGTTTAGTTAATGTGGGAACAACTACTTGAGTAGGCCACTCAAGGTATTATTTTTGATAGAGGAAAAAATAGGTTTTATAGGGACCCGAAACCATGAAGTTTACAAGCCATAATAAAATAGATAATCAAATTACCCAGAGGTAGAAAGGCTGCAAACATAAATAAATAGAAAAGGATAGCAACCACGAGAAAAAAGCTAGCAAAAAGACAATAGGAAGCCAACAACAAAAACCACAACCTAAACTAACCAAGAGACTTTAAAGTCTCAACAACTTGAGCTTCCAAGTTGCACATTTCTTGGGCCACCTTCTTCAGGTCCTGATTCCGTAGAGGCAAAGAATCCAATATTTTCTTTAGGTTGGCTCTATTTGTCTTCAAAGGGCCAAAATCCTCCTGCTTGATTTTGCTTTTATTAGCTTGAAGATCCACAATGAGTGACCCCTGCTGGGTGTTTTCCATTTTTTCCACCAAAGGGTTAAAGATAGTGGCATTGTTTTTGATAATTTTGTGGTTATGCTCAAAGGTGGTTTTTATTATTTCCCTGATCTTACCAATTTCATTTTCCAGGTTCTTGATCTTGTCCTCATTATCCTTCTTTAGATTTTCAATGAGTTCAATCGCTCTTAGAAAGCATTCCACCATGGCCATCATCTCTTCCACAATCCATAAGACATCCGTCGAATTCTGAGATGCCCCTTTAGATTCCAACAACTCCATCTTGCTAGTGAGTGCCCTGTTTTTCAAATTGATATTGTTTATCTCATGGAAATCCCATTTCAAAATTCTGAAATGGTCAACCACTCCATTTCTAGCCATTGTAAGAATATCTTCATGAAGTTCCCTATCCGGCTTAAAAAAGTGGTCTTCAGGGTTAAGGTGCTCAGGGGAATTGGGTCTTTTTTCTTTGTCAATGGTATGAAACAAGGCAAAGGAGTCCTCCTTATCTTTGGGGTCAGCAGGGTCCTCATCTGGAGAATCCCCCAAATAGGAAACCAATTTGTTAACATGGGGCTCCTCCATCTTTTCATTCTCCACTTGAGACATACCAAGAGGGGTATTCACAGGGATAGCATTTTTATTTGAGGGTTTAGCTAGAGGGGTATTCTTCATTTTCTTGTTGGGAGGGGGAGTGATGTCCTCAGCCCACTCTGGGTCTAAACCCTCACTACCCTCAAACGAGCTAGAATTGGTATCGTAACCATTTGAGGCCGAGGCTAAAATAGGGTTAGGAGCAACTAACATGTTTTTAAAGTGCTCATGAATGAGCTGGATAAGGCCAACATGTAGGACCAGAATCTTCTTAGGATTTTTTGTAAATTCCTCAATACTGTTATTCATGGAACAGAGCAGGTAATAAGGAAAGAAAACCCTTACCTTATGTCTAAAATGATTAAGGAGGACAAAGTGGTAACCATAGACTCTGGTGAATCTACCATTCAATGTGATATACTCCATAAGAACCCTAAGCACCTCCCTCCAAATTTTCTTGATCCTCCCAGCATCGAAGTAGCTATTGGAGACTTTGACCAGCTTCCTTTTTTCCTCCTCCAATTTAGGGAATCTAATAACAACTTCGTCTAAGAACTTCCTATCATGATAGAACTTAACACCTTCAGTAGAAAGACCAGTAATTTCCACAATGAGAGCCTCATCAACCATGGCCTTCCTCCCTAAAAGAATAATTTCCCCATTATTCCAATGTTTAGCGAAATATTTAGTGACCTTGGGGTTAGGCCCATGAATTTTATCAATTAAAGGTTGAATCCCTCCCTTCTCGATCTTCTTTGAAACCTTGGAGTTATTCTTGTTCTTCATGCATCCCGTTGGCTCAAATATTTTCCTACTACCTCCCATGGTCGTAAATCCCTTGTTTTGATAGCTCACACCATGAAAACACATACTAAAGAGCCCACAACACACCCAAAGCACCCATAAAACATGCCAGCCCTTCCCATCTATCACAATTATTATGACCTTGCCAATAAATAGAATGATATCTCGATACTTGGCACCATTCATATTAATCATCTTTAAATGTGGCTTCTCTCCCATGAGTGATATCATAGTTGATTAAGGCTCTGATGTCAACAGCCAAATCATTACAATTATGCCACGTCACCTGCTTTTTTTGTTTAATTCCCTCATTAGCGAAGTAGTCAGCCACACAATTAGCTTCCCTATAGACATGGGAAATTTTCACTTTGTTGAATCTAGATAAAGTTTCCCTAGCTTGATTTATCCAATATTTTATGTTCCATGATGGGGGGAATTTCCTAGGAGGCAATCAATGATATTTTAAGAGTCACCCTCAATCCATATGTTTTTGAAGTTCATCCTTCTAGCCAAATCAATGACCTGGTAGGCTCTTATGGCTTCAGCTAAATGATTTGTTTGTATACCCAAGGAGACAGCCACCACTGCAATAAACATACCTTTAATGTCTCTTGTCATAGCCCCACTCCTAGCCTTCCCTGGATTCCCTTTTTCTACCCCATCAAAATTGGCTTTTATCTAACCCCTGGGAGGATGATACCAAATGACACCTTCATGGTTATTTTTAGCTAGTTTTGAGGCTTTTGACACATCTCTTTTGATTTCCAATCTTTGGCCATCTTGAGGTCATAATTCAAGCAGACCACAGACTCCAACTTACTCTCATGAAGAGGGAACATGTTGAAGTTTTCCACAATAATCCTATAAATCTTCTCGAACACAATATTCTCCAGACTTTCCTTATCCTTGAAGATTCTATTATTTCATTCCTTCCATACTCCCCAAACTATATAAGGGAAAGTCAGGGACCATAACCTGCATATATAAGGATTCAAAGAGGGTGCCCTCCACTAAATAAATTGATCTTTAATAGTTCCAAGTGACACCCACGAGATGTTCCAGAGAGAATAGAACCTCCCCCAAATAGAAGTCACATAAGGATAGTGAAGGAACAAATGGTTAGCATTTTTTGCTTCTTCCTTACAAAGGAAACAACGATTGGGGATCTGAAATCCCCACTTAAAGAGGTTATCCACCGTAAGCACCTTATTCTAGAGGAGAATCCAAAAAAATATGTTGACCTTGGGGGTCAGGTGGATAATCCAAGCTTTAGCCCAGAAGGGAGGAGGGGCAGGAGATAAGGACAATAAAGAGACACTCGAGGACAATGAGTAGCTACCTGAAGCATTGGCCATCCAAACCAAAAGATCCTCTTGAAGGATTGAGCTCACTCTAACTGCCAACATAGAGGATTGGATCAATGTGAGGTCCATACTAATCTGGTTGTGGTTTACCCATTCCCCATTTTTCCAGTAGTCTTTAACAAGGATCCCGTAAGTAGTCTTACAAGTATCGGCCCACCATTTGAAACTGTGAGAGGAGATTAAGCGTCCTTCATAATCCATTTGTCCTCCCAAAACCTCACAAGATTCTTACTTCCAATGCTCCAACCTACGCCCAAGTCAAAAAATTTCCTCCCTTTAGTCATGTCGTTCCATAGAGCTAATCCACTTAGCAGGCAGGGAGACTCAAGAAAAGTTTTGAGAGAGCCAAAATTAGCCAAATATTTGTTTTTAAAGATTTTGTTCCATTCTCTATTTGATGAGAAAATTCTCCAAATCTATTTTGCAAGGAGAGCTCTATTCATCATTCTGATCTTTCTGAGATCTAGTCCTCCTAACTTTTTCGGTCTACAGATAGAGTCCTAGTCAATAAGGGCATTCATTTTCTTTCTTTAACACCAGACCAGAGAAAACAATTTTGAATTTTCTCAATAGACTCTACATATTTAGAGGGAATCTTAAAAATACTAAGATCATAGATCAGAAGGTTCTGAAGAGTGGCCTTGAGGAGTTGAATCTTACCAGCTTGATTGAGAAGAGCTCCTTTCCACCTCACAAGCTTTTTGCTGAATCTATCAACCAAGGAATTCCAAAAGGATTCAGAGGGCTTCAAACCCAAGGGCAACCTAAGATAAATTGACGGTAAAGAATCCACTCTGCAACCAAAAATTCTAGCTATCTTGTTCTGCCTTGGCTCTAGAGTGTTGAAGAAGAATAAAGATATTTTCTATATATTAAACTTCTGACCAGATGCTCCTTCATAATCATCCAGAATTTTTTAAAGATTCCTAGCTTTGGCCATTGTAGATCTCCCCATCAAGATGGCATCGTCTAAAAATTGTTGGTGGGAGAAGACTAAGTTACTGGAAGAAGGCCTCAGACCCACCAAGGATCCTTGATCAACCTTTCTTTTCAATTTCCTCCTAAGGCATTCCACCATGATAGTAAAAAGAATAGGAGAAATGGGATCTCCTTGCCTTAGACCTCTTGAATTCTTAAAAAAGTGAGAAGGAGATCAATTAACAAGAATAGAAATAGAAGCAGTAGAAATGAGTTGGCTGACCAACTGGAGAACTCTATTGTTGAAACCAAACGCTCTCATGATTCTGAGTAAAAAGTCCCTGTCAACACGATCATAAACTTTAGAGATGTCTACTTAAGGAGGAAACCTTCAATCTTAGACTCTGAGAGAGAATGAACATTTTCATGCACAGTTAAAATAGAGTCTAGAATCTTCCTTCTCGAGATGAAGCCATTCTGCTAGGGTGAAATTAGGGCTAGCAACACATTCAAAATTTTGGAGATCAGGACTTTAGAGATAATTTTGTAGAAGGAATTACAAAGGCTAATAGGCCTGAAGGCTTCAAAGTCTACAACACCAGGACGTTTAGGGATAAGGACCAGGAAGGTCGCATTGAGTTCCTTAAGGATGCTTCTCGATCCAAAGAATTATTTTACAACATTCACCACATCCTCTTCGACAATCTCCCAGAACCACTGGAAAAAGAACATCGGGAAACCATCAGGTCTAGGGGCTTTATTTCCATCAAAAGAGAAAATGACTCTCTTAATTTCTCCATTCAACGGGATAGTAGTTACCATCTTGTTATCTTCCTCCTTAACAAGACTAGGGATGGCCTCAAAAAGATGGTCTTGCAAGTTTTGATTTACCCCATCACTTTCCTAAAGGAGATTTCTGAAGAATAGGACAACTTGTCTTCTTATATCCTCATCCTTTTCAAAACAGTCTACATTGTACTCAATATGAGTAATCCTATTAGCAAAGTTCTATGTTTTAAGGCAGACATGTGGAAATATCTAGTATTTTTATCCCTAGCTAAGAGCCACTACATCCTAGACCTCTGTCTCCAAAAATCCTCATCTTTTGTGATTATGTCATGCATCTCCACTAAAAGCTCATTTTCTTTTTGCCTATTATCTACATTGCACCCCTCTTGTTTAATTTTCTCTTGAATGTCCTTCAAATCAATCTGTAGCTCAGTATTTTTTTTGAAGATGTTACCAACAAACTCTTTGTTCCAAACTCTTATCCTATTTTTAAATTCTCTTAATTTTTTGGAAATCCTAAACATAGCAGTCCCTGAAACAAAGATATCCCACCAATTCCTTACCTCCTGACAGAGCTGAGGGTGGGACAGCCACATGCGCTCAAATCTAAAGGGGAAATTCCTTTTAGCCAAAATGGCGTCTGCAACAAAACTAATAAGAAAGTGATCAGAACCTACCCTTGATAAGGCTTTTAAAAAGAAAAAATAATTAAGAAACCATTGATCAGAAATTAAAGTCCTATCAAGTCGGACTTGAATCAACTCCTTACCCACCCTACGATTAGACTAGGTGAAGGAAGCCCCTTGTAGATCCAAATCGATCAATGCTTGATTATTAATGAACTCCATAAGGTCCATTCTATTTTCCATATTAACCTAGGATCCTCCAAACTATTCATTTTCTTGCAGGGGGTATTGCAATCTCCCATAACAACCCAAGTTTCCTTAATGAATTTCTTGCAAAAGGCTACAAAATCTTTCCAAAAAAATTTTCTAGCCCCCTTCCCATTAAGGGCATAGATATTAGAGATAATCCAACTAAAATAATCTCTAATATGAGTAAATATGGTGGACACATGCTTATAACTTTCATACAGTGGTTCACCTTTGATAAAATTCAAATTCCAAAAAGTGACAATTCGCCTTGAAGCACCATTTGAACCATTTCCTTAAACCCCACAAAACTTAAACATTTTAATCTTTTCAAATTTTTCTTTAGAAATTTTGGATTCCTGGACAAGTAAACTATTAGGTGTGTGATCCCTAACAAAATTATGCAACACATCCCACTTATGGAGGCTATTAAACCCTTGTTTATTCCATGACATAATTTTCATATCTTACCAGGGGAGAATTTGTAAATTTTGGGAATGGTTTTCTGAACACCATCCACTATATCTTGCAAGCTACCATGCTCTTTGTGCCATTGAGTTGATCTTATTCCTTGACTATTCTTTATGGCTCCACAATCTGCCTTTGCTCTAGTTCTTGTAGATACACCTTTTGGTGTACTTTGTTGTTGTTTTTTCTTGTTCTTCTTCTTAGTATAGGAGTTGACATATTCTCTGTCAATTTCTTCCTAGGTATCTTCATCCTTTCCTGACTCACATTATTTATCAAAAATCCCTTTTTGATCTAGAGGAAGAGTATCCATTAGACCATTGCTATTTCGGATCAAGTTCACACTTGATTTCTCTAGATTCTGACTTGAAACCACTAAAGATTCCTTAACCGTTTCCAGAGAATCAACAAACTCTAGATTTTGAACTGACACCTGGCTAGAAACATCTCTACCTCCAAAATCTGAAGATAAGATGGGTATCCCATTCTCCAACATCAGATTACCTTCCTTAATCGGAACATTAAAACCCTAGGAAGGAATATCATCTAGGCCAATCTCTCCTTCCTCCTTCCCAAGAGTTTCATTCTCAAGATTGTTGTCAAGAGGCTCCTGAATCTCTAGGCCACCCTCTCCATTCTCCAAGTCCATCTCATTATTCACCTTCCCTTTAGCTACGATCGCTTGCTGGTTGGTAACAACCTCTTAGCACTCCAAATCAACTTGAATCCCCACATCATCCTTATTTTTGGGGACTTCCACTGGATCCACCAGCTTCCTACTGTCATTCTCTTCAACATGTTTTTCTTTATTCTCCTTTCCCTCCCCGCCAACCTTCTTTTTCCATACTAGCATCGGTTTAGGCTGGGGCGTCTCCTTTGTATTGCTAGCATTAAGTGGACATTTCTTAGCCCAATGCCCAGATTTTCTACATTTAAAGCATGGAAGAGGGATAGTTTCAAACTCAATAGCTTGAACCCAAGTGCCCAAATTTGATTGTTTTTTAATAGATGTGGGAGGTCAGCATTTTGGGACACACCCACACAGATTCTAGTGGACACTAATCTTCTCCTAGCCATCGTCATCGAGTCTATAGATAGGAGC
The DNA here is from genome assembly GCA_007115665.2 of Sequoiadendron giganteum. Lineage (NCBI taxonomy): Eukaryota > Viridiplantae > Streptophyta > Pinopsida > Cupressales > Cupressaceae > Sequoiadendron > Sequoiadendron giganteum. The sequence continues at coordinate 545,892,522 of CM021104.1, read as the reverse complement.
TCACCAAAAGAGTTAGCCAGGCTAGTAAAGACATCCTCATTCCAATACTCCAATGGAATTCTAGGGAGTCTAGCCCATAATGGGACATTTTCAAAAATCGAGTCTGAAAGATCTAGGTTTGTGGTCCATTTCTTAAGAGCTAAGGAGGACTTGCCTATGATCCAAGGACCACCACTCCTTACTGTCAGAATATACTCCTTGCAAGAGAAATCAAAAGAGAAATAGCCCTTAGGAAGAGAAGAAATAAGAACTTGGCCATTAGTTCTCCACTTCCTCTTGAAAAAAGCCTTAACAACTTCAATATTTGGTCTAGGACCCATAAATTTTCCAACCAACACTCTGTCCATTAGAGAGATACTATGATCAATGATCAGGTTAGGGATAGAGATGGAAAACTTACCCTTTGCTAGCTTAGAGATGTTCGTAGAGATATTATGATCAAGGTATTGTTCTTCACTTCACCTTTCAGTTATTTATTTATGTTGATAGTGTGAACCCCTAAACCTACAAATGCACAAGAACAACAAAAAACATTAGTTGTTAGATCATATGCATGGAAACAAGTATGAGAGATTCCCCATAAAATTCATCTCTTCAAACTAAATTAGGAAGGAAGAACACAATATAAGAAACCAAAATTTAAACCAAATCCTAATTAAGCTAATAGCATGATGATCTTATGGGGGAATTGGTGCCAATGGAGTGTTGTAATTGGCCCTTTCCCAATTCCTAAATAGTAATGGTGTGTGAATGAGAAATGGTCAAATCTCTTTGGATATTTGAGCATAACCTTCTTGCAAATCTTGAAAGAAGATGAATAGTCAATGGAAATGGGCAAAATTGGCTCTCAAGTTGAAGAGAGTAACTTTGCATATGATTGTGGATGAAGATGGATTTGAGTATAATCAATTTACTCAAATTGTGGATGGTTGAATGAGAGGAAGAGTCTCTCATTTATAGATTTCCAAATGGAAGAGAGAGTGAAATTGAGCAATGTGGGATCATTCAACATCCAATGGCCAAGTGTCATTTATCAAGATGTGAATGGTTGAGGAATGAGCACATTTTGATCAATGTGCAAATTTGAATTTTGAATTTAAAAGTTGGGGGGAGAGAAGAGTGGAGTTAATGTCACTTGGCTCATACACAAGGACATGTAAGAGGCATTGAATGCTTTGTTGGAAGGACCAAGTCCACTTGGCCTTTTGAATTCAAATGAGAGAATATTCCCTTTTGATGCTTTGTGAGGGAAAATAGAGAATTAAATAAACCAAAGTAATTGATTTATTGTGCAAGTTGCATTCTCTAGAGGATTTTAGTGAGAAAGATTAACTTAATCAAAGATTTGATTAATTTAATGAGGAATTAGGAGATGTGACAATTTAGACTTAAATTTATGAATTGATTTAAATCAAATTGAGAGGAAGGGTTTAATTAAATAAATGATTTAATTTATTTAACTAAGGAGGGGTAATGTTAAGATTAAATTAATTTTTTTTAATTTATTCAATTTAATAAGAAGACTTTAGGGATTTAATCAAATAAAATGAATTATTCAATTAAAGAGGGATTACATAAATAATTAAATAAAATTGATTTATTTAATTAATAGGAGATGATGACTTAATTAGATAAAGTTGATTTAATTAATTAAGAGATGAAGAGTGATGAATTTAATCAAATACAGATTATTCAATTAAATGACTAGTAAAGGAGATGATTCGGGATGAAATGGTGTTAGTAAATCAAGATCCAGTGTGTCAGATCGAATTGTACATTTTCCATGTCTACGGATAGTTAATATTATTTTATCACTATTCATGAATCATATGCAAGTTAATTGGGACTTAATTTCTTACTTATTATGAATGAATGCTTAGGAACATGCATGTAACGAACATTAGTAATACTTCATAGGATAGTTTATTTGAGTCAGTAGTTTTTATTAAGCTTTTAGTTAATACAATATCATTTCATTAGCAATACTCTTGTCACAACCTTTATTGTAGGTACCCATAGCAACTAGCTTTAGTTCATACTTTTACTATTTTATAGTTTTGTGAATTTCCAACTAGAATAACTCCAGTAGGATATTTTAGGTAGTTTAAGTCCATGAAGGCATATATAATGCTGCACCATCATAAGCTTCCATGCCTTGGTTGATGATTTAATCTAGTTCTAGCAATGTGAACCTGATTATTCAGCTAGCTAACCCTCTAAATTGAGTATATTTTACCAAGTTTAGAACACATTAGCCTAGACTCTATATTTTTTCATCATTACCAAGGATGTTGCTATCTTTATAGACATGTTCTTTCAGTTTTCATAGTTAATTTTTCCTTTCAAGCATTAGAAATAGTAGATACCATCTTTTTCAACACTAGGATACTAACATTGTGGAAGCCACTAGAATTAAAGTCATATTTCATGTATGTGGAGGTAGAGAGATTCCTTAGGTAGATTCCTTCCCTCCACATGCTAGGAAGCTATAGCAAAAATTGGTGACCCTAGTATTCAGAGTGAAGGTACCATTGAAGAAGAAATTTACCCTTCACCAACCTCTAGTGCACATACAAAAGGAACATACCACACCATGGGTGATGTAGATGGTGATGATGCCTAACCAACATTTGGGTTCCTATTACTGACCAACAAAGGGCTACAATGCTAAAAAAACATCCCTCCTTTGGCCTTGCCAGTTTTCTATGGGTTAATCACTGAAGACCTAGATATATTCCTCTTTGAATTTGATGTATTATACAAAAGTTATGATTATACTTTTGATGCACATACGTTAAATATTTTTCTTGCTACTCTCAAAGATGCAGCTTTGAGATGGTTTATGGGATTAGGTAAATATTTTTTTCTTGACTAGGACACCATGAAGATACTATTTTCGAGAAGTATCATGACTACTATAGAGGGCCTAACAAGAGGATGGATAATATATTTCGAATGAAACAAAAGGATGATAAGCCTTTAGAAGATTATGTTGAAATATTTTAGTTTTCTCTCAAGAAAAATCCCTAGAACAAGTTGTCAAAAGAATCTCTCATGCTAGTCTTTTGAGATGGGTTGATGATGACTACATGGATGCCACCAATATTATTGGGGGAGGATGTGTCTCTCAATTGACATTTGATGAAGTTTGCAAAATCTGTAGAAACTATTCCAAGAGCTTCACAAAAAGGCTAAGAGAAAATAGAACATTAATTCTTGGTAAATCATCTACTCGAGTTTCAAAAGTAGAGCTGATCAAAATGTTATCCCATATGAAAGAAGATATAATCAGTCATTTGTAAACATAGTTGGATACTCTCGACATCAAGAAAAAGAAAGAAGAAGTTGAGGCTATGCTCATGAAATATTTTCCAAGTTGTGGGCAAAGAAAAGAAAATTGTAAATACAAAAGAGCGGCTAGTATCCAGCAAGAAAAAGTTGAGAAGCTTGATTTTTAGCCAATCAAAGGAGATGATGGCCAAATATTTTATTTAGCACAAAGGAGGCCATGACAGCAGAGATAAGGTATGCCACAAGACTCCCTTAGCTTTAATTCATGTTTTCCTATTGGCAACCAAAAATTTTCTTCTTGGAACTCTCAGCCTTGGAAAGCAAACCAAAACTAGTGGAAAAATCCTCAATGGCCAAACCCTTAGCGATAATAGAATTTTGAAAGTTCCAATTTCAATCCACAATGGCCTACTCAATAGAATTAATGGTAGCCTCAATGGAAAAAAGGCCAACAATGGAAGCATCCGAATATGAACTATCAACATCCCATGCTCCCTCCTCCACAATATCAACAAGCCCTAATGTCTCCATAAAATCCTACATCCCAACCACCCAAGCAATAAATACCTAGCCAACCTGCACCTAACCCTAACACTAAGTCTATTCAGCAGGCTTACACTAATGAAGTTGTGCAATAACCCACTTATGGGGTAGAGGTGAGTGATGTCCACCTCAAATTAGGGAAACAATTTGCTGGACCTTCATCCCCCCAAATTAAAGAAATGGAGGATGATGAAACTGTAGTTGATGCTTCCAATAAACCACCTTTGGAGCTTGACCAAAATCAATTACACCAAACTACCACAAATCCTAAGCCACCTTTTCCTAAATGCCTAGCTATGCAAAATCATCACACACAGGCTGAGAGAGACCTTTTGGAAAAATTGAAAGATGTGAACCTCAAAATTCTACTTATCCAAGCTATCAAAGACATACCTATATATACGAAAACTATAAGGGATCTTTGTCTTAAGAAACTAGGCAGGAAAAGGAAAGATCCACAGATAGTCTGTGTCTTGGGAAATCTTGCAGATATCATGTTGGGGAACATTGCAATCCCTAAGTATACCAATACTGACAGTCTAGTTGTGGATTTTAAGATCAATGGGACCCTCATTAAGAATACTTTGATAGACTTGGGGGCAACCATCAATGTAATGACAAAAGAAACAATATAGTTTCTCTAGTTGGTTAACCTCAGACCCACACAAACTATTTGGCAATTAGCTAATAGGTCTACGATCAAGCCTGAGGGAATTATTGAAGACCCAGTTATTGCATTAGATTATTGAGAATCTCTTTAGATTTCATAGTACTAAAACCCAAATTCAATCTTGCGGGTTATCCACTCATCCTTGGTAGGCCTTAGCTAGAAACATCTGATGCATTTATAGGTTATAGATCTGGTAAAATGATAATATCCAATCAAACAATTATGAAGAACTTGGTTATTTATCCACCTACCCAACCATATGCAGACCTTGAGCATATCATTTGACCAAATTTGTGTGAAGAAGAGGAAGATAACTATTCTCTGTGGACAATCATGACAATAAAGTACATCCACTTATTAGAAGACCAAGATGAAGATGTGCTCATTTCTCATATATTCCAAAATGTTTGTTGTAAGAGTTCATAGTAGTAGGATTATCTCATATGCCTAAAAAACCCCTTGCAAAGTATTATAACTATTGATACCATAGAAGATATATCACAACTATTTCATTCATTAAGTATTCCTCAACAATGTTTATCGATCATACCAAGCCTTGATCTCTCATTAGTTCAAGATTCATCAAAGGAGTTGAAAAATATGCTAGGAAGGAAGTTAAATATCAACAATGCCTTGAAAGAGGAATAATATAATTCTTTGAAATCAGTGTGGTAGGCACACTCAACTGCATATGCATGGGATTACCATGATATGAAGGGCATAGATCCTGATCTATGCATGCACTAAATCTACATTAATAATGGATATAGAACTATAAGACAAACACAGAGTTATATGAATCTAGCTCTAAGGGATATAGTGAAAGTTGAATTGGAAAAGCTTTTAAATGTAGGTTTCATATACCTAATATCAAATAGTGAATGGGTTTCACCATTTGTAATAGTTCCCAAGAAAGGTGGGAAATGGATATTTTGTGTTGATTACAAGAATTAAATGTTGCCACAAGGAAGGATCACTTCCCACTACCATTTATTGACCAAGTTCTTGATTCTTTGGTAGGGAAGAAATACTTATCATTTCTTGATGGTTTCTAGTGGATATAACTAGATCAAGATTAAACAAGAAGATCAAGATAAGACTACATTCACTTTCCCATGGGGAACCTATGAATATTTTGTCTTAGCTTTTGGTTTGTGCAATTCTCTGGCTACCTTTCAACGAGCAGTACTCATCATATTTTTTAATTTTTCACATGATGAGTGCATGGAGATATACATGGACATCTTCACCACTTATGGTGAAAGTTATGAGGATGCTCTTAGAAACCTAGAAAAATTATTAAAAAGGTGTAAGGAACACAACCTATCTCTCAACAATGAAAAGTGTTTCATGATGATGATACATGGAATAGTATTGGGACACTTTATATCTATCATAGGAATCTAGGTTGGTCCACACAAAATTGAGGTAATATCCACCTTACTTGTTCCTCAGAAACAAAGAGATATTAGGAGCTTCCTTGGTCATGCAAGCTACTATAGGCGGTTTATCAAATATTTTAGTAAGATTGATTCTCCTTTATTTGTTTTTTTGATTAAGGACATTAAGTTTGAATGGACCTTTGAGTGTCAAAAATCCTTTGAAGATTTAAAGAAAGCTCTAACTCAAGCACCAGTGTTAAGAGGGCCCAATTGGACTCTCCCTTTTCACATACATACATATACTTCAAATTTTTCCATTGGAGCAATCTTGAGTTAGAAGGATGGAAAAAATGAGTATCAAATTTATTATATCAACAAGAATATTCAAGGGGTATAATTAAACAATACTATAACAAAAAAGAGACATGAGGTTGCTATTGTTTATGCTCTTAATTTTTTTTGACACTATATTACTAGCTATCTAGTCTTTGTCCATACATACCACACAACAATAAGGTATTTGATGAACAAGCCAATAGTTGGAGGTAGGTTGGTATGGCTACTTCTCTTGCAATAATTTGATATTACCATTGTAGATAAGCCTGGAAAAGCAAATGTGGTGGCAGATCTCCTATCAAGATTGCCAACATAATCAACTAAAGGAGTAGTGGATGATTCATTCCTTGATGAACACTCATTTGTATTACAAGTGAAATTACTCTAGTATGTAGATATAGCTAATTATTTTGTCAAGGTAGATTGCACCACATTTATCACTAAGGGAGAAGAGACAGTTGGTTCATAAATGTTTTCCTTAATCTTGGACATTTGGTTTTCTATTTTATACATGGCCTAATAACATCATGAGAAGATGCATCAGAGAAGATGGGATTTTTGATATCATGAAAGCATTTCATGATGAGCCATGTGGAGGTAATTTTTTAATAAAAAGAAAAACTTTTAAGATCCTCATAATTGGCTATTATTGGCCTACTCTACATAAAGATGTTAAATATACTAGGAGTTGTGATAGGTGTCAAAGGATGGGAAGGGCAACAAAGAGTGATGAGATGCCCTTACAACCTCAGTTGACATTGGAACCTTTTGACAAATGGGGCTTAGAATTCATTGGTCCAATCTCTCCTACCTGTAATAATAAGGAATATATCCTTGTTTGCACTGATTACTTGATAAAATGGATGGAAGTTAAGGCTCTCTAAGTTGCAAGAGATGGTAATGTGGCTAAGTTTTTATATGAAGATATTTTTACTAGGTATGGAGTACTTAGAGAAACAGTCACTAAATAAGGACCCCAATTTAATCCTACTCTAATCACCAAGCTGATTGATGAATACCAATTCAGACATAAGAATTCAATGCCCTGTCATCCACAAGCTAATGGTCAAGTGAAAGTCACGAAAAGGGAACTTGAGAATATATTGACCAATATAGTGTAGCTACATAAGAAATATTGGGTTTCAAGATTTCCTAAAGTAGTCTGGGCATATAGGACTACATGGAAAATAACAACTGGGTTTACACCCTATGAGTTGGTTTACAAAAAGATAGTAGTCCTTCCTATTGAGTTTGAATATAAAACATTGAGGAAAATAGTGGAATTAGGAATGGATCTGACAGAAGCACAAAAGGAGAGACTACATTCTTTGAATGGGCTAGATGAGATAAGAATGGAAGAAGTGCATCATATAGAGCTAATATAGTAGCAATGAATGAAATGGCATGATCAATAAATTAAAACAAAAGAGTTCACTATGGGAGATTGGGCACTATTATATGATTCACGGTATAAGGATTTAAAGGGTAAATTTCGGTCTAGATGGCTGGTTCCCTATGAGATTACTAAGGTTTACCCTAATGGATCAGTACAGTTGCATACTATTGATATAGTCCATTGTTCACTTCTTGTTAATGTACATAGACTGAAGCTATACAAGAAACCAATGCAACATGATGACTTTATCTATTCATTAATCCAATAGTATGGTGCTCATAGTGAACGTGAAACAAAAATTGATTCACAAAGTACTACATCGGTAATATAGGACATACCAATCATGTCTGTTGAATAAGAGGTTGAGTTACACAACTCAACACCTAAAATCAACCAGGAATAATTTATCATGCTTTAAAAACACAGGCACACATGACACATTATTTACACACACACTGCACGATCATAATAATACTCAGGATATCTTAAGAGGGACCTATTACCAATAATCACAGGGGTCCTAATGGCGTAGGGACCTATAGCTTCACACTTCCAACATTTCAATTGGGACCTAACGTTGTCGATGCTTCTAGCAATGTTTGACGACTAGAAGACTATTCAACTCATTTGGCACCTATTTATTACAAGGTTATGTGCATTCATTTCCACAATATCAAAAATTTTATTCATCAATTCATGCTAAGTATCACAACATAATTTCTTTATTGCCCGCATTCATTTCAAATCTCAGAAGATGTTGAATCACTAGCTCACATTTGTCCCATCATACCCACCCACCATCCAATACTCATTACATTGCAGTTAATATTTGTACCATCAAATCAAAAAGAAAATATGTTCTTTTAGTTTCCACATGCCATCGATGGTTACTTTTGCATGAAATTACTTAAGGTATGTTGTTATGATTAATCAAGTTTTCTCTAAACTTTTTATGCAATATTCATTTAAATTCCATGCATGTGAAATATTAAATTATTCATTTTCGTCAACTCATGTTTATACCACCTACAAATCATCATCGTGAAGTGAGGTCAATTCACTAGTTAAGTTGCGGGGAGGGTACGCTTACTGTATCTTTTCACCAATCTTTTCGAATTTGCTACCCTAAACCAAATTTTATGAAAATCACGACATGCAAAGCCCTGAGTCATATTTTATTTTTATTACTATTTATGATGCCATTTTTAAAATTCCTAAAACTTGAAACCCTATTGAATTTGCAAGAACCTTAGCTTGGTTTCTACTAAAGCCAAATTTGAAGTGGAATTTGCAGTTATAGTTTGGTGTGGTAGTAAGAATATATATGAAAATTGAGGTTTTGAAGTCACAAGAGAAGTTGAAGGTGGTAGGTAGAGATTGAGTTGAATCTTCAAAGCTAAATTTGGTATAATGAGCAATAAAGGGAACTAAGATGGGAGGAGATGTCATAAGGAGAGAGCTGGTAGCTCATCAAAAGATTTTGGAGGAAACAACTATCCTTCCTATATTCACAAGGGTTGTATGGCTCAAGTATTTTCTTAAATTAACATAGTATAGTGATGATTTAATGAGATGATTTGTAGAAACTCTCCAATATGACGAAGCCATAGTAAAAGGAATTTTTGTGAATGCTTTGGAGATTGACATTGCTCAAGTGACCGAATTTCCAAGGATGAGAGCAAAATTCCTAGCTCAATCTAATGTAGTCACAGCTTAGGAGGAATTCTACACAAGAGAGGAATTGGACTCCTCAACATAAGGTATGAAAAGATTGTCTCTCCACTGGTTATGGGCAAGGTGTTCCTCTTATATTGTTAGATATATTACATGTGATGGTAGGAAGAACCTTTTATATACTACCCATTTTTAGTTGGTAAGCCTTATTAGGCATAAAAGAGTAGTAAATGTACCAAATTTCTTATATCACTTGTTGAAAAGAATGGCTTCAAAATACCAAAAAAGATAATATGATACTTCCCTCTCTCAGCATTTCTTAGTTACCCTATTGATAAAAAAGAGCATAAGAATTCAATACCTACAAGTATGGTGGGAGGATTTTAGGGCTAAGGAATGCAAAGAAATCAACAGTTTTTTGGTAGTGTCTAGGGATATTGGAAATCAAAATTAACCTTTAAATGGGCCTTTAGAGAAAAACCCTCATGATTCGCTTGTGGCCTCACCTACCCATAGCCAAGGAAAACATGAAGAACTTGAAGAGCCAGAGTTTGGGCCATATAAAAATGACGAGTTACCTTCTTGTTATGAGTCATGGAAATCTAAGAGCAGGAGAAGTAGTGTATCCACCACTTGCACACCCTCTAAACCAGAAAATGAGGTTGCAAAAGGAAAGAAGGTTGCTCAAAAGCAGCAAAAAGAAAATTCCCCAAAAAAGAAGAAGGGTATTAAAAAGGAAAAGAGAAAAAATGAAATAGAGATACACCCAGATGCTCTAGTAGACTTAGACAAAAAAATGCTCTGAAAGAAGGTATACCCGAAGAAGAAGGGGTGAGTAGAGAACAACCCTAGAGAAATTTACACCAACATGAACAATAGCAAGAGAATGTTATGGTTGTAGAGACTGATTCTTAATGAGAAACAGATGCCTCTGGTGACATGAATGCACCTATGAAAAGGAGAAGGCATATGATAATGACCTCTAATTCTGAATTAGAGGACCCATTTATTGCAAAGAAATTCAGAACAAAAGCTTTAGATAGCCCCATATGTGGAGATTATGAAGAAGGAAATAAGTAGTTTGAAGATAGAGACAAATTTTACCTTGAGGGGAGAAATGTGAGGCAAGAACTCTAGCAAGCACTAGATAGAATTAAACACTTAAAGGAGTTGGTGAAAAACTATGAGCAAAAGAATAAAGAAAGGGAAGGGTAAGTGCATGGATTTGTGACATAATTTTGGTGCCAAATTGCATAAAAAACCCATAATAGGCCATATTTCACTCGCCAAATAGGCTTGGTAATACTGAGCCTATTTGGCAAGCACCAAATTTGGAGAGCACCAAATTTGCAACTCACCAAATAGGCTTGGTAATACCGAGCCTATTTGGTGAGCACCAAATTTGCAACTCACCAAATAGGCTTGGTAATACCGAGCCTATTTGGTGAGCACCAAATTTGGTGCTCACCAAATGGCTTGAATTTTTCAATGAATGAACAATTGTGAGTTCTCTTTATTTTTGCAATGACTTTTGGAATGCATTTTTCTAAACTCTTTCATTTTCTCTTTCTCTGCCAGGGAAACTATATACATGAAATAAACATTTAACTATAAGTTGACATTTACATATGGACATTTCATTTCTTATACTTTAAGTTATATTTCATGTATATAGGCATGATGTTTGAGAGTGGTTTCAGATCTCTAGGAGTTATAATGCAAATTCTAGTTTATGGAAGATCTTAAAAATTTCAGACTTAGTCAAATTTTAGTAATCAACACTTCAAATTTTAGAAATCAAGAGGTCAAATTTTAGTATTCAGCAAGTTGTATCATCTTTCTCTCTCACTCTCTCCTTCTCTGTACTCTCTATCTCTCCACTCCCTCTCTCTCTCCCCCTTCCTCTCTCTCCCCTCTCTCTCACACACCCCTCTATCTCCTCCCTACATCTGCCTCCCTCCCTCCCCTCTCTACTTCTCTCTATCTCTTCTCTCTCTACATCTTCTTCCCTCTCTACTTATCTTTATCCTCCCCTCTCTATCTCTCTTTACATACCTCTCCCTCCATCACTTTTTATCTCACTTATTTCTCCCTCCCTACCTCTCCCTCCATCACTTTTTTTCTCACTTATTTCTCCCTCCCTACCTCTTTCCCTCTGTATTCTCTATCTCTCCTCTCCTTCCCTCTACCTACATCTCTCTCTCACTCTCTATCCCTCTCTTCCCCCTCTTTATATCTAACTCTCTCCTCTTTATCTCATAATTCTCTCTCCATCCCTCTCACTCTCCCGTCGCTATCTCACCACTCTCTTTATCTCTCTCTCTCACACACAAACCTCTATCTCCCTTGCTAACATTCCCTGCCTCCATCCTTCCCTCTCTAATTCTCTCTATCTCTCCTCTACCTCCCTCTCTCAACCTCATCCTCCCTCCCCTTATTTTTGTCTACACTAATCTCTCACTATTTTCCCTCCCCCCTCTTTCTCTCTCAATTACTCATTTTCTCTATCTCACCATTTTCTCTCTCTCTCAGACACACCTCTATCTCCCTTCATACCTCTCTCTGCCTCCCTCCACTCTCTATCTCTCCTCTCTCTTTCCCTCTCTATACCTACCTCTCCCTCCATCACACTCTCTCTCCATCCCTATCTCTCACTTAGGTCTCCATCCCTACCTCTTTCCCTCTCTGATCTCTATCTCTCCTCTCCCTTCCTCTACCTACCTCTCTTTCTCTCTCACTCTCTCCTCTCTATCCATACCTATCACCCCCTCCTCTCTAAATCACCATTCTCTCTCTCCCACTTTCCCTCCTACCCTCTCACTCCCTCCTCTCTAAATAACCATTCCCTCTATATCCCACTTTCCCTCTTTCCCTCTCTATGTCTAACTTATCCCTTTCTACCTCTCCCTCCCTCTCTTTATCTCTAATTCTAATTCTCTCCTTACCTCTCTACTCTCAATCTCACCACTCTCTCCTTCTCACTCTCCCTCCTTTCCTCTCTCCCTCCTATCCTTCCCTCTCTCCTTCCCTCTCTACCTACCTCTCCCTCCACTACCTACCACTCTCTCTATCTCCCCCCCTTCCCTCTCTACCCTCTTTCTCTCTCCCCCCTTCCTCTCTCCCCTCATTTTATCTCCTCTCACTCTCTCTCCCTCTCACACACACTCACCTCTATCTCCTACTTTCCTCTCCCACCATCCCTCCACTCTCTACTTCTCTATATCTATCATCTGTCTCTACATCTTCCCTCTCTATTTTATCTTTATCTCCCATCTCCCTCTCTTTACCCACCTCTCCCTCCATCACTCTATATTTCAACTGTGTCTCCTCCCCACCTCTTTCCCTCTCTACTCTTATCTCTCCTCTCTATCCCTCTACATCTCTCTCTACCCCTTCTCTCTCTCTCTCACGCATGCACACACTCACCTCTATCTCCTCCCTACTTGTCCCTCCCTCCCCTCTCTACTTCTCTCTATCTCTCATCTCTATGTCTCCTTCCCTCTCTACCTATATTTATCTCCCCTATCCATTTTTTTACCTACCTCTCCCTTCATCAATTTGTATCTTACCTATGTTTCGCTACCTACCTAGGGTTGAGGGATTAAGGGTTAAGGGTTGAGGGTTTAATGTATAGGGTAGGGGGTAGAGGGGAGAGGGTAGATGGTAGAGGGTTTAAGGGTTGAGGTTTGAGGGTTGAGGTTTGAGGGTTTAAGGTTGAGGGTTGAGGGTGCAGGGTGCAGGGTTGAGGGATTAGGGTTGAGGGTCCAATGTATAGGGTAGAGGGTATAGGGGTTGAGGGATTAGGATTTAAGGGTTGAGGGTTGAGGGTAGAGGGTTGAGGGTTGTTGGATTAGGGTAGAGATTTTACTTGGGTTTAAGGGTTTAAGGGTTGAGGGTATAGGGTTGATGGTATAGGGTTGATGGTAGAGGGTGTTGGGTTTAGGGTAGAGGGTATTGGGTTGAGGTTTGAGTTTTTAAGGGTTTAAGGGTTGAGGGTAGAGGGTTGAGGGATTAGGGTAGAGAGGGAGTGAATGATGGAGGGAGAGATGGAGGAAGAAGTGAGATAGAGAGAAGGAGAGAAGAGGATGGAGGGACAAAGATATATGAGGAATGAGGATCCAATGTATAGGATAAAGGGTTAAGAATTAATGGTATAGGGTTGATGATTTAGGGTATTGGGTTGAGGGTATAGGGTTGAGGGTAGAGGGTTTTGGGTTGAGGGTAGAGGGTAGAAGGTTTAAGGGTTTAGGGTATAGCTTTAAGGGTATGTGGTTGAAGGATTAGGGTTGAGGGTCTAATGTATAAGGTAGAGGTTATAAGGGTTGAGGATGAAGGGATTAAGTGTTGAGGGTTGAGAATTGATGGTTAAGGGTTTAATGTATAGGGTAGAGGATAGAGGGTTTAAGAGTTAGGGTTGAGAATTGAAGGTTGAGGGAAGAGGGTTGAGGGTATAGGGTTGATGGATTAGGGTTGAGGGTTCAACATATAGGGTACAGGGTATAGGGGTTGAGGGTTTAGGGTTGAAGGTAGATGGTAGATGGTAGAGGGTTAAGGTTTGAGGGTTTAAGGGTTGAGGGATTAGGGTAGAGATTTTAATTGGGTTTAAGGGTTGAGGGATTAGGATTGAGGGTAGAGGGTATTGGGTTGAGGGTAGAGGGTAGAGGGTTTAGGATTTAAGGGTTGAGGATTTAGGGTATATGATTGAGTGTTTAAGGGTTTAAGGGTTGAGGGTATATGGTTGAGGTATTAGGGAAAATAAGGTGGGATGTATGGAGGGAGAGATGGGGGGAGAAGTGAGATAGAGATAAGGAGAGAAGAGGACAAAGGGACAAAGATAGATGAGGGTTGAGGATCCAATGTATAGGGTAGATGGTTGAGAATTGAGGGTATAGGGTTGAGGACCTATAGGGTTGATGGTTTAGGGTATTGGGTTGAGGGTATAGGGTTGAGGGATTTGAGTTGAGGGTAGAGGCTATTGCATTGAGGGTATAGGGTATAAGGTTTAAGGGTTTAGAGTTTAAGGGTTTATGGTTGAGGGTTTAGGGATAAGGGTAGAGGGTAGAGGGTTTAGGGTATAGGTTTGAGGGATTAGGGTTGAAGATCCAATATATAGAGTAGAGGGTATATGGTTGATGGATTAGGGTAGAGGGTATTGGGATTGAGAGTAGAGGGTTTAAGGGTTGAGGGTTGAGAGTAGAGGGTTGAGGGTATAGGGTTAAGGGATTAGGGTTTAGGATAGAGGGTATTGGGTTGAGGGTAGAGGGTAGAGGGTAGAGGGTTTAAGGGTAGAGGGTTAAGGGTAGAGGGTTAAGGGTAGAGGGTAGAGGGTTTAGGGTAGTGGGTTAAGGGTAGAGGGTTAAGGGTTAAGGGTTTAAGGGTTTAGGTTTTAAGGGTTAAGGGTAGAGGGTAGGGGGTTAAGGGTAGATGGGAGAGAGATAGATGGATTGAGTGAGTGAGTGAGAGAGACTTGAGAGAGGGAGAGGGGGTAGGAGGGAAAGACTTGAAAGAGAGAGACATGGAGGGAGTGGGAGAGAGATAGAGGTAAGTAGGGTTAAGGGTAGAGGGTAGAGAGTTTAAGGGTTTACGGTTTAAGGGTTATGGGTTTAGGTTTTATGGATAAGGGTAGAGGGAGGAGAGATAGAGGGAGTGAGTGAGTGAGAGAGAGAGACCTAAGAGAGGGAGAGGGGGTAGGAGGGAGAGTATTGAGATAGAGAGGGAGGGATTGGGAGAGAGATAGAGGGTAGAGGGATCAAGGGTAGATGGTTAAGGGTAGAGGGTAGAGGGTTTAAGGGTTTAAGGGTTAAGGGTAGAGGGCTAAGGGTAGAGGGGAGAGAAATATAAGGAGTGAGTGAGTGATAGAGACTTGAGAGAGTGAGAGTGGGTAGGAGGGAGACACTTGAGAGAGGGAGAGAGAGGGAGAGGGAGTAGGAGAGAGATAGAGGGAAGAGGGTTGATGATAGAGGGTAGAGGGTTTTAAGTGTTTATGGTTTAAGGGTTAAGGGTTTAGGGTTTAGGGTTAACGATAGAGGGGAGAAAGATAGAGAGAGGTGATAAAGAGAGAAGTAGAGAGGTAAATAAGGTGGAGATATTGAGAGAGAGGAGGCAAGGAGGGAGAGAGAAATAGGTATAGAGGGACAACTAGGTAGAGAGAATTAGATATGAAAGCAAAGATAGAGGGAGAGGTAGGGATGGAGAGAGAGGTGAGAAAAAAAAGAAGAGAGCTCTAGGTAGATAGATGGTGGAGGAGATAAAGATAAGTAGAGGGTAGATTCAAGGGTAGAGGGTAGATTATTTAATGGTTTAGGGTTTAATGATTAAGGTTTTAGGGTTTAGGGTTAAGGGTAAAGGGGGGAGATGGAGGGAGTGAGTGAGAGAGAGAGGGAGGAAGTGGGAGAGAGATAAAGGGTAGAGGGTTAAGGGTAGAGGGTAGAGGGTAGAGGGTAGAGGGTTAAGGGTAGAGGGGAGAGAGATAGGAGTGAGTGAGTGAGTGAGAGACCTAAGAGAGGGATAGGGGTAGGAGGAAGAGACCTGAGAGAAAGAGAGGGAGGGAGGGAGTTAGAGACAAATAGAGGGTAAAGGGTAGAGGGTAGAGGGTAGAGGGTAGAGGGTTTAAGGGTTTAGGGTTTAAGGGCTAAGGGTTTAGGGTTAATGGTAGAGGGGAGATAGATAGAGTGAGTAAGTAAGAGAGACCTAAGAGAGGGAGAGGGGGTAGGAGGGAGATACTTGAGAGAGAGTGGGAGAGACTTGAGAGAGATAGAGGGTAGAGGGTAGAGTGTTTAAGGGTTAAGGGTTTAGGGTTTAGGGTTAAGGGTATAGGGGAGAGCGATAGAGGGGGTGAGTGAAAGAGAGAGAGGGAGGGAGTGGGAGAGAGATAGAGGGTAGAGGTTAGAGGGTTAAGGGTAGAGGGTAGAGAGATAAAAGGAGTGAGTGAGTGAGTGAGGGACCTGAGAGAGGGAGAAGAGGTAGGAGGGAGAGACTTGATAGATAAAGAGAGGGATGGAGGGAGTGGGAGATAGATAGAGGGTAGAGGGTGAAGGGTAGATGATAGAGGGTCTAAGGGTTTAGGGTTTAAGGGATAATGGTTTAGAGTTTAGGGTTAAGGGTAGAGGGCAGAGATAGAGGAGTGAGAGAGAGAGACCTAAGAGAGAGAGGGGGTCAGAGGGAGACCTAAGAGAGAGAGGGGGTCAGAGGGAGAGTCTTGAGAGAGAGAGGAGGAGGGAGTCTTTTGTATTCCCTTCCTCTCTCTTCTCTCAAGTTCTCCTCCCTTCTATTCCTCTTTTCTCAGTCTCTCTCTCTCACTATCCCTATCTCTATCCCTATCCTCTAACTCCTTAACCTCTACCCCTTAACCTCTTAAACCGCTCACTTATAACATTAACCTCTTACCATCTATCTCTTCTCCCACTCTATCTTCAAATATTCCTTCCTACCCCTCTCCCTCTCTTGTATCTCTCTCTTCAATCACTCTTCTTCTTCTCCCTCTACCTTACTCCTAAAACTCCTAACCCTTAACCCTCAAACACTAAACCCGTAAACCCTCTACCCTCTACCCTTAACTATCCCTCCCTCTATCTCTCCCACTCCCTCCCTCTCACTCTCTAAATTCTCTCCCTCTTACCACCTCTCCCTCTCTTAGGTATCTCTCTCACTCACTCACTTCCCTTATCTCTCTCCCCTCTACCCTTAATCCTTAATCCTTAAACCCTAAAACATTTAACCCTTAACCCTAAACCCTTAAATATCTACCCTATACCCTTAACCATCCCTCCCTCTATCACTCTCCCACTCCCTCCCTTCCTCTCTTCACCTCTCCCTCCTACCCCCTCTCCCTCTCTTAGGTCTCTCTCTCTAAGTCACTCCCTCTATTTCTCTCCCCTCTACCCTTAAGCCTAAACCCTAAATCCTTAAACCCTCTACCCTCTACCCTTAAGCATTCCTCCCTCTATCTCTCTCTCAAGTATCTCCCTTCTACCCACTCTCCCTCCCTAAGGTATCTCTCACTCACTCCCTCTATCTCTCTCCCCTCTACCCTTAACCCTTAATCCTCTACCCTTAACCCTTAAACCCTAAACCATTAAACATTTAACCCTAAACCTTAAATCATAATCCTCTCTTATCCATATTTCCATCCCTCCCTCCTCCTCTTCTATCTCTCTCTCCCACTCCCTCCATTCCTCTCTCTCTCAACCCTCTCCCTCCTACCCCCTCTCCCTCTCTTAGGTCTCTCTCACTTAGTCATTCCATCTATCTCTCTCCACTCTACCCTTAAGCCTAAACCCTAAACCCTTAATCCTCCACCCTTAACCCTTCAACCCTAAACCATTAAACCCTTAACCCTCTACCCTTAACCCTAAACCCTAAACCCTTAACCCTTAAACCCTAAACCCTCTACCCTATACCCTTAACCCTCCCTCCCTATATATATCTCCTCTCTAATCCCCTCCTTCCTTCTTCTTTCTTCAACCCTCTCCTTCCTACCCCCTCTCCCTCTCTTAGGTCTCTCTCCCAGTCAGTCCCTCTATCCCTCTCCCCTCTACCCTTAAAAATTAAACCTTTAAACCCTCTACCCTCTACCCTTAACCATGCCTCCCTCTATCTCTCTCCCACTCCCTCCCTCTCTCTCTCAAGTATATCCCTCCTACCCCCTCTCCCTCTCTTAGGTCTCTCTATCACTCACTCCCTCTATTTCTCTCCCCTCTACCCTAAACCCTCTACCCTATACCCTTAACTCTTAAAATATTAACCCTCTACCCTTAACCCTTAACCCTAAACCCTCCCTCCCTCTATATATCTCCCACTCCCTCCCTCTCTCTCTCTCTTTGAACCCTCTCTCAAGTCTCTCTCTTGGGTAGATGATAGAGCATTTTAAGGGTTAAGAGTAGATGGGAGAGAGACAAAGGGAGTGATTGAGAGAGAGAGAGATACATGGGAGAGGAAGAGGGGGTAGAAGGGAGAGGGTTGAGAGAGAGAGAGATGGAGGGAGTGGGAGAGAGATAGAGGATGGGAATGTTAAGGGTAGAGGGTACAAGGTTTAAGGGTTTAGGGTTTAAGGGTTAAGGTTTAATGGTAGAGGGGAGAGAGAGAGAGACCTGAGAGAGGGAGAGGGGGTAGGAGGGAGAGTCTTGAAAGAGAGAGGGATTGAGTGGGAGAGAGATAAAGGGTAGAGGGTTTAAGGGTTTAAGGCTAAGGGTAAAGGGGAGACACATAGGAGTGAGTGAGTGAAAGAGATACTTGAGAGTGGGAGAGGGTGTACTTGGGAGAGGGTTGAGAGAGAGAGAGAGGGTAGAGGGTTTAGGGTTTATGGTGAAGGGTAGAGGGAGAGAGATAGAGGGAGTGAATAAGATAGAGAGACCTAAGAGAGGAGGTAGGAGGAGAGACTTAGAGATAGAAGGGTAGAGGAGTTTAAGGGTTTAGAGGTTAAGGGCAGGGAGAAGATAGAGAACCTTGTAGTGAGAGAGAGGGAGGGTGGAGATAGATAAATTAGAAGGAGTAGAAGGGTTTAAAGGATTAGAGGGGAATGATCAGGAGTGGTCAGTGGAGTAGAGACCTGAGAGAGGGAGAGAGAAAGAGAGAGGGAGTGGGAGAAATATAGAGGTTAGAGGGTAGAGGGTTTTAAGGGTTAAGGGTTTAAGGGTAGAGGGGAGAGAGATAGAGGGAGTGAATGAGAGAGATAGAGAGACTTAAGAGAGAGAGAGAGAGAGAGAGAGAGAGAGAGAGAGAGAGAGAGAGAGAGAGAGAGAGAGAGAGGGGTAGGTAGAGAGGGAGAGGGGTGAGATAGGGAGATGAGAGATAGAAATATGAGGGAGGGATAGATATGTAGGTAGAGAGAGTTGAGATGGAGACTGAGTAGAGAGGGAAGGAGAGAGGGGAAGGGAGGGAGAAGTTAGAGAGAGAAGAAGGAAGGTGGAGAGATTGAGAGAGGGAAGGAGGGAGAGAGGGAGAGAGAATGAGGTATAGAGGGATAGGTAGGTAGAGAGAAGTAGAGAGGGAAGGATATATGGAGGGAGAGGTAGGGATGGAGAGAGAGAGAGGTAGGTAGAGAGAGGAAGGGGAGATATAGAGAAGTAGAGAGGGAAGGAGAGATGGATGGAGATGTAGAGATTGAGAGATAAGGATTTAGAGAGAGAGAGAGGGAGGGGGAGATAAAGGAAGTAGAGAGGGGAGGATAGAGGGAAGAAGAGGTAGGGAGGGAGGGAGAGATAGGTGAGATAGTGAGAGAGGAGGGAGGGAGGGATATTTAGGGAGATAGAGGTGAGATAGAGAGAAATAAATTAAAGAGGGAAGGGGGAGAGAGAGAGAGGTGATAGAGAGAAGTAGAGATGTAAGGAGGAAGGTAGAGAGATTGAGAGGGGGAAAGAGAGAGGGAGAGAGAAAGAGGTATATATGGGTAGGTTAGATAAAGAGATGTAGAGTGAATTTTGGTGGAAGAGAGAGAGGAGGGAGGGATAGGTATAGATGGATAGTTGAGATAGATAGGAGAGAGAGAGATAGGTAGCCAGAGGGAAATGTGAGATAGAAAGAGGGAGAGGGAGAGAGGAGAGATTGAAAAAGGGGAGGGAGGGAGAGATAGAGAGAGTAGAGAGGAAGGAGAGAGATAGAGGGAGGTGATAGAGAGATAAGTAGAGAGGGAAAGAAGGTAGAGATATTGAGAGAGAGGAGGCAAGGATGGAGATAGAAATAGGTATAGAGGGACAACTAGGTAGAGAGAAGTAGATATGAAAGGAGATATATAGGGATGGAGAGAGAGGTGAGAAAAAAATAAAGAGAGGTATAGGTAGATAGAGGGATGACGAGAT
Organism: Sequoiadendron giganteum; assembly: GCA_007115665.2. NCBI lineage: Eukaryota > Viridiplantae > Streptophyta > Pinopsida > Cupressales > Cupressaceae > Sequoiadendron > Sequoiadendron giganteum. The sequence goes on along the minus strand of CM021104.1, from coordinate 545,872,434 downwards.
AAAGAGAAGTATAGAGGGAAGGAGAGATGGAGGAAGTGGTGGGGATGGAGAGAGAGAGGTGAGAGAGATAAGAGAGAGGAGGGAGGGATAGGCAAGGAGAGAGAGGTGAGATAGAGAGAAAGAGAGTAGAGAGGGAAGGGGAGAGAGAGAAGTGAGATAGGTGATAGAGATGTGTGATGGAGAGAAAAGTAGAGAGGTAAGGAGGAAGGTGGAGAGATTGAGAGGGAAGGATGGGGGAGAGAGAATGATGTATAGAGAGATATATTAGATAGTGAGAAGTAGAGAGAGGGAGAGAGAGGGGGAGAAAGAGAGGTGAGATAAAGAGAAGTAGAGAGGGGAGGAGAGAGAGGGGGGATAGAGAAAATTAGAGAGGGAGGGATGGAAGGAGAGAGAAGTGAGATAGAGAGAACTAGAGAGGGAAGGACAGAGATAATGGCAAGATAGAGAGTAGAGAGGGAAGCAGAGAGTGAGAGAGAAAGAGGGGAGAGAGAGGTGATATAGAGAGTAGAGAGAGATATATAGAGATAAAAGGAGAGGGAAGGGAGATAGAGAAATGTAGAGAGGGAAGGAGGGAGGGAGATATATATTGGAGAGGGAAGGAGAGAGAGATGGACATGTAGAGACATAGTTCTTGAGCTCAAGGGAGAGATTGTTAGATAAAGGGTTGGAGATAGTGAGAGAGAGAGAGGTCTAGAGAATAAGAGATGAAAATGAGCGAGATAGAGAGAGAGATGAACTTTGACCTCCTGATTATTGAAATTTGACATGTTGATTACTGAAATTTGATTGTCTAAAATTTTTAAGATCTTCCAAAAACTAGAATTTGCATAACTCCTAGAGATCTGAAACCACTCTCAAACATCCTTCCTATATACATGAAATATAACTTAAATTAGAAGAAAGTAAATTGTGTCCATATGTAAATCTCAACTTATACTTAAACGTTTATTTCATGTATATAGTTTCCCTGATAGAGAAAGACAAAATCAAAGAGTTTAGAAAAATGCATTCCAAAAGTTATGAATGACATTTGGCGCTCGCCAAATGAAGCAACCCATTTGGTGCATGCCAAATTTGGCATGCACCAAATAGGTTGCATTGGGAAATACCAACCCAATGGGTTGGATTTTGCATTGGGCATCCGACCCAAATATTTGGACAACCATTTCATGAAAAAGACGTGATTTTTTGAAAGGGTGCCAAATTTCCTCATATTTTTGTTTATGCCCCCCATCTCATTTGCATGTATTTCAATGAAAGTTTATAAAAAAATTGTGATAGCATTAACCTCTCTCTTAGCTATCTAAATATATAATTCTTTTTTATTTTCATTTAGTCAAGGTTTTGATCCATGGATTCTACTATAAATGCCTCCATTTTTTTGTCAAAAACCAACATGTGTTAGTTTTAGGATAGATTTTTACTCATTCATCAAAATGTGAAACAAATTACATTTTTTGAAACTAGACTCCATTCTATAGATGAAAAAAAATCAATTTTCGATTAGTTTTCAAAAAATTTAGGGGGGAGCATGCTCAAATTTTAGCTTTTTAGGATGTGTCCACTTTGAAAATTCATAAAATATTATATATTCATTAAAAAAATTATCTGAAAGAACAAGGATAAACTACATGGTGTTAGCTAATTTCTCACCATTGGGATTTTTGAAATTCTAAAAAAAGTTAATCAAAAAGGGGGGAGCCCTCAGGCACTATGCTAGTTTTTAAAATAAAAATAGGACCTGTTTTGGCCCCCCCTTTTTGAGACCCTTAATCTTCATTAATTTCACAAAAAATAGTAGCTTAGAAACTAGACTCAGAGCACTTCAACTTTTGTTTTTTCTGCATCTTGAAATTTTGAGTGTGACTATCTTCATTTTCTCGTGCAAATCAGATTTTTTTGATTTAAAAAAAAAGTGGCATCTTAAGAGCCAAAATTGTGTCAGAGATCCATGTACTTACCTAGAAGTAAAAATGCAAGAGATGGAGGAGAAATTACTATTATATGGTCATGGTGCTAAGTTTAAAGATTTGTTGGCACAATTGGTTGTCTGTAAGATAGGAGACAAAGAACTAGCTATCCAAAGTGAGAAACCTCCCCCTCTTAAAACTCTTTGTTTTCACACAACTTTCTCTCTAGGTTACCAATTGTGGAGTGTAACTAATGAGTTTTCAAAGGAAAAATAAAAATGGAAGAAGGAAAAGGAAATATGTATGAAAGAATTGGAAAATAATGTAATGGAATTGAATAAGTTAGTAGTTCGATTGGAAGAAGTTGCATATAAGGTTGCACAAATTATCAAGTGCAGGCTTCTGCCCAAGACTTATGCATTGTTTCTACGAGAAAGGTTCTTGTGTTTTCAGTTTAATAGATTAATTAGCAAACAATCTATTTCCATGAGTCAACTAGATGAGTTTCTTAAAAAATTTAAAACTTGCACATTTGAAGACCAGGATCAATTATGTGAATTTTATCTACACAATTATGTGATTTATGATGAAATAGACTAGAACCCATTAATGTTTGTGGGGGATATTCAAGTCAGAGAACTTATCTCTTACTATAGGAATGAACAACTTAGAGGATAAAATATGGAAGAATATGATGAAAAAAATAAATCTATTTCACCTCCAATAAGAAGAGAGGTAAAGGATTCAAAAGCAGTTACTGATGAGTGGGTGAACCTTATTGGGCATAAAGGAGATGGCAAGACAATAATGAAACTTTGGAAGGAAGACTATGATAGGATGAAATTTTTATTTGTAGGTATTGTACAATAGTGTTATAAGTATGTGCAAAACCGATGGAATGAACTAACCCTTGAATTGCAGAAGAAGGAGCCACATTCTATGTACAAATTTACTGCTATGCTCCAAAGGGTGCAAAAATATATGGAAGTTATTATCAACAAAGGAGTTCATTGGATACTTCTCACATTTTGACCACCTATTTTCCTTTGTCCAATTCCACATTGGACTGGAGATAAAAGTGATGAATATGAGAGGGAAGGAGCTACCCTAATGAGGCAAATTTCAACATATCAAGGTTTTTATCTACAATAGGATCAAGGTGCTAGTATAGTCATGGACCTAAGGAAAATTTCTCTACAAAATAATCAAGACCCTTAGTATTTTTATTGGGGACAATTAAAAAGTTAAGTTGGGGTGAAATGATAGGTCTAAATAATAGCTTGTTTTCTATTGGTTTTGTATAGACTTTAAGATACTTTTAAACATACTTTCCAAAAATTATTCCATAACACAATATCCTTTTTGTATCCATTATGGAGACCTAAACCCAAAAACATGATGATGGAATTATGGTTTAATATATTAGCGTTAAATGGTTTATATGAATATGTGTACTGAAATGTTGATTGAATGATATGTTTAATTATGATAGTTATCCTTGTGTACTTTTTTTGTGAAACTAACTTGTTTTCTACAAAGGAGGAACCATGATACACAACCGTTAAAAGATGAACCCATTGCAAAAGGGGCATTGGACACTAAAACAAGGGAAACTATAGAAACAGTTGAATGTGATGTTCATTGGTTGAAGGCATTTAATGAAGATAGAATGCACATTATTATAATTAGTTAATAAATGTTAAAGAAGAGGTCTTTATTACATGAGACTTTGACAGATGGGTGTATGATTAAATTTATTCTTTTTTGACAAAGTTCTAGTTTTGATAGGATTATCCTTCTTTTTCAGTTGTAGGTTGAATAATTCCAAGTCTTAAATCCATGCACTAGATATTTGGGAGTGAAGTTAATGATTTTGGTTAAGTTGTTGATTTAAATAAAGACTTCCTTAGTTTGTATCTAACTGTTTGGTTAAGTTTGTAGTTCAGTTAGTTAGTTTTTCACAATTTTATATCTGGCATTTTTTAGTTAAAACATGAATCTTCAAAATGATTGAGTATGATCTGTACAAGGATATTTTGTAATCTTTTATCTTATGCAATAAATGGATATTAATTCATGAAGTGCATGAAATCTATTAGTTAGATTGAGTTCAGTTAAAGTGGGAACAATTACTTGAGCAAGCCACTCTAGTTATTATTCTTCACTTTACCTTTCAGTTATTTATTTATGTTGATAGTTAATATTAGTTTATCACTATTCATGAATCATATGCAAGTTAATTGGGATTTAATATCTTGTTTATTATGAATGAATTCCTAGGAAATTGAATGTAATGAATATTAGTAATACTCTAGAGGATAGTTCAGTTGAGTCAATATTTTTTACTAAACTTTTAGTTAATACAATATCATTTCATTATAAATAGTTCAATCACAACCTTTATTGTAGGTACCTATAGCAACTAGCTTTAGTTCATACTTTTAACATTTTACACTTTTGTGAATTTCTAGCAACTAGAATAACTTGAGTATGATAGTTTAGGTAGTTTAAGTCCATGATGGCATATATAATGATGTGCCATCATAAGATTACACACCTTGGTTGATGATTTAATGTAGTATTAGCAATGTGAAGTGGATTGTTCAGTTAGTTAATGCTTTGAATTGATTATATTTTACCAAGTTTACCACACATTAGACTAGAATCTATAGAGAGGACTCATTTACCAATAAAGGCGAATGGGTCCTAGTAGCATTTTTAAGGATGCCAAATTTTCTAAATTAAATGTCATACAATATCATTACTGGGTGTCTAGATAGATCCTTGAAAGGAGGGCTTGAATTTGAATTAAAAGGGCCAATTAACCTTAATTAACCACAATTAATTAATAGCACCCTAGATAAATGTGAAAGTGTGTTACAAAAAATTATAACACCTAAATAAGGTACAAGTTAAATATATTTTTTATTAAGAAGGGGCTCATTAAGCTTAATTAGGTAAATAAATCCTAGAAAAGTGGGAAAGTGTGTTACAACACTTCACAACACCTTTTCAAAGGACCATTTAAAGCATTTTTTTATCAAATAAAGGTCCTAGAATGATGTGAATGTGTACAACACATTACAACACTACTCCAAGACACCATTAATTCATTTTTAATGTCAATTATCAAATCAAGTAAGGGAAAAGGCTACTTTTTTTGTTACTACATTTTTCCCCCACTTTAGTGAGAGGATGACCCCATTTCAAACTCACACTAAAGTAGACATTCAAGACACTTAAGTATGCAACAATAAAAAAGATACATAATCATACCCGATCAAAGGTTAGAAAAAAAGAAAAATAAAGGATCAAGCACAACCATTCCAATGCGATGTGGAATAGGGTTGTTTTTCCATAACATACGTTACTCACTCTAGGGTAGTGGAACCTCAGTTTTTCCACTAGGTGATTTTTCCCAATGAAGTAGAAAATGAGAGAATCATATTAGCCTCTCATACCACACCAAATTTATCCTCCTGAAAACTTTGATTGTAATGCCCCGCCATGCAACCCTAGAGGAAGTTTCAATTCTCAATAAAAGCACACAATTTTTTTATTTTTTTATTTTATTTTTTATTTTTTAGAAATAAAACAAAATATTCAAAAGTAAAATTTGTGTGATTAAATTTTGTCTCAGAAATCGTGAAATCTCTTTTGATTTTCATAAATTTTAAATGGTATAATATTAAAATATATATATTATGTATATCTATATATTTTATCTATATATATATAATGTGTATATGTTTATATATATATTATTTTTATATATTTTTTTGTGATTTGTTTAAACAACAATTATTTATATATATATATATATGTTTAATGAGTATATATCATAAGTATATATACATAATTATATTTTAAAATATAATTTTGTATGTATATTTTATGAATATATATTAAATATATATGTTGATAATTAAAATGGTTTGTATTTTAAAAATATCATATTTTATGTAAGATTGGAAAATGGAAGGAATTGATTGTAGAAGGGAATATGTTGCTTTTAAAAGTATTTGAAAAAAATGAATTTTACTGCAAAGGCAATTTAATTGTTGTAAATAATTATTTTGTTAAGGAAATTGGTTTATTTAATGTGAAATGTATTAGAAAGGGAAATGGATTTAATATATCCAAAAATAGATTATTTTCTTTCAATTTCTTTGTAGTAATTATTTCCCTTGTGTTCATGATTAGGGAAAAAGAGTTATTTGAGTCTTTAATTCGTAAGTCTTCTAGAAGGATTCTAGAGGATAAGGGTTGTCACTTTGTTATATCAACCATTTATATTTCCCTTGGGTAGTGCTTTATGTGATTCGTTTCCTCCAAGTGTTTGGAGTGAGTTTCCTTAACTGTTGCCTCCTAGACTTGGAGCGATTGCATTGTCTAGTTTGTATGCACTTGAGTTACCCTTGGAGTTTAGTCTTGTATAGTTTGTTGTCAATTAGAAGAGTGGCTTCTGTTAAGCGCCAAAGCCCAAAGAGGTAAACTGGGTAACCTTCAGAGGTGATTTAATCAAGTGATAACTAAATTAATGTACTTAGATGATTAGGAAGTATTACACACTAATCAAGATAATTTAGCCTCACTTATAGACACAAGGGCTCGTTTAGACTTGGGATGAGTTGGAAGGCATGGAATGGAAAGGTCAATTATCTTGTCCTTATGAGAGGTAGTCGATTCTGCATGAGTGAGTATGAGGGCCGGGATTCGGTTGAGGTCACTGGATTACCGGAGCCTATGAAGATTCCTAGAGGAGATCTCATGACAAGCTGTGTGATGACACTATGTCTAGGACAAAATTGTTATTTGTTTTATGTGTATGTATTTCTTATCATACTCGATCAAATTTTATGTCTGGAAGCAATGTGACCATGTTAGAGTTGGACTTTTATTGTACATGTGTTTAGTTGAGTTAGTATGTGTCAGTATGAGTTTGCCTATGGCTAGAGGTTGTAGTGTTTGTCCATGTTACATTGTTACTATCTCCTAGCATGGGGGGTGGGCCTTCAGGTACCACTTGGTTGGGTGGAACATGCAACATACACCATTGGTTCCCTCTTTATCTTTAGTACTTGGTGGAAAGACATCCAGTTGGACAACTCGCAGTTCTTGTTTTAATTTAAGCATTGTAATATTTCAATTTGTAATAAGTTATTTTACCCCTCTTATGTGTACGAGGTGGAATTATGTATTTGTAACACATTTGTACTATTACCTCATTCTGGGAATGAGAGATGTAACCTTTTGTTTAAAGTTAATGAATTTATATCTTGGATGTTTATCTCTTTAAGATATGTTTTATCTTTATGTTGTTTAATGCTTATATCATCAGGTAATTAAATGTTATGGCTTATGTTGATGTATGTTTGGATTTAAGTAATCTCGGTTACGTAGCCTTAGGGGATGTTATCAATTGTAGAGGAACATGTATGTTTAATTCACTTTAATAAAAAATAATTAGTATGCTTTTATTGTGAATTGAAACTTCCTCTAGGGTTGCGTGGTGGGGCATTACATTGATAATGCACCACAATGTAATGCTTTTGTAAATGCTTTTGTTATGTAAAATTTTGTTGAAGGGGATTTTGATTTGTTCATGTAAAGGTCTTCTTATTAGGAAGCATTGTGCCTAATGTATCCAAGAGAGGACAAGTCAAAAGTGTTAGATCATCGCTCATGGGATGCCTCATTTGCATCATGCCATGACAGTAGATCGTACACTCTTGGACGACATCAAACCAAATGACACCACCAAGAAGAGGACACATTATGAGAAAAGAGAAAAATCATGCCACAATATTTTTCCAAAAAATGTCATCGATGTATGCCCCCACTTTAAAGCAATTGCTACCCCATCACTATGAGAAATTTTTTAAAGTAGCCAATATTTTTCCTAAGACATGAGAGCTTTCCTCGGAAAACCCTATGCTAAGTCATATGTTTCTGAAATAAGCTGTCATGAAATAGGAAGGAAGGGTTGCCCCCAAAAATATAATGCTAAAGATAACTCAGTACGTCACATGTTAGCCAACATAAGGTATGTTATCCAAATCCCAAGCTTTCTCTTATATATACATGAAAGGTGGTCAACTAGCCAAACGAGAAAACAAGTGACATACGAGGACAAGGCTACCTAACTCCTTGCCCCCACTTAGTGTAGGAAAAGGATGAGAAAAAATGATTGATGAGAGGCATGCTAGAGGGAAAATTAGTATCAATTAGAGGAATTAAGTGCCCCCACATAAGGAAGAGAACCAAACTCCTTAGGATGTTGGATTTTATTACTCAAAGCATTGCATTCATTAGTAGAATGACCATGAACTCTATGATATGTACAAAATGAATTCTTCTTGTAGTAAAATTTATTTCATGTTCTTTGAGGGAGAGATATCAAATGATCTTGGAGAAGTCTCGACAAGATACTCTCTTGATCAATAGTAGAAGATGTTCCTGTATTTCATGATGAAGATATCTCTTGCTTAGTAAAAGATGCCATACTTACACAAGACTCTTTAGATTGAGAGAGTTTCTACTCTCCTTTATAGGAGGGTGTAAAATCTATCAAATTCAAATTATTAGTGTCTTGTGTGATGACATTGATATCAAGCAAGGGTTTCTCTATTTCATTCATTTCTTTCAAAGGATAGTAATCAAGACCACTAGTGTCTATCGGTTCAGGATGCACTAATGTTAAAGTTGTCTTAGAAGATTCTTTTGTAAGTTTGTTGATCTGATTTCTATCCAAGGAAAATAACCAATACCATGAGTTGTTTCTTGTGTTAGGTTCTATAGGGACACAAATACCTTGTTCTCTAGCGTCACATCCTTTCCCACTATACCCAATTTTTTTCATAAGTTCATAACTTCTTCCATAAAGCTTTTACATTTGTTTTCGGATTTGGTGGTTTCTCATAATTAGCTTCATCAAATTTTGTTGTGTAATTTGTTTCTTCTAAGATAGTTGAGGGGGATTCCTTTAAATTTTGTGTTGAATTTTGTGGTGACATTACTACTTTTTATTTTCCCTTGTCAGACTCTTTTGTTATGATCTTGTATTCACCCATGAATGTAGGTGTGAAATATAAGGAACCCCAATCCTCTTTCAATATCTTAGTGAATTCCTCAGTTTGCTTCTCGTGTTCTTCTTCCTTTGTAATTTTAACTTTTTTAGTTGGATGCACTACTTCTAAAGGATCTCGTCCTTCTTGCTCGGCCATCAAAGAACTTTCGGGTTTGTGATTGGATTTTAGTGTGTAGACTTTGTTGTTATAAACATATTTCACAACATGATGTAAAGTAGAAGGCACACCATTCATTTCATGAATCCATAGTCTCCCTAAAAGGAGGTTGTAAGAAAGATCATCAAGCATAACATGGACTAGAGTTTGTAATGTTAGTTCCCCAACTCTAATAGGTAATGTGATGACTTCGAGTGGCTTTTTTCCTACATTTTCAAATCCACTAATAGATAAAGAATTGAGTTAAATATCATTTTACTCATTCAAAGTCTTTTCAAAAGGCTCACACTACACACATTCAAGGCCGAGCCATTTTCAACAAGAATCTATTTTATTGTAGTTAAAAGAACATAAAATATGAAATTGAAAGCTTCATACTTCTTTTGAATTCCCAAGGGAGGTAACTCACACTAGTGAAAATCTATATCCAAGTTCATTTCATTCATCTATTGAACTAATGTCACTACATCATTTGAACTATTGTTAGAAGGGATCATAACTTGTTGTAAGGCATCTTGGAGTATGCTATGATAACTAGGTGATTTTTGAAGTAGTTCCCATGCGAAAATCTTAGCGGGAGTGTTCTTAAGGTGTTCAAAAAGAATATATCCCTTTTTATAGTTTGGAGTCAAATGAGGAGCACTAGGCAATATATGATTAGGTAATGGGAGGGATGTTGAAGGTGTTTGTTTTGGATGCAGATTATTCTTTGTGTTATATGTATGAGCAACGGTGTTATAATTCAATTGTTACAAAAAATTATTCTTAGGTGGTTTGAGGATAAGCACGGGTTTTTCTTGAACTTGAGGTTTTTGTGAGGGTGGATAATGATAAGTTTAGGCTAAGGAGAGTACTTCAAGGTATATCTAATGTGCATAACCTCAGAAGACTTATCCTTATTTTCACGATCTCTTAGTGAAGGGGAACTTCTAATGCCACTTCATCATCTTCATCTAAGGAAGTCACATCATTATTGTTGTCACTTTCTTCCACCAAGATATCTACCCTAGGGGGAGAGTTTTTAGGAGAACTAAAAACTAGATGTTCATGAAATTCAAAGATTGGTTCTTATAAAATGACTTCATCACAAGTAAGGGAGTTATCAATGGTTGTATTATCAAGGATGGAATTTTCTTGTTCAATAATTTTTTCCCTAAGGGAAGAGAGACACATAATATTCTCATGACTTCCATCAATTAAATTTTCTAGCATTAAAGTATCATCTTCACAACTAGGAGAAATAAAAATGTGATTGTCTATAATTTCATTCTTTTGTCCCATAATGTCTTCCAAAATAGGATAGGTAGCGGAAGGAACATAAAGATGTTTGTTATAGACCTTAAAGTTTTTATCATCTAACACCAACCTATCATCCTCACCTTTAATTGCATCCTCTTTAACTAATGCATTCTCATAAGCAAAATATGAATGGAAACTAGGTAAGGTGATGTTTATGAATGTGCCTATGATCTCTTTCTCTTGTGTCATAATATCTTCCAAAAAGGGATGAGGGGAAGGACAAAAAAGACCTTCGTGATTCTCAACAATTATATCTTCTTTCACCAAGATACCTTCGTCACTAAAAGGAGAGGTATCGGGAGAAGAAAAACTATGATTGTCATGGTTATCTATGTTTGTATCCTCTTCTCACATCATTCCTAGAAATAGGAGATATAAGAGGGGGTTCAGGTTTAAGGGGAGTGTCAACATTATCACTCTCTTGCAGTAAGAGACTCTCATAACTAGAAAATGTATTGAATGAATGACTAACAAGCTTATTGACTAACTTTTTCTTTCTCAACTTAGAAAAGATGGATACTAGTTCATTGGTGCAATGAAATGACCTAGAATGAAATACAATTTTTAAATTCCACACAATGCAATAGACTAAAAATGAAATGTTAGAAATGCAATTTTGAAGTTTGACAATGTAATGAAATGAAGAAATTTAAGCTAAATGTAATGAATTTGATGAAACAACAAATCATAAAACTAAAACAAGAAAGTGACATTAGCAAGAAGAATCCTAAAACTAAAGTTTCAAATCTCAAAAAATGCAGACTAGGATCTAATAGGGACTCATTCACCAATAAGGGTGAATGGGTCCTGGTTAGGTATTTTTGAAATACTTCTAGTGATTTCTGAGTGGTTTTTGATGCTTTTTAAATGCTTGAAGGCATAGGCTTAGCTTGATCAGGGACTCATTTTCTAGTAAAGGAAAATGGGTCCTAGCAACATTTTTCAGGATGCCAAATTTTCCAAATTAAATGTAATACAATATCATTATTGGGCATTGGGATAGATCCTTGAAAGGAGGGTTTGAATTTGAATTAAAAGGGCCAATTAACTCTAATTAACCACAATTAATTAATGCCACCCTAGATAAATTTTAAAGTGTCTTACAACACTTTAAAACTCTTAATTAAGGTATAAGTTGAATATATATTTTATTAAGAAGGGGCTCATTAAGCTTAATTAGGTAAATAAATGCAGGAAAAGTGTGAAAGTGTGTTACAACACTTCAAAACACCTTTTCAAAGGACCAATTAAAGCATGTTTTAATCAAATAAAGGTCCTATAATAATATTAATGTGTATAACACATTACAACTATACTCCAAGACACCATTAATTCAGTTTTAATGTCAATATCAAACTAAGGGAAAATGATACTTTTTATGTTACTACAAGAAGAAGTGTAGAATGAAGACAAAGAAGCTCCAAAGAAGACTCCTAAAACCCCTAAGTATGTACAAAAGAATCATTCCAAAGATCAGATCATTAGAGATAAGAGGAAAGGTTTATTAACAGGAAGAAAAGATGTTGAAGTTGAGGTAAACCTATGTTTACTTTCTAAAGTTGAACCTAAAATAGTGAGTGAATCATGCAAAGATGAACATTGGATGAAGGCATTGGAAGAACTTATGAAAATTGAGAAAAATCATACTTGGCCCGAATTCGTTCCTATATCAGAAAATAAGATCATAATTGGAACTAAGTTGGTATTAAAAAAAAAAGTTAAATGAGAATGGAGAAGTTGTAAGAAATAAAGCAATACTTGTGTGTTAAGGTTGTACTCACAAGTGGAAGGAATAGACTTTGAGGAGACACTTTCTCTTGTGGTTAGGATTGAAGTTATTGAAATATTCTTGGCATTTGCAACACATAAGGATTTTAAAGTTTATTAGATGAATGCGAAGTCTTCTTTTCTAAATGGTGAACTGGAAGAAGAGGTTTACATGGAACAACCAAACAAATTTTAGTTGTTAGATCTACTAGATATGGTATGTAAGTTGAATAAGGCACTATATGGGTTGAAGCATGCTCCCAGAGCTTGGTATGTGAGATTACACAGGTACTTTATACAACAATGATTTAGTAAGGGTACTACAGATAGTAATCTTTACTTTAAAATTGAGGAAGATAGGATCTTGATAGTGGTTGTAAATGTGGATGATATTATCTTTGGTGGAAATGAAGCTATGTATAAGAAATTTTCTAAAGAGATGCATAAAGAGTTTGAAATGTCAATGTTTCAGAAAATGAATTTATTCCTTGGGTTACAAGTACATCAAATAGATAAAGGGATTTTTATTTCATAGTATAAGTATGTCAAAGAGATGTTGAAAAAGTTTGGAATGGATGACTCCAAAGTGGTATGAACTCCTATGGTGATTGGTTATAAATTGAGAAAAGATGATGATTCACCTAAGGTTGAACATAGAAAATATAGATCTATGATTGGTGGGCTACTATATTTAACTATTACTAGACCAATTATCATTCATACACTTTGTCTTGTGGCCAGATTTCAAGAAGATCCTAAAGAAACACATATTGCAACAATAAAGAGGATATTCAAATATTTATGAGTCACTCTGGATTATGGCTTGTGGTATCCTAAGGATACTGATTTTATATTAAGTGCTTATACAAATGTAGATTGGGCTAGTTTTTTTGATGATAGGAAAAGTACAAGTGGCAGTGCATTCTTTCTTGGATGTAGATTAGTCTCATGGTTGAGTAAGAAGCAAGATTCAATTTCTTTATCTACTACAAAGGTTGAGTACATTGTAGAAATATCATGCTTTACACTATAAGTTTACTGGTGAGATAGATATTGAAGGATATTAGAGTAGTGTTTGATGAGCCTATTTCTATCTCTTGTGATAATACAAGCACAATTAACATTTCAAAGAATCCAGTGATGCATTTAAGGACAAAGCATATATCAATTAGGTATCTCTTTTTGAGAGAGAAGGTTATAGAAAATTAAGTGAAGCTTGATTATGTTCCTACAAAGGATCAAATTGTAGACATATTTACTATGGATCTTCTTAAGGATACTTTTGAGTATCTTCAAAAGAAGTTGTGGGTTATTGCCCCTCCTTGTTTGAACTACATGCATATGGAGATGAATCATTCTAGTGGTTCTATGGACCTATTTCTTTTCTCGACAAACATTGATGGCTACCTCTTATGGGGGGTAAGTAGTGTCATGTGTTTTCATTGTTGTAGGGTTGCTGATTTATCTGGGTGTACTCCTAAGGGGGAATATTTAGGGAAAGTATCTTGGTTTAGTGTCAAAGGGGGAGAATAATGCAAAACATTTTTCCTTTTCCATTGATGTCAAAGGGGAGAGAATATCATGTTAAAGAGTGCAAAGTATCAAGAGAATAAATTTGTGAACATTATCTAATCATTGTCGACAAAGGGAGAGAGAAACATGTAAGGAGGAGAGAGAGAGAAAAAATGTTGTGTGGGCTATCTAATCTAAAAAAAAAAGAAGAGTGTATATGTTGTCTTTGATGGTTTTTCACATCTTGTGTTGCAATCAATGACAAAGGGGGATATTTTTGCAAGTATGAAGGTATTTTTATTGATGTCAATGGGAAGTCTACTGATTAGGGTTGTCATTGATGTCAACTATGTGTTAAGGAAGTTTTTGCATGATGAAGATGTCGAGGATATTAAGAAAACTGTGAAAAAGGGGAAAATAGGTTGTGCATGTATAGTTGAGATATTGAGGAAGTGGTGTGAGCACATGGAGCTATCATTTTTTGCAATATATAAAGATGAGTTGGAATGAAGTAATGAGCTGAGATGATGTCTTTGGTACTTGGTTTCCAAGCACTTTTGAGAAAAATTGGTAAATAGAGTAAACAGTGTGTGCAAGTGTTTAGAATGTGCTCTGGTATTGTGCTCTATCTTTATTCTATGTTGATTCTATGTCTGTGCGGATCTGGCAAGTTATTCAATATTGTTAGAGGTTGCTACATTCAAAATTTGGGTTTTTGGATCATTGTATAGTGTGAGACATTTTCACTAGTGTGTGAACCAATTTTTCAGTGATGATTTATGTGGCCTGGGAGAAATGAATTTTTCTCTGTGTTTCTCTGTTGTATCTTTTTGTATTGAATATTTTACTTGATTTGGTGCAGTACAGAGTGAGTTTCATTTGCCAATGTGCAAATAAGGTTTACCAGTTGTTTTGAGTTGAAGTATTTATATGATGCGAGCTTGGATGAAGTGTTTGACGAATCTCAATTAGTTCATGGATTATTCTAGATCATGTTCAAGTGAATTTTGTTGTACAAATTTTTTGAATTTTTTTAAGGAAGCATGTATTTAATGTTTTGTGGTGTTTAGCACGGTATTAGCTGAGCTTGTGTTAGCACTACATGCAAAGTTGATGAAATCATTTTGAGGTGTGTTAGGATCTATTTGGGTCCTACTTAAAGAGTGAATTGGGTTTCCTTCACTCCTATCCATCACAGGAATGCTTAGGTTCTAACCTATTTTGAATTTGTAAGTGTCACAGATAGTTGCCGACATTGGAGAAGGTTTTTGAAGTTGAGGATGGTATAAATAACTGTGGTGTTGTTGTGATATGCAATGAAGAATCAAGGGAAGAAGTAAGATAGATGCAAGATTTATGTGAGTGATGTGTGTGATGCAAATTTGAGTAGAGCAATGCAAATTTCAGTGTCAAGGTTGCTGAAGGTAGTGAGCTAAAGGCATCCAAAATCATTCAAGCAAGACTATTAAAGTGTGCAAGAAATTTTGGTGGATTCCTATTGTATTGAGAAAGTGTTCTCTATCTAGCATTTTTCTTCTATCTTCTTGTATTTCTTTCTATGGAAGTGAGCCTTAGTTGTGAGCCTTTTTGAATAGTATGTTCTATTCTGGTAGTGAGCCCTTTTGTACTGGTTTTGCTATCACTTATATTGTGAGCTAATTGTCACCTTGGTTTTTCACTCATTGGGTTTTCCACATAAATTTATTGTTCTCTTTTGTATGGCGTTGTTTTAGTTCTTTGTTATATATTTTTCATGCTTTTAAAAACATTATAACAGAGTAACGATTTAATGAATGCATGTGAATCTTATTACTATTGAGGGCTTTTATTTTTTGATTAGATACAATTTATTCATCCTCCCCCTCTTAATTGTCTTTTTCATTCAACATAATGAAGAAGAAATGCAAATGCCAAATTGCTAAAATTTGACAAATACATGTCAATAATAAGATATTTAGATAATCTATGTTTTTTAAATCAATTTTAAGAATATTTTTAATAAATAAAAAAATTACAAGTGTAGGATATGTCACATTCACCAAAATGAAATATTGCATAATGGATTGAACACTAATGCTAACCTAAATCACACTTTTTAATATTTTGACATTTGGGGGACATAAAAATAATCAAAGGAGATTACTTGGCTATTATCTTCAAGGAAAATACAAAATGACTGATCAAGGTCTTTGTCCCCTTCAGGATTTTTTTAGTGTTTTGAGGAACTATTATGATATGTGATTTATATGTGAAACTAGGTATATTATGTAGGTAAATCAAACAATCACTAATTTAGAGAGACGCATAATTGATAACCATAAATTAAAAATAGAGGAGTAGAGAGCCAAAATTGAGGAACCTAGCATTCAAATTTGGGATCAAACTATCTAGAGAAGAACAAGGGGACCCTTGATTGAAAGGATGGCTAGAGATGTTTTATCTTTGTGTGTGCATTTTAGGGGATCCTTAAATGAGTCTAGATATGAAAATCACATTAAAACTAACTTTGATAGAAACACAAAATATATTTTCCTCTTCAATAGTTTCTCATTTCATCTTGACTAGTAGTTTCTTTTGACTTTTATAACACATCATCTTTGAAATCACCTTGTCTATGAAAATAACTATATCATCTTTGATATGGGTGGGAGAAAAGGGATTTTGAAATTCAAAGCAACGGAACAGGAAATGGAGCAAGATCAAAAAATTGACAGTCGGATCAGCAGCTGGAATCGAGTCAGAAGCAAGGTAAGGATGACTAAGATGATGTGGACTCCGGAGACAAAATACACTTGGAACCTGGGGGAAAGGAAATTCTGCAGATTAACCCTACTGCATCTTCCACCGGTAAAAATGAAAAAGCTAGAGGGGGAGTGGGGACCACAGGTGGTATTGGAGGAAATTGCAAAACCTGGACCTCTCTATTCGGGGTAAAACCTAATGGAAAATCATCTTTCCCTCTAGTGCAAAATATTTCATCCCTTGCTAGAGGTAAGTTTGCTATTTCTATCCCAAATCTGATCATTGACCATAATATAGCCCTAATGGAACAAACTCTGGTTGGGAAGGTCATGGGCCCTAGACCAAATATTGAAGTGGTCAGGGAGTTTGTTAAAAATAAATGGAGAACTAGTGGGAAAGTCTCAGTTGCTGCTCTTCCAAAGGGTTTTTTCGCGTTTGAATTTACTTGTAGAGAAGATATCATGGTTGTAAGAGGTGGAGGTCCTTAGGTGATAAGGAAATCTTCCCTGGCTCTAAAGAAGTGGTCCTCCCACTTGGATCTATCGGATTCCATCTTTGAGAATGTCCCAGTCTGGGTTAGACTTCTAGGCCTGCCCCTAGAGTACTGGAGTGAAGACATCTTCCATGGTATTGTGAGCTCCTTTGGTGAGCTCCTTTCGATTGACACAATGATAGCTGCTAGAAAGAGATTGGTTTTTATGAGGATATGTGTGGGAGTTCCCCAGTAAGCAGATTTACCATCATCGATTGAGACCCAATCTAAACTGGGTTCCTAGGAACATAATATAGAGTTTGAAACCATCCTGTTTGCCTGTTTCAAGTGTAGGAAATTTGGTCACTAGGCAAAAAAATGCCCCTTAAATGCTTTTTCAGAGAAAGAAAAATCAGCAGAACCTGGAAAAAAGGAGTGGAAAAAAAAAAAGAATGACTTAGTTGAAGAAAGGAAGGAAAATAAAGAGCAGGAACTGGAAAACAAAGAATCCGATATCTAGAATAGCTCTCCAGAGATTGAAGTGGTCTTGGAGTCTAAAGGTGAGATCCCTAATGATCGTCACTACTTGCATAAAATGTCTCGTTCAAAGGAAAGGGGTTCTAATGAGGACACCTTAGTTGGTGATGGAGATCGGAACCTCTCTACCTCCTTATCCCAAATGACAGTCCCTTTAGATAGAAACGAAGAGATCCCGGGTCTGGAGGATATTCCTAGTGAGGGCTTATCCCTTGTTCTAAAAATTCCTCTTCCATCCCCGTCTTCTGATAATCTTCCCGCTCAGGGTGTTATGCACCTGATGAATCCCAACTCCACTAACTGGGTTTTGGAATCCCTTGAAAAATAGGATTACTCAGTAAATCTATTTAGTAATGTCTTGTCATGTCAAGAGAATGGTAACATGGATACCTTACCTTAGGAACAAAGGATACCAAATGAAAAGGATTGGGAGTCCAATAGAGAGACGGATAGTCAAGATGAGACTGATAAAGAGGAGAATATATCAAAGAAGAAGACAAAAAAAAACAAACAAGGGAAGACCCCAAGTGGCATTTCTACCAGATCAAGAGTTAAGGTAGATTGTGGAGCAGTAAAGAATTCAAGAGGTAAAAAATCTTCAAAAAAGAAAAGAGAGCTTAATAGCTTTCAGGATATAGCGGATGGATCTCAGAAAACCATCCCAAAATGTCCTAACTCCCCCGACATATAATGAAGATTATGTCCTGGAATACCAGGGGACTCAATAGCCCCCACAAGTAGGATGTTCTTTGCAATTTTGTTAGAGATCACAAATCGGATATTCTTTTAATTTAGGAAACTAAAATGTCTAAGGAGAAAATTGAAAAGATGAAACTTTTCCAGTATTACAGTAACCAGGGCAATAACTCGAATGGCGCTTCTAGAGGCATTCTGAATTTCTAGAATAGCCACACTATCAAAGGAGATCCAATATTGGAAGGTATGAATCATATAGTTACTAGATTTACACATATAAGAGATAGCTTCCGTTGGATTCAAGTGAATATATATGCTCCTAATGGAAAAGGAATGAGAAAATATTTTTGGTCGGAACTAGCTACCATTAGGAGGATTTTTGATAAAGAAGCTTGGATTGTTATGGGAGATTTTAACACACCCTTAATGAACGGTGAAAAATTTGGGGGATCCTAGATTAATTTGGAGAGTAAAGAGGATCTTCAGAATTTCATTGATAATCAAGGGCTGATTGATCTGGATCTTCATGGAGCCTCCCTTACCTAGTCTAATCGTAGAAAGGGGATGGATCTCATATAGGTCAAATTAGACAAATCTTTGATCTCCAATCATTGGTATTTTGATTACTACTGCTCCCTTAAATCTCTCACCAGAGTTGGTTCTGATCATTCTCCTATCAGTTTCACTGCGGATCCAATAAAAAAGAAGAAGAACACTCCTTTCATATTTGAAAAAATGTGGATCTCTCATCCTGCTCTTAAAGAGGAAATTAGGATATGGTGGAATATAAGAATTCAAGGAACTGCTATGTTCTGAATTGCTAAAAATTTAAAGGAAGTGAAATGTAATTTAAAACAGTGAAAAAAGGATTCTTTTGGGAACATCTTTAAGATTAAGTCTGATCTTCAGATGGATTTGGGAGAAATTCAATTTAAAATACAGAAGCAGGGTTACTTGAATGACACTAAGGAAAAAGAGAATGAGCTCCTTATGAAGTTGCATGACATAATTGGAAAGGAGGAGGAGTTTTGGAGACAAAGATCTAGAGTTCTTTGGCTATCTGTAGGAGATAGAAACAATAGATACTTCCATTTATTGGCATCAAAACATAGAGCTGTTAACAGAATATCTCAAATAGATGTGAATGGAACCAGGTGTGAGGAGGATGAGGATATTAGAATGCAGGCGAGCTCCTTCTTTAAACATCTTCTCTTGACAAGTAATGAAATAAACCAAAATGAGCAGGATCAGTTAGTTGAAGCTATACCAAGAATTATCAACCAGGAAAACAACTCTTTTTTGACAGCGATCCCCACCAATGAGGAAGTCAAGCACGCTGTCTTTTCCTTTGATGAGAGTAAAGCTCCGGGTCCTGATTGTTTCCCTTTATTTTTCTTTCAATGGCTCTGGGAGATTGTTGAAGAAGATGTGGTTAATGCTATTAAGGAATTCTTTGGATCCAGAAGCCTTCTTAAAGAAATAAATGCTATTTTCTTGGTTCTAATCCCCAAGAAACTTGGAGCTAATAACCTTGAGGCTTTTAGGCCTATAAGTCTTTGTAACTCTTTATACAAGATCATCTCTAAGGTCTTAACCTCTAGATTCTTAACTTTTTTGCCTTCCTTGATTTCTCCTCAACAGAATGGCTTTGTCCCTGGTAGACAAATTTTTGACTCTATTGTTACTGTACATGAGAATATTCACTCCCTTGTCGAGTCGAAGACTGAAGGCTTCTTATTTAAGCTTGATATCTCAAAAGCCTATGATAGAGTTGATTGGATTTTCTTATTTAAAATCTTAAAGGATTTTGGTTTTAGTAATAGGGTTATCCAATTGGTGGAACAACTTGTGTCCACAGCTTCCATATCGAGTATGGTCAACAGATCCCCTACCTCTTTTTTTCAGAGTACCACAGGTCTAAGGCAGGGTGATCCTATCTCCCCTGTTTTATTCACTATTATGGCTGAAAGTTTAGGCAGGAATCTAAAAAATTTGGTTGAATTTAAATTTCTTTCAGGTCTCAAACCTTCCTCGAGCAATCTGGTGTGTTCCCATCAACAATTCGTTGATGACACTATGCTTATGGGTCAAGCTACAGTGTCTAAAGGCAAATCTATAAAACAATTGCTTGACAAGTATGGGAGAGCTTCAGGATAGCTGATCAACAATCAAAAAAGTTCTCTGTTCTTCTTCAACACTTCAGATCACAGATAGGCCAGAATTGCCTGAATTCTAGGTTGCAGGGTGGATTCCTTTCCTGCCACCTACCTTGGTCTACCTTTGAGCTTGAAACCTCCCGAGTCTTTCTGGCTCTCGTTGGTGGAAAGATTTAGCAAGAAGCTTGTGGGTTGGAAAAGAGCCCTACTAAGTCAAGCCGAAAAACTTCAGCTCCTCAAAGCCTCTCTCCAGAATCTGCCTATCTATGCCCTGAGCCTATTTAAGATTCTTGCTAAATTTGTTGATGCCATTGAAAAAATTCAAAAAAGATTTCTTTGGTCGGGTGTCGAGGAAAATAAAAGACTTCCCTTAATTGGCTGGAATCTGGTTTGTAGACCTAAAAAGGCCGATGGACTTGGTTTAAGAAGAATCAGAACTATCAATAAAATCCTTTTAGCTAAACAATTATGGAGAATCTCCTCTTCTTCTGGGGAATGGATTGATATTTTGGCTAGCAAATACTTAGAAAACAACTATTCTTCCATTATAAAGAAGGACCCCCACCTTCTTCCCAAAGGGTCTACATGCTGGAACAATATAATCAATAGTAAAAAGATTGTGGATGATGGTATTGGATGGCAAGTGAGAAATGGTAATCACACCAGATTCTGGGAGGACAGATGGCTTTTTAAGGAGCCCATTATAAAATTCAATTCCTTCAGTGAATGGGCTGAGAACTGTAAGGCACGGTTTGGAATTTATGTGAAAGATTATAGAGCGAATGGTAATTGGGTTGACCTGTGCAGTGTTAGTCAGGCTTTGGCTCCCATCCAGTATTCTCTGATGGCTGTTAGAATTAGCTCTGAGCAGCTGGATGATTGTGCGATTTGGATCGATGAACCCTATGGAAATTTCTCAGTGTCATCTACTTTTGCCAAGATCACTTCTTCACTGGATCATCCTCCCTTCTGGTATAAAGCTTGGTTTAAACGTTTGATACCTAAAATTAATATCTTTTTTTGGATCCTTCTCCAAAACAAGGTGCTGATGATTGATAACTTGTGTAAACGTGGATTTCAAATTCCAAATAGATGTCTTTGTAAGATGGAGGCCGAATCTATGCGTCATTTATTCCTTCATTGCTCATTTGCTGCATCTCTATGGGAAAAATTTATCAGGTTATGGAACCTTCCTTGGGTTTTCCCTTCGTCCATTGAAGATTTCTTCTCTCACTGGAAAGCCCCGACAAGGAACCCTCTGCTTAGGATTTTTTGGGATTTATCCTTCCTTCATGTTGCATGGGGCCTCTGGAAAGAATGCAACAATAGAATTTTTAGGGGCAAAGAAGCCTCTGTGGAGATTGTCTTTGATAAAATTGTTAGATCCCTGAAGGAAAATTTCAACGTTGTGGCCCAGAAGGATAGAATGCCCATGAAAGTGAAGCATTCGTTCAATGACTAAACTATTGCAAAGGATTGGAACATTAGTCTAGATTTGTCTAGTACTTTAATGAAGGCCAAAAAGGATAGAGAGGGTGTTTGCTGGTCTTTTCCGCTAAATAGGTGGATCAAAGCTAGCTTTGATGGTGCGGCTAAAGGCAATTCAGGGGCGGCGGGTTGTGGAGGAGTTATAGGGATTCCTATGGCAATTTCATTCGTGCGATTGCCTCACCTCTTGGCTCTCAAACTAATCATTTGGCGGAGGCTATTGGTGCTTTTCACATCATAAATTTAGCCCAAAGTCTTAACATTAAAAATCTGTGGCTTGAAGGAGATTCCAAAAACATAATTGATTGCCTCAATGGCAAGTCTCCCCCATCGTAGACCATCAAATTCTGGATTGAGGATGCCATATTGAACTTGGCTAAATTCGAAAAAGTTAAAATATCACATGATTATAGAGAAGCCAATGCTGTTGTGGATTTTTTTGCAAACGAAGGAGTTAGGAGTAAATATGTGCATACCTAGCTTAATACTAGCGATCTAAACTCTAATGTATGTGCCCTATTAAATTATGATAAATCACATGGAAAAGCGACGTGTTATCCCTTTAATGTGGACAAGTTGGATCTTTCACATCACAATCATTAGAGTGCATGGTACCGAGCCCAGTGGCTTAATCAGCAAGAAAACTCTGCATGCTTTGTGGGTTCTTAGATTTGGCAGGGCCAATTTTAGTAAAGCTTGCGTTTGGGTCTACCCCACTGTGTTGGCCGAATGGGGAGGAGACAGAAAGCGAACTGAGCCAGACAGCTATGATATACATATGAAAAATGCCAAGGTTTGGAACAAGATTAAAAGCGGAGGGTTGCTTCCTTTCCTAGAGAAGCTTCATGGCTCTAATGAGGAGGCTACAGATCTCTTTGTTAAAAATTGGAATAACGGTAACTTGACCCTGTTTGATAGGAATGTGGAACTCAGCGAAAATTTTATTGCTGAAGTTACGGGATTATCTACTGAAGGGAAGAAGTTCTTTAGGGACATGGCTTTTTCCGATGAAGCTGTGATCAGATTTCCTAAAATGGACAAAGAAAGGCAAAGTATGGTTAAAATTGCTAACAGCTACTTCGATGTTGACACCATAAAGGCTATTTGGAGAAAGGTTCTGTGAGTCATCATGGAGTACATCACGGTGGACGGGCGCTTCACTAAAGTCTATGGCTACCACTTTGCTCTTCTCAACCACTTCCGATACAAGGTAAGGGTCTCCATCCCCTATTATCTTTTTTGTTCCTTGAAGAAAAGGTTGGAGGATAATAAGAAAAACCCTAAAAGATTCCCCATTCTGCACACTGGGTTAATAAGGTTGATTGTTGAATATCTCTATGTGCCTGCTCCTAGTACTCTGGATACCATCCCTAATTTTGAGAGTGATGACACTGAGCCCAGTGGCTCAAAGTATCTACCTAACTCTATTATGGCTAGAAAAGTCCCTAGCTTGCATGCTGTTCCTTTTGGGAATTATGGTAAAACCCACGTTGAGATTGAGCCCGACAGCCCTTCCCTTAAGAACAACTCTTATGATAAGAAACCCTAGGCCAAAAGCCTTGATTCCTATTCCAAAGAGTCCTTTGAGTCGGAGGAGTCTGATGCCAAAAAAACTGAGCTTTGCGCTAATCCTTTTCCGGATAAACACATTAATGATTACCCCCCTATTATTCCTAACCCTGAGCATTTTTTCCCTAATACTGGGAATGAGCCCTCTCTGGATATTCTAAACCTAGCCAAAACCAATTCTGAGTCCCACTTCAAACTCTTGGAATGGACTTTCACTGAAATTAATGAGCTGAAAATAAAAAACTGGGCTCTGCAAAGCAAGATTGATGAGTTGGGTGCAAAGACGACAGAGATTGAAAAGAAAGATGTGGATCATAGTAATAGAAATATAGACTCCAAGGTTGATAACATAAGGAACACCATCAAAATCGTTGCTGAGCAAAACAACCGTATGGCAAGACACAATTCCATTATCATTAACGCGATGACTGAGAAGCTAGATAAAGCCTAGCAAGGTTCTCTGGTGGTGGATTTGGAGGAAACAGAGGATAAAAGTCAGGATACGAAAGCGGGAATTTCTAGAAGAACCAGAGCCAATCTGAAGTGCAAGGCCCCCCTTACTTCGAAGATGATTCAAAATTTTAAAAAGGGTGTCAATGATATGCAGAATCTGGAGGCGGAGATGGAGTCTATCCTCAAGACTCTGAATTAACGGCTGGGGTTTTCTTGGTGCTTACTTTGCTGTTCCTTTTGACTTGACGTTTCTGGTCTTTTTTGTTTGGTTGCTACTGGTCTTTTCTTGGGCAGCTGGTTTTCTTAGTTGGACTCTGATCAAAAGATAGACCTAGACAAACCACTAGCTAAACCTACAACAAAAACATTGACACAAAAGATGACTAAATATAAGCTAAAGATTTTTTTCTAAAACCTTAGTCAAATCTAGATTACTTGAGATGACATTGTCATACATCTCCATCACATCCTCGACCTCCTAGAAAGAGATGTCCAACCTCTTTTCAGCCTTTCTCTTGATACACAAACACAGGCCTTCACCCACACTCTTCTCCACCTGGTTCATGCGATTAACATAAAAAAATTCCTCCTTATGCACACCAAAATCCAACTATTTACTGGTCCATCTGAGATCTTTTTCATTCAATAGGGTCAAACCCTATGCACTACAATTAAGGGACTGGTTACTTATTTGCACCACAGATTGCAAATCACTGCAAATATTATTAACTTTATCCTCCAAAGAGACAAGCCACTCCTCATCAATCCTACAAACAATATCCTCCATGTATGCCAATCTCTCCTCACAATCCTTGTTCATCTTTTCAGCGTCCACCACCACCTTATCCAACACAACATTCATTGATTTGAATTTACTTGTCATTGACCATTCATTCTTATTGAAGTTAACTAGTGCCAAAAAAATACTCTACTAATCATTCAGCTTGAGACTAGGATCTTTCACCTCTAAAAAAATTCATTTAAAAAGTGTCAGGAGATTTTTGGTCACATCCTTAGCCATATGACAAAAGGGATCCAGGTCAATTTTATCCAGTTCAATGGCTTCGTAGAAGGGTTAGCAATACTTGAGGTTGACACTTCTAGCCCACACCTTCACCCTCCAAAGTATCCTTAGCACCCTCCAAGGAATCCTCGGTAGGAGAATCCTCCACATCAACAACTTCAACTGCTACCTGCTACTTACTGGCATTCACCTTCGAATTCGCCAACATCTTCAAGAGCCCTTTCTTGTCCTCAACCTACTCAAAACCATTACCATCAAGTGACAACAACCTAGTTTTCAAAGGAGAAACCTCTCCAAATTCCTTAAACCATCTCCCTCAAGATATTTTTCCACCATATACTACTCCTTTTGAACTTTAACACTTTGTTGTTTCCCCTTATCAGTTAAAAAAGGGGACCCACCCAAAACCTTCACCTCTTCCTCAACTAGGTTTATAACTCAATTCTCCTCCCTTTTCCCATTTTTTTCCCTCTTATAACCCTTCTTAGCACCAAAGGAAAAAACATCCTTCATTTTAGTGTTAGTCTCATAACCTTTTGATCACGAGTTAGAAGCCTCTAGATCATGCTCCTTCTCAAGCTTACCCTCCTTATCTTGAAATTCCAAATCATACGAGCCACCCTCCTCATAATCACAATCCCATTCCTCAGCTGATAGGAGATCTTAGGAAGTTCAAGAATGAACTTAACTTTGATATAGTCAATTATAATCTTCATAAGCCCATCATGAAGGATGGCCTTTCTAGGATTTTTATCTATGATCTTCAATGCTAGTTTCTATAGAAAGAAGCAAATAATAGGGAAACAAAATGATATTGTTATGCCTGAAATGGTTTAACAACATAAGGTGATAACTATAAATAACATGATACTTGTCATCAAGCATGAAATATTTTATGATAGCCAATGCCACATCTCTCCACAATTACTTAATGGAAGTCTTGTCATACTCACCACTTCCCACATGCCTAAGCTTATCCCATTCCTTGCCCTTAAAAAAATATATGAAATCACACTTAGAGGCTCCACAATCTCTGTAAAATTTATTTCCCTTCATAGATAAACCCATGATTTCAACAATTAAGCCCTTCATGACATCCACCTCCACCCCCTGGTAGCACATAATTATATTGTTCCAAACCTTCACAAAAACCTCAATAATCTATGAATCAAACCCATGCAATTTGAGAAAAAAAAGAGGGAAAAATCCACCTTTCTCTAGATGCTCCCACAACACCTCCTTCCCACTAAATTATTCACATGAGAATGACTCCAATCTACAACGATTGTCACCCATTGTAACCAAATAAAAACTCACCACAACCTTCACCTTGTTCTGATGGCTAGAAAAAACTAAAAGAACAATCCAGAAAAAGGTTTAAAAAACACCCATAATCTATGTTAACCTGACAACATAGATACACCCAAAAATAATAACCAATTCCTTGAGCTTATTTTCATAAGATAAGTAATAATTACTCAAACGAGATCTGAACTCTAAGTTCTTAAACCAAATAAAGAGGAGAAAAATTAAACACTTATCTCCCAATATTTCTACCACCATGACAATACAATTGATGATGATTAATGATGCTTTGAAGATTAATAGGGATGGCATCATAGGAATTCCAAAAATTATGAGCCATGACACCCACATTAGCAAACCCATCAGCAAGGATATTTACCTCATGGAATACATGTGATATTTTATAATCATCAAAGGAATAAAGAATGGAGAGGGAATCTTCAATGATATATGAAATAGACCACAACAAAGGGTTCACCTTCAAAAGGAAATTAATTATATTAAGGAATCCCCTTCCAATAACAAATTAGTCACCCTAGCCTCTTTAGCTAGGAGGAGGCCATGATAGGTTATTGATGTTGTCTTTGGAAATAATTTAATCATATTTAAAATCACCTTATCATTGGAAATAATTTGTAATAACTTTGGTAATAATTTTTATATTTAGTAATAACTATAACTTTGACACCCAATAGGGTGAATCCAATATTAAGGTGGAAAAGATAACTTGAAATGATTATGCATTATATTGTGGACTTACAAGGATTCCTATCTTTATCTTTTATCTCACCAATTCATTTTATGACTCTAGTTTATGAATTTAAGATCACGTTCATTTCTTTCCTACATGTTTGTGTTTTGGGAAAAATGATTGGTATTCTTATTCCTTTTTATGGTTGATTATTTTTGCACTATACATCCACCATTTTTTTCCTATCTTAATGGCCTTTGGGATTTATAATTAGTATTTGGAAATTTATCTTTTGTCTTTGGATGGGTAGGTATTCTATATTGGGACATCTATTGCTTGTCATGCAAATATTTAGAAATTCCAAGCTTGTAGAAGAATGAGAAAATATGGTGGAGTTGTTAAACTAGACTAACTAGAATCCTATTCAATTAATGAGCAAAAAGGAAATGATTGATAGTTTTCTGGATTCTTTAAAGGAAGATAAAACCATTTGTCTTTATCTATAGAGGTAGAGAAAATAGGGAGAAGAGTGAAGGAGAGAGAGAAAGCACTAGGAAATTAGAGAGACCAAGTTGAGAAAGGATTCATAACCTATGAAAGATAGTCAAGAGTGTATCAATTGAAGGAGTTTACAAGTAAAGGTCTATGGATGGATTTGGGAAGGGACTATAAAGGGTTTAATCACATATATATTTAGGACTTGCCACAACACTTGGTGTTGTGATTTTTTGTAGTAATCTATATTTTCTAAGGCATGTGGGATATTAAATAGGTAGGATTTTGGATTATAATTAACCTATTATATCTTGTGAAGGTAAAGTTTAGTTTAATGTAATAAAAATGGCATTTCTTGTGGCCTTTGCTTGATATGTGATTTTTTTATCATTTTGAGTGGTTACCAAGTGGCATTGTCTTTCATTGGATGATCTTACTTATATTGAATCATTATGTATCTCTAATTAATTATATAGTAATTCTTCTAATGAAGATTTCATAAATCCAATAACAAGGATAAATTATTTTTAAAAGAAGTTGCAAAAGTGTGTAATTACTTACCACCATTATTAGCTTTTTTAATAGAAAAATAAAATAAGTATATAAATTTAAAATGAAAACTAAAAAAGAGTAGAAGTATGAAAAGGAATTTTCTATTTAAAAAAGAACCATTTTTAAAGGGATCATGCAAAGAAATTATATATAGATTTATTTATATTTTTTATGGTAAGAAATGAGAGTTAGTGGTTTCCAAAAAAATTAAAATTCAAAAAACATTTGGCAATCCTTTTTCTCTATTAAAAATTATTACCCATATTTTTTGTTATTTTTTTCATAAATATTTTTAATAAAATTAATGTATCCAAGTAAAATTATAGGAAGCATAAAAAATTAGAATGGCGGGTAGAAAAGTATTGCTCATAGTTAATAAATTATTGAAATGGTTGAAATGCCTTGTATAGAAGGGAAAAATGAATACCATCATCCAATGTGAAAAGTATGCGAGGTTTTCATATAAATAAAAATGTATGTCTCAATAAAAGTGAACAAATATAAATTAGGATGCAAAGATAATGAGATAGAGATAGATAGGAAAATAGATGCAGATATAGAGATCTAGGAAGAGGGAGAGGGAGATAGAGATGGAAAGAGATGGATGAACAGAGAGAGGAAGACATGTCTAGAGATAAAGGGGGAGACGAAGATAGAGGTAGATCTAGATATATAGAGAGAGAAAAAGATGAGAAGAGACAAAGAGAGAGAAAGAGATATATTTGTCTATGTTTCCCTCCCTATCCCTACGTTTCTCATTATCTCCCAATCTCTCTTACTCTCTCTCCCCTATTTCTCTCTATACTTGTCTTCCATTTTCTCATTCTCTCTCTCTCTCTTACTCTCTTTTCTATCCATATTTATCTCCTCCTCTTTCTATTTATCTCTTAATATCTAGATACCTCTCTCTATATATAACTTTGTAGATCCTATTTATCTTTAACTCCCTATCTCACTCTTTATGTGACTATATCCATCCACGTCTCTCTCTCTCTCTCTCTCTCTCTCTCTCTCTCTCTCTCTCTCTCTCTCTCTCTCTCTCTCTCTCTCTCTCTCTCTCTCTCTCTCTCTCTCTCTCTCTCTCTCTCTCTCTCTTTATTTATCTCTCTTACTATCTCCATCTCTTTCTCTCTCCCTCTTTATTCCTCAATATTTCTACCTCTACTTTTTTACCTCTATATCTCTTTGTCTCCCTTGCTATTTATCTATTTCTCCCTCTTCTCTCTTTTTACATCTCCCTATTTATCTACCACTTCTCCCTTTGGTGTTTAATGGGTATGCCAAAGATGTGTGGAAGATCAGTTAGAGAAAATTTTGTTTTATTTTTGCATACATTTGTGTAGTACATGAGGTCAATTGGTAGGTGATTTTATCAAATGATGTTATTTTTGTAGAAAAGGTCTCAATGGAGAAGTGATAGATTCAAATCATTTATGTATCCACTTACAAGGATCCAAATATTACTAAAACAAACATGTAAAGTACGAAGATAATCAAGTTTCATTATTAACAGGAAAATGCTATGTTTGCAATAGGGAGAGAGAGATCTTTGTCCCTCTATCTCTATCTTTTTTTCTCTATTCTCTTTTTTTATCTCCCTCTTCCTTTCTCTACCCCTCTATTTCTATCTTTGTTTCTCTCTCTACCTCTCTATCTATTTGCATATTTTTCTCCTTCTTCGTCTCATTTGCTCCCCCTTTCTTTATCTCTCTTCCCTTTTTCTCTTTTTTTTTCTCTTTGCTCCTTTATATATTATCTCTATGTTCATTCCAATTGATGTTCCATATGTGTGCTTTTGAAGTTTCAACACAAGATTGTATTTTAGATTGGGCCGATAAAGCTAAAGAGACTAACATTTGAAAACTTGAAGTTGCCATTTTTTGGCGGATTATTTCTTTGATTAGTGATAGATTTGGTAGAAGGTAAAGCCCAAGGCTTTATGAGTAAAACGACATGGGGTAAGGCTATGGTAAAAAAATTGTAAGAGAGGATGCAATACATGGATAACAAATGGACTCCTACACAATATCTATGGCTTAAGAAACAACAAGTTTGTGTTAATAATTATATATTATTTAATATATTTCTCTTATATTATATTATTTATTTATTTATATATTTATATTAGACTATATAATATATAAATAATAAATAACTATATACATATATATATATATATATATATATATATATATATATATATATATATATATATATATATATATAATGTAATATACAATTTATAGTATATAATATAAAAATAAACATAATTAAAAATATAATATAAATATACAAATAGTGTAATATAATAAACAATCTAAAATAAAAATGATACTATAATATAATATATAAATAATATTATATTATTATATAATAAGATAAAAATATAATAAACAATATAATACAAATATATAAATAGAGTGATATAGTGTAATGTTATATAATAATATAGTGTTTATTTATTATCATATATTATATTAAAATTTTACATAATATAAATTATTAAATATATTTAAAAATATTATTATATTCTTCAATATATTTGTATTAAATATGTTAAATATTTAATATATATTTATTATATAAAATGTGAATTATATTTCTATTTATTATTATTTATTATTTTCTATATAATATACAATTAAATATATAATATAATATAGTTAACATATAATATTTTTCAATATAATATTATTTAAATTAATTTACTAAAAAAGTTAAAATAAAAGACAAGCCATTATTTAAGTCCATCTGCATAGTAGCATACCTCCGGGCATCCACTGAAAGAGATTTTTTCCCATCCGTCAAAAAAATGATTGGTTTAAAAATATATAAGGTATTTCCTATAAAGAAAATTTTGATTTGAGAATAAAATTTAAAATAATAACAGCTATTTTTCAATCTGATTAAATGAATGTGAAAAGTGCTTTTTGAAAAAAAACAAAAACAGAGTAAGTCTATGAAAACAATAACTAAGAAAAGTCTGTTTTCTTGACTGAAATTGGAAAGTTGCCGCTGGTGTAATCTCTATATGGAAAAAGCATAAACGATTTGTTTTCACATTCGCAAATATTCAGAAGACGTGGTTTTTTCTGCAAGCAATTAGAGAAGACTTAACTTTTAAGTTAAACCATCGAAATAAGAAAAATCTCATGCAAAATAATTGTTTCTCTCCAGTCGTATTATTATATACTGTATTGTACAAGCCTATTCTTTCAAGGAATTTGTGATGTTTGCATAGCACATTCCGTGACATGGTCTTGTTTTAATGGCGGAAGTACAAAGCGCTGGTTATGACGAGTTCCCCACTGTGGACAAATGCGTGAGCACAGGAAGAGAAGGACAAACGGTGGTGGCAGACTTGGACGGGACTCTGTTGCGAGGAAGAAGCTCCTTTCCTTATTTCGCCATCATCGCTTTTGAGTTGGGGGGAATTTTGCGCATGGCGTTCTTGGTGCTGGCGGCCCCATTGGCAGGCCTGCTATATTATTTCATCTCAGAGACCGCCGGCATTCAGGTGCTCATTTTTACAACCTTTGTCGGGGCCAAGGTTTCCGACATCGAGGCCATTGCGCGGGCGGTTCTTCCCAAATTTTACTCGGACGACCTCCACCCGGACTCGTGGCGGGTCTTTTCTTCATGCGGGAGGCGGTGCGTGTTGACGGCCAACCCGCGCATCATGGTGGAGACGTTTCTCAAAGACTATCTGGGCGCCGACATGGTCATTGGGACTGAGATTTCTTCACTCGGAGGGCGAGCAACTGGTTTCGTGAAGAGCCCCGGAGTGATGGTGGGCACCAAGAAAGCCTACGCTCTAGAGAAGGCACTTGGCGAGTATGTTCCCGAGGTTGGCCTTGGAGATCGTAACACAGACTGTCCTTTCATGAAACTCTGCAAGGTAACAATATTGATAAATGTATTAGTAAGATTTAGAGTGATTAAATAGTGATGGTGTTGTTTTGTGTGTAAAGGAAGCGTACGTGGTGCCTGCAACACCCAAGGTGGAGGCCGTAGGCCGGGACGAACTCCCGAAACCGATTGTTTTCCACGACGGTCGTCTGGTACAGCGCCCCACGCCAATTCTAGCCCTCGTTACAATTCTTTGGTTCCCAGTTGGGTTTCTATTGGCGTGCCTCCGCATAGCCGCGGGTGCCCTACTCCCCATGTCCTTCGTCTACCATGCCTTTCTTTCCCTAGGCGTGCGGGTTCGCATCAACGGCATCCCACCGCCCACCACAGATAAAGAAAAGAATCGGAGCGGTGTTCTCTTCATCTGTTCGCACCGCACTCTCCTGGATCCCATCTTTCTCTCAGCAGCCGTTGGGCGTCCCGTTTCGGCCGTCACCTACTCAGTCTCTCGTGTGTCCGAGTTCTTGTCTCCTATAAAGACAGTGCCTCTGACCCGCGAGAGGGCCAAGGACGCCGCCATGATAAAGTCATTGCTGGAGGAAGGCGACCTGGTGATATGCCCAGAGGGGACGACATGCAGGGAGCCCTTCTTGTTGCGCTTCAGTGCCCTCTTCGCTGAGCTGACGGATCAGATTGTGCCCGTGGCCATGCACAATGAGATGTCCATGTTCCATGGCACCACCGCCCGCGGGTGGAAAGGAATGGACACCTTCTATTTCTTCATGAATCCCAGTCCCCTTTATGAGGTAACCTTCTTGGACAAGCTGCCCTTGGAGCTCACTTGCACCGGAGGGAAGAGCTCTCACGAGGTAGCCAATTACATTCAGAGGGTCATTGCCGGGAGCCTGTCATATGAGTGCACCAGCTTTACTCGCAGAGATAAATACAGAGCTCTTGCTGGGAATGACGGTATCGTAGCCGAGAAGAAGCCCGGTGGCCTCGTGCCCAACAAGTTTATGGGTTGTTGAGAAATGGCTTCTGTTGTCTTTTTTCTGCTTTCTCTACTTTGTGACCTTGTTCAGCCTTTATTTCACTGTTTTCAATCCGTTAAAATAGAGGAAACCATGTTTGTGCGGTGGCTAAGCTCGTGGAATGAAAGTGGAAGACTATGAAGTTTCGGTATCTAAATTTGAGAAAGAAAATTCCGTTGAAAAGTCATATTAATATTTTGAAGCTCTTCTAGTTGTCCTATGGCGTTTAACATATAAGAGATTTATCTTATGCATTAATATAATGTTCACCAAAGAGTGAGAGTTTAGATCCATTAAATTTGCTTCAATTTATTGCTCTTTGGAAGAATTTGATTTTTAAAATAAAGTTTGAAAAGTTTGGGTAAAAAGGGGAAGAAAAACTCTCCACAAGTTAGAACATAAGCTAGTTAGGAAATGAATTTTCTTGACAACGGCTATTTATATGATAGTTGGAATTAAATATTTATTGAATTATTAATCATTATAAAGATTTTTTTTACATTGAAAGTTACGTGTAAGTAAAATTTAAAGATTTTTTTTTTTTTTTTTAATTTATAATAATTTGAATTATTTAATTTATTAATTATAAAATTAAACGGAAAATACAATTAAATAACAACAAAAATTAATCTATTTTAATGAGTGAAAATACTTTTCTCTTATAATATATTCTCTACTTCCATATGTCATATAGTGTGCAAAATTCATTTTATTTCTTTTTTTGTTTAATTTGAAATATATCTTCATTCATTATGTCTTTATAGAAATGAAAGGAAGCTTCAAATGATTGTATAACCTCAAATTGTAATGGCTTAAAAAAAGGATACAGAGGAAAATAAGAAAAAAGACTTGAACCTATTAGAAAGTATAATGGTTATTATGTATGCTCAATGTTGGAAATATTGTCATTGATGTCAAAGGCGCTTAGTCTGAATTATTTGAAGTTGTCATTGATGTCAAAGATGCATGAACAAGAAGGTATGACTTATGAGAACATTCAGTATAGAATCTATGAGCAGCCTTTTTGAACAGACTTGTACAAATTTAAAGAAAGCAACGTGATCATCTGGAAGAAGAAGCAGCATCATAGTGAGGTGAAGTTTTAGACATAAAGTGATATGCATCTTGAAGAAACATCATCGATGTAAAATCAATATCTTTTTAAGACTTTTGTACATCAATATCAGATCAGATTCATCAAGACTGAAAGAAGATGCAAAAGAAAAAAGTCAAAAAAGACAAAACAAAACAAAAAACAAATTAAGAAAAAGACAAATGAAATGGTGTGATTCCTTCAGCAACAATCAGAAAGTTGAAAACAAATACAATATTAGACCAAATAGAAAAAGACAAAAACTAAATAAGATAATAAATAAAGATAAGGAAACAATTAAAGTTTTGGCATGTTACGATTTGTTTTGAAGAAGTGTGATTCACTTTATAACTTCAGTTCATTTAAAAAATCAATTAGAAGAGGTCTGATTTCATTAATGAAATGAAGCACTCCATTCAAATAAAGTGGCATGATTTATGGTGCTGCAAATTCAAATTCATTAAAAAATGGAGAGGTGCGATTAAAGTTTTTTTTTTATAAAACAAACAAACAAATAACAAAAAGTCAAATTTTAAAGGCAAAGTGGTGCGATTATTTTTGTTAAGTAAAATAATAAAAGATTGTTTTCTGCAATTTGAAAAGATGCAAACTTTAGATTTTAAAAGGTGCAAGAACAGATTTTGAAAGATGCAATCTTTCACAAATGGTTACAATCTTTGACAAACATATACATATAAGATTCAATTCAAATTTGTGAAATGGGTGTGAATTAAAAGATTTATAATACATACACCAATTGGAAGACTTTGAAGAGCTAATTTTGAGAAAGATATGTACAAAAGTAAAGCATATTGGAGAGAACAATTAAGCTAATCTATGAGCAGATTTATAAAGTCTTTATGAATACATCCATGAAGAGTTCATAAGCAAATTATGAGGAAATTGTGAGTGAGTTTATGGAGATTTATTTGCAATCTTGTAAGAAGATTATAAGAAGATTATTTGTCGATTTATTAGGAGATATCAATTTGTTTTATGGGAAACATAATCATCAAGAAGATCTTTATGAATGAATAAAAGGATTTTTTGAGCAAGTGCATAAAAGAGTTTTTGAATAGACTTGAAAGAAAGAAACAATGCAAACTTAGAACAAAATTATTTTGATGGAAGACATTAATGGAAATTCTATACATTTAATTTGATGTATGAGATTATATATAAGATAAATCTTTATAGCATACCTTTGAAGAAGAATATAGCAAATTTGGAGAAGATGTTTTGAGGTAATTATATCAGATTTAAGAAGAGAGTTATAGTAGACTTAGTTGAGCAAAATTGTCCATCATCCGTTGAAGAAGCAATATTGAAGGTGGAACATTGTTCTTGAAGTTGTTATCTTTTTCTAAGTTGGTGCCTCTAGTAGGTTGGTGCCTACAAACTATGGGGGTTGGTGCCTCTAGTAGGTTGGTGCCTGCAAATTGAGGGGATTGGTGTCTTCTATAGGTTGGTGTTGACAAAACAAGTCTGGGGTTGGTGCCTCTAGTAGTTTGGTGCCTACAATCATTATCATTCACATAAATATATAAAGTACATTATTTGTACCATGGTTTTCTCCTGTAAGGGTTTCCACATAAATATTGGTGCTATTGTGTTCTTCTCATGTGCATAATTATTGATATTGAGTGAATGGTGTTATTGTGATTGGTAAATTTTTAAATTGGTAAAAGTTGTGTTATACTGATTCACCCCCACTCTTAGTATAGATGTGTGCTCATCACCCAAATTCTTTTTACCCATAATTGATTGCTTTATTTGGTCCTAGTTAAGGTAAGAAAACAAAATATGTTCAACTTCCTCTTTCACTTGTAGATTTATTTATTATTTTTATACTACAATAATATTTATTTTCTTGCGATGAAGGTAGTGATGATATCCCAAATTGGATCTAAATCTCTTAAGTGAGAAGCTTTATTGTTGGATTGAGATGCTATAATGAAAATTTGTCTAGTTGAATACATTTTCATTTACTTATTTTATAATTTAACTTTCCTCATGTACATATCACTAATTATGTGGCAAAGGCACATTGAAATCTCGAGACATAACATTTGTAAAATTACAACATTATAGTTTTAAAATATTTTTTGAGTATTTTGAGACTATTGAAGATGGATCCCAAGCTCTTCTATTCCTTATTTGTATGTTGGTAATGATTTGGACATGGAAACATTACCCTTTCTTTTGAAGCTTGCATATTATATAGAAGAAATAAACAATTATAGAATTAGTATATTTAGAGCGCAAATCTTAATATGAACAAGACATCATTAAATATTAGTAGTCTATTTAAAGGAATATAATTTTAAATACCTTCTTTGATATTAGTTTTTTAGTGGATATTAAATTTTTACTTCATTTTTTAGTGCAATGTCAACTTATAAATATTTTTTTTAATAAAAGGGTAAACACTTTTTGAATCAAAAAATCATTACAAATCTATAAAGAACATCTAGCCCAACCAGGACCCAAATCCTACAAAAGAAGCATCAAATAATACCCAAGAAACATCTCATATCCTCAGTCACCAACTCCTCCAATTCGTGAGCCTAATTCACAAAAAGGCCACCCAAGTCCTCAACCTTCCAATTTCACCCCCCCTTAGAGGCTCATTTAGCCAAGCCACCAGCCACCTTGTTCCACTCCCATGGGATATGGGAAAAGGTGATATATTCTAGAACTTCTTCCAAAGAAAATGAATTGTTTAACCACTCTAGCTAACTACCAATTCACCTCCTCTAACTGTCGATTATTAAGAAGGTCAATCACCACCTAAGAATTAGATTCACAAATTATCCTTCTCCACCCAAGGGAATAGGCATTTTCCAATGCCAAGAGAATAGCCAAAACCTCCATAAAATTGTTGGAGTAATGGCCTCTGAACCTCTGTTGCAAATCCAAATAATCCTTGCTTTACCTATCTAGCACCCCTTTTCAACATATTCCAAACCATAGAACTCATACCAAGAAGGCTGAACCTAGGCACATCAACACACTCCACATCCCCAAGGTATTTAGATATAAGGATCTTAGCCCAAGTCTATTGTTGTTGAGTGCACCAACACTAGTAAAGTTTAGCATCCAGTGCTTGCCCATTCAGATCAACCCATCACAGACCAAGACCACCCTCCTGCTTTGGCCAACGAACA
The DNA here is from genome assembly GCA_007115665.2 of Sequoiadendron giganteum. Lineage (NCBI taxonomy): Eukaryota > Viridiplantae > Streptophyta > Pinopsida > Cupressales > Cupressaceae > Sequoiadendron > Sequoiadendron giganteum. Next base: position 545,835,379 of record CM021104.1, on the reverse strand, counting down.
TAATCCCACTTAACTAGGCTCTACTTCCTTGCGAGGAGGTTACTAGATAAAATAAATTGACAATAGAGGCGCTCAGAATCATTAACCAAACTTGGAGGGGCCAATAACACAAAACACTTGTACAGACTTCAAGAGGGTAACTTTGCCAGCCATGGAGACCCACCTACAGCTCCAATGACTAACCTTTTTATGGAATTTCTCAATAAAATCCCACCAAAATAACCTTGGAAGTGCACACATAGTTATAGGAATACAAAGATAAACAAAAGGAAATGAACCAATCTTAAACTTGAGAATCCTAGAAATTATGTTTTGAATGAGCTTAGAAGTATTAAAGAAGTAGATGGAGGATTTTCCCTCATTGATGCTTTGACTCGAAGCAACCAAATAGAAATCCAAGGCCCTTCTCAAATTGAGCACTTCATCCACTCTAGCCAAACCCATTAGAGTTGTGTCATCCACAAACTACATGTGAGATTGGGCAGGAATATTATTGCCCCACCGCCAACCCTGAATAAGTCTGAGCTCCATAGAGGATCTCATAAATCTCCCCAACCCTTTTGCCATCAATATGAAAAGATATGGAGATACAGGATCCCCTTGTCGTAGGCCTCTAGAAGGCCCAAAAATCTCTTAAGGCTCCACATTGACTAACACAAAGAAAGAAGGGGAAGTGACATAGCTCATGACCTAATCAATCCAAGCACTACTGAAACCAAAAGCCCTCAAAATCTTGGATAGAAAATCCCATTTGACCTACTCATAGGCTTTGGCCATGTCCAACTAAATAAACATAGCCTTCTCTCCTGATGAAGCCATAGAATGCACAGTCTCAGCCATAAAAAACCACTCCATCAAGAATCTGCCTACCAACCACAAATCCACCCTACTCCTCAGAGAGCAACCTACCCAACCATGGCTTTAGGCATTCAACAATTAGCTTAGTGATTATTTTGTACACCACATTGCACAATGAAAATTGGTCTAAAGGTATCCAAAGAGTTAGCACCCTCCTACATAGGGATGAGAGCCAAGAATGTAGCATTCATAGCCTTCAACATTTTCTTATTATTTTGAGACTCTTGGACCACCTTGAGAAGATCAAGCTTAATAACCTCCCAAAAATCATGAAAGAACTATATTAGAAAGCCTTTGGGGCTAGGAGGTTTTCCTTTGAAACACTATAGCCTCCAGCTCCTCCAAGGAGGTTTGCTTGAGAAAAGAGTCATTCATTTCACTCGTTACCAAAGAAGGGATGCAAGCAAGGCCTCCTCCACTAGAGAAGGGGGAGAGTTGTCAAAAAATAACGTAGAATAGAACCTGACTACATCTCTTGAGATCTTAGCATCAGAACAAAGAAGATTTTAATTCCCAAATCAATAGATGCAATGAGTCCTAAAGAGTCGCTACTCTCTCATATTCAAACTCAGAGATGAATTTGGCCAACGAACAAGATTCAGTCAAAAATACTGAAATCTTCTACACTTATGGCTCTGTTAAACCAGGGAGGGTGATCCCAACAGTACACTTATAGATACTCTTGTGTGCCAAAGTATTAAATATATTGTACACTTACGTTTCTCCTCTAATTGTTTAGGAGACACAACACCCTAAAGGTTTGGATGACCTTCATGGTAGTGTCTAACTCAAACATGAGAGATGTACTAAAATGAGATCAACACACAAACAAACTAAGATTCATATTTGATTTGATTTAAATTTGTAATCAGCTATTGAATCAACCACCAGAATGAAACAAGAATAAAACAGTTAGATCAATGCTTCATCCATTAGAACTGAGTCAACTTCAATACCTATGCAACTTGATAAGAATTTAATACACAACATCATCTAAGCTTTGAAGATACTATATTATAGTATTTCAACATAACATCTCAACCACAACTTCTTATAAGAATCGCACTCAACTTAACATAAACCAGTAGCCTCACTCAAGCATTTACGTCAATTCCTTGAATCAATAAGCAAGAATAAAACTAAATGTCCATTGGATTTCAATGGAGACAAATAAAATAATTCTTGATTATGTTATTCATAGTTTATCAAACCAATACATAGGAGAGAAAATGGTTCAAAATCTTCACCATTCAGTATTATTATGCCAGTATTGCTATCAAAATTACATACATATTGACAAACTCAAAACCTAAGACTTAACTGTGAAATGTTCTATATTCCTATTATAGTATTCTCTATGACTAATTACAAAAAAGCTAACTCCTCACAATGAAACAAAAACTTACACTTAAGGAGAAAGAAAACCCTAAATTCTCATCAGAAGAAGACACTTGGCAAACTCAAGATTGTTGATGAATAACTGCCCACCGCCTAAAAAAATGCATTAATCTGTATTTTGATTCACGCCTCTTGCATTTTCTACCCTTGAACAAAAAAATATTCCCCATCTTGAATAATCGTCGTTTCCCTTTATTCTGCAGGTGAAAAATATTTTTGTATTGCAAAAGATTTTACCTCCTCTTTCAGTTTTCACCCTGCTGCGTGAAAACATTGCCCTCTATGAAAAGCTCTTCTCCCAACAAAAGACATTTCATACAATGATAGTTTATTCACTTCATAAAATAATCACCCGTGCCCTTTTTACTTTGGCACATTACATTTTAAAATATTTTCCCAGCACAATAATTATTTAACTTTATTTCATTAGGCCCTTTTTAAAAAACTCTTTAACCCATGCCATACTTCTCATGCGCAAAATATTTTACCTTGTGCCATTTGATTTCATCTTTCAGTTTATTTTAAAATTTCACATTTTAAAATGAGGACTTTTAAAATATTATACATGGCCAACATTTTAAAAATTTAGAAAAACTTTTAAAAATCTTTCACCTGGGCCCACCATGACTTTTACCCAATCCCTGCACACCCATTACTATTGATGAGGACATCAAATTTCTACTTGGGCTCATGGGAAACCATTCTCCTCCTACCAAATAAAAGATTTAAACTATTAATTTTATTTTATTTCTAATGTCTCCCTTCCAATCCCCGCTCTCCCGTGGGCTTATGCTGGCATTAGCTCTACTCCTCACGGGCTCAGGGGAGACCTTCATTTCTACTTTGTATCTTCACTTTGAGCTAGTGTATGATGAGATTCGAGTAGGGATGAATTTAAGAAACCCCCCCCCCATTGGCAAAGGTGTAAAATCCTGGTGAATCTTTCCTTTTATTTGAAAAAAATATTAATTTTCTTGGTGAATCTTATGCACAATATTAAAAAAATTGTAAAATCCTGGCAAATCTTAATGAATAATTGGTAAAAATAATAATCATAGTGGCAAATCCTAGTGAATAATCACTAAAAAGATTAATTACAATGGTGAATCTCTACTCTAAAAATTTGCATAGTTGGTTGATGCAGTTGCCCCATATATATATATATATATATATATATATTTTTAATATTGAAGTAGGGGCCCGGGGGCGGCAGCCACCAACGGGGTCAAGTGGGATGAAGTGTTTTAAAAAAATCTCACTTGAAAAGTAAGACTAAATGAAACTTGAAAATTTTACCATCGATTAGCTTGTAAATCGGACGGTTGTAAGTTCATTTCGTGACCTAATATGAATAGGACTTTTAAAAGGCTTGTTGAGGCACATAATTTTTTTTGGGCCACATGATTAGATTTAATCTTACATGATGGCCACAGTGAACTTGAAGTCATTTTGTGATCGTCATGATGAAAACCCATACAAACATTTAATCTTACATGATAGCCGTCACCACTTTGAGTGACACTTTGGCCCTAACCTTCTTTAAGGTCCTAGTGATGTCACTTTGTCCATTCAATAGGAAGGTCATCATTGTATTAGGGGACATCCCTAAGTGTCCTACCAATGATGTTCACTCATGCCGATAAGGATTTCATATTCCACCTGGGGTTCACACTCACCTTGTCATCCTCATGTTTGCACTGTCATCATTCATGTCAACACTTGTTGTCGTGAGAGATCCACCAAGGCACAGGTACACCACTTTTGTAATTCTGGAGAATCAAGAAGGGAATCTACAGTATTCGCGCCAAGCTCCTGGAAAGACATCCGATCAAAGTTTTGTTTGATCTCCACCGTTACTGTTGCCAATATTTCATGACATACATCATCTTCCACTAGCTTAGTATGTTATCCGATCAACCTCATTTAATCTCAGTTGCTCATCCTCATCATCAATGTGACCCACGTCATTATAATTGGGTCCCATTACAAAATTATAATTTATTATTAATGGCGATATTGCCCCAAAATTAATCAAAGGAATATAATATTACTAGTGAATATAACTAATCCTTTTAATTATTGTATAAACTACTGGTGAATCAATGCTAATGAAGCATCGTTTACATGGCGAATTAATCGAGATGAAATTATTTTTTTGTAAAAACCTGGTGATTCAGTCTCTGTTTTAGCTTGTACTATTCACCATTGTTTGGAGCTCTCGATTTATATTATTCGCCAATTGGTGAAGATTCACCACTAAATTTTTCCCTGGATTCAGGTGCTAGGATAAGAATCCACAAGCAATTTTGATGCATTTTTACTATGAGTGCAAACTGCTCAAAAGTGGTGATATACTGGGTCGTTTTTTGAATAAAATAGCATTTTAATGGCTGCAAGCACCTAGAATCCATCACAAGTAGACTTAAAAACTCTATCCAATCATGAGGAATGGTTAGGGGATGAATTTCAAGCATAGAACATCAAATTTGAGCTCAAGAAGAGCTCCAAAAGATGCTTGGAAGCTCAAAAACGTGATTGCAGCTAGAAAGAATCACTTTGAATCCAACCTATAAGATCTCTGAAATGCCTCAATGGAGAAGGAAATATCTCAACGTTCCCTACAATAGAAATTGTAGATCAAAATTTTCCTCAAACAATGCTTTGCAATCTCCTTGTGCTCCTGTGAGTCTCTCTGTCGTGAGCATTTGTTCCCACGGGCTAGTTGGCAACAATAAAATGTAACATAGAATGTTTTCCTACCATCTAATGTTTAAACAAAGTTATTAATAAATGTTTGAATCCCCCTCAATTCCCATGCAAGCTTCTTCTCCTCTCCCCGCTCTCTTGTGAATTTGTGCTACCATGAGTAGTTCTTTCAATAGGCAAGCAGGATGTTTTGACTTTATAAACTTTGGCAAATAATTAAACATGCCCTAATTTCCCTGAACTCTTGTGCAATTTCACTTTCGCAATATTTAAAATATGTAAAATATTTTAAACACTAACTTTTGCAACATTAGGAAAATGTTGATTTTTTAATTTCGGCTATAGTCCAAATAGAGAAAATTTATTTCAAGCAAATCATGACATGTGGAGCTGTGAAATTTTTTGTATGGAATCTATAATTTATTTAGAGAAAACCCATTTCCTCAAAACTTGCATTGTCAAAATATTTCAGGTACCTCCTTATGGCTTTGCCACAACTGATATGCATTAAAATAATGCATCATATAATCTTTGTATTTGATGAAAATGGAGCTAGAGATTTTTCAAGACAAAAAAAGAAATGGGTTGTCCTTAGAATTTAAAAATTTGACACTTTATGGAACACCATTTTTTACCAGATCACAATTAGAAAATGATTAAATAACCCATCATAACTTATTCTGAGACCCTAACACTGAGCAAGCATGTTGAAATTTGACCCAAGAATGGAGTGCAACTATCATCTCAGAAAAACATGTCATGAGGTGAATGATATTCAACATCAAAGTGGCCTACTCATACTTTTCTACAACTGTTCCTGTTTAAAACCAATTAAAACTCACCAACTTGCCATTTTGAAAAGATATCAAATCACCTTCTGGAGAACTTCCATTGGACACACTAAGTCATTTAGGAACATTGAGTGTGTGTGCAAAAGGGATTCCCTTGAATCACCATTCTTCACCAGATATTAAGGGTCTATTTGACCACCTTGAAAAGTTCTAAAAATGCAAGTGTGAAAATAGAGAAAACTGCATTTTCTTTTGGCCTAGTAAAAATAGCAAATTTGATCATGAGGCTTTGAAATCAGACTAGGGAGTACATTAATATGGGGAGAATGGAGAGGAACACTCCATTTGAAATGAAAATCAATTGGCTTGGAATGGGGACCCTCTGAAGTAGGTCAGTTGGACAAATTTTTCAAGGGCACTCCTGACTGTGCACAGGCAAAATTTTCAATATGGGCACTTCAAATTTGTTAAATTTGAAGGTGCCAAAAAAATATTCCCCTCTTGTTACTTAAGAGAAGAAATGATATTGCCTTGCCTCCTATCTTTGGTTGAACTGTGAAAGAAAGAAGTATTCATGTCACCTTCCTGAAGCCACTCGGTGCGAGACTTTTGTTTCCAAAACATTTCTTCTCAAATTTCCCATTTCTTCACATCCTTAACAGCCAAAGCTTTTGACCTACTCAACTCCTCAGTGATTCCCTGATCCCGGATCTGTCAAGTAACTAAGTCCAAATGTTCTTGAGCAGCCCATTTAGCTTGAAACACATTGCCAAAGTGGCTTCTATTCTGATGCTTTAACTTGTACTTTACAAATTGGAGCCTCTTGACAAAGGAGTACAGAGCAGTGCCAAAATTAGGCTTCCCAACACTCCACCAACCCAGAACAAGATCTCAGAGAGACTCATCTCAAAGCCACCTGAGCTAAAATTTAAAGGATTATTTTTTAAAGCCTCTAGATAAGCAAGCAGAGAATTTGACCAGCGAGTGGTCAGAAACCCTCCAATTCAATATCTTAGAACTAGTTATCCAACTGTCAACAACCCAAAAGCTTGACACAAGAAACTTGTCCAACCTTTTTGAAATGGTCGCATCTCCAATCCTCCTACTGTTCTAGGTAAATAACCCATTTGTTGCTTTGATATCAACTAGATTCAAGAAAGCCACATTGTTCCTAAGTAGGTCTGAAGAGGGGTCAAGACGGGTAGTAAAACCCCTTTTCTCCTGTAGAGAGAGAATAGCATTGAAGTCACCTACTAGAATCCAGGGTAGAAAAGGCTCCAAAGAATGTAGGTATCTAGCTTGTGACCACACATTCATCTTACCAAAAAAATCCAAAGGAGAATATTTGTTAGAGAAGAGGATTCTCTAACTTGACTCCAAACTAGAAGCAACAAGAAAGATAGAGTGCCTGGAGGAGGACCATCAAATAGGATTAATTATTCATAGATCCCACAAACAAGCAAGACCCCTAGAACTACCCTACACCCCCACACTCTTGCACAAGCCTCTATCCCAGATCTTAGGGGACAAGCTCAACATATAATCAATAGAAACCTTTGTCTCCTGGAGAAAAACCATATCCGAAGCATGAACATGGATTAATTCTCGAATAGCCTTTTGTCTAGGGATGCTATTCATACCCCTCACATTCCACAATACCACAATCATTGTTGGGGTTGAGAGAAGTGAGAATCAATAGTCCTCACTAAACTAGACTCCACCAGTGTTTCCCCAATTAACTTTACTTTTTCCTGATCCTTCTTCTTTCTCAGTTTAGGGATCTTCTCATATTTCCCATTTTTAAGGGGTTTCTAATGCATACCAAAAGTAGAATATGAAGCTCTTCTTTTACCAACCTTAGCAACACCTTTCTCAATTATTGGCCTAGCTTCTGGAAACTTAAACCCCATAGGAATTTCTAGCACCACACTAATCTCACCATGCCCAGAATTAGTGGGGGGTAAGCCCTTATTCACCTCAACTGAAATTTCCTTGGTTGGAGGCAAGTTACCAAAAGAAATTGATTGATTCTCAGGATGCTTCTCAAATATAGATTCATCCACAACCTGCATATCAAGAGGAGTACCTCCCTCATGAATCAAGTCCTCTAAGACCTCAAATCTGTTAAATGTTTCCTCTTCTTGACTATCTTTGAATGTCCTCTTTTGACCCCTATTTCTATTGCAGGGTTTGACTTGAACAAATCCTTCCTTGTCTGCAACCACCCCCTGCATGAGAGCTTTAACATTGTTCAACTTCTGACTAGTTTGAGAAGAAGAATTACCCATACCTGCAAATTTAACAAATTTGGGGCATTTCCGCTAAAGGTGCCCATATTCATGACATAGGCAGTATCGAAAAGGCAAAGCCTCATAATCCAATTGTTGGGTCCAAGATATTGTTCCAACGCTCATGTCAATCGAATATGGTAACAGCTTGTTCAATTCAATTTCCACACACACACAAGCAAAAGAAAGAACCCTTTTAGATAGTGTTTGTTGTGAAGGCCCTATGGGCTTGCCAAGCATGAGGAAATCATTTGCAAAATATCGCTTCACCAACATTATAAGGGAAAACGAGGGAGGTGCACCCAAGCGGGAACCTTCGAAGAAAGATCTTCAGCAAAATTAAATCCCCAATGCCAAGGCTTAATAAAGAGGCCCATTTGATTGTAGAAGTAGGGTCCACCTTCAAAAGCTCGATTTATTTCAACAATGCAAGAAAAATCCACCATGAAGAAGTTATTGGCCGCCAACAATATGTCAAAATTGTCTTTTGGGTTCCAAGTCTTACATACCCAAGAATCCAAAGAGGAAGCACTAACCACATCCCCAAAAACTAGAAAAACAACACATGGTTACTGTAATAAGCAACGTCTTCAGCCACTGATTCAGGCTTTATTCTCAATGCTGGTTGATCTTGTGCTCTTTCCAAGCACCCATCTACCTTGTGCAATCGTAAACCATTGTTTCATGATGGGCCTTCACCAAGGATATCCATGCTTCGAAGAAAAGGACTTTCACCAGGCGTAAATGAAACTAGTGCCGCCAACCAAAATAGAAAAATAATAGGGCTAAGAGGGCTGATACCACAACTCACAAAGCCCAAGCCACAAAGCACAAGCGGGAAACAATGCCCACACAACAATAAAGGGGAATATGCAGAGCAAGTAAGAAACCCCACCCCAACAACATGCAAGCCTCCCCTACACAAGAAACGCCCCAATGCCTTTGATCTTCACCAGCCCACACACATGCTCGAAGAGCTGCGAACATGCAGCCAAGAAAAGACGAGAGGAGAAACTGAGAAAGAAACAACATCGGCAGAGAAGAAAGCAATGGGAGACCGAACCAAATCCCTTTGTAGAGCCACAAAATACCTCTGCTTAGAAACTCTAGAGGCAGATGAGCAGCATCCAAAGCAAACTTCAGAAAAAACCACGAACAAAGGCCAAAAAATGGAGAGAAAAAGCAACCCCCTTTGGTTGTAGCCCATGAACCCCTTCAAACACCCCCCTACGAGCACAAAACCAAACTCTACACACAACAAAACGCTGAGCTAGGGCAGACAAACCCTAGCCCGTCCGCGCGCAGTAGAGCTCAACGCTATCTCTCTAGTCCATCAACTTATAGATATTAATACAAAAAGAGAAAATCAATATCAATATATATATATATATATATATATATATATATATAATCATATAATAAATGTTAAGTGTTCTAGGATTAGAATTACTTTGGCATGAAAACATAGAAAAATCAATGAATCAAGGTAATTTATTTTTTCAACTTGGTTGCAAGGCTCTTTATGTTAACTATTTTGGTTTTTTTGGTTTGATTTTTACTTATTTATAACAAATATTTTTTTATATTTTTAATTTAGCCAAATTTAGGTTTGTGTTTTATTATTTTTTTATTGTGGATATAGAGGTCTTTTATTCATTCTCATCTAGAATACTAAGATGTCTTCTTGTTTCAATCAACTCCTCAATAGATTTGTTAATAATATTTAAGCATTGCATGTAAGTGAGTCTCTTTCTTAAATTATTGATATATGTATAAGTTTTGAGAGGATGAACTAATGTATAGAGATATTTGCACATTTTTAGCATCTTGAAATAAATGACTTATTTTTTAAATAATCTTGTTGGTTTATTTTCAAAAAAGAATTTCACATTTTGAATAAAAACCTCTTTTAGATTTTGAATGAAGAATTCTTTTATTTAAGCTTAAAGATTCATTTTTTGTACATGTATAATAACAATTTAATTTTCTTCACTTTTACTAGTAGGGATAAGTACATAGCTCTTACAACATATGATAGTACCATTTCTAAAATGAATTCAAGTGCCATTAAGGCCATGGGATGCTAAATTAAAATTTTCATTTGAGGGACTTGATTTTTTTTTGTTATTTATGTGTGTTTCTCTTGTTCTCAAGGACTGCAACATTTTCATTTCCTAGTAATTTTATGGTATGTAATCTTGCATTGAGGACATTTGAAAAAATAAATTATGCTCTCCATATGTTTTATGACATGTATAAAAAATAAATACCTTGGCTCTTTAAAGCCAAATGTAAGTGGTTCACTTAGTATTGAGTCAATTAGTGATTGTAGGTAAAAATGATAGGTTTTGATAAAATAACTTGTTGATTTACGATATGTAAATTTTTCCTCACTTTGGTTAATGTATTGTGAAAGCTTGAATTTGCAAAAGAAATTTTTAGTTTTTAAAGTAAAATATTGAAGTCTTTATCTTAATTTATAGGGAAACATCTTTTTAACGTTATGAATTATTGAAGAATTAATTATTGAAAAGTGTTATTCTATGGAGAATATTGAATCCATTCATCTATGAATTTTCACTCTATTTAAGTCATGTTCGGGGCTTCTGACTATATAGCGACTTCATTTTATGTTTTAAGATGTGATCTATTATACTTAAAATTATAAGATACTAATAATTATACAACTATTGGCTTTAACCATATAACTTCTTGATTATGAGATACTAGCTAAGAACTTATTTCAGTAGAGCCTTCACTAGATTCTTCGTTGTCTTTCAAAACTCATGCTTAAATCTTCTAGGTGATCAATTCCCTTCTTACACACAAGTGTTGTTAAATTAGTAGCCTTTGATGACCAACCTAGATATTAATACTTGTATAGTTTCTCAATCTTTTATTTCTTAGATTTTATTCATCAAGTTGGGTGGTTCATCAACTTATTTGAATTCCATATAAGAAATTTTCATGATCTATGAATTTGTCTCTCTATTTAAGTCATGTTTGGAGCTTCTAACTGAATTTTGAATTCATTTTATGTTTCAAGACATGATTTATTATACTAAAAATTATAAGATATTAATAATTACAAATATTGGCTTTAACCATATAACTTCTTGATTATGGGATACTACCTAAGAGTTTATCCTAGTAGAGCCTTCACTAGATCCTTTCCTGTCTTTTATACTTCATGCTTAAATCTTCAAGGTGATTAATGCCCTTCATACACACAGGTTATTTTAAATTAGTAGCCTTTGGTGACCAACGTATATCAATACATATATAGTTTCTCAATCTCTTATTTCTTAGATATTATTCATCAAGTTGGGTGGTTCATCAACTTATTTGAATTCCATATAAGAACTTTCCATTATCTTAAATCATTTCATTCTCTCAAAATTTATACATATACATTTTTTTAGCCCTATCAGTCTACATGAGTAAATAAATCAAGTGGATATCTATTCCATATTCTCTAGAATTCTCTTACATCTAGTGATATTTTCTTTGGGTGCACTATTTTCAAACTCTACTTTTTTTTTATATCTTGTAGTTTTTTTTCTCACGCTATCCCCAATCCATGACACATGTCATCCTTGTCAACACCCACTTTCTCTTCATATTCTTTAATGAGCCACCCATTCACTATTACTAGTCACTAATCCTTTTTAATAAAATCATAAACTTCCCCTTCTACTTGGTTGATTAAAAGTCCCTTCCACTAGATACTTCTACTAAAATTATTTTTGAATGTCATAAGTGTAGGTAGTAATTCATAAGGCTATAATTTTTAGATAATTTGAACATTAACTTAAAATTCAATCTAATTTCATTGGTTTGGGATCTTAAATTAAAATGTGGTTGTTTCTAATCATGTTTATAGCACCATTGTCATGATTGTGTCCTATCTTTCATATGGGTTGGTCTAAAAATAATTAGATCAAATTTATATTAACAATTTTTAGAATCACAATCATGCATAGTTTGAACTACTTATGCTATAAGAGATTGTTATAAAAATAAAAATGGTTAATATAAGAATTAATGATAATCCATTGGCCTTATAGTAAAATATCACTCAAAGATTATGAATGAAAATTTAAATTTGTAAGATTCTAACTATTCAAGTTTGTATTTTTTACAATTGTTTGTTGTGGGTTTAAGCATACAATTTTTAGTTTATTGTCGTTATAGTTGTTGATGTTGTTTATGTTATCCTTGCAATATATTTTGATGTATTCTATACTTATTGAATATAAGAAAAAGTTTTTAGAGTTTATTTTTCATTTATTGGTTTTATTTTATATTCTAGATTATTATTATAGTTGTAAAAATAATGGATTTTATAGGATTGCAATATTTTATTTAAAATTCACAAATGTAAAATCTATTTTCCACCTTTTTTATTGGGATTATAAGAATTGTGAGGAAAATATAATCATAATTAGTCAAGTTATTACCATGAATTACTAAGAAACTAAGTAATCCACCACATCATCCAAAGAATCTACTGATTTTTTCTATGTTCACTAAAAACCTTGATCCACTTTACTCAAATCATTGTCATTAAGGTATATCATTACCAATATTAGATTTTTTCTTATTGTTAATTAACAAATCAATATAGTAAGATATAGCCTAAGCAAGACATGGGATGAATAACATATTTAAGCTTGTTGCTATAATGATTCCACCTTATGTGAGCAACATGACTCAAAAATAGGTACATATATATCTATCATCATTGTCAAAAATTTCTCAATTAATACAAATATTTTAGACATTAATGTATCATTAGAGGGTATCACACTTAACTACTGTAACTAAGGTCTCCCAAGTAAAATACAAAATCTATCCAATGAAGGAATGATATGGAAATATTTGAATCAACCTCCTTAATCCCCATGTCAAGAGGAAAGACAATATCCCAAAAGTATCCACAAGAATGATATTGTTTATATTTAAAGAAACACATAAGTGTGTATAATTTTCTAATGCTAAACTTTTAATTATATCAAATTATTATATGCATATGTTATACTAATTTCCTATATTAATGTGAATACCTTCACATTGTTTACCATGAAGAAAACCATGTCAATAAGTTAGACCATAATAATTATGGTTTGGAATATTCTCATAAAATAAAATAATTGAAGGTACATAAGGAGGTGAAATTTCATGAGTAGTTGAAAAAATGTTATTATATAAGAGTGGGAAGAGGAACACAAATTATTTGTATACATATGATCTTTATTCATATGTTTGCATTACATAATTAGTAGGATACTTAAATACCTAATATTGTTCAATATTGTTAGATTGTGTATTCTCCCTATTATTCACACCATCAACTTGAATCACATTATTATCAATGAGATCTACAATTGTATTGTCAAATTCCATAAAAGTATATTTATGGTGTTCATTAACTCTATGGAAACTTTTGAAGGATTTTTCATTATAAATTTTAGATGATCCTCTAGAGCAATTTAACAAATTTATAGAATTAAGGGTGGCCAAATTATTGGAAATTTTTGAAGTGTTGAATGAACAAGACAACTAAGAGGGGGTGAATCAGTTGTACCAAATTAAAAAATCAAAACTCTCAACAATAATCAGATTCACATGCATTCATTAAACCCTTAATTTGTTATAATGTTTAAACATGAAAATAAAATAACAAAAATTGAAATAACTAACACTATACACAAGATAAAACCATATTTACATGGAAAATACAATGAGGGAAAACCACAATGAGGATTAGCTCACAGTATAATTAATTGTAAAACTGGTACAAGGAGGCTCACTTCCAGAATATGAAACACTGTCTAGAAAGGATCACAACCCAAGCTCACTATCAGAATAGAAAGAAGAAAGAAGATAGAATGTTACACAAAGAAAATTATCTAAATGTAATAGAGGTTCCACCACAACAACTCCAATTAACACCAACAGTCTTCAAGAGATCAAGATACCTCAGCTCACTGCATTTAAAAATCTTGCATTAAAACTCACACTGCAATTCACACTTTTGCACTTACTTTCACATCAAAACACTCTAGTCTAACACACCTTGCATCAATTAACCTTGAATTTATAACATCCACAACTTGAAAAATGTCTTCAAGTCAACTACACTCTTCTTACACTTTACATTTAATCAAATTAAGTTGGAACTAAACATTCCCACGGTGGATAAGAACAAAAAGTGGACCAAAACAAAACTTAGCTAGGACCCAAATAAACTCTCACACCATGCTCTACCTTCATTATTAATTAAACATCTTTGAATGTAGTGTAAACACCAAGTCAATCGTTACACATGTAAATACCATTAAACCTTTAATTACACACTTCCTCAAACCAAAGGATGACTTGAGAACCACATACCACACTTCATCATGATCTAGAATATTCATCTAACCTTCTAAAATCCTTAAAATCCTTCACAACAACTTGCGCCATCAAAATGTACATTCCTAGTACATTCAAACTACACTACCAAAAAATGCAACTCTACAATCCAACTTCTAGAGTACTTAACCATAAATCCTCTTGATGTAGGCAAGAGATCAACCTCATCAACATACCTTCAAAATTGCAAGACCTATAGAAAAATTATAGAGAAATGTGGAGCAAATACATTTCTCTTGAAGAACACTACAAAGATGGTTCACACATTGGTGAACATAACTTCCTCTAACCTTCAATCCAAAAGCCAAAATTTTGGATATAGAAACTATGAACACTTCTATCCAATGTATCAAAACCACATAAGTAGGTCTTTAACCTAGAAGATGTTAGGGTAAATAGGATATTTAATATGCTTAAGTTTTACTTAGGAAAATATTATTAGATAGTGATTATTTAGGTGCATAGTTAGGTGCATATAGCTTTGTTGGTTATTTCCTTTACCGACTTGCATCTTTCCTTTATAAGGCACTCTTATACATTATGTAAAATATCTCATTTGAATATATCTTCATCTCTAGTGAAATATCATAATGCTTCTCTTGTCTGTCAAGATTTATTTGCAGGTTGTGCTCCTAGGAGGTGGTTGACACCAACATGGTATTAGAGCCTTCAACCTGCACCTTCTTCTACCATTGAGAGTTCTCATTCGAGTTTTTGAGATCATTATTCATGGAATATATTCAGAAGAATGCTTATTTTTATCAATTTCATTGTTAGACCACATTGATATTGCTATTATGTTGGGCCATCTGCGGTAGAGTCCAATCATTAGTGGCCTTGACGTTTGAAAACCACATAGCTTGATCTATGTCAGGAATTTTTTATCTTTCTTCAAGAGGCACATTCTCTATGAAGAGGATATTTTTTTGGATCAAGGTGTATTACCTTCCTGTGTTGCCATGACTTGAGCAAGCAAAATTTCTTCCTATTGTGATTTGGTCAAGGGATGAGTGGGTATGATTTTGCATCTGGGAGAAGGCGATTTGTGTTAGATATCAATGGTTGAAATACCCATGTATTTAGCAGTGTGCATGATAACCTTGGTGTAGATCGATATTATTCTTAGGGATCATGAGAGGAACATTTTTTTGTTTGCAAGACCTACGAGTTTAAGGTAGTTTGGAAGGATTCATTTTTTTGTAGTCATGATTCTAGAGGTGTTGCAATTTTTAAGTGGTGTGATACCTTAATGGTGGCACTTTTTCTAAGGTTTGTAATTTTCTTTGTGGGTGAAGATCCTATTTAGGGTTTCCTTCTTTTTTTGGGTGTGAAAAAGTTCAATTTTTACCTTTGTTGCAAATCATTGTCCCACATTCCTGATAAATTGGTGAAAATTAGTCCTTTTATTGTCCCATGCCTCCATTCCTATATGAGCTAAGGATCACATGGTGTCCTTAGCAATCTTTCATCGAAAGTTGCTTGTGTGGACATTATGACTGTGCTCTCTAGGCTTGGCAGAGTTTGCTTGGTATGGAGATTAGGCAATGGGCGCCACAATTTTTTGTACCAAATTAGGGTTTTTAACCTAATAATTCTTTTTTGGAAGTTTTATACTTATGAAAGCACTATCTTTGAAATTTTTGAAGAATTATCAATTATAATGGTTTCTTTGGAGAAAGGGAACTTTAAGAAATGGAGTGATTTTATTCTCACTCATTTTAGTGAGTAGAATTTGTTGCCATATTTGTATAATGAAGTTCCTATTCTAGGCACATGTAGTGGGTATATTATTTGGAAAGGATATAGGGATCAAGTCTTTAGAGTTATTTATGAGCATATAAATGATGATGGTCTTTTGGATTCACTTGTTTATTTTGAGTGCCCTTATGCTCTTTAGACTTACATTCAAGAATCATATGGAGATTCTGATACTCTGCCATCTCTTGATGATCCTTTTTCCAATACAAGTGTTCCTCTTTATTCTTTAGAGAAGATAAACCATTATTGTTATCTTTTATGGGTTTTTGAGACTTCAGTTGAGGTTGGAGTTGCTTCAAGGGTTCTTGATTCTTTGTTAAAGATAGTTGATCCACCTTGATTAAGTAATTCCATCATTCCCAAGCAACAGGATTATGATTGTCTTCTTGATTGGGATTCATATTTGTTAGACATTGGTTCATTTTTCATGGAATCTCACATTTCAAACTTGGAAGACACATTTGAGGGATTAATTTTCCTATTTGATGATAGTTGTGGTATAATTGTTGTCACTCCATCTATCTTTGGAGAATGTTCAAAATTAGTTTCTAATTGTACCTTTTTTTTCACCTTCTATTGTGATTGGGCATGTTCCTAATTCGTTTGTGGCATCATCTTCCAAGGTCTTGGTGACACATGAGCAAATTTCAGAGACACTATCATCCTACATTTGGATTTCACTTGCTAATTCCTATCCAAAATGGGAAGCATACCTACATTTTTACTTGGTTTTCTTTCTTCCAAAAGAGAGACAATTTGTTTGTCAACATTGGATCATGTTTTGTCTTTGACCACTTACCATTTTTCCAGGCGATTACACATTATGTGAGGGATACATTGTCTCTCTCTTTCCCTCTTATGGGGGGGATATAGATTGTATATGCATGATGTATTTATTCTGTGGGAGGTGTTATTGATTCCTCTGTCCATGCATCTTTCTTTTCTTTTCTCTTTTGGAGAGGGGTTTTCTACCACAGGGTTTTTCTCCTTTTCTCTATTTGTGAGAGATTTCTTTTTTGCATTGTAAATTGGTACAAACATGGTTGTGTAGCCATGACCCATCTTGCATTTAATTTTTCATAATAATCTCCCTAAGTTGCACTTAAGGGGGGGTGTTAGGGTAAATAGGATATTTACCATGCTTAAGTTTTACTTAGGAAAATATTATTAGATAGTGATTATTTAGAAGTATAGTTAGGTGCATATAGTTTTGTCGGTTATTTATTTTACCGACTTGCATCTTTACTTTATAAGGAAGTATTGTACCTTATGTAAAATATCTCATCTGAATATATTTTCATCTCTAGTGAAATAGCATAGTGGTTCTCTCATCTGTGAAAATTTATTTGCAGGTTGTGCTCTTTGGAGGTGGTTGATGCCAATAGAAGAAATGTCAAAGCAAAACCAAAACACCTTCTACAAACTAGAACACCTCTCCATTACCCTATTTCCCTATTTTATCAATTTTCCCAGTATCCTCGACATCTGAACCATAAATAGAAGCTTATCAAAGCAACATCAAAGGCTAACACTAGCAACTTAATTGATGAAAACATCATGAAACTAATTAAAGCAATAATATCTTCTCAACCACTACACAACTATCATCAATGACAACATATGATTTTTAACATCAATGACAACACCTTCATACTTACAATAATCTCCCCCTTTTTCATTGATGGCAACACAAGATGTGAAAACCCATGAAAAACACAATAACTTTGAACATACTTATTTATTTTTCTCTTTTCTCTCCCTTATAGAACTATCTCATTATACTCTCGCTCTCATGACTTCACTTACCTTTTTGGAATGACTTCTCTCTCTCTCTCATATAACTTATCTTTCACTCCCCCTTTGACATCAATGGAAAAGGATAAGTCATTGTGAATTGTTCTCCCCCTTTGACATAGAACCAAGATACTTACAACTATTCTGAATACTCCCCCTTGGGAGTACAAACCAATTAACTCAACAACCTTTGCATTATGACAACATAGATTTCATACTACAATAATCTCACTAACTACTCCCCCTGAGAGGTAGCCACCAACATTAGTCCAAACAACAAATGAATCCATAGATCCATTGGACTAATGCATCTCGATATGCATCTAGTTCAAAGAAGGAGAGGCAATAACCCCCAATTTACCTTGAAGATACTCAAAAGTATCCTTAGGAAGATCCTTAGTAAATATGTCAGCGATCTAATCCTTTGTAGGTACATATTAAAGCTTCACTTGATTATCCACAATATTCTCTCTCAAAAATTAATACCTAATTAATATATGCTTTGTTCTTGAATGCATTGGTAGATTCTTTGAAATACTAATTACACAGTTTGTATTGTCACAAAAGATAGAAATAGGGTCATCATACACTACTTTGATATATCCTTCAATGTATGTCTCATCTATAATACATGTGTACAACAAGATGTTGTTGCAATATAGTCATGTCCTCTATAGTAGATAAAGAAATAGAATCTTGTTTCTTGCTAAGCCATGATACAAATCTACATCTGAGAAAGAATGAACCACCATTGGTACTATCCCTATCATCAACACAACTAGCCCAATATACATCTATGTAAGCACTTAATCTAAAGTCAATATCATCAAGATACCACAAGCCATAATCTGGAGTGACCTTCAAATATCTGAATATCCCTTGGAGTGATTTGGAGTATACTTAAAATCTAGCCACAAGACAAAGTGCATGCATGCTATCTCATCTTGTACGTTAGTTAGGTATATTAGTCCACCAATCATAGATTTATACTTGCTCTAATAAAAATTTAGGGGATTCATCATCCTTTATCAGTTTGAAACTAGTAACCATAGGGATACATACTAGTTTGGATTTATCCATTCCAAACTTCTTCAATATCTCTTTAACATAATTTGATTGTGAAATGAATATGCCTTTATCTATTTAATTGATTTGTAGCCCAAGGAAGAAATTAATCTCTCCAAACAAAGACATCTCAAACTCTTTCTACATCTATTCTACAAAAATTTTGCACATAGCTTCATTTCCTTCAAGATTATTTCATCAACATACACAACCACTATTAAGATTTGATCTTCCTCAACCTTAATGTAAATATTACTATTTGTAGTGCCCTTATTGAATCCTTGCTATATTAAATATCTGTCCAACCTTGCATACCAAGCTTTGGGAGCTTTCTTTAGTCCATACAATTTATTTTTCAATCTGCAAACCATATTAGGTTTATTTGACAACTAAAATCCTTCTAATTGTTCCATGTAAACTTCTTCTTCCAAATATCAATTCAAGAAAGAAGACTTCACATCCATCTGATAAACTTTAAATTCTTTAAGTGCTACAAAAGTGAGAAACATTCAGATTGCTTTCATTCTAGACATTAGAGAAAATGTCTCCTCAAAGTCTATTCCTTCAACTTTTGCATAACCCTTACACATAAGACTTTCCTTTTTTATTACCACTTCTCCATTCTCATTTAGCTTGCTTCTAAATACCCACTTAGTTCTAATAATGTTTTTGTTTTCAAGTCTAAGAAATAGTTCCCAAGCTTCATTCTTCTCAATCTTCATAAGTTCTTATTCCATTGCTTTCATCCAATTTTCATCTTTGCATGCCTCATTTGTTGTCTTCAGTTCAATTTTAGAAAGTAAACATAGATTTACCTCCACTTCAGTTGCTCTTATTTTTGTTAGCACTCCTTTTTTATTTTTCTCCAATGATCAGTTCTAATGATTTCTCTGTACATACTTAGGGGTCTTTGGGGTCTTTTCTGAAGCTTCTTCCTCTTCATTTTGCACTTCTTTTTCCTTAACTTTTTCTTCTTCTTCTTCGCAAGAAGGCTCATCTAACTCATAACCATCTATTATGACTGAATTCTGGATATCTTCATCAATCTTAACACTTGACCTTTCAACAATTCGTCTTAGTCTTTTATTGTAACATCTAGAATATTTTCATTTAGTAGAATATCCAAGGAAGATACTTTCATCAAACCTTGCTTCAAATTTTTCTAATTTTTCATCATCTCTTTTGATATAGCATTTGCTTCCAAACACTCTAAAGTACTTAGAGTAAGAATCCCTTTGTACCACTACTCATACAGAGTCTTTGTGTTGTTAGCTCTTGCTTGAAATTTGTTAAGTATGTAAATAGTAGTATGAATTGATTCTCTCAAGTAGACTTCCAATAGATTAGCTTCTCTCATCATAGTCCTTGCAGCTTATTGAATAGTCCTATTTTTCCTTTCAACTACTCTATTCTGCTGATGAGTGCTAGGGGTAGACAAGTGCATCTTTATGCCATGATTCTCATAGAATAATTCATTGGACGTGAATTTTCCACCTCATTCAAACCTTTAATGTTTGATCTTCAAATCCATTTTATTTTCAACCATCAATTTAAGTGCTTTAAATCTATCTAAGGCTTCAATTTTTTCTCTAAGAAATGTAACCCATGTCATTCTATAATAATCATAAATTAAAATCATGAAATACCTTCCACCTTGAATACTTCTCACTCTTGTTACACCACAAAGATCTATGTCTATGAATTCCAGCAATCCGATAAAATATTTGTTCTTTTCCCTTAAAACTACTTCCAGTCTATTTTCCAAATTGACAATCTCTGCAAACAACATTGATAGGCTTTGTAATCCTTGGTAGATCTCTCACTACTTGAACTAAACTGATTCTAACCAGGTTATCAAATTTGATGTGACACATTCTCCTATATCATAACCAGTTATCATTAACCTGAGTCATAAAGCAATGACCATCATCATCCTTAAGCTAATAGATATTTCCATATGTCTTCTTTCCAACAACAATTATAGTTTTGGACCCTTTTCTAATTTGACATCTATCATCCTAAAACATAAGATTGTATCCTTTGCTATACATTTTTCCAACACTCAAGAGGTTATGTATTAAACCTTTAACATAATAAACATCTTCAATATTATGCTTGCCATCAAAATTGATTGAACCTATTCCATAAATCTTAACACCTAAATCATCTCCAAATTTAACAAGTCCTCCATCATATTTTTCAAGTTTAACAAAATCACTCTTGTCTTGAGTCTTATGATTTGAGAAACCACTATCAATAATCCAAATTTCTTGTCCTATCTAACATGAAAAGAAGATACCAAGGTACCTCCAACTTTATCCTTTTTCTCTAGGACACTTTCCTTCATACAACTCTTAGAGTTAATAGAACTAGATTTATCCTTTGAAGACAATAACAAACAATCATTATCATCAAAATCTCCATAATCAGATTCATCATCAGAAATACCAACATTTTCTCTAACATAGTAGCCTTTCTTGATCATCTTTCCTTTGTTTTCCTTTTTCTTATTGTTGACAATTATGTTTATACATCTTGAAGTATTGTAACCTATATTTCCAAAACTAAAGAAATTGAAAGGTAATTTACCTTTGTACTTACTGGTCCCCTTTTTCATCCTTCTTACAAATCTAGCTTCCATGTCATCAAGATCATCTCCATTTGAATCTTCAGCTTTTTCTATTTTTGTTGTCTTGAAAGTAGTCTCCACTTTTGCACCATTTTTTGGACCTATTTTCCTCATTTCAAATGTAGTTAGTGTTCCATACACCTGATCTCTAGTGTATGTGTGAAGCAAAGTTTTTCCTTAGTCTTTTGATTTTTGGCTTTTACTTTTGGCTCCAAGAGGATCCACATGCAAAAGAAGTTTTGGTTTTGAAATGCCCACAATGCACCATGTGGTGGATGTACATGTTTTATTTATCACTTTCCTTTCAAAAGAAAGTCAGGCCATCTATTAGCTCAACGAAAGATTTCTCAAAAACACTTTTCATAAATATGAGAATACCTACCCACTTGACACGTCATCTCTTTGCTGCAAGGAAGCTATGCTTTAAGGAATTTTCTCTTCAGAGTTTGTCGAAGTGTGATTTTCTTTAGTTTTTAGGAGAAGGACTTGAGTCGGTGCCACCAAGCTATTTGATTGGTGAAAAAGACTTTTTCTAGGTTTTTTTCTAGGATCTAAGCGTTTATGGAGGGCAATCTTATTAAATATCTAAGGGATATTAATGCAGTAGTTGAGAGTTGATGAGCAAGGATTTTTGCAACCTAATTAAATATCCATGATTGGATTCTAAGCTATTAGGTGCAAACATCTAGCAGTAATTACTTCTTGGTGGAGGTAGTGTTTCTCTCTCCTTTGCAGCTATAAATTTGAGGTGGCAATAAAAGAAAAGGGTTCCTGAAGTTTTCCTCTTTGGAAATTTCTTTAGTTTTCCATAGTTATAGGAAGTATTTTTTTAAAAAAATTGCAGAACACTACTTCACTCTAGCATGTTATATCTATTTTAACTCAAACTATTGTTGGATTGGAATTTGACCTTTGTTTTAAATTTCATTTAATATTTGAAGTACAAACTATTTGGGAGAAATATTTGAATTTGTGCATGATATGGCCTCTATTAATGTGTCTTTCCTTATATCTTCACCTAGAATAGAACATTCTGTCTAGCTTAATATGAATAGTTTGATTATTTGATTTCCATGTTGTATGTTTACATGATAAAGTGATAACCTATAGAAACTAGATTATGTCATTGGACTTCTTTATTTTCTATAAAGGTTATTATTTCTTCGTGTTATGCTATATTAAGAGGAAGAGTTTATGTGGCTTTCGAATTTTTTCTATTAACTCTTGAAACTTTTATGTTTGATCATATCTTAACGAACACTTCTTATGAGTAGATTTAATGATTGCACTATGCTTGTATATAGCTTCTATTGTTTGTTCTCTTCCCAACAATGAAGGGTTGTGGCATTCCCTATCTATCATATCATTCATAGAAAAAAACTTGAGGTTTTGAAATGTTGTAGAAGAGTTGGTGCATCGCCACTTTAATGTTTTATATTTACATTTCTTTCTACATTTTTCCCAAACCCAAAGAAGATTCGGATTACTATAAAAATCATAAAGGTATTCAATGAGGCACAGATTGGTCCCCCACTCATTGAATTTCCCATAAGACTGTCAAAGAAGCGCAAGCTTTGATGATCAACAATATGTACATTAAAATCAGAAAATTCTTCAATAGTAGAAACGTTTTCACTATAAGAATTATGAAGAGTTCTAAGAATTTTCTTTACCACTTTAGGTTCTTTGACTTGTGCACCAAGACCTCTCATAACACTTACCAGTTCATTAACCCTCTGCATATAACTTGTGATTGTTTCATCATCAGACATCCACAAAGTCTCAAATTGTGCTTTCAGATTCTATAACTTAGCTTTTTTAACCTTATCATCTCCTTCATAGATACTTTCTAACTTATCCCAAACTTCTTTAGAAATTTTCAGATCCATAACTTTCACTAATTCAATATGGCCAAGACTAGTCAAAAGAAAAAACCTTACCTTCCCATCTATTTCATAAGCCTTGATTTCATCACTCATGGATGGACCATTTGTAGATATGGTGTATACAATCTTTACTACCCTTACAACTTCATATCCAAGATAAATCAGATAGCCTTCCAGCTTCACCTTTGAGAATGCATATTTTTTGCCATCAAACATAGGGATCTCCTTCTTCTTCGCCATCTAGATCTACCTCAAGGGGTCAAGATTTTCTCCAAGAAACCTTGATCTGATATCAATTTTTTGAATGAACAAGACAAGTAAGAGGGGGGTGAATCATTTGTACCAAATTAAAACATCAAAACCCTCAACAATAATAAGATCCACATACATTCAATAAACCCTTAATCTGTTATAATGTTTAAACATGAAAAGAAGTTTATAGAAATTTAAATAACCAACACCATACATAAGAGAACACCAGATTTGATTGGAAAATAAAATAAGGGAAAATCCATAGTGAGGATTAGCTCACAATATGGGTATGTGCAGGATCATGATGGGCCAAAAAGAGGTGATATGTAAGTGATATGATGGCCCATGTGGCTAATGACCTTTTTTTACCCAAAATTGATGAAACGAAAAGGGTTTTTAAAGGATATTCACAACTTTCTACCAATATAAATTATGCTTTACTTTGAATTTAATAAATAATTATTATTCATTTTCTATTTTAATTACAATTAAAGTCCCAATTGATAGGCTTATTGAAAAACATCTACAACTTTCAAACACTATCAATTATTTTGAATCTAAAATATGCGTCACATTCTATGCTTCACATACTATAGGATTAAAAAACGAAAAATTGAATTTCATGAAATTTTGACCAAGTTAAGGTGGTCAGACATATGAGTTTTTATAATTTTTAAAATGTGTAATAAAAAATTCATAATTAATTATTTACTTGGAAACAATTTACATAAAAATATGCATCACATCAAGACATGACTCCTCTACTTATATCTAAAATCTTATAAAAAAATATTATCATTTTATTGTGGTTAGGGTAGTCAAACAAACACCTACTTCTTATTTTTTCCCTGAAATTTAAGTACTACTGCATTGAAATTTCAAATTTTCACAAAATATATATTTTTTTAAATAAACCTAGTAGTTTAGAAAATACATTCAATTTGCTATAGATTCTATTCTTACATATTTTTGAAATAATATAGATAACTTATTCAAATTTTTACGTCAAGTTGCCTAACTTTTATTTTCTGAATTTTCATCGCCACTTAAGGCTCTATTTTTTCCATGATGATCCTACACATACCCATATCAGTAATTGCAAAATTGGTACAAGGAGACTCATTGCAAGAATAGGACACATTGTCGAGAAAGGCTCACAGTCCAAGCTCACTACTAGAATAAAAATAAGAAATAAGATAAAATGTTACATAGAGAACATTATCTCAATGCAAAAAAGATTCCACCACAACAACTCCAATCAGTACCATCAGTCTTCAAGAAATCAAGATACCTCAACTCACTACATTCAACAATCTTGCATTAAAGCTCACACTGCAATTCACACTTTTTCACTTACTTTTGCATCACAACTATCCACTCTACCACACCCTTCATCTTGCGTCAATTCACCTTGAATTTATACCATCAATAACTTTAAAAACAACTTCAAGTTAGCTACACTCTTCTTACACCATACAAACTCAAATTAGGTCGATAGTAAACATTCCTACAGTGGATAGGTAAAAAAAGTGGATGAAGAAAAAACATATCTTGAACCAAAATCAACTCTCAAATTCCACGCTATGCCTTCATTAATACTTAAACATCTTTGAATGTAGTGTAAACACTAGGTCAGCTATTACCCATGCACATTTCATTAAAATTTTAATTGCACGCTTCCTCAAACCCAAGGATAAACTGTAAACCACATACCATGCTTCATCATGATCTATAACATTCCTCTAACCTTCTGAAATCCATTAGACTATTTTGCAATAACTTAGACCATCAAAATGTACACACATAATACATTCAAACTACTCTACCAAATACTACAACTCTATAATCCAACTTTTGGAGTACTCAACCACAAATCCTCTTGACATAGGAAAGAGATCAACCTCATCAAAATACCTTCAAAATTACAAAACCTGAAGAAAAACTACAGAGAAATCCAAAGCAAATACATTTCTCTCAAGCAACACTACAAAGCTGGTTCACACACTAGTGAACATAACTTCCTCTAACCTTCAATCTAGATGCCAAAATTTTGGATATAGAAACTCTAAACACCTATATCCAACATATCCAAACCACATAAGTATATATCTTCAACCTAGAAAAAATGTGAAGTGAAACTAAAATACCTTCTGCAAACCCGAACACCTCTACAACACCTTATTTCCTTATTTTATGAATTTTCTCAATATCCTCAACATTTGAACCATAACTAGAATCTTATCAAAGAAACATCATATATTAACACCATCAACTTAACTGATGATAACATCATGCAACTAATCAAAGAAATAGTCTCTTCTCAACCACTACACAACTATCATCAATGACAATACCTTCATACTTACACCATGAAGAAAATTATCCAATATTTTTCTAAAACTTGTAAATTTCCTAGGCCTTTAATTTTTGAATAATCAAAATTATATGTCATGGATATTTGATTGAAATTAGATTTTTTTAATGTCATTTCTTTTTCTATTTTTTATTCTATTAACATATTGAAGAGCTGGAAGAAGTAGGGGGAGCACCACAATTAAAACCATTATATTCAAATAAGGAGGTGGTGGATAGCTCATCAAAATAATGGATAAAAATAGAATCTAAGGATTAGAAGTATCCAAACACATAGTCCATAGGGTTCATGAAAATAATTTAGGTAATAATTTATCATTTAAAGCTCATAAGTGAATATTGTGACCTTCTTAATTTTATGAGAAATTCATTACAGAGCAAGTTCAGGGATCCTTGAGGGTTTCATACATTGAGCTCATTTCTAGAGTGTTTTGAATAAGATCGGGCATTTCCATTGGATTCAGAGTGCTAGAAAAAGTTAGGATTGGCTTTTATTTCATTGATTTTCGTCACCATTTTCTAGATCAGCAAGGGTTTCAAGTTTAATGATTTTTTTGCAAGATCTAGGGATAGCCAAATGTTCAAGGCACTTTGGGCACAACGAAGGTCACCATTGTGTTCATAGTAGTGAAAAAACCTAGGAATACTTACCATTTGGTTGATTTTTGAGCAGTTGAAAAAAAAGGCAAAATAAATTTGCCAAGGAAGTTGTACGACCTCCCTAGCATGCATTACGAGGCAAAAAATTTCACAAAAAGTCAATAAATATATAAATAAAGCATTTTTTGTGCCACCCATATAAAACAAAAGTGTCATCCAATGGCCACCAACCGGCCACCAACTCGCCACCATCGTCGTTCGGCCTTCAGCGCCAGTCGTCAATCCTATTGAGGACCAGGCACAAAGCGCCCAACCTTAGGCACCTCCACCTCCTATCCATGGTCATATGGGTGACTAGGGGCTCCACCCCTGCCCCTAGCCACTAGCCCCTTGGTCCACCTAGGTGACTAGGGGCTTATTTGTTTTAGCCCCCAGGGCTGCATGTAGGCCAAATTGGTCATTTTGGAGCCCTTTTACTAAATCGGGTATAAAATGCGCATATGATCTCCATTTTTCACAAACGAGATATCGTTGGAAATTTGGTTTTGAGACCAATCCAGTGGTACATGTATTCTTTCTATATTTTTCTTTAGTTTTATTTTGTAGGCCTCCAAAGTCAGAACAAACTATTTTCAGTCTGGGAGGCATAACTTTTGACTCGGGTATCATCTTTTTGTGATTCTTACGGCATTAGAAAGCTGATTTAGTCCTCTTCACAAATATTATATTGATTTTCCTTCTAGGATTTCTACATCATATTCTTCCCCTCATTCTTCTTCTTTAGAGTATCTTGATAGGGGCACAACTAGCTTACATATCTGATATGAAGGGACATGCTCTTTGTGCTTATTTAGGTCATGGATTAGGTAGATGGCTTCTAGATTCAAGAGCATCTCAACATATGACATCTTCATATTTTATGGGAAACAATACATACATGAGTGTTACAGGGAAGGGGTTTATTAGCTTTGGGACCAACACTTTCTAGATGTCTTGTCCATTCCTCATTTGATGAACAAGATTCTTTCCATATATTAGAACACACATGGAGGTAATGGGAGATTTGTGGAGTTCACACCTGATTTAGTTATAATTAGAGAGTTGGAGAGTATAGAGGTTATTTCTACTGGGGTGGTAGATCACTCATCTTGGTTGTATTCCTTCAGTAATTTTGCTTCTAACGGTGCTTTTGTTCCTACAGCTTTCCATCACAATTCTAGTGTGAATCATCATTTAGAGGAGACATTTGGCTTCTTGAACATTGGTGTTCTCACTTTGGATCCAGTTCTTGAGCCATCCATTCCATCTCATCCACCTACTATTGTAGTTGTTGATACTTCTATGGCTACAAATGTAGTTTCTTCTATTTCAATGCCACATGACCTAGTTGATCATTCATCTTTGGAGGTTTCTCTTTGAAGTCTTCACCTACTTTAACTTCTTCATTGGTTGAGGTCACACTTGATTTTGTGGAGACATCTTGGGCTTCACCTGCTTCACCCTCAGATATTGTATTCTTGAGGCTTCTTCCCTCTCACTTCTTTCAAGAGATGTGGTTTCTTCAGTCTTTTTGGAGATAGCTCATTATGGGGGGCTATGTGGTCTCTTTATTCTGTTGTTCTGGGGGGGTTCATTCATGTATCTTTGTTATGGATGGTGTCCTTGGGGGTTCTTATGGAGTCCTCCATCTTTAATCACTTAGTCTTTTTTGCATCCTATTTTGAGGAGGAGTTTTTTCCCATGTGGTTTTCTCCTTTACCCCGTTTGGTTTAGTTTGCATTGCATTTGTACAATGGGTACCTAACATGGACTAGTTTTTGGGACCCATTCTTTCTTTCATGCATTCATCCTAGCATTAGGTGCATTTTTTTTAGTCTCCCTAAGATGCACTTAAGGGGAGGTAATGGTGTAATTAATTACTTAATTACACTTTATTAAGTTTACATAGGTAATAATTAGTTTACCTAATTAATAAGTAAGCTTTATTTAGTTGAGCTAATTTTAGTTCAAAATTAGGTTTTACCTTTAGGGTTATGCATACATTTATTTTATTTAAAAAATTCATATCTTGAATATAATTCATTTGCACATATTCATGCAAATTGCTTTTGTTTTTTCTATTTTTCTCTTGTAGAAGGTATTTTCCTATTTGCATGTTTGATATTGGTTTCTAACAGAAACCACTTTCTACGCTTGGTATTGGGACTAATTCACCAATGATGGCAACTTAGTCCTCTTGGGACTTTTAGGAGTTTTGAGATTGGAATTTTTAGGTTCCCACTTGTACTTCTATTTCTGATAGAGACCCATGTCTGAATCTTTAGAAAATGACCTACAAGTTATATTTTAGCTCTTTCTAGGGTTTGTTGACTTGGAATGACATGGATGGAATGATGACACATTTTTAACACTTTAATCCTTGACTAATCTACATACAAACATGTAAAGCACACATGCAAAGAGAAGGAAAAGGCTAGGGTTAGAGAATAGGGGTTTGCCTTAGTCAAACCCCATGTTGGTAATCCAGTTCAAATGAAATAGAATGTAAAGGGAAAGATGATTTAACAACATGCAAATGTAAACACTCACCAAACCCTTGTTGAAGAAGTCTAAATATATGCAAGAACCAACTCCAATGGATGTTGCTTGAGATACTTGGTGCTTGAATGCTTGCTTTCTTGAGAAGATTTATTGCTTGAGTGCTTGTGAAGATGAGATTTTGTGAATGCAAGAGTGTAGGAGAGAGGTAAAATGAGGAGAAAAACCCCTATTTATACATGTTATGCCCTAATTCCCCAAAAATAACACAACATAGGCTGACCTTAGGGTTTTTGAGGCAAATTCCTATTAGAATTTTGATTTAATTTTGAATTTTATGCCAAATGGGACTAGGTCGCCCAAGGTAGTGACTTAGTCCACCTAGACAAATTCAAGGGGCAGTTAAGAATTAAAAGGTGTTTAATGTCGATTAATGGGCTTGTCTCTCAAAACACACTTAAATCAGGCCTAAAAGTGCATTAAGGGATCATTTTGTTATGAGAAAGGGTTGATTTAGTGATGGCAAGCCTAGGAAAGTGTGGAAATTTGTTACAACACTTCCCACCACTTTAGACTAAGGCTTGGAAAGGGCTTATTTAGGTAAATTATTGTGGAAAATTCCTAGAAAAGTGAGGAAGAGTGTTACAACATTTCACAACACTATTGTAAGACTTTGTTAGGTTTTTGTTGATGTGAAAGTGCTCAAGGTCTAATGTGAATTTGTTGGCCACATTACGACATTAGATCCAAGAAAAATCAAGTCAAAATCCAAGGCAAAAGGCCTAAATGAGTGAAAAAGTGTCAAGGCTATACTTTTTGGTGACACATTTAGCCCCCACTTTAGTGAGAGGATGAACTTGCTTCAAAATCACACTAAAGTAGCCAAGACATGCATATTAAGAGGGATCCAATGTATTCATGCTAGTGATATGAGACAACTATAATGAAGAGGGACGATCAATCCCCCAGGATCAAGATCCCATGGAAAACCAATCATTGTTACAAAAGATCACACAAGGAAGTGATCTGAAAGAGTGAAGAGAGAGGGAAAGTCAAATCAAGCTTCGACCATTTATCCAGCTAGTTCTCGATTAGATCTAGGTTGTTTTTTTGAAAGGAAGTGTGCTCACTCTGTGGTGACGAGAATTTGTGTTGTCCACTAGGTGAGAAGGCCCAAAAGGTGAGAAACATATGACTGGTGGCTATGGATAAAGTCATGTCGTTGGTTCAGCTTCCCACTTAATAGTACCAAATTTATTCCTCTTGATAACTTTGATAAGGTGCCACAAAATATAAAGGGTGTATGGTTCACTAGACAAACAAAGCTTTGTATGCTTAGTTCAACTCATGAACAAGTGCAAGATGGAACTAGAGGCATGCAAGCTATGTTATGCAAGTTGGCCATATATGGAAAATGCAAAATGGAACATGAAAAATGAAAAAGGTAAAATACAAAAGCGATGTTCAAAGGAGTCTTATTTAGTTGATGCGAGGTTTTCAACTCAAGGAACATTATGTCCAATGTCTCCAAGAGAGGACCAGTCAAAGGATAGAAAATTCACAACTTAGGGGATGGAGTGTGTTGCATCAGGACACTAAGAGGAATGTATTATGCTAATATAGGTCACTTTCATGAAGGACATTACACCCAATGTCATCCAAAATAAAGAAACACATCGTATGAAGCAATAAGGTTGCATTGAGAACCAATAAAAAGAAAAAGACAAATGCAAAATGAAATAATGCCAATGTGTGCTCCCACTTTAAAGGAATTGTGAAACACCGTACTATGAACAATTACTTTAAAGTAGGAAAAATGAAAGGTGCAAGAAGAAAGAAGGACATGAGAGCCAACTTGGAAAGCCCTATTGCAAATGATATATTTCCAAGTGAGGTTGCATCATGTGAAGGAAAAAGAAAGAAAGAAAAGAGAAAAGGGAGTTGCCCCCAAAATTAAAAACACCAAACACATAAGGGATCTGTGGATTTGGGGTCAGTATGTTCATTTCTACAATGTTTGTTTAGAGAGCACAAAACTGCCATCATCTCCCAAAATACATAGAACTGGAAGAAGGACATAAAGAGAGCCAAAAAAAGAAAAATAAGGGGTTGTTTTGGGTCAAAATAAAAGAGACATAGGGTTTCTTGACACTTTGCATTGTCCCCAAAAGGACAACAAAAGAAAAATAAAAAGAGAAACACCAAGAGTCTTTTGGGTCAACATGAAGGATACATTGTGGTCTCAATTCCTTGCATCATCCCCAAAAGGAAGAAAAAAAGAAAAAGAAAGGAAAAGAGCCTTTTGGGTCAACATGAAGGAGACATTGTGGTCTCAATGCCTTGCATTATCTACAAAAGGAAGACAAAAATAAAAAGAAAAGAAAAGGGCCTTTTGGGTCAGCATGAAGGAGACATTACAGTCTTAATGCCTTGCATCATCCCCAAAAGGAAAGAAAAAAGAAAAAGGGGAAAGATAAAAACCAAATTCATGACATATAGAAGAATGAAGGGAAAAATAGAAGAATGTCACAAAGAAAAGGAACATCAAACAGGATAGTATGAGGGGAACACAACACACACAAACACAAGACTAGTAAGGAAAGTGTAAGTCAATCATCAAGTGAGTTGGTTGCTTTCCAATCTCAGTTGGTATAAGTGAGAGGTGAATAACATAACTAAAGGACAAAGACAAGTGCAGTACTAGGGCAAGGCTAACAACTTCCTACCCCCACTGAGTGTAAGGAAAGAATGAGCCTAGTTGGGTGATGGGAAGGATCATGTAATAGTGAAAGAAAATGTTCTACAACTAGTACATGATGGGGTGTGTGTGATAGGAGTTTATGGTTTGAGGGGGTAGCAATTATCAACATCAAAATGATACTTGCTCAATATCTCTTTAAAATGATGACACTCATTGCTTCGATGGCTGAGAACACGATGGTATGCATAATGTGGTGCATTAGCATCTCTAGGGAAAATTACCAATGTATTCCTAGGTGGAAATGTAATGAGGTCTTTGTTTAGGAGTATTTGTAATTTCCTCTCACATTTAGGTAGGGGATGAAGAGGAAACTTAAGTTTTTCATAATTTATAAGGCCTCTTGAATCTACTAGATTCTCCTACTTTGTGAGAGGAGAATAGGGAAGGAGGTCCTGAGATGATCTTATTTTTGTCCACTTTAGTGTTTGGAAATGGTGGGTGTTCTTTAGGGACGAGAAAATTCAAATCAGTAAGGGAATCAAGGATCACCATGCCATCATCATGAAGCCCGAGATAATCTCGAGTAGGAATATGGTTATGAGGGGGATCCTGATAGCCTATCCCCTTGGTAGTTTCATTAGGTGAGAGTTGTTCATAAAATTTGTGCATTTCATGTTCATTTATTGTGTCACCACCCTGTTTAATTATAATGGTAAAACATTTTCCATAGGTTTGGTGAAGGTTGATTGGGGTGTTTGGCATTTAATTATTGTAATAGTGTTGAGTGGGAGTAGGTTTAGACGAACTAGGTTCACCTTGGGTAGGGAACTTAGGGTTGGTTTTTGTTTTAGGATGTAGATAACCAAATGTTTCAAGAGGTGACATGATAGGAAGCTTGGTTTGTTTCATGGATGGGTAGAAAGCTGCAGTTTCTTTGAGATTATCAAGGCACTCATTAAGGAGTCGGTTCATGCTAGCATCATCATCTCCAATGATGTCAACTTCACGAGGAGGACATGCATTAGGATTTGATTGAGCAGGAGTGGGTTCAAGGTCATTGGTATTAGTGGGAAAGGTGCAGCTTGACATATCCACTAGGGATTTGAAGGACATCCAAAATGTTTTGAAAGACATAGCCATAATGAAGGAAAGATAAGTACAAGAAATCGACTAAAACTAAAAATCTGGGCATAAAAACATAAATGCAATGACAAAAAATGGAGATGAAAATAATGTTTTGGAGATGCCAAAAATTATAGTGCAAATGGTGCAAGTGGACTAAGTTGCCCAGTGTGGTAAATTAGTCCCAACAGTGATTTTTTTGACACTTTTCAAAAAAATTGACTAGTTTTAATGATTTTTAAGCTTTTCTGATGCAAATAAAGAATGGAAATGCATATTTTTTGTACTTTTTCAATCAAAATGCAATGCAATGTGCAAGCTAACATTAACTTTTCACTAACCCTAGAATGCAAACAATGCAAAACCCTAATGCAATGCAAGATTTTCCCTAGGATGCCAATGCAAAATCAGAAGTGAAAAATAAGTGTTCTAAGGACTGCTTCACCAAAATGAACCACCAAAAATGATGTTTTTTAGGGAAAGAGGATTCCCTAATGAGCTCCTAGTGTTTTTCACCTAGGAGCAAGGTGGGAGATTGGCTCTCTTTTGTGCACTAAAGGTATTCTTGGTGAGTTCATTCAAAGATTTGGGGGTTTCGAATAGGTGTGATGTGTGTTTCTAAATTTTGTAATGAAATTAAATAAACTAACTATGAAATCTAAACTAATGTAAATGAAAACTACATGCAATGTCCTAAGAATGACCTAAAATGTATGCAAGTTGTAATGAAACTGGAAGAGATAGAAATGGTGCACCTAGAAACTGAAGGTTGATGAAGGGGAGCTCTGGAATCCTCTGGAATCTACTAAAAAATGATGATTATGACACTTACGCCAAAATTGGTGACTTAGCCCTCCTCGAGAGAAAGTTTGAAGGAACGGGTTTTTGGATAAACGGTATCTAGAAAAAAAGAAACCACTTTTCAGGCCTGGTATTGGGACTAATTCACCAATTATGGCGGCTTAGTCCTTTTGGGACTTTTGGGAGTTTCGAGTTTGGAATCTGTAGGTTCCCACTTGTACTTTTATTTCTGATAGAGACCTGTGTCTGAATCTTCAAAAAATTAACTGCAAGTTGTCTTTTAAATCCTGCTAGGGTTTGTTGACTTGGAATGACAAGGATGGAATGATGACACCTTTCTAACACTTTACTCCTTGATTAATCTGCATACAAACCTGCAAAGCACACATGCAAAGAGAAGGAAAAGGTTAGGGTTAGAGAATAGGGGTTTTCCTTAGTCAAACCCCATGTTGGTAATCAAACCCAAATGAAATATAATGCAAAGGGAAAAATTATTGAACAAGATACAAATGTAAACACTAATCAAACCTTTTTTGAAGAAGTAATGAAGATATGCAAGAACCAACTCAAATGTATGTTGCTTGAGATACTTAGTGCTTGAATGCTTGCTTTCTTGAGAAGATTTATTGCTTGAGTGCTTGTGAAGATGAGATGGTGTGAATGCAAGAGTGTAGGAGAGAGGTAAAATGAGGAGAAAAACCATTATTTATACATGTTATGCCCTAATTCCCTAAAAATAACACAACATAGGCCAACCTTAGGGTTTTGGAGGCAAATTCCCGTTAGAATTTTGACTTAATTTTGAATTTTATGCCAAATGGGACTAAGTCACCCAAGGTGGAAACTTAGTCCACTTATAAAAATTCAAGTGGTATTCGAGAATTAAAAGGTGTTTAATGTTGATTAACGAGATTGTCTCTTGAATTACACTTAAATAAGGCCTATAAGTGCATTAAGGGGCCATTTTGTCATGAGAAAGGGTTGATTTAGTGATGACAAGCCTAGAGGAAAGTGTGGAAATATGTTACAACACTTCACAACTCTTTAGACTAAGGCTTAGAAAGGAGTTATTAAGGTGAATTATTGTGGAAAAGTCCTAGAAAAGTGAGGAAATGTGTTACAACATTTCACAACACTATTGTAAGACTTTGTTAGGTTTTTGTTGATGTGAAATCATTCAAGGTCTAATGTGAATGTGTTGGCCACATTACGACATTAGGTCTAGGCAAAATCAGGCAAAAATCCAAGGGAAAAGGCCCAACTGAGTGAAAAAGTGTCAAGGCTGCACTTTTTGGTGATAGAGATATATAATTTTTTATCAATTTTTAAATTTAAAGCAATTATAAATTTGGCATAGTTGTATGTCATAATTTTAGTGTAGGAAAACATATTTCTTTACATTTTCACACTTTTTTGGGCCTTCCTTGCTAAAATTGGGCTTCTTTATGCCT
The DNA here is from genome assembly GCA_007115665.2 of Sequoiadendron giganteum. Taxonomy (NCBI): domain Eukaryota; kingdom Viridiplantae; phylum Streptophyta; class Pinopsida; order Cupressales; family Cupressaceae; genus Sequoiadendron; species Sequoiadendron giganteum. Next base: position 545,799,948 of record CM021104.1, on the reverse strand, counting down.
TATTTGGTCCTAGTTTGCATCCATAAGTCCTACTTAAATGCATCTTTCTCAGGATAATCTTGTCACTTAACTAATAAAATTAATGATTCAATGTTTTAGGTTGTGTTCTAGATCTAGTGATCTAGGACTCATACGCCACCTTGGGTGTATGGATCCCACCTAGGTCTTGGGGCATGATGTTAAAAATTTCATTAAACATAACATTTCTTGAAGTTTGTGTCATGTGTTTAAAAAACTGGGCCTCATATGCCCCAATTGGTGTATGAGTCTCGCTTTAACTAGGACCTATTTTAAATTAGATTCTCAGTAAGATTTTATAATCCTAGATCTAATGTCAACTTGTAGTATTTCAGTTTAAAGAATTTAAGCATAATAAGTATAAATACAAGGTTATTTCACATAATTTATCCTAACAAGAAATTTCATGTCTTTAAGTACTCTAGCGATTTTCATGAGCAAGTGTGATCTAGCAATTCAAGAATTCAAGAGTATATTATCAAGCATTTGGAACAAAATTCAAAATTAAAGTACCATGTCAAATTATTCATGCACCATGTGTATTTTTGAGCTAACATTTATGATGTAGGTTTTCATATTTTAAGCAAGAATGCAAAGACATTATTTCATATCAAGATCAAGAGTCAAGATCCACATCCATTGGAGCCATTTCAACAAGTTTGTAACCTTTATCTCAAGGTTTTTGTTAGTTGCAAAATCGCATTTGTTCATTCATCATTCGTTCATTCCATTTCAATCCATTTCAAGGTTTGACCAAGGAAAACCCCTATTCCCTAGAACAACACCATTTTTCCCTCTTCATGTATGATTGCAGATTTAGGTGATTTAGAGCTTGAAGATCCTTTGAGGAAAAAGTTGCAATATTTAATAAAGTTGTCAAAGTTGTCAACAAGTTGGCATCTTCGTGCAGAATCACCTATAGATTGGAATTCATACTTTTTAGACTTGGAGATCGGACAAGACAAAAGCTACAAAAGATTACTTGAGGCTATAGAAGTTTCTGTCAAACCCTAATACTAGGAACAAATCACCCCTCTGTGAATATGAGTCCCAATATACCACATTTTACCATTTTTATGTAGATCTTGATTTATCAGTAGAGGATTCTAGAATCTCCCAAGATTCTTGTAGTAGGACTAAATCGCCCTACTTGGCATATGAATGCCACTGCACTTAAAAAAGTAGAATTTTAGATTTACAGATATTGTTTGGAATCCATCATTTTACTAAGATCCTTTATGTCTGATTTTTTTTTGTTCATTTGATTCTATGCTTTCAATTTTATAGGGTTTAGTGCATTAGAGTTTGCATTTCTATTTTAAAGCTTCTTTTTAATGGTGCACCCCCTTTTTAATCACACCTAAGGAAACCACCCCTTGTTCTAGTATTCCTTCCCTCAATTGAGTTACTTGGTTGAGGGATCTTAGTTTCCTAATGAACTAAAGGGAAATAGGTCATAACCATAGTTCCCTCTCCCAAGAGGTGGAACCCTATTTCTTTGTGTTCATTTTGGTGAACTTGACCTTTGGACACTTGCATTTTTTATTTGGAGAAAATTTTAATCCTAGATATAGGTTAACTTTGTATTAGATTTGCATTAGTTAAATTGCATCTAGGGCTCCTAAATCTTTCATTAGTGAAAAGTACATATAGGTTGGAATTTTGCATCTTGCATCATTAAATTTTATTTAAAAGTCATCCTTGCGAATAGTCATTTGAACATACAATCTAGAAACCTTAAGATAAACTCAAAATTTGATGAATTTAGTTTAAAAACCCTTATCTGGAACTCAGTCACCCATTTGGGCAATTTAGTCCCTGTATAGGTGGTTTTTCTAGATTTTTGGGTATTTTGTGTTGTATGTTTCTTAGTATTTAAACCTTCTAGAAACCCTAACTGGGAGTCATTTACCCCTCTGGGCTATTTCCTCCCATATTAGACATTATTATGCATTTTATAGTATTAAAAACCTTTTTTTTGTGCTTCTATTTGTTGCTATAAGATCTCTATTTTAGTTTTCTAAGTTTTTGTTTCATTCATTTAATTAGATCTAGCTTAATATGGTTTCATTTTTTAATGCATTTATAAGCATAAGAATTGGAATTAAAGCATATCATTTATCTTGTGTTCATTTCATTTATTTTACATTCATTTATTTTCCTTTGCATGAGCTTTAGAACATGGTGTCCTATTGCTAATACTATAGTGAGACATAGTTCAAGACTCATGTTATCCCTCAATAAAATACTCATCGTAGATCTTGGGCTATCCATCTCTTTCACTCATAGTGTTGACACTAGTTTACTAGGTATGGACCATACCCTTGACAACTCTTTACCTTCAACTAGTATGGAAAGTATTCAAACAATGGTTGCTAGTGTCCCTCAAGAAAACCTAATCCAAATCCATGAAGAATTAGAAAACCTACAAAACCTAGTGAGTACTCAAAACATTTCCAACACTGCTTTTCCTACCATAAATAACATACACTGAATGATTGAAAATGAAAAAGGAATAGAAATTATGTGTAACTTAGCTTATATGTTTGGCAAACATATTACCTCAATGAATAGTTGGGCAGAAACCTCAAACAATGCTCAAAGTCAAGGAGGAACCCAAATTCCTCCTCCTACAACCATTTCCTCTATTCCTACCTACACCAATCCTCAAGTTACCACAACGATGCAACCTGCTAGTAATGCCATTCCTACCTTGGGTATTTCCACTAGCAATCTTTATAACTTTGTGGCATCTCATGTCATATCTCCTACCACTTTACCTCCCATAAGAATTCCATTCACTTCCCCATCAAACATATACACCTCCATCATATTCACCTCCATCTCAAAACACAACCAATGATGCCATACTTAACCAAATCTTGCAAAATAATTCATCCCTTCCATGATAAATTTCCATAATAAACCAAAATCAAAATGGCCAACCTTCATACAGTGTCAAAAGAAATCCCTTATCCTTGGGAGATATTAAGAATGTTGATACTACAAGGTATTGATATTCCTAGATTTGAGAAATATGGAGGGAAAGGAGATCCTTTTAACCATGTTTCTACTTACAACACCTTATGCGGTGATTTCATCCTTGAAGATAAGCTCCTAGCTAAGCTTTTCCCTAAGTCCTTGAAAGACACCACTTTAGAATGGTTTTCCTTGTTATCGAATAACTCAATTTTTTCATTCAATGAACTTGTTGAGGCATTTATCAACCATTTCCAAGTGCACATGACTCCTAATATGACATTAGCCAATTTGATGATATGTAAGAGAAAGGATGATGAAAAGGTTATTGACTTCATTTCACGCTATCAATTGCTTTACTCCCAAATTGATATAAATATTCTCGATCCTCACCATCAACGGATGTTCATTGATAACTTACAAACTAATATGTAAGATAAACTTGGTAGGATGAAATTTCCCTCCTTCGTACACTTGTATACCACCCTTTGTTATTATCAAAACTCGATTAGTTATCATGAAACAAAACTCACCTCTAGCTATCATCAAAAGTCAGGATCCACAAATCAAAACAATTACCAACCTTTTAAGAAATAAAATAAAGGCTTTCTTCAACTAAATCCCTGTCAACTAACCCAACATGTTGATACCCAAGTGGCTACTATAAAGAAGATAATTCTCTTTACATTTGGGGATTAGACTAGAAAAATTACTCCCTTACCCAATACCCTCCATAACATCATGTTACAACTTCTAGAGAAGAACTTCATTTCCTTACCTCCCGTTAGAACTCTTGATCCTAATAATCCATTACCTCGAAACTTTAGATCAAATTCCTATTGTTATTTTCACCGTCAAAATAGACATGATACAGAACATTATAAGCATCTTAAACACATGGTGCAAGACCTCATTGATTCTAATCATACTCAAATGGAGGTATCAATGATCAAGGTAAAAAGTACAATGCCCCTCCCAACCAAAGCTTTCAATTCTTTACCAACCCCATGCCAAATCATAATACTTCACTTTTCAAAGCTAGTGAAACTAAGAAGAATGATGTAATGAATGTTGACATTGTAGACATATAAAATTGACCTAGGCCTACGAACTCGATTTTCTCCATAATTCTTCCAAACATAATTAAAACATTTGATTATGTCCCTCTATCCAAATTCAGCTATTAGTTAAATAATTCTCAATTATTTAAATTAATTCACATCCTTTATTCTTCTTGACTATTTAAATAAATAAACTTAATTCATCTTATTTAAATATGCCACTAATGTCTAATATCCTCTATAATTAAATAAATCATTAAATTTATTTCATTAATCCATTATTCCCTCTTGATTATTTAGATAAATAAACTTTATTTATTTATTTAAATACGTCTCTTATTTTTTTTAAAAAAATTATAATTAAGTACTACCATGAGGGGGAAGCGCCCAGGTATAGATAGGAAGAGGCAGAAACTGCCATTATAGACTTAGAAATTAATAAACTGCCAAACTCTGGTAAATGACTACCAAACACCTCCTCAGATGAGTCACCCTTTCGATGCTCTGTTCTCTAATCCAGGAATGGCCTTGACGCATGAATCTGGCAAAAGCGTTCAGATTGTTGTTTTTTACCATTGCCCTGAAAGTCTCCCAAGCATCAGCTATCCTACTTACATTATTTTTAGCATCTTTGCTTTCTTCATTCGTCCCCTCACTATAAGACAGATCGAAGTAGAAACGTAGGTGGTTGACCATTCCTTCCTCAACTAATGCCATGGTCGCACTGGCAACTGCTTGAGCATAAGTCATAGGTATGAAGCCTTGAAGTAGTTCCACTACCCGAACCAAACTTCCCCCAATGTCGACTACTGCACTGATCACTGTCTCATATATTTTTCCATCGCACCAATTTATGTGGTTGCCAATTGTACTTCTCACCAATTCGACCACCGCCGATCTACCAGTCGAGCTTTGAACATAAAAGAGACAGGCGCACTGCTCTGCTAGATTTTCCTTAGCGCAGCTAGGCAGCTTAGCCTGAATTGGTGTACCATCTTTCAATGCTTTAGCTCTTTGCAATATTCTATTGTTCAATCCATAGGCTGACCTACATCCTTCCATAATATAGAAATTCATCTGCAGTTTGGGTACATTCACAAGTGCGATCGACGTTCGAGGCAGCTCCCAAATCTTATTTGGATCAGTCCTCCTCTGACTATCAAGATGAAAAACCATTTACTCTAATCACATGCCTCTTAGCTTGTCATCTCGTATCCTTTTCTAAATATTTTTCCAGGATTTCCTGTAGTCCTAGCCACTATGTGGGCGCAGAGAATCACCTTTTCTTTTTGAAATGTGCCCCAATTTGCCAGAAAATATGTCGCTTTGTTTGCCTCTTTATAAGCATGTGAAAGTGTGTAATTTGTAAGCCTATCTAATAATTCATTAATAGGTGGGATCCAATCACCGATGTGCCAGTTCTGGGATTTTCCTGAAATGATCACCTATACACAAAGCATAGAATCTCCCTCTATTTCAACCATGTCAAAACCCTGTTGTATGCACAATTGTAAACTGAGTCATAGAGCTTCCATTTATGTCATGTTGTTTGTACAAAAACCTAAGTTCTTCGATGCTTCTCATACGTAGTTGCCTATTGAATCCCTAACTATGCAACCCACCCTAGCTTGCCCCGAGTTGCCTTTGGCTGCTGCGTCAAAATTTAGTTTCCACTTCAGTCTAATTGATTGCAGCCAGTGAATTTCATTCCAGTTCACCTTTACTACCGCCTTGTTTCTAGCTGTCGATACTTTAAGCTCATTCCAACTTTTCCTGATTGCTTCATCCCACCTAGAGAATTTTACTTTTGCACCGATAGTAACTTTGGTGTTTGTTGTTTCGATGATAGCACCTTGAATTTTTTCTATTAACCGGATACGGTTCAATGCAATCCCTTTGAAAATGTGTCGGATCCTCTCCTTCTAGATGTGCCAGATAACCAATGATGGTGCCAGCGTCCAAATCCCTTGCCAATAACCACCTTTATTAATACTTGGCTAGCTAGATAGGAACTCCACCAACCTGTTCTATCTAGGGATCATATAATTGAAAGCTCTTTGCAACCAATTCTAGCATGTGACTGCCATTGGGCAGGAGAGGAATAAGTGATCTCCATTCTCCTCAACTTGCTTACATAATATACACCTTATGGGCCCTGCAATGCCTATTCTTTGTAGTTTTTCACCTGTCAAGCACTGTTGGTGTGCTGCTACCCACATAAAAGCCCCTACCTTAGGTAATACCACTTGCTTCCTACATAACTTTTCCATCCATGACTTGTCTCTTTCTTGTACAGATTGCATCTTGTACCCTATTTTGGCTGAGTAGTTCCCGTATGCTGCCCCGCACCATATGATGGAATCCTCCTCATTTCTTAGCTGTACCCTCCTGTTGTTAATTTCCTGAAAAATAGATATTTCCAAGTCATGAGGGAATGGTAATAAATATAGATTAATCCATTTGCACTAGCCTTCCAGAAGATCATCTCTTGGTTGTATATAATCTGCCACCTTTGACCCGAATTCTAACTACAGTCTTTCCACATAGTGGCCCAGTTTGAAGAGAGCATCCAAACTTTTATATCCATTCCACAAATCTATCCAGAATAGTCCCTTCCTCCCGTTTCCTATCCTCCATGATATATGACATGTAATAAGTGGCCTACATTTTATTATGTATTTCCACACCACCGAACCACCTGCTAGGTTGGCTACAATGAGAATCTTGGTGTTGTCTGAATTTTCCAAATATTTGTTTTGCATGATTTGGCACAAAAGATTTTCAAGATTTTTAAACATTTTCCAAATAAGTTTTGCCCCCAAGGCATTTTTCTTCCATTTGATTTTACGAAGCCCAGCCCCTCCACTCTCTTTTGATTTGCACACCAAATCCCAACCAATTAGTGGAATCTTTTTTTCACCTTTTGATCCTTCCCAGAGAAATTTCTTCAGGATTCTTTCTAAGCCAGATTTTGTTTTCCCAAGAACTTCCAAACTTGACATGGCATAGATTGGAATTGCAAATAAAATGGCTTTGGACATAATGATTCTTCTAGCTAGAGTAAGCCAGTTGTTCTTCCATGACATTGCCTTGTTTCGACACCTTTCCACCACCTCTCCCCAATGTTTGGCTTTACATGCCCCTACAAAAATTTGAATTCCAATAAATTTAGCCGGTAGCTTCCCAAATTTGTAATCAAGTAGTGCCATTATTTCTTTTTGGAGGCGGGCTTTGGTGTTAAATAAGTAAACACATGATTTTTCCTTATTCATCATTTGACTCAATTGTCCTTCATATTATGTTAACAATTGCTTGACACATCGAGCTTCCCTTAAGCTTACCTCCTCGAATAAGCTGGTATCATCAGTCAATTGGGAATGAGTGATGGGCTCTAAGGCTGGTGCCACTTTCACCCCCGGCCATCTACTCATGTTCTTGATTGCACAACTGAGAGACTCGGCCATAATTATGAATAGAAATGGTGACAGGGGGTCTCCTTGTCTAAGACCATTGGATTCCTAGAAGAACCCATGAAGTGATCCATTGACTGAGACTTAGAAACGAACCGTGGAAATACATTGCAGCATTAGGGCGCACCACTGATTTTTGAAACCCAACTTCCTCATGAATTTTAATAGGAAATCCCACCGAACTCTATCATATGCTTTGCTAACATCTAGTTTAATGATCATGCTTGCTTTCTTACTTATTTTGAGAGAATGGACAGCCTATGAGATGAGGTGAATGTTATATGTTATGTCTTTGCATAGAATGAAACCATTTTGTTCAGGAGAAATAATGTTACCCAAAACCTTTTTTAATCTATTAGCCAATACTTTCGCCACCAATTTGTATATTGTATTGCACAGTGATATCAGTCTGTAATCATTGAAAGAAGAGCATTCAAGATTCTTAGGAATAAATACAATAGCCTAGTTATTTACATCCTTGATAAACTTCTTAGTCCTTTTGATATCCTCAACCATTTTCCAAAGATCGTCCCCAAGGAAACTCCAACAATTTTGGAAGAACCTAGCTGAGAAACCGTCAGGCCCAGGTGCTTAATCTGGATGCAGTTGGAAGAGTGCATTGCAGACTTCCTCTTTTTTTATCTTGTCACATAAAAAAAAATTATCGGAATCACTCACCCGTGCATCTAGTACATCTAGAAAATCATTACTGTATGTAGGTTGGTTTTGACCACCTAGAAGGTTGTTAAAATAATCCACTACAACCTTGCCAACCTCAATTCCCCCACATGTCAGGACCTTGTTTGGAGAGAAGATTTCCTCTATCTTATTGGCGAATCTCTTAGCTAAGACAGAGGCATGGAAAAGTTTGGAATTAGCGTCCCCTTCTTTTAGCCATACCTCTCAGGACTTGTCTCTCTAGTAAATCTCCTTTTTCTTTAAGAGCTCCTTGAGATTTTCCTTCAACTCTTTTTCTCTAAGATATTCTTCATTTCTCATGCCATTTTTTATAACAAGTTCATTGAGATTGTCCATCTTGGTCTCTACACTTGCTTTTTCAATGAAGATGTTTTTAAATTTTTCCTTATTCCATTCTTTGAGTTTATGTTTGATGGTCTGAAGTTTTTTTACTATTTTGAAGCTTATGGAGCCTCCAACCCTAGCATCTTTCCACCAGCCTTCTAGAATATCCAATATGTTGGAATTGTACCACCACATGTTTTGGAACTTGAAACTAGTTTTTTCCAACCCTTTCCCACTGGTAACTGATAATTCCACTGGGAAATGATCTGAAATTGAATTTGGGAGGATGCTAGCTGATACTAGTAACTCCAAATTGAACCATCCACTGGGGATTAAAAACCTATCCAATCTTTCTGCAATCGCCATAAAATCCTTACGCCTATTATAACATGTGAATATTCCATTCTTTGTAGGATAATCTATAGTCCTATATTGAATACGAAGTTTCTAAAATCTGTTATAGTCTGTGTGACAATTCTGAGCCCACCACTTTTCTCTGAGAGCTCAAATATAGGATTGAAGTCACCCCCTAGAGAGGACCCACATAATCTATAACAGAGCCCCAAAGGGACGCTTTACCTTCAGTTTTTGTTGGGCCATAAACATTGACTATAGTGAACTGACAGTTAGATCTAGGTCATAAAAATTTGCCACAATCTAGTTTGCAGATGAATATAATATTTTAGTGAAAACTACCACTTCTTTCCAAAGTAGGCCTATTCCACCTGCAGAGGCCAAAGAATCTTGAAAATTTCCTTCCTAGTATCGATAATATTTTAAGAAATTTTGATAGTCCTTGCCTGCAAGTTTTGTCTCTTGTAAGAGAATTAAGGTTCTTGCACTTTTTTGCAATTGGCACCTGACTAGGTGCCGCTTGTAGGGGCCTTCAGGCCCCTCACATTCCCTATTGTGATCCTCATTGCTTCCCAAGGGAGGGAAGTCCCCCCTTGGTACTCAAAAAATTAATGATGGTGGCATATTTCTTTGCCACTACCTCTTCTTCCCTGAACTGTTTTAAAGATTTCCTTCCACGAGTACTGCCACCTATGTTGATCTTTCCCATCCCTAGATGTTTGATTGTAGACTGGGATATGCATCTTTCCTCTATTATATCTAATCTGTCCACTAACTCTGCTTTTGAATCCAGGTCTTCATCTTCCCCATAGTTTTCTTTGTTTTCCCCAATTTCATTTAGAGCATCCTTTTGTGACAGTTGACAATTTGTTGGTCTCCCTGTTTGTCTCTTCAAGGACATCAATTGTGGTAGGTGACATGTCCACTAATGCCATCCTATCTTCAATTTTTGCATCTATTAGTGCCCCCTTCCCTTCTGACATTTCCTTGCTAGCCTCTATGACAGTGATGTTTTTTCCCTGAACCGACCTTTCACAATTCTCTTTTTCCTTTTTGCTACAATCCGCAGTCCTGTGATCCCTCAAACTACATACTACACAAAATTTCCTAATTTCTTCTATCTCTATTTCATGCTCCCATCACTCCCCGTTAACCAAAAAACAAATATTGGGGGGCATAGTATCGATTGCTGTAATGTTCATCTTGGCATATCTGTAGAGATCACCATCCATAATTTCCATGTCGATATCTATCAATGCTCTCAGGGATCGGCCGATTTTCTCCAAGCAATCGCTCATCCAGTATTCTACTGGAAAGTTGTATAGTCTCACCCAAACTGGATTATCATATGGTAATAGTTTGATTGGATCAAAATTTTGATTCCACAGTTGCATGTATAGGGTTTTATCATTCATGAACCACATATCACCCACCGTGATCCTATTTTTGGTGTGTTCATCTGCAAAAACTATGATGAAAAAACCTTTTGGTAAAAACCTTATTAAAACCTTTGTCTGCCATTTTTCTTGAATCCAGGATTTTATCTTGACCCTACTCGAGGACTGGCCAATGAAACGGAAAATAAAGGAAAAGTCTTTTAATATCACGGCATCGGTTTTTATCTCTTCCGAGACATCTATTTCGATTAGTCCTTCCTTGAAATTGCCAACTGTTTTTTCTCTCTCCTCCATTCTCCATGCCCTAACTAATCCTGGTGCACGCCAATCCCTTCTGGTTTCTTTCTTCCCTTTTGGACTTTTGTTTATTGTAGGCACCTTCCATTCCTATTTCCCGAATGCATGAGCCTGCTTCTCCCTTGGGTTCCATTCTTCTTTGGGTGGTTCAGGGGTATCGTGGCGGATTCGTCCTAATTTGCTTCCCTCCAATGACGCTTCTTTTCTGTGATAGAATGGATGACACTTATCTACCCATTCCCCGTTCGTGAAAACCCATTAAGGATTGTGCCTTGTTAGTCTTTCCTTAGCCTCCTCCTTGTTTACTTCATCTCCCCAGCAATTTTTTGAGGCTACCGCACCATCCTCTGGTGATTCGCCCTTATTCACCTTTCTGTTGCCTTGCGAATTTGTGCAATTTCTGCGATCCTCCCTTGCTTTGCTCATGTTTCCTATTCTTAAGTCATCTTTAAATACGTCTGTAATTATACAATGTATTCTCATAATTAAATAAATCCTCCATAATTTATTTATTGGTCCGTTTCCCTACAATTAAATAATTAAAATTAATTATTTAATTATCCCATTTAATTCCCCTCTGAAATTTAGATAACATCATTTATTTGAATTTCCCTCTTTCCAAGTAAATAATTTTAAATTAGTTATTTATTGTCACATGGTCCCACCACTTTCAAATTAAATTAAATTTTAATTTGGAAGGTCCACATCATCTCTTGTGGGAATTAATTTTAAAACTTCTATTTTAATTTCCCATTTTCCTCTTTTTTTGTGCCACCTCTTCTTGTCACATGCATTCTCCACCTTTGATTTGATTTTTCTAAAATCAAATCTCAACCCTTCATTTCAAATTTACCATAATATTGCCCTAACCCTAATTGTGGGTTGTCATATGGAATCTTGTCCATTGATTCTAGGGCATTTTTCAATCTTTAATCTTGGTCATTCATTCAAAATTGCATTTTCTATAAAATGACAATTTTACCCTCATTTTGACATCTACATCTTGCATCTCTCAAGCTTTGGCATACTTGCATACTCCTTGCTAACATTGTTATTTTGTAATTTTTCTATTGCATGTAGAATTTAGCTTTGCATGCAATATAAGAGTCCTTCAAATTTTGCTTTGGTCTTGGCATAGTCATAGTTGCTCACAAAAATCTGAGGGAAAATAATACATTTGCGGCAAATAGAGAAGGTGTAATGGAGATCAATGATGGAGGTTGAAGAGTTTTGGTAAACCCTTTTCATTTTTTTTCTTTTTTTTCTCCCATGTGCTTCATTATTTACTTTGAGTTTTGGTTTTATTATGCTCTAACGATACTAACCTAAATTTACCTTTAGTTACATTGGTGAACTCGATAATCATTTTTTTGCAATTCCATATGGATTTGTTTCGGATTTTTTGTAGGTACAAGTACAAAATGATGCAATCACAACTTTCTGAGATGCAAAATCTCTCATGATGCATTAGATCCCGGAAATGACGCATCTTCTCTGACAAACCAAATTTGTTGGTCCAAACAACGCATATGATCTATTGAGCCACATCTAAAATATCAAGCGACGCATTTGATTTGCATAGCGACACATCTTCCTATTGTACTTCCATCATTCGGTCCCAAGATGCATCTACTCTATTGTGACACATTCGCTTGGGTAAATTTTGCTTTCAAATTTTGTTGTATTCTTTTTTTCCAGATTTCGTGGGTCCAAGACATCTCTTTGTTTAAACTACTAACAAGTGGTTTTGTAGGTTCGATTGTCCAAGAATTTCATTTTGAAACCATTTTTTCTTATTTTAGATTAGAAAACACTTCCATTGGTGCTTTAAAAAGAAAATTTTCTTGTCTCACTTATATTTAATTAGGAGGTTAAAGAACTTTTCTTGATTGTGCTTGAAGGTGGTAGGTGATTATGCTCTTACCTTGTGCAAACTAGGTGATCAGAAAACCAGACCCATCTTTTTCTATTGTTTTATCCTTAGAGGGCCTACTTGGTGGGAGAAAGTAATCACCCCAGGGAACGACCCAACTGGTAACACGCTAAAGCCAAGTGACTCCAGCTGGTATATAAGTGTGGGTACTTGAGGAAAGTTCAAGTATCATGAGGATTGTTCCGACAAGAAGGGCAACAATGGTCTCTTGCCACATGGATGATCCCCCATGAACATAATGCCCATACTATAATCCTTGTTATTGTAGGCCAAAAAACTTTATCTATTCTTTGGTGTAGCAACAGTGGTTGCCAAGACATCCACATTCTCATAGTTCTTAGTAGAGGTAAAAATATTGTCATGGGAGAGTCATGAGAGCTTGAAGCTTGGTTGACCCAAGAAGTGAGTGTCATGTTGGGGGAGCCAGCATGGCCAAGCTTCTAAGTCACCCTCTAAGAATAAGTGCGGTTGGAGTAAAATCTACGTGGAATCCAAAAGAATATAGTCCTTGAAGCCTTAGGATTGTGCTTGTTTTCTATGTGCTTGTTTTCACAAATTTCAAATACAATGTGTTTTCCAAGTGTTTTTTAGGCCAAATAAAAAACTTAAAACTCCTGTTTCAGATCTAGAACAACACATTAAACTTGAAACAACCATCACAATTTGCCAAAATTTGTCAAGAAACAGAAACTCTGCAATGCATTTTCTCATCCTACAACGCATTTGACATACTAGACCACGCTTGTTGTTTTCTACAATGCAATAGCTTTGATAAACCGTATTTGCTCACTGAAACATTGCACTTCACTATTTTGCAACACATTTTATTTCCTAAGAATCACAATTGATGTGTTGAGTCACATTCACTTTCTAAAACACCACATTTTCTCATATTGTGATGCAATGCAATTGATCCTATGCAATGCATTTGATAGCTTAAATGATGCATTTCCTATGAGTTGATAATCATTATCACTGTCAAAAATTTGAGACCAAACATTTTCAAACAAACTTCCAGTGATCTTTTTCTACAATCTCTGTCCACAAACAGAACCAAAATTTCTCAAATTCCTTCATCCTTGCATTTTACGTTGCATTTTTTTTTAGTTTTCCATAGGTCTATAATTTCATGCTCTTAGTTGCATCCTTAGGCTTCAATATCATTTTAGGTCCTCATTTTGTAGACTCTAGAATAGGAATCCTTTCCATACTTTGTCAAACTTTTTCCTTCAAAAGTAGTTTGTCATTGACCTTAAACAAACCATTTCCTTTAGTCTTTGTCCTTTTGTGAGCCATTTCCAACTAAATAGTCTAGTGTGGAAATCTCACTTTGTCATTTTGTCATTTAGTCCTTTAAACAAGTCCCTTGACATTCCCAAATTGAGACATCGCATAAACCTTGTATGGTTGAGTATCCCTTTACTTAAGTTTACCAATATTGAGTGCATCCTAGAATTCCTTACATTTTCATTTTAGTCCTCATTAGTCCCATTGCATTTACCATTCCCCATTATTATTTTATAGAATTTCTTATATCAAAAATCCAAAAACATAGTGTTATCTCATTTGCATTTGGTCACCCTCCACTCAGATCCCACATTTGAGAAAAAATTTTATGGTTGAAACAAGACTACAAAGAAGAAGAATACTAATGGATCCCTTTGTTCAAAAAACCAACCTTTACCATTTCCCTAATGACATGAATACAAATACCAACAATTTCCTTAATGAAATGAATGCAAATACCAATATGGGGAATTCTTTTATAAATCCATTCAACAAAATGAACATTTCATCTTCACACAACCCTTTTGAACCATTTATATGAAGAGATATGAATGAACATGTTTTTGAGGAAGATATACACACTGTTGCCTAAAATATTGAACTAGCTTCCTTTGTGGAAGAATTAGTCCTAAATGATTCAGACAGTTATCTAGCCATGCTCCTTGATCAAGGGGCTAGATTACCCAAAGTATTTGACATTGACACCATATGAGCAGCATCTCTCAATCCTACTACTGAAACAATTCAATCACAATAAACACCTTCACATGATGTAAGTAAAACCTCCATAGGAGCCACAACAAAAAATACTTCAAATATTGTTAATGCTACCTCCATTGGTGTTACTACCACCCAAGCTACAACAAACACAACCAATGTGGTCAATATAAAATCTAGTGGGGGGACATCAATAAATGCCACATCACAATCCACTTCACACCACATGTCCAAAATCCCCTCACAAACTGTTGGAGTAACATTTGGGACCTCAACTAACATAGTGGGAACCAACTCATCAAATCTCTTATGGGGAGATTCATCTAATACTATAGGGACAACATCATCAAACACTTTGATTTGGTCATCAACCAATTCCATGACAACAAACTCATCAAAACCTTTGGGAGGATAAAACGATGAGTTGTCATTCAAGGACCTCAGTCCAATGTCCCTAGTTCATCACAAATCAATACCAACAATATCCCACTAAGACAAAACAAGAAAATTCCACATGCTCACATCTACCAATTTGGACAAGGTAACCAAGTCACCCAACATATGACTCCATTTGGTCATCAACATGCTCATGGACAACAAGGTCCACAAATCCAATCCAACATAGCTGGAACCCACATTCCCACATATGCATCTCAAGTCCATACACATCAAATACATCCCTAATCAAAACATTCATTATCAACAAACACCAAACCAAAACACACAATTTTCTTATCAACAACATCACAACATCCCATAACAACACGTCGGAACTCAATCCATACCCATCACCAGCTTATATGATGCTACAAACAACCCAATTGTGGAGGCACTCACACTCAAACTTTCTTCCCTTCAAATACAAGTGGAATCCTTGCAAAGGTCCAACAAAAATCCTTACATTTCATATGACTTATATCAGTATATGTTTGACACAACCTTGTACATGCCACCATTCCCTCTAGGATATGTGGTGCCAAACTTCCCTAAATACAAAGGAAAAACCAATCCCATTGAACATATCAGGGAATTCACAACCAGTTGCATGAACGTGGCCTATGAACATACTTATTTGATGAGACTCTTTTCTAGGAGTCTCATAGGTCATGCACTTGAATGGTTCACACAATTTCCTAAAGGAATAAAATCATGGGATGAATTGGCCAACAATTTTGTCAAAAATTATGTTTATAACATTGATACGGACATTGGCATTGCCTCCTTATGCTAACTCAACCAAGAGAACACAAGTGAGACATTTATCCCATTTTTCAAAAATGGAGAACCTTAGCAAGTTGGTGTCCTGTTCAGATACCCAAAAAGGAAAAAGTGACCATGTTTGTGAAAAACCTTCTTGGCCCATTGAAATATGGTCTACAAGTCCATTGTTGCACCACCTTTACTGACCTTGTTGAAAAAGGAGTTCAACTTGAAAAAGCCCTAATTGCCAAAGCCGAACTCAAGTATGGAAGAAAAACCATCAACACTACCACAAGCACTAACCCAAGTGCTCCAAATGAAAAAAGAAAATATTGGGTCAAAAATAAACATATCACAAATGATGGAGTTGTTGATGCAAAAATAGTAAATGCAACAAGTCCTGTGTTTACACTTAAAGGAGTGCAGTCCTAAATTACACTAGTGACTACACCAACACCCACTGCTAATGCCATTCAAAATAATCTAGTTCAACCAAACCAAAAGCAACCACGTCAAACACAAAAATTCCAAAAATGAACATACACCCCCTTGGGTGAGCCAATTGAAGTTGTCCTTAAGAAACTTATTCAAAATGGTGTTGTCACATTGGAAGACCCTAAGCCATATGACCCTGGTCAATTCAAGTTGTCATGGTGGGATCATAATCCATTCTGTGATTACCACTATGTAAAAGGGCATAAAACTTCCTCTTGTCGATAATTAAGAAATCTCGTGCAAGACATTATTTAAAATCACACAATTGAGCTAGTGGTTCACCATTCACATCTAATTCAAATCATACAATTCATAAGAACCCATTGCAGGATCATGGTTCAAGTAACCCCTCACCATCCAACACAAAGAATAATAACA
Organism: Sequoiadendron giganteum; assembly: GCA_007115665.2. Classification (NCBI taxonomy): domain Eukaryota; kingdom Viridiplantae; phylum Streptophyta; class Pinopsida; order Cupressales; family Cupressaceae; genus Sequoiadendron; species Sequoiadendron giganteum. The sequence goes on along the minus strand of CM021104.1, from coordinate 545,783,339 downwards.
ATCAAGCCAATTACACCCATGTTTCTTTTAACTATTCTGAGGGTAGTATCATTAATAACCTTCGAGCTGCTAATGAAGACAAATGTGTCAATACCATTACTATTAAGAAAACCCTAGAATGTAGTGTCACTACCCACAAAGGAAAAGTCACCATCCCAAGACCTTATGCTCATCATCCCAAGATTACCATACCTGGTCCTTCTACCAGGTAGCCAAAACCCAATCAATAATTTAACCTTATCAAGCAATTGAATAAAACACCTACCCAAATTTCCATCCTTGAATTGCTCCACATTTCGCCCATGCATAAGGTCATATTGGATAAAGTCTTGTAAGAGTCTTCTATCCCAACTGATATTGATGTCAACCAATTTGAAGCCATGGTCAGATATTTTACTTCCCCTTATCACATTACCTTTTTAGACCCGGATTATTCCTCACCCAAACCGTCACACAATGATTCCCTGCATATCGAGGTTTTCATCCATAAGCATAAGGTTAGATGAATCCTAGTAGATGGCAGAGCGGGATTGAACATCATCTCTCTAAAATTGGTTAAATCTCTTGGCTTCTCTAATTCTTGTGTGGATGCTACAAAAACTATTGTGATAAAAGTGTATGATGATGAGGAGCACTCTTCTAAAGGCATTATCACACTTCCAATCCGGGTGGGACCAGTTATCATAGATATAACATGTCAAGTCCTGGATCATGATCTACCTTACAATGTCTTGCTTGGTCGCCCCTAGATCCATGCCTTAAAGGTCATTCCATCCACTTACCACCAATGTTTGAATTTCACCTTTGATGGCACCGAAATCACTATACCAGGAGATCCTGATCCTTTTCAATATTGTACCAATTTGATAGCCACCTCTAAGAACCAAGTGCCAATCAATCAAGAGGCTTCAACATCCACCTCATCTAAATACATTGACCCACCCACACTCACCAAGTCTTTTGCATCCACTCCATCAACCTCCACCATGCCATCCTCCTTGGCCTCCATACCAAGCACTAACCCCAAGTTTAAGATCGAGGACATTGGTTATGGAGAATTCAAATTTAATACAACCTATTGTATCACAACAATACCCAAGCCACCTAAACTCTATGGTCAGCCTTGTTTCACAATAGAGCCTAAGAAGAATTTCAAATTTCCTCCAAAGATGGTATTCACACTATGGGGAGACATGAATGATGAATATATTTCAAACTTATCTACTTGGATATATAAAGATCCCAAGGAATTACCCCAACTACCAATACATATCTATAGAAAAGGCTACGACATATGCCAAGCTCATGGTTTTGATGGAATTAGTGGCCTTGAACAAAACAAAAGCTGTAGGAGGGAACCTATCATTCCTTCTAAGAGACCAAAATATTTAGGGCTAGAGTTTGAGCAACTCGGATCTGATGATCGATGTACCAATGCACTTTTGAATGAGGATGTAATAGCTCCTGAAAGTGTCGACACAAGCGAAGACTCCCATACGGAAACTGACTCTCATGAATGAGAATAGGCCTATTATAGAACCCTGAGTGATTATGACATTGATGAACTATTCCTAGAACCCAACCAACTTCCTTTTGAGGAAATATTTAGACAAATGTATAACATTGTTCCTCTGGACAACCGTTCTAAGTAAAAGGAATGGGTAAGAAATTTTTGGGACCCAAATGTGAATAAATATAAATCCTCGCCTGCAACACCTGACTTGTCCCACCCCATTCTTGAACCCACCCATGAGCCTGACATTCCTAAGTCTACCCCCATGCCTCTAGACTACCATCTATTGATAGTGATTTTGATCCATTTGTCCCATACTATGACCATGAATATAACTCATCAGAATCTGAAGATGGTCCTTGGATTGAATCTGATTGGGAAATCAAGGACTAAACTTTTGTCTTCACACTTGATGCTTCCATTGGCATTCTTTCTGCATCCTCCCTGCCCTTTACCAACACTGATGATGGTATCTCCCTTGTCTGTGCATAGCTCATTGACTGGGACCAACAAAGACCGCCCATTATGGACATCTTTTAGAATGACAAAGCCATTGCAGAATTCATGGGACTTTATGAGGGCATAGCAAGTGGGGATAGTAAAGCATTATTTCTATAGACCTATATTGTGCAGAATACTTCAGGGAGACTGTGCAATCCTCCAGTAAACAAATATAAGAAATAAAACAAAAAAAGACATGTCTCTAAGTGAAAATTGGAAGGTGCCTTATGATAATACAATAGTAAAAATAAAGGATGTATCCGAAGGTGAAAACCTCCTTGAGGTGCCTAAGGATGGAGGATTGGACTTTCTTCCGATGACATAAGAAAAATTGACAATGCTTATTGAAGATACCATAGAAGTTAACATAGCTACATCAGAAGTTCCCAAAATGGTTCTCTTTGCCGCATCATTGACAGATGGAGAAAAACATGAATTTCAACAATTTTTCTCAGAATGTAAGGTTAACTTCATATGGTCCTATACCGACATGTCGGGACTAGGTCTAGAATTAGTATTACATCATCTACCTTTATTGCCTAATGCTAAACCAGTCAAATAGAATTTAAGGAAAACACACCCAAGAAGCTACTGGATGTGGGGTTTATAAGATCAATAGACTATGTAGTCTAGATATCCAACTGTGTACTTGTCACTAATCCAAATGGATAGATTTGCATCTACACAGACTTTAGAGATTTAAACAAGGCCTGTCCAAAAGATGACTTCCCATTGCCTAACATAGACATCATTGTTGATCTTACCATAGGGTATGAGATGTTGTCCCTTATGGATGGTTTCTCGGGCTACAATCTAATATGCATCGCCCCTAAGGATCAGAATTAAAAAAAATTCACTTGCCCATGGGGAACATACTACTAGAATGTCATGCCTTTCGGACTAAAGAATGCAAGTGCCACATACCAACGAGCCATGACAACAATATTCCATGATCTCATGCATACACTAATTGAAGATTATGTGGATGACCTTTTGGAAAAATCTTTGACATGGAAGGATCCTCTCGAGGTCCTAGATAAAATATTTAAGAGGCTAGAAGAATACAAGGTTCGTCTAAAATTGAAGAAATGTGTTTTTGGGGTTACTTTAGGAAAACTGTTAGGCTACATATTTTCTTGAAGAGGCATAGAAGTTGATCCCACAAAAGTAAAAGAAATATTAGACATGCCTCCACCAAAGGGAATTAGTGAACAACAAACACTACAAGATAGATTAAAGTTTATTTGGCACTTCATTGCATAACTAGCAGACAAATGCCAACCGTTTCAATACTTGTTATGCAAGATTATCCCTTTTTTGTGGATAGATAAATGTCAAGTAGCCTTCCAATAGATAAAAGAATATTTCTTAAGGCCATCTGTCCTAATGCCACCAATTGAAGGAAAACATTTGATCTTGTATGTCTATGCAACCACTAACACACTGGGGGCATTGCTAGCACAAAATGACTAGGAAGAAAAAGAAAGAGCTATATACTACATCAGTTGCACACTGACCGGATATAAACTCAACTACACATCCATTGAATGTGCATGTCTTGCAGTTGTATTTGTGGCCTAGAAGTTAAGACATTACATGTTGAACAACCAAACACACTTGGTAGAAAAGATTAATCCTTTGAAGTATCTTCTCAGTCGGGCAACACTGATAGGTCGGTTAGCAAAGTGGGTAATGATCTTGAGTGAATATGACATACAATATGTTGAACGCAAGGAAATAAGAGGACAAGTTATAGCTGACCAACTTATAGATGCACCTATACAAGGCACTCATCCTTTGATAGTTGACTTTCCTAACGAGTCTATCTTTCATGTGGAACCTTCATCACCTTGGAAACTATATTTTGACGAGTCTCATACTGGTCATGGCTTAGGAGCTGATATATTGTTCATCACACTGCAAGGGGAATCCATTCGTAAGGCATTTTGAATCACCTTCCCTTGTACTAATAACATTGTAGAATATGAGGCACTTGTCATAGGACTAAGAATGGCAATAAAATGGAAAATTCAGACACTGCTAGTTTTCGAGGATTCTCAATTGGTTATCAACCAAGTGAATGATGATTATGAGACAAAGGATGAAAATTTGTTGCCTTACAAATGAATGGTTGATAGATTCCTAACATATTTTAGCTTGATTTATTTTGAACAAATTCCTAGGACACAAAACAAGGCAGCTAGCGCAATGGCAACTATTGGATCTCTCTTAGACATCCCCAATAATGTGAAACAATTTGAGTTCTTAGTAGAGCAACTATTGGTTCCTGCATATGATGTTCCAGAGTTAGAAATGGTTTGTGAACTAGTTGGTCCTAGTTCACCTTGGTATTAGGACATCTATGATTATCTTAATTCCTAGAACCTCCCACCCAACTTATCCAATAATCAACGAAAATCCTTCATTCGAAAAGCTGCTCGATATACCATCGTCAATGACACCTTATATCGCCATAGTTTTGACAACACCCTTCTTTGTTGTCTCGACACTGATGAAGCCCGAATAAATTTATGCGAGGTACATGAGGGTATATGTGGATCTCATTCAAGTGGCCTGACCTTAGCTAGAAAAGTTACAAGACTGGGGTATTACTGGCCGACAATAGAAAAGGATGCTCTTCAATTTGTCAAAACATGTCAAAAATGTTAGGTACACAACGATCTAATCCACACACCTACACAAGAGCTGAGACCAATCACTTCTCCTTGGCCCTTTGCAAAATGAGGACTCGATCTCATGGGAAAAATCCATCCATCCTCCTCTAATGTCCATAAATTTATCACCACCTCCATTGATTATTTCACTAAGTGGATCAAATTCGTCCCCCTCACCTACATCGTTGGTAATAAAATTTCCAAGTTTATCCTTAATTATATCATCTGTTGATATGGTTTCCCATAATCCATCATCATAGACAATGGTTTTCCATTCAAGAATCAAGACGTCAACAAAAATTTTGAATGATTCCTCATTGAACACCATTTCTCCATGCCCTATTATCTGCAAGGAAATGGTCAAGTTGAGGTGTCCAATAAAACATCCTTCAAATTCTTAAGAAGACTGTTAATGATGTTGGTCATGATTGGAATCTCCAACTCAACCCTACCTTGTGGGCCTACCATGCCAGCATCTGCACGCCCACAAGAGTCACTCTATTTTCCTTGGTCTATGGATCCGAAGCTATATTTCCCATCAAGGTCAAAATTCCTTCTCTTTGAGTCTCTTTAAAAGGATTGATTGATAACGAAGAGTATAAACAGTCTCAGATGCATGAGCTAGAAATGTTGCAAGAGTGAAGACAAAATGCCTTGAACCACTTACAGGCATACCAAGATCGTCTTTGTAGGAGTTATAAAAAATGATTAATGGTCAGAAATTTTGAAATTGGTGATTTCGTCTTCATGCAAAATCCAAGGAATCAAGATGATCGAGAGAAACCTAGAAAGTTTAAACCCAATTGGCTAGGTCCTTGCATCATTACTACTACATTTGGTTTTGGTGCATATCAATTGGCCACACCTGATGAAGAACAATTGAAAAATCCTATCAACAGTCTACATTTACGCAAGTTCTATACATAGCATTAGAGGGCTTGGATGAAAACCTTAAAAATACATTAAAATGAAAAATGCAAAAAAATCATCACCCTGATGAAAACCTGGCAAACAGGCATCTTAGTGAAACCAAAAAAATCAACAAAATGATAAAAATAGTAAAAAGAAATAAATTCATCCAATAGTGAAAACTTGGTAAATAGGCGCTTTGGATAAGTACCATGGTGAAAACTTGGAAAATAGGCATCATGCGTAATCGATCTTTGCTTTGCCATCTACCTTCAATCTGAATACATAACCACAACATCCTGACCCATTTACAACATTTTTCATAAGCCCTGTCATTTTTGTCCATGGCTAACATTGGTTGATGTCAAGCCTTGCTTATCCTTTCCTTTCGTCCTGCGTATCCCCCCTTTCCATTTTTTATTATGCTCGAATAACCCTTCACCTGCCTAAGGGGAAGACGTTATCACCTAAACTATAGTGGGTATCGCACATGGTCTTGGCATTCGTAAAAAGTCTTGAAAAAATCCTAAAAATTAGAAAGTCTTTAAAGAAAGACCAAAAAATCATAAAATGTCCTGAGGAAATCACAAAAACATTAAAAAAATGTCAAAAATCTCAAAATAGAGTCAACGTCCATCACATCATTTGAGTCAGTCCCATTAGTCAGTCTTTTTCATCGTACGAACTACGTTGTCTTTGCACACTTGCTACATATGCAAGGTTCATCAGTGAACCCCCGAGACATTAGGTTTGTCACAATAAAATCATGACTCAATCTTTTGTCATCAAGAAAAATTCATTGATTGTGTTGAACTACGAGGTATTTAAGTGCATGACGTAGGCAAGGCCATTAATCGATGAGCCCCCAAGGCCACACTAGGTCAGTCCATCACGAAACTACACTTTCACACACATTAAGTCAAACAAATCATTCAAAAATCTTCAAACAAGAAATCTTACGCTAAAATTTAAGCAATCACTTCAAACCAAACAACATGTCAACATTGGCATGTGGTCAAACCTATCATCTGATCAAACTCTGTCAAAACACATCAACCTATCGAAATCTTGGTTCTTTTTCAGATTTTTCCTTCTGAGGAATAACTCATCTTTTCTTTTTCCTTTTGGATGTGTCCTTCCTAAGCATCATCATCATCATTTGGCATTTTGGGAGATTCTACTAACATTCGAGAATCAACCCTCTCAACATCAATTTCATTCAAGATGTGTCCTTCCTAGACTTGGTGTCCCTTGGCATTTGGCAACCTAGACCTGCTAAAATGTTTGCATCTCGACATCAAAATAATTGATCTTTGAACATTCCTAAAAATGTGGACAACACTTGGCAAACTTTCTTTGTCTTTTGATGGTCATTATGATACTATTTCCTTGCATTAGAGGATCTGTGATGATTTTCCTTGTCATCCTGCTACTAGTTCCTCAAGGATATCCTGACATCAGGATTTAGAGGAGCAACGATGTAGTATGCTAATTTTTCTTGTCTTTTGTTGAATTTAATGAGGCTAGTCCTCGAGGATGTCCTAACATCAGGATTTAGAGGAGCAATGATGCTTCATGACTAGTCTTGTCTCTTTGTGGTTGGTTATGAAAAAATGACTAGGGGCAATTGCGTTCCTCGTATGAGTTATGATCATCCTTGTCTACGACTGCTTGTCCAAAGTGATGGTTCAACCGTGCACACTATTGATTTATGTCATATCATAGTGTTTTTTGGCCATCACGATAATCCACCCAATGATGATTTGAGTATTACCTATTAATTACTTTGGAAAATGTTGAAGGATTTTGTTTCTGCACTAACATGCATCTCTTTTCTCCGCACTAAGATCCATCTTCTCTTGCATCTAGTTTCTTCTCTTCTCTTGTCCCCTGATGATATCCTATGACATACAAAAACATAATTGCATACATGATAATATAAACATTGCATTAGCATATTTCACATTTTTATAAATCCATTTCCATAATAGAATTTTCATTCACATTGCATTTCAATGACATATAAGTTTATCATTTACATCCATCCATCTTGCATACATAAAAGCATCATTAACATAGCATATAAAAAGCATAACCATCCATATCAGCAGTGCATACATCAATATCATAATAACAACATGACACATAAACCATACATAAATATCCATAAATACATCCATAATCATAAAACATAGAATCATCATAATCATAAAGTAGCCATCATAAATGCAACATTATATCATCAAATCATCTAACATCACATAATGCATAATAACATCATAATGCATAATATAATAACACAAAGCATGTAGGCTACATCAAAATCATCTCATATATATATATATATATCTCAAATAATCATGTCATAGGATAGAGTCTAGTGGAATCCCAAAAATGGAGCTTACAGGCTTGGAAGTCATATATAAAAAATGTCTCATCATAAAAATAAACAGTACATAAGCCCTAGGTTGTGCCCTCTCTATCTCATGGAGGTGAAGAGTGAGGCGATTGTCGCTCGCTCATAAGCTCAATTGTAACCTGTACTGAAGAGGTGGCCTGACTCTAGGAAGTTGATGGATCAATCACCGGAGGAGGCTAGCTGTGTTGGATATGCTGGTTGTGCTGGCCGTGATGGTTATGTCCTGATGACACTAACCTATGATTGTGGTTGGACTTGAGCCCTGATGAATGCCTATGGCTATGAGACATGTGCTTAGATGACTGCCTTGATGATATAGACCCACCTGTATTATTGTGGCTACCGCTATTGCTGTGAATCTAACTACCATTGCATGTCCTACTGTATGACCTGGATAGCCCAAGATCTAACCTCTTTGGTGGAACATTCTACTCACATAAAGCCCTGTATTGGCCTCTTCTCTCACTCATCCTAGACAACTCCCTCGCCATGTCCCTTATAGGTCCTGAACACAACTTGACAAACTTCCTCACCCACCTGTCAGCCTCCTGTTGTCGGATCATTGTCTGATCCCTCTCCACTCATACCACCTCCAACTTTGTTGATAATGCCTTGTTATGAGACAAGGAAACATCTAGTCTGCTCTAGAGATCTGCTACTCTCTAATCTACAGTGGCATCCATAGGAAAAATCAGTGGCATATCAATCTTCTCCTCCCCCTCAATCATCTACTCCCTTGATCTCTTCTCCACCTCATCCATCTCCTCCTCACCTCTAATGTCCACATCCTCCTCATCCCTGACTTCCTCCTCCTCTCTATCAATCTCCTCCTCCTTGCCAATATCGAAGGCCTGGTTCTCTGCAAATATGTCCTTCTCTCCATGCACCTCTCCCTCTAGTTGTACCTCAACCTTTTCCCTACCTTGACCTCCATCTCACCCTCCTATCTGCCCTCCCTCATTGGCTACTCACCCTCTTGCCTAACATCCTCCTCCCTCTCCCCCTCCTTACCCTCCTCACCCTCCTCTCAGATCAGTGACAATGGTGCTACACCCACCCGTTCTCAGACTCTCCTTGGTTGTCTCCTACCTTCATCCCCTCTCCTCCTCCTCCCACCCCTACCACCCCTGCCATCATCTCCACCCACGTCACCTCCATCATCCCCTCCACCTCTCCCACCATCTCCCTGGCCTCCATCCCTCCCTCGGCCACCATCTCCCCACCCTCCATCCCCCCTATGCCTCCATCTCTCCCTCCCCATCCTCCACTCCAAACCTATGGAATGATTAATCATCGATCAGTCGATGCATGACCATATAGATCTGTCAAAGGTATTGGCCTGTACACCTGCCACTAGGCATCATACTCTGATGAGGTCCCGACATCCAATGGCCCCCCACTCCAACCCCACTAATGTGCAACTAACCCCTTCAATCTGTTGCTCTGCCAAGGGCACTACTATGGGAGGTCCCCACATGATCTATTTGGATGACCATGCATACTTGGTCGTCCCCACAAGAACACTCTATTTCTCTCCAAACTGACGAAGTACCCACTGGGGCAGGTACATATCAATAATGTGTTGACTATGTACTGTCTTTTCGATCAAATACCTGAACTGATGATAAAATGTCAGATGCTCCTCCTCATCTAGCCACTAGGAACAATCTCTATATGGTCTCCAAACAAAACTCGTCAGGGTATCAATCCTATGTTGCCAGTACCATGTGTCCCCTACTTGAGTCTGTGTGACTGAGCTTACATGTAAGTATACATAGGGTATCCCCTCACCCAACTGTTGAATCTAAACTAGTGGATGGAACATGAGAATATTATCCCAAGCCCAGATCATCAAAAGAGTGCTCCCACAGCTAATGCTTTGTCCCTCTTGATAGGCCACCTCATGAAGCTGATGATAAAGCATACCAAGTAAACACAACGCCCATGCAAAAACTGTCCTATCCCTATGCATCTAAAGCAGGACATCCCCCTATCTAATGGGAAACCCATTCCCATGGTAATCTGGAATCAGGACTCCGACAATCAGTGTGAACAACATGGCATCCCATCGAGGATAATGCTTGGCTACAAACTCCCATCCAATCTCATAGCCCTGAATCCCTAGTCCAACATCATCAACTACCTCATACAACTCTATCATGGCCTGCCACCCTCTGTGGGGATCATAAACTACCCACTCCCCACTGATCAAGATGTGGAGTATCATGTACACATCCTCTAATTTCATGGTGGCCTTTCCTATTACCAGATGGAACGAACACGTCTCTGAGTGACACCTCTCATACAGTGTTGTCAATAGTCATCTATTTGCCCAAATAATGGGCATGTAAGTGACATAGTATAAACCTAGCCTCATTAGTCATAGCTGCTCACTGTCTCGCAACTGATCCCTAAATGCATATGTGGCTAGTCTAAGCTCATAGGTATAGATGGGTGGTAATCATTTCCACACATGTAGAAACGAGAGTTAGCACACATTGAATATCATTGCAAGGCATTATTACTATCTATCTAATCAAAATTGCATCATAAAAATGAGTCTAAGCTAAGTCAACCCTGGTCAAAGTCAATTGCATCACGTTGACTACATTTGTGTCATGCTAAGTCATATGTGTTTCTACATCTTGCACATGCGTCGTACCCAGGTGATTGCATCATTTGACCTAACACTTGTGACACTTTATATAGTTTGTGTCGATTGACATAGTATTTTTGTCCTTTCATGAAACTTGTGTCTCGAGGTCAGATGTTTGCGGTGTAATATGGCATTTGCATTGCCTAGCTTCATGGTTGTGTTACGCTTTGATAGTTGTGTGTTAAGCCCTAGCAATTGTGTCATTTTAGAACTAAATCCTACCCACCTCTTGCACTTGTGTTTCGCATCAAATGCGTGCAATGCGATTACAATTGCAGCTTACACAAACATATATGCATTGCGGCACATTTGTTGACCTACCCTAAAACCCTAATAAGTGCATTAAAAATGAGAAAAACAAAATTTGAAAGGGATACTTAGCAGTGGCTCGGTGCCCTCAGGCCGTCAGAAGCTCCTGACTTGGTAGCCATGGTGCTCTATTGTTGGAATCACCATATTCTCCTCGCTTTGAGCTGTCCAAATTTTCAAAAGGCAAATGTGAAAATGACACATATTTTACCTTTTTCAAACCTATTTATAGGTTGAAAAATAGGGTTTAACATTTTGGTTTAATACTGGAGGCTCTATTAACCAACTTTGACTAAGCTTTTCACTACCTTAATGTCACCCAATTTCAAAACTGATCACGTCGTTGATTTTCTTGCCATGAAATTAGCTTATCGAGACACTTACCAAGTTTTTCTGACCCTGGGCCAAAATTCATAAAATTTCTCAAGGGGGCATAGGTACCCCATACCTTCGCTATGGCATGTTCTCCACTTGTATTCTTTTCCATAACATGACAAGCGACATTATGACAAAGAGGGGAAAAATGTAGACACATAAAATTGACCTAGGCCTGCAAACTCAATTTTCTCCATAATTCTTCCAAACATAATTAAAACGTTTGATTATGTCCCTCTATCCAAATTCAACTATTAGTTAAATAATTCTCAATTATTTAAATTAATTCACATCCTTTATTCTTCTTGACTATTTATATAAATAAACTTCATCCATCTTATTTAAATACACCACTAATGTCTAATATCCTCTTTAATTAAATAAATCATTGAATTTATTTAATTAATCCATTATTCCCTTTTGATTATTTAGATAAATATATTTTATTCATTTATTTAAATATGTCTCTAATTATAATGTCTTCTCATAATTAAATAAATCCTCCATAATTTATTTAATTATTGGTCCATTTCCTCCACAATTAAATAATTAAAATTAATTATATAATTGTCCAATTTAATTCCCCACCGAAATTTAAATAAAATCATTTATTTGAATTTCCCTCTTTCCAAGTAAATAATTTTAAATTAGTTATTTATTGTCACATGGTCCCACCACTTTCAAATTAAATTAATTTTTAATTTGGAAGGTCCACATCATCTCTTGTGGGAATTAATTTTAAATTTTCTATTTTAATTTCCCATTTTCTTCTTTTTTTGTGTCACCTCTTCTTGTCACATGCATTCTCCACCTTTGATTTGATTTTTCTAAATTCATATCTCAGCCCTTCATTTCAAATTAACCCTAATATTTCCCTAACCCTAATTGTGGGTTGTCATACTGAATCTTGTCCATTGATTCTAAGGCATTTGTTAACCTTTAATATTGGCCATTCATTCAAAATTGTATTTTCTATAAAATGGAAATTTTACCCTCATTTTGACATCTACATCTTACATCTCTCAAGCTTTGGCATACTTGCATACTCCTTGCTAACATTGTTATTTTGGAGGTTTTTTATTGCATGTAGAATTTAGCTTTGCATTTAGTATAAGAGTCCTTCAACATTTTCTTTGGTCTTGGCATAGTCATAGTTGCTCATAGAAATCTAAGGGCAAACAATACATTTGCAGCAAATAGAGGTGTAATGGAGATCAATAATGGAGGTTGAAGAATTTTGGTAAACCCTTTTCATTTTTCTTCATGTTTTCCTCCCATGTGCTTCATTATTTACTTTGGGTTTTGGTTTTATTATGCTAGATAACAATGCAAACCTAAATTTACCCTTAATTATAGACACAGATGATGACAAAATGGGTACTAATGAAGAAATTCCTTTGGACAATATGGTTGGATTGATCAAAATTTAACCACATAAGGGCCAAACTAAAATGCTTCTTGATATCACTTTCTCACAAAAAGACATACTTAAACATGCACCGAAAGGTCCTCTTTACATAGATGGTTGAATCAATGACAAGGCCACTAATGGGATATTAATTGATCCTATCTATGGAGAGAATGTGATCACTGAAGAATTCTTAATTGTGCATGAACTCTATCAATATACATATGACAAACCAAAATCATGGATAAAAATTCATAATGGTTTTTCTTTCCCTTCGATTGGTTTGGTCATCCTTCCTTTAAAAGTGGGACCAAAACAATTATATGTCTCGTTCTCCATCATCCTCATGTTGGATCAATTCCTTGTGAAGCTTGGTTACCCATGGCTATACTCCATGGAAGTTTTCCCATTAGTTTGAATAAATGTTTAAAGTTTCCCTTTGGAAATGAAATCTTTACTATGCACCATAGTGTCTTTAATCACGTTTCTTCCCATGAGAACTTTTCATTGGATTTATTTTGGCCCGAGTTTATTGAACCTATTAAACCTCGTGAAGACTTATTTTCTAAATCCTATCAAAAATTTAAGAAAAAATGCATAGCAGAACTATCCCTTCAAAACACTCTTGATCCCATGATTGAGCCTCGTATCCTTCAAAAAACCATGATAGAACCAAAAACCATTCCAAAAAACCAAGACCAACTCAAGACAGATACCTTCCCTATCTCCTACAAATGACCAAGAGACAACCAAATTTTTTTTGTTGTGCCTCCTAAGAAAAAAAAAGTTTACAAAGCTAAATAGAAAGTGGTTGAATAGCCTCCTATGGTTCCTTTATAGGAATAGAAGAAACCTATGGTTGAAAAACCTGCTCCTACACAAACATGACTTGAAAATCATACCAAAAGAAATAAAAATGCTAGAGAAGGTAGGTGTAGATGTCATTCTATTGCTCAAAGGTTAAATGAAGAAAACAATAAAGAAAATCAACATCCAAACTTAATTGAAGTAATACATGACGAGTATCCATCTTCACTGCAACAAAAAGATACTATATCGCAACCACAACTAGGACTAGAACCTTCTTTGGACATTATAATTTGACCTCCCATTGTGATTAACTTTAGACAATGATGATGAGATTGCTAAGATTGATGAAGAAATGCATAATAAATTGAATACATTATTTTCCTCTTCTATGAGCTTAAATGATAATTCTCTTAAGAAGAGTGTTGAACTTGGTGATTCTCCTAGTACCGCACTTTTTGTTGTCCCTTTGGCTAGTTGTCCACCTTTGTACATGATGAAAAATATTGGGATGCAAATGACCTACTATAGGTTGACTCGCATGTGTCTTACTAGTATTTTTTATTTTTTTTTTCATGTTTCTTTATGTGATTGCATGTGCGTAATGTGATCCCCCATACCATTTTTTTTTATGTATCTCTCTCTTTCTAACATTCCTCTATTTGTATCTGCATTCTTCTATATTTAATAAACATTTTATCTTTTCTTTGTCTTGCATTTTCCTTTTAAGGATGACGCAAGGTGTCAGGACATGTAGGTCTCTTCAATGTTCACCCAAAATATTTTCTTTTTTTTTACTCTCTTTGTGTCATTCTTCATGTTCCATGAGTATTTGGGGAATGATGACATTTTCAAGCTCTCTAATAACATTGTAGAAAAGACATACTGACCTCGAATCCATGGATCCCTTATGTAATTTTAGGATTTCATTTTGGGGGAAACCCCTTTTCATGACGTAGCTTCATTTGGAAACATATTAATTGGCATAGGGATTGCCAAATAGGCTCTCATGTCCTCTTTATTGTTAGCATTTATCATTTTCTAATTTAAAGTAATTTCTCACAACATGGTGTTTAGCAATATCTTTAAAGTGGGGGCATACGTTGTCATTATTCTTTTGCATTCTACAATTCATGTTTCATTGTGTGGTCATCTTACTTTATGTGATGGATCTTTCTCTTTGTGGTGATATTGGGTGTAATTTCCTTTAGGAGTGTGATCTCTCTTAGCATATTATATTCCTCTTAGTGGCTTGATGAAACACACTACATCCCCTAAGTTGTGAATCTTCTATCCTTTGATTTATCCTCTCATAGAGATATTAGGCACAATGTTCCCTAAATTAAGACCTTACATTAACTAAGAAAAACCCCTTTGAATGTACCTTACACTATTTTTCATTTACAATAACTATTATATGGACAACTTGTATAACACACTTTGCTTGCTTATGGAGCCATCTTGTTTGTTCATGAGTGTTAACATACAAAGTTTCACTTTCCTCATGGATCTTGTTGTTTGTGTTGTGTGGAACCTTATCAAAGTTATCAGGAGCTATAGCTTTGGTATGGTCAGTGTATGGGAGCCAAAATTAGGCTTGATTTTCCCATAGCCATTGCCTTGTTTGTGTAAGTGCATATTGGTCGTCTATGTATGTGTCTTTGGGGGCTCACCTAGTGGAGGGTCAAAGGTTTTGCTAGCCCTTGTGAGCATGAATTTAGTTTGCATAGTGGACATCACATTCCACTTGTAAATTTTTTTGAGAAAAAACTTAGACTTGATCTACATCATGTTGGACGGATTGTCGAGGCTTGATCCACCCCCTCTATTTCCTTTTCTTTCTTATTTATATCTTTGATAGTGTATTCTTTTACCTAGTTGTTTCTTCATACATCATTCACATGTGTGTTCTTTTGTTCCTATGTTGGTTTGCCATAGGATCTTGATCTTGGGGGCATGATCATTGTCATCCTATCTCACTAGCACTGGTACACTTGGACCCCTCTTGATGAGAATTTATCTACTTTAATTTGAGTTTGAAGCAAGTTCCTCCTCTCACTAAAGTGGGGGCTAAATGTAGTGTAGGAAAATATATTGCTTTACATTTTCACACTTGTTTGGGCCATCCCTACTAAAATTGGGCTTCTTTATGCCTTATTTTATCCTATTTTGCATCCACAAGACTTACTTAAATGCATCTTTCTTAGGATAATCCTGGCACTTAACTAATGAAAAATCATGATTCAATGTTTTGGATTATGTGTTCTAGATCTAATGATCTAGGACTCATACGCCAGCTTGGGAATATGGGTCCCACCTAGGTCTTGGGGCCTAATTTAAACATTGCATTGACCTTAACATTTCTTGAACTTTGTGTGCCATGTTTAAGACATTGGGACTCATATTCCCCAACTGACGTATGAGTCTTGCTTTAACCGGGACCTATTTTAAATTGAATTTTTCATGAGATTTTATTATCCTAGATCTAATATCGGCTTGTACTATTAAAATTTTAGGAAATTTGGCATAAACAACTATAAATACAAGGTTATTTCACATAATTTCTCCTAACAAGAAATTTCAAGTCTTCAAGTACTCTAGCAATTTTCATGAGTAAGCGTGATCTATCAATTCAAGTATTCAAGAGCATTAAAGCATCATGTGTGTTTTTGAGCTAACATTTGTGATGTAGGTTTTCATAATTTAAGCAAGCATTCAAACATATTATTTCATATCAAGATCAAGAGTCAAGATCCACATCCATTAGATCCATTTCACACAAGTTTGCAGCCTTTATCTCAAGGGTTTGGTGAGTTGAAATAGTGCATTTGTTCATTCATCATTCCTTCATTCTGTTTCATTTCATTTCAAGGTTTGACCAAGGCCAACCCCTATTCCCTAACACAATAAAAATTTTCCCTCTTCATGTGTGATTGAAAATTTAGGTGATTTAGAGCTTGAAGATCCTTTGAGGACAAAGTTGCAAGATTGAAGAAAGTTGTCAAAGTTTTCAAGAAGTTGTCATCTTCACAAAAACTCACCTACAGATCAAAATTCAAAATTTCCAAACATGGAGATTGGATAAGATGAAAGCTACAAAATATCACTCAAGGCTATAGAAGTTTCAATCAAACCTTAATAATGGGACTAAATCGCTCCTCTAGGCATATGAGTCTTAGTATACCACTTTTTACTAGTTTTTTGTAGATCCTAATTTGTCAGGAGAAGATTTTAGAGTTTGGAAAAATTCCTATAGCAGGACTAAATCACCCTACTTGGCATACGATCCTCAGTTCACTTCAAAAAAATAATTTGAGAGTTGAAGACCTTGCTTGGAATCCATTAGTTTACTAGGTTCCTTTCTGTCTAATTTATGTTTGTTCATTTGATTCTATGATTTCATTTTTCTGGGGTTTAGTGTATTAGAGTTTTCATTTCTCCTTTAAAGCTTATTTTTAATGGTGAACCCCTTTTTAGAAACACCTAAGGAAACCAACCCCTTGTAGTATTCCTTCCTTCAATTGAGTCACTTGGTTGAGGGATCTTGGTTTCCTAGTGAACTAAAGGGAAATAGGTCCAAACCCTAGTTTCATCTCCCAAAAGGTGGAACCCTATTTCCTTTGGTTCAATAACACATAAAATATTTTTTATGTATTAAAATTAACTTTTTTTGTTTGGCTAAAACAAGGACATCAATACCTAGTGCACATTTTTTTTTTTCTCTAATTTTTATTTTTGCAAATGCGTGAAAAGAATCCTTTCATGTTTGTTGAAAATCCTACATTAAAAAGAAATAAAATATAAATATAAAAATAAAATATTGTTTAGAAAGATTATAATAAGGGATAAAAACTTAAATAACATAATTTCCAAATGATTTTATTTGATCCCTCAAAAGGTAAAGAAAAAGTGGCTTTTTGTCAGCATTTTGATAGATGCGAAGGAGACTCCATTGCATGGGTATGATTTAAGACTAGAGGGTTTCTATCCAAAGGGGTCTTATAAAACCATATGCAATTAAAACCATTTATATGGAGCCCCTCAAAGATTAAATCGTTAATTTTTATAAAATTATGTGATTTTAGGAAAAAAAATAAGATTTCCCAAATTTGAGACCCTTATGGTGGGATGACCCAAATCCAATGGGAAAAATGTGTGTAACAACCTCAAATGCAATTTTTTTTTAATGTAGAGGATTATGTGTTGATGTAGGAGCATCCCATGTGGGTTGGAAATCCACATCATCAAAAATAATCTAGTATCAATTTTGCATTTTTGGTTTGTATTTGATTTTGAAGTTCAATTCAAATTTGGATTTGTGGTTGATTAGGTAATTTTGATCAAATGGATATATTTATAGTTCAATTAAATTGTCATAATCAATGTCAAATATTCTAGCTGTAAAAGAAGAAATTGAAAAAAATCACAAAATATGAATGGTTGCATAGCCAAGGATGAAATTTAAAGGGCAAAGGAAATTAATGAAATAGGGTATGTGCAGGATCATCATGGAAAAAACAAGCCCTTAAGTGATGATGAAAATTCAAAAAATTAGAGTTAGGAAACTTGACATAAAAATTTGAATAAGTTATCTATATTATTTTAAAAATATGTAAAACTAGAATCTGTAGTAAATTGAATGTAGTTTCTAAACTACTAGGTTTTTTTTTTTAGAATCTATTTGGTAAAAATTTGAAATTTCAATGTAGGAGTACTTAAATTTTAGGGAAAAAATAAGTAGGTGTATGTCTGACCATCCTAACCACAATAAAATGATAATAATATTTTTTTATACTATTTTAGATATAAGTAGAGGACTCATGTCTCAATGTGATGCATATTTTTTTGTAATTTTTTTCAAAGAAAATAATTCATTATGAATATTTTATTACAAATTTTAAAAAATATAAAAACTCGTATATCTGACCACCTTAACTTGGTCAAAATTTCATGAAATTCAATTTATTTTTTTAATCCTATAGTATGTGAAGTATAGAATGTGACACATGTTTCAGATTCAAAAAATGTGATATCATTTGAAAGCTATATATGTTTTTCAATCAGCCTATCAATTAGGACTTTAGTTGTAATTCAAATAGAAAAAAAATATTAATTATTTATTAAATTAAAATTAAAGAATAATTTATATTGGTGGAAAGATGAGAATATCCTTTAAAAACCCTTTTCATTTCATGAATTGTGGGTAAGAAAAAAGTCATCAGCCACATGGTCCATCATATCACTTACATACCGCCACTTTTTGGCCCATCATGATCCTGCACATACCCAATAAAAAAATTAAAAATGGATACCAAGGGTCATTCAGATGGAAGGATAAGGTAAAACAACTAAATGAAAATAAATGAATGGGTCCATGGACAGAGTGGTGATAGGGGGTTTGAAGAGAATGTGGAATGGGGTCACACTTGGGGAGAGAAGGAGACCCTATGTAAATTACAAAATATAGAGGAAAATTCCAATAAGATGCAAATATAATATATTAAAATCCAACACCAAGTAGAAAGGAGGGTCATGGCTTATATGAAGAGAAAAAGATAATTAAAAAGAAAAAATTTAGAGTGAGAAAAGGAGGGCCCATGGTAAGTGTAGAGGAGTAATTTTCAAGCCTAAACAAACAACAAACATTGTGCATCTAGATGCATAAAGGAGTTGAGACCTTTAAATAAAAATTAAAATGTGTTGTTTGAGGGAAGTTATGCAACAAGGAGAGGAGGTCGAACCTCATAAAAAGGAATAATTAATTAATTGCAAAGCAAGAAGAAAGATGGAGAGGGCGATATGGTGGAATAAAATTGAAGTTTGTAGATGGAAATTATGGAAGTCACACAACCATGGTAAAGAGAGGTGCTTGAAGGAAATCAACTTGCAATCCATCACTAGCATGAGTTAATAGAGTGTGTAGAAGTAAAGAGAGAGGGACAAGATGTAAGGAAAACATAAAAGATAAGGATTGTGTTAAATATCCAATATACTAAGAAGGGGGGTGAATCAGTATACTATTAAACTTATTAAACAAATACCATCCAATTAATCTAAAGCATATGATAACTAAGATAAGTAGAATCATCAACAAAACATGAAGCATAAAACACAAGAGACACCAGAATTTTTACGTGGAAAACCCAGAGTGGGAAAAACCATGGTGAAGATTAACTCACAATATAGTATAAGTGGTTATAAGATATTACAAAAGGGGTGGCTCATTTCCAAGACTCACTATCCAAAATGGGAGGCTCACTGCCTACAGAAATGAAGTAACAAAATGGCTAACCGCCAAAATTGAACTGATGAAAGTACACCTCAAGTGCAGATTCAGTTCCTTTGTAGTTCAAGAAATTTTCATTCCAACATATCACTCTTTTCTCTTTTCACTTCTACATATAATACAAGCTAATATTTTCTCACACCAACTCTCATCTGTAATATCTTCAAAAACATCTTGTATATATATGATTATCCATAGATAAAAATCAGGTCGAATTCATATATCGTCTGAACAATAATTCAAATGTGTGGCACATGACAACATGTCAACGTGGATTACACAAACAAAATTTAATCCATTACATCTTCAACCACTTGATAGGTCATCCAACAATAGACCTAATAGAAAAATTGTAATCAACAAAATGATACCAGTGATAACCTTGAGCATTTGTATGCATGAGTTCCTATCCATGCATGTATTTATCAATCACATACCATTTCCCAAAAACTGAAGTAGTAGCTATTTACTGGAGAGGATTCTGGAACAA
Source organism: Sequoiadendron giganteum (assembly GCA_007115665.2). Lineage (NCBI taxonomy): Eukaryota > Viridiplantae > Streptophyta > Pinopsida > Cupressales > Cupressaceae > Sequoiadendron > Sequoiadendron giganteum. The sequence continues at coordinate 545,762,991 of CM021104.1, read as the reverse complement.
AATACTCAAGGATGATCCTACATTATCGATTCACAATGTCAAATTAATGTGACTTTGAGTCTTGCAGTTGCAACTCATATATCATGGTGACATCAATGACAACAAATTTGTTAATGAGAGATATGATCTTCTTCATTCTTCTAACAATCTCCCACTTTTTCATTGATGGCAACATGTGCCAGTATAATTTAAATACATCCTATCTAGAAAATATACTCTATTTCTCTTTCCACTTCTCCCCCTTTGAAATCAAGGACAAAGGTAGATCAAAAACATGAAAGATATGTCATAGGGTTTGGAATGTATAACACATAGAATCAAACTTCCGAACTCCCCCTGAGGAGTTATCCCAAGCAGTGTAAAAATAGAAAAAAATAGATTACCCGCAGGTGGGAGAACTTTGCAGTTCTTGAAGAATGCCTTGCCAGGCCACTTGCCATTCTTCAATCTCTACTTAGCAAATACTAGAATTTTGTTCAAAGATTCTAGAGTAATAAAAATTTCTTCGGCTTCATTTGGAGTGTCCGGAGTCAGATTGATCTCATCCAAATTCTCAGCATTAGCCAAAGCATTGGCTACCGGAGCATACTCCATCCTCACATTATCACCAAGCAGGTCAAATTTTCTAATTATTCCTTCCTTTTGCTTCTGCAACATGAAAAAAATTTCTCTGTGCACAGAAATAGCATTCAAGTTGATTTGTTTATGGCCATGGATACATTGTAGGTACTAGAGATAGCAATCAACTAGGACTCAATGGAGTCCATGAGATATTTTATTCTTTGAGTGTCATCAGGCCACCTTATACAATAGGCAAACACAAAATTAGCTTCAGATTCACAAGCTTTTACAGATTCAAGGCTCTTCTCTACATTGGTATGTGCCAAGGCATATTTTTCATGAAGGATCAATAGCCTTTTCTCATTCAGTTTCTCTTTTGCATCTTGTTTTGATTTCTCAACAAGTCATGTGGCATGCTCCTTGAAGGAGTCGAATAGAAGCTTCAAGTTCTCAACCGAACAGAGAGATGTATCTGCAGATGTGTCAAGTGTGACATCCTGCAGGGCCTTAATAGAATCTTCAATGATTTTAGTTCCCTTTTGTTGCATTTATAAGATTTATCTTCTACCAAATGCATGGAATACATCACCTAATACCATTTTATGTATCGAAGAAATCTTGCTCATATCTACATAACCTTGATTCATTGGAAGTTGTTGGAGTTTTGAAGGAAATACCAGTTGGAAGTTGGTCTTTTTAGATAGTAGTCCCTTTAAGATATCATCACCGAGGGAAGATTCTCTAGTGGAATTTTTTTATTCTACAACTTGTTGGGACACTTCTTCATTCTTTCTAGCAATATCGTTTGATTCCTTCTTTTTTTTTTCTCCTTCTTCCTTTACTTTTTCTTCCTCTGTATTCTCTTCTTCCATCTCCTTTTCTTCTAATTTTTTTTCTTCAATTTTATCTTCTTTTGCCTTATCTCTATCTTCTTTTTTGGGGTCTACTCGAGGGAGGGGTAACATCATGAACTTCTACTTCAACATTTTCTTCAACATGTTGTCCATTTTATGGATTCTCATTAGTAGCATTGATTTCCGGTAGAACATTTGTACTACCTATTTTCGGAGGGTTATTGGTGCCATTCATTTCCAAAGGTATATTATCATCAGCAGCACTAGAAGGAGGTTCTTCCACAACTTTTGTAGAAGTTTATTTTCTAGATTCAGGTGTCGGACTAGATGCACCAATCATTTCATACTTTACCGTAGTACTTGTTGTCTCCTTCCTTATCCTTTTTATTTCCTTTTTTCCTTTTCTCATCAAAGTGTTAAATCTTCTTTTTACCCTAAATATATTAGCATAGATCTATTTCAAAGTTTCTAGATCACTCGAAGACAGAGAGGATGCAATTTCTTTATATGCTTTATTTCTTATTTTCTCTTCTAGCTCAACTGCCACTGCTCTTCTCTTCATCAGAATTTACCACAATTTTTTAGTTACATCACTCTTAATGTTGTCCCATTTAGTTTCCAAAATGATGACATATTTGATGATGGCCAATATTATTATTTCCTTATCATCTTCTCCTACTAAATCATACACTTTTGTTGTGGATTTCACCATGTTTTCTTGATTTACCAAATTAATCACCAAAACATCTAATTTGAGAGGGGAACCAAGTCTTACTGGAGAGGGGTTTTGTTCTTCATGGTCCAATGAAACTTCTTCTATAACTTTGGCCTTCTTGGAATCATCAAAATTATTTTCATCAACATCCTTTGAGGATCACACATATTGAACTTTCTTTGAACCAACACTAGTTTCTTGTGATGCACCTTCATCGGAGGAAACACTCACCCTTCTCTTCCTTGTCAGTTTTGCAACTACATCTTCTTCATCTTCCTACTGATCATCAGTGATTCTCATATTCTTCTCTCTCATAGCCTTTTCTTTTCTTCATTTAATAGGGCTACCAGAGGAACACCTTTCCTCTTTCCAAATCCGGTAGTAGGTTTGGAAGGGGCCGAGCCTTTGCCTTTATCTATAATGTTGGGCTCAATCTTTATTGAGGCTGGTCTAGAAGCTGGTTTGGGAGAAGCGATTCTATCGGATCTCCTTACACTAGGTGATTTTCCAAATTTTTATCCTCCAACGGCTCTTCCGAGAGCTATCTCTTCATCTATAAAACCATAATTCTTGATCATTTCCATTACATTTTTCTTTCTTGAGGCTTTGTTGTGCTCCAAATGGACTTCCATAGATTTCTCTGTATATGTTCCAATCCGAGGTTCATTTGGATCTTTTGGACTCTTCAATAATATTTTCACATAACCTTCAACATCAACTTTTGAATCCTCATAACCCAAAGGTTGAATCTAGATGGTCTAGGGTTCAACTACTTCTATCATACACTCATTTGAAGATACATGGAATATGATCTCATTTTTATATTTTTCAACAATCTTCCTTGGAATTTTGTCTCTATCATTCATATTCTTCTTAAGCACAAAAAATAATGTCATCAAGTCATTTTCTATGTTGTTCACATCACCCAAATTATGCATGTGATCAAAAATCTAATGTGCAACCAGTCGGGATGGGTCCCAATACACTGTTCCAAATTTTCTGGAAGCATTTTGAGAAAATAGAATAACAAGCAAACAATCAGAGAACCAAAATTAAAAGGGTACTTCTTCTCCTTTCAAATTCTTAGATTATCAAGTAGTTTTTGTTGGAGGAGCTCACATAGGTCATAACTTGCACTATTTACAATCATATCAAAACCAATATAAATTCTTGTGGTAGATGTAGAATTTTCTTTGTTGGTGAAGTAGATTTTATGACCAATCATTATGGATGCATACTTCACGGTTGGATTGGTGATATATTTTTTCGCAAGAGCCCTCTTATCATAGGTTCCATTGGTGAGATTCATCAACATTTCATTTTTCACTACCTTTAGCACAGGTACAAGACTGATGTCACATAGTCTGGTGTTGGCTTTGATTGCTTCTTTGGTTATCATGTGCGGCTCATGGGTCCATAAGAACTGATCATGCATTCTGCTAAGGACCGGTTTTATATACTGATCATCTACTATGGAACTAAAATTTGGAAAGTTTTTCCAACAATCTAAATTCTTCATCACAAGATTCGAGTACTCAGGCTTTACCAGGAAATCACCTCTAGTGATTTCATTTATGCACATATCAATCAATTTGGTATGATTGAATTCCTCTATCTTAACCCTAATGTACATCATTGTATCCTCTGTTGACATGACACCATGAGGAATCAAAGAGAAAGTGCCCGTAGGGTCATCCTCAAACACTTTCATTGAGTATTTCCTGTATGAGGGTCTAAGTCTTTCTATTGTATTTATGACTATAGGGGTTGCCATTTTCTATATACCGAGATTTTAAAGAATTCAAGAAATAATTTTCACAAGCTCATAGCAACACATAATCGAAAAATACCTTTTTCTTCACAAATAGCCAAAACTAAGGTTTGCACCAGTCGCACTTCAATTCGCTCCAAATTGCTCCAAGTCATTCTTCGCCTTTTTCTAATGCACAAATGATCAAGATGCCTCTATTATTTCACTTTATAGATTAATGTGATGCCCTAATTCACATTTAATGCTCTTGAAATTCAAAAATATGGCAAATTTCCTCAACTATTTTGAAAAACCCTAATATGCTCCACAAGTAACCATACATGCCTCTTTTCTTTCGGTTTCTTTTTCAAAACCTTTGCATAATTATTTCTTATGAACTTTCTTCATGCCAAGGACTAACACACTCAAAATTAGGGGGTTCAAGAGATTATCTACTAAAACTCCCCCTAAGACCATGCTAGGTCTAGTTCCCAGAGGAATCATCTACACCAGATGAGGGTACAGATGCATCAATAGTCCTTGACTCTTCTTTCTTTTTCCATATATTACTCATTTATTTCTTAAATTCTTCTTTATCAAAGCAGATTGTTTTCTCTTTTTTCTTCTACATACCTTTGAAATATGTCTTCGTTTGTTGCAATTATAACAATCAATGTTTCTTTAATTTGATTGATTTCCATTAAACCTTGTTTTGCACTTATTCACTTAATTCCCATATTTGTTGCATGTATAGCAATAACTAGCAAAGGATTGATTCATCCTTCCTACATTAAACCAGTTCATCATCTGAGTTCTCCATTCACTAGCTTTATGTCCAAACTTATTACAGGCATAGCATTGTCTGGGGAAAGAACCAAAGAACTCATTCATCCTGCTTCTGCATTCAATTTCCTTATGTCCAAACTTGTTGCATGAAAAACAAGCGCCATTGAAAGATGGGTACCTTTGTACATTTGGTTGTCTGGCAGGTGGTTTCCTTCCTAGATTTCTTTTTTGCCTCCCTTTATCTTAATTCTTTTGATCATTTACTACTTTTGATCTTTCACTTGTTTCTAATCCCAATCCTCCTTTGCCTTTAGATGGTTTATGTCCTACAATCAATTCATCTAGCTTGGTAGAGCTTGTTTTGAAACTATCTTCACAAACATTTTCTTTTTCTTGTTCTACTCTCAAATTTACCACTTCTTGTTCAATCCTTGAACATTCATCAAACTTGTTCTTTATTTCTGCATTCAAACACCCTTCAATCCAATTCTTTTCTTCAACTTGCAACTTTAGTCTAGTAACATCTTCATTTGCTTGCTTTAATTGGTCGCTGACTTCTGTATGTTTCTCTTTGAATTTATTTAATTATTCCTTAAATTCGAGGATGCATTCATTTGCTTCATCAAGATTTTCTTTCAAATCTCTATTCTCATTTTCAGCTTTTTCAAGATCATCAAGGGCAATCCACAGTTCTACATTATCCTCCATTTGTTCAATCTCCAAGATCTCCCTCAAGTTGTTAGACTTCTCTAGAGGAACCAAGTTCTGATACCAATTGTTAAATATCCAATATACTAAGAGGGGGGGGTGAATCAGTATATTCTTAAACTTATTGAACAAATACCATCCAATTAATCCAAAGCATATGAAAACTAAGATAAGAAGAATCATCAATAGAACATGAAGCACAAAAAACAAGAGACATCAAAATTTTTACATGGAAGACCCAAAGTGGGAAAAACCATGGTGAGGATTAACTCACAATATAGTATAACTAGTTATAAGATATTAAAAAAGGGATATCTCATTGCTAGGACTCACTATCCAAAATGGGAGGCTCATCGCCTATAGAAATGAAGTAACAAAATGGCTATCCACCAGAATTGAACTGATGAATGTATACCTCAAGTGTAGATTTAGTTCCTTTGTAGCTCAATAAATTCACATGCCAACAGATCACTCTTCACTCTTTTTGCTTCCACATATAGTCTACTAATATTTTCTGAAACCAACTCTCATCTGCAATATCTTCAAAAACATCTTGTATATCTATATATCTAATTATCCATAGATAAAAATCAAGTCAGCTTCATAAATCTTCTCAAAAATAATTCAAACATGTGACATGTGACAACATGTCGGTGTGGATTACACAAACAAAATTTAATCTATTACATCTTCAACCACTTGATAGGTCGACCAACAATAGACCTAATAGAAAAATTCTAATGAACAAAATGATATTGGTGATAACCACGAGAATTTATATGCATGAGTTCCTATCCATGCATGTGTTTATCAATCATTGACCATTTTCCAAAAACTAAAGTAGTAGTTATTTATCGGAGATGATTCTGGAGCAAAATACTAGAGGATGATCTTGCATTACTAGTTCAGAATGCCATATTAATGTGACTTTGAGTCTTGCAGTTGCAACTTATATAGCATGGTGATATCAATGACAAAAAAGTTGTTAATGAGAGATATGATCTTCATTCTTCCAACAGATTGCACTAAAAATTACAGATTAGTGTTAAACAATTAGCATGTAGGGGTAGATGTAGAGGAATTCAGTGTAGGTCATGGCAAGATGAGGAGCTAAAAAATATGTATGAATTAGAATTGAGATTCTAGACATAGTAAATATCTTAAATTCATAAAAAAAATTTAAAATAAATGCAGATTTAAATCTATGAGGGTGTGTGCTAAGCAAAGGAAATATGGGAAATGAGGAAAGATAGTGTGCCATAGAAAAGAGAATGGAGGTGTGAAGAGGATGGAATGCAGAGAAGGGATAGGAATCTACATAGTGGAAGGAAGAAGGTATATGTGAAGTAAGAAGGAACAAAGGGTCGATAATTGCAAGCCAAAATTAAACTTGTAACTTGTAATTGCCTTTAAATTTTAATGGTAGAACCGACTAAACTATTGAATTTCCAATTATATTTAAATTTGAGTTTCAATAGAATTTGGGTTCATGTGATATTTTGAGTTTGTATCCATTTAATTATTAAGATTGAGATGAGATTTAATTGACTATTAAAATTGTTAAATTCAATTATCGCTTGACTATGAACAGGATAATTTGTGGAATTATTTTGGGAGTTATGTGTTAATTTCATCTGTGTAAATTGGTATTAGAGCAGGAAGTTCTGAGCATAGAGTTGTGTGAACAAATCATTGACTGTGAGGTAGTTCACACCTAAAAGAGTGTGTGAAGTAGTAGAGTTGTCCTAGAAGCTCAAGAAATTTTTCGCAGGTGTGAGAGGAGTCTTGAGAAATTGAGAGCTGAGAGGGACAAGCTATGAGGATGTACAGCATGTGAGTTGAGTTCATATTGTAGTAGATGAAGACAAGTTGGGCCATGAGGAGACCTATGAGAATATTGTTCTATGAAAAATATTGGGAGATAATAAAAAATGCAAAGTTTGAAAATATGGGATAGATAGCCCATGAGGAAGTAGGTAATATCTAGGAGAGAATAGAGAAGTTCAAGAAGAATATTGAAAAATATGAGAGTAAATTGGTGAAGAAAAGTGAGAAGAAGAGTAAGGATAGTGAAGAGAAGAATGTTGGAAAAGAGTTGAGAAAAACCCCTACTGAAGAAGTTGTAGCAAAGACATGCCATGAAGAAGACATGGAGAGAAATAAATAATGGAATGAAGTGAGTAGTGAAGAGGTTGCAGTGAATGGAAAAGGTGACGAAGATTTGCTTGCACAAATTTCTATGAAACAAAGTGAATGGTTTGAGAAGATCACAATGAATGAAGGAGAGAAATATGTTGTAATAGTTGAAGACATCACAATGAAGGATGATGTTGCAACTACAGTAAAGAAAGAGGTAAATGCCAATTTTTTTTTTGCAAAAGTGGAAGTAGAAGATCCAATTACAAAATTGTGTGTATATGTTGTGTGTTTCTGTGTAGATATGGTAGAGGATGTTGTAGGTAGATTTTGGAGGAAGAGTTCGGTTGTAGGTGGGATTTATCCCATGAATGAGAAGAGTAAAATAGAGATTATTTGGTGGAGTTTAGTTCATGGTGGACATGAGTTCATGAGGGGAAGGAAGAAGTGGGTGTGGTAGTGCTAGAGGGAGATGGTCTGTGTTCAAGAGAAGTATTGGAAGAAGAGGAAGAAGAGCTAATAATATGCATTAGATTTAGTGATGGAGTTCACTACAGGTTGGCTGCAACCTAAAAGAGTAATTCCACTACTCAACTCCATCTTTGTGAGATTATGCTCACAAATTTCCTACTCAACATGTCTGATGTTGGAGCATCCTGGGTGGATTGGTGATCTGCATCATCAAAAAAATCTAGCATTGATTTTATATTTTTGGTTTGTATTTGATTTTGGAGTTCAATTCAAATCTAGTTTTGTGGTCTATTATGTAAATTTGATCAAATGGATAATATTTATGCTTCAATTGAATTGGTGTAATCAATGTCAAAGATTCTAGCTCTGTAAAAGAATAAATTGAAAATAATTTCCCAAAATATGAATGGTTGCATAGCTAAGGTTGGAATTTAAAGGAAAGAAGGAAAATAATTAAATTTAAAAAAAGATTAGGATATCAAGGGTTGCACAGGGGAGAAGATAAGGTGAAAAACAATTAACCAAAAATAAATGAATGGGTGCATGGAAAGAGTGGTGACATGGTCGAAGCTGTGAAGAGAGTGTGGAATGGGGTTGCACCTGAGGAGATAAGGAGACCCTATGTAAATTAAAAAATATAGAGGGAAATTCCAACAGGTTGCAAACATAATATATTGAAAGCGAGTGTCAAGTAGAAGGGAGGTTCATGGCTTATATGAAGAGAAAAAGATAATCAGAAATATAATATTTAGAGTGAGAAAGGGAGGGACCATGGTACAGTGTAGAGGAGTAATTTTCAAGCCTAAAGAAACAACAAACATTGTGTAGCCAAAAGCATAGAGGAGTTGATACATTTAAATGAAAATTAAAAATGTGTTGATTGAGGGAAGTTATTGAGTAAGGAGAGGAGGTCAAACCTCATAAAAAGGAATAATTCATTAATTTTACAGTAAGAAGAAAGATGGAGGTGGTGGTATGGTAGACCAAAATTGAAGTTTGTAGATGGAAATTGTTGAAGTCATGTAGCCATTGTAAAGAGAGGAACCCAAAGAAAAAAAACTAACAATTCATCACTAGCATGAGTTAGTAGAGTGCACAATAGTAAAGAGAGAGGGATAAGATATAAGGAAAAGACAAAGACAAAGACTATGTTGAAAATTATAGATTGGTGTTAAACAATGTACCATGCAGGGGTAGATGTAGAGGAAGCTAGTGTAGGCCATGGTAGGATGAGGAGCTAATAACAAAAAAATAAAAATAATATGACTTAGAATTGAGATGTTGGACATAGTAAGTGTTTGAAATTCATAGAAAGAATTAAAAGTGAATGCATATTTAATTCTATGAGGGTGTGCACTAAGTAAAAAAAAAATGGGAAATGAGGAAAGATAGTGTTCCATAAAAAAGAGAATAGAGGTGTGAGGAGGATGGAATCTAGAGAAGAGATAGGAAGCTACACAATGAAAAGAAGAAGGCGTATGCAGAGTAAGAAGGAGCATAGGGTTAATAATTGCAAGCCAAAATTTAACATGCAACTTGTAATTGCCTATAAATTGTAATGGTGGAACTGACTAAATGATTGAATTTTTTGTCATATTTAAATTTTAGTGTCAATAAAATTTGAATTCATGTAATATTTTGATTTTGTATCCATTTAATTTTAAAAATTGAGATGAGATTCAATTGACAAATAAAATTATCAAATTGAATTATCACTTGACTGTGAATAGGAGAATTTGTGGGATTATTTTGGGACTTGTGTGTTAAATTCATCTACATCATATGTAATAGATTCAGAGCTACAAGCATAGTATCCACTTTCTTCTTAGTTTCATCAAACTAATTCAGTAGTGTGTTAAGGTTTAGAAGTGTGACTAGTAGTGGTATGAGAAATATGGTTAAAATGTCTTAGGATGTCTAAAGAGAGTGAGAGGTAAGAAGGAATGTAATGATAGTAGAAGAAAAAATCACATTATAAATGTAGATTTCTCATAGGGTGATAAGGAATTATGGTACAAGAAATAGTTGCAATACTTGTATGGGTATGAGTAACAATATCAAAATGTAAACTCATAACTCTAGCCTTGACATAGATTGTCACAGTTTAATAATACCACACATGACATATGCGTAATGTGCATCCAAAAATATTTATTTCACTAGTTTTAACATAAAAATATACCTTAGACAAATCTTCCTCAACTACCTTAAAATTAGATATTCTTCATTAATTTTTATGGTGAATTATAACTACAATTAACTATGGTATAAGAATTAGTTATGAGTATGTAGCTACATTTTACTAAAATGTTTACCAAAACAATTTCAACTGTCTCTGAGAAAATTCCTCTATCCTTTATTCTTTGACGGATGTCTATACCTTATTCCAAGGCTTCTATTTGGCACATGGTGAGAGGAGCCTTGCCAAGGTTTTAGAGTTTATATTTACACCAGCCAATTGCATTCAGTTGTAATTTTTTAAATCCTTTCCAACAAATCCATTCTATTAATATCCTATAATCAAGGCATTGAAAACATATTTCTTTGAGACATTTTGTCAAACAATTCACATGCCTTTTCTAAGCTTCCACATTTTTTATATCCTAAAAACATTGGAATATTTCAAACAATTCATGGAGGTGTTCTATCAAAGAGTGTGTGTGCCTTGTCTATGCTTACAAATTTTTACATACACCTACACATTTTCCTAGAAGATTCTAAACCATTTTCAAGAAATAAATTTTGTGCATATCTTCCAATCATAACATTCCATGAGACCACATTTCTTTGAGGTATCCTATCAAATAATTTTATTATTTCACATTTTTAATTTCTAACTGCAATATCTACAAATAATCCCCCTTTGATTATGATTCGATAGATGTTTGTATGATTTTTGAAATCTCCCAATGTCACCACTTCTAAAACCATTTACATTATGATTTAGATACCTTTATTTTATGTCTTATTTTATGTGATCCAACCACCCATCTAGAACTTTCACATGGGAATAGTTTAATTTTGAATTTAATGACAATTACTCTTGGAATAGAATTGGTAATAGGTGCTAGTTAAAGGAGTGGGACCACATCTGCAACATAAACAGTTAGAGTAGCTTAGTGTGTTATATTTAAGACCAACCTCTTAATTTGTGGGGAAACATCTTCTTAACATTATGAGTTTATTAATATTTAATTCTTGAAAAGTATTATTCTAGGGAGACTATTGAAATTTTTCATAAGTGAATTTTTTTTGTTCTATTTAAATACTATTTGGATTTGCTAACACTATTGTGAATTCATTTTTTTTTGCAAGAATGATATTGTTTCTTTAAACTATTTTAATTATTTTATTTTTGTATTATAAATTAAAGAGAATGGTTAAAAAAATTCTCTAACACTATATTGTTTTTATATTGAAACAATCATCACATTTAAAAATATAAGTCACTGAACAAAATCTTTAATAAATCTGTTCAAAGACTAAGTGAACAACAAAACTATAAAATCTAGGATTAATTATATTATTCATATGTAGAAATAATTTTAAAACAGCATACATATAAAGAAAAAATAATCAAGGTATTCATTGGTCAAATAAACTAAAAAATAGTAATCACACATGCAAATTGGTTGCATGGATAAACAAACCTAAAAATAGAGATTAGACAAACTTATCGTTGCAAAATACTACACATACAATATTTTATTAGGAAATAAAAATAATAATTCTTGATGTTGCTCATGTCATTGATCATGGCTAATTGTATGGACAAACAAAGCCAAAAATAGAGAGCAAAAAACTTATCACTAAAGAATACTACAAATATAACAGTTTGTTATGAAATAACAAAAAAAATCCAGGATGTTGATCTTTTGTTGATCATGCATGTCTCCAATCCACTATCCAATCTTGAAAAAATCATGTATGAAATGTCTAATCTCAATTTTCTTCGATCTAGCATGAAACATGATTTTTGGTCATTGCAATAGTGCTACTGTTATCATAGTAAATATTTGTTGTATGTTCTAGAACCAAATGTAGATCCTCTAAAATCCTTCAAATCCATATGGCTTGACAACTTGCTACCGCAATTGCAATGTATTTTTATTCTATATAAGAGGGATCCATGGTTGCCTATTTTTTTACTACTCTAAGATACAACTCCATAACCAAATGAGAAAATTGTAGTGTATAAAAATGTAACCCTTTACATTTTATCACTTGTTTGGTACCTTCTATATTAAATTGGACTTAATAGTGTCTTAATTTAGTGTTGTTAAATGTACCCCTTTATATTTACACACTCATTTGGGACCTCTTAACTAAATTGAGCTAAATTATGCCTTAATTATCCCTTTAATTCATTTACAAGCCTATTGAATTATAGTTTTGAAGGAGTAACCCAACAATAATTAATGCGAATACATAACACTTCACATTAAGCAACGTGTATTCTTGGAATTGGGGCTTGGGATCAATTCTCCCATGGGTGAATGAGTCATCCCTAATATCTTGAACCCATTTTAAATCATGTTTTGGTGATATTTTTATCATCCCAAATTCAAATTTCAAAGGTCGGCTTCTAATGTTTAATTTTTGTGAAATTAAAGATAAATGTCTATAAATAAAAGGTTATTTTACTGAATCAACTAAACGTTTTGAAGAGAAATTTTATGTGAGATAAAGTATAGAAAAATTTATTATCAAGGGCATTATAGGGTAGATATAATAGAGTTTTATTGCAACATTCAAGATCCATTCATCATGTCAAAGTGTTCTTACATCATGATGTTTGTTTAGCTAACATTGTGATGTAGGTTTCATAATCAAGTCAAGCCTTTAAAGTATCATTTCAAGCAAGATTCAAATTTCAAGATGCACATACAATCTATCCATCTCATGCAAGTTGTAGACCTTCTAAGATCTCCATTATCAAGGTTTCATTCAAGGGTTTGTTGAGTGGTAGCAAAGCTTTGTTAATTTTTCATTCCCTCTTTCATGTTTCATTTCAATTCAAGGTTTGATTATGAAAATGGGGTTTGACCAAGGAAAACCCCCATTCACCCAAAAAAAACATATTTTCCTCTCTCTTTGTGTGTTGTAGATTTGTAGGTTCATAGGTTGAAGAAATATTGAAGATCTCAAAAGTGAAAAATTGTAAAGTTGCATTTGTTTTCACCTTTGTTATCATCTCACAGAAATTTAGATCTTGAATTCATTTTTGACAATTTGATTGTGAAACCTAGTGGATATGGAAGTGCAGAAACAAGATTACAGGACCCATAAATCAATTTTGGAAATGTGAAAAAAGACCCATTTTCCTATGGGTGAATGAGTCCCAAGACAATTTCAAAAAATATTGTTTTCTGATAGACCTATATAGTGTTTTCCATTCCTAGATTTTCCAGAAGCTTTACTATTTTTGATAGCCCTATGTTTCATCTATTACATCCAACCTTTACCTGTCATAAATAAGTGCATTTGGTATTTTTAATCTTTCTCCCAAAACCCCTGTTTAGTTAGTTTTGTCACTATTTATATCAAAATACACTCTACAACTTATTTTGAGGTAGGTTCTAAGTGTCTTCGGCTCATCCAATTTTCATAAAGTTGACTGTTACTATTAAAGTTATGATACATCTACATGAATCATGTTAGAAATCTGAACTAGATTGAATAACCCAAGAACTTTGTAAGAGAAAATCAAAGCTACATAGATTTGAAAAGCATAAAGAATGCACACCAGAACTCTAAGAGATTATGCAATGTCAATATGATAAAATTGCATTAAGAGCCTCCAAGTTGAAAAGATACAATGAAAATATGCATGAATGAATGCAAATACAAGCTAGGTAGTGATTTTATATAGAGCTTACGAGAGGTGGTAAGTGGCAAATCCAACCAATAGGAATCAACCACAAAAAGTGAAGATGGACCATCAAAAGTGGAGATGTCCACCAAAAGTGGAAAGTAGTTTCACCCTTTAAGGAAGGGAAAAACTCATCACTTATCTCCTAGTTATTAAATAATAAACTCACTTTATTATCCTAAGCAAGCTTAATTAATTGTAGGAAAAACCTAGGACTAAGGGAAAATAAATTAAGCTACTAAGAAAATAAAAACCTACACCAACACCCCCCCTTAAGCACAACTTAGGAGGATGTAAAAGATGATGGGTCTCAAAAAATGAGCCCATGTTAGGTACCCATGTACATATCAAATTACCCCCAAGGAAGGACAAGCCCCCCCACAAATAGAGAGAGGACACCCCCCAGAATAAAGAGAGTAGAAGAAGAGAACCAATGGTAGATGCTCGAAACTAGATGCAAAAGATGGTCCATGATCATCGAAAAACATTCCTCCCCTTAGGAAGAAACACAACCAAAGGTGTATGCAAACTATCTCCCAAGTTCTGAAAGGAATATGTAGGAAGAAACTGCAGAAGGAATGAAGTCTCTGAAGTTGGCTCAAGTATCCCCATGTCGATGCTGAAAGTTGTCACAATCAAATTAGGCGTTCTAGGCCACACTGCTGAAAATGTAAACTCAAAATCTCCTAGAAACTGATGTAGAGCATAATTCAAAGACTCGAATATCTCCTCTAAAGAAGTCTCCTCCAAATGTTGATGCAAAGTATCCACACTCATATCAAACTGTGATGAATGATCATGTAGAAAATGAACAAGAGGGTCAAAGTGTTCCCTCATAACAACTAAAGAAGAATCGTCTTCATCAAAGAGAAGATGAATACACTCAATAGTGTCTCCCAAATCTACAATATGTGTCTCCATAAGCAAGTTTAAAATACCTGTCAAGAGATCATCCCAGGCTGAACTTGAAAGATAATGAATGACCTACTGCAAAGAATCACTGGAAACTTTCGAAGAAGCAACACAAGAATCTGAAGTAGCAACAATAGATGTAAGGAAAAAAGAGTGGTCCTCAAAGAGAAGATGGATGTCCTCAATAGTGGCATCTAGATCCAAGATGGACTCTACAAACAAACAAGAGATGTCTGGTAGAAATTGGTCCCAATGGAATGAATCCAAAAGACATAACTGATCATGTTGTACTGAATTACTGGAGGCTCTCAAAGAAGCATCTCTGGAATCTGAATCTGCAACAGGTGATGTCGATGTAATCTCAACATGAGGATGAGAAGCAAGAGAAATCTTTGTGGCATCTAAATGTTCAAGACGTGCATAATACTTAAGCTCCTCTAAAGTATCATCATCATAGGGTATATTATCTGCATTATCAAGTGGAATGAGGCAATCTGTAATAGGATCATTTGGGAATGGAGAAACATGAGGGTCTCCAAACATCTCCCAAATCTTGGTCCAAATTGTGCAAGGACATTCAATGCCATATATAGACAACAAAGTGTCATAATCAACATGTGACAACCAATTATTCCTATTGTATAATCAATTCTATTACCCCAAACATTCTTCTTATCAGGTGTGTCTAGTTCAGGCATGAGTCCATAAAGGTAGGGCAAAAAATTTATCCATCTGAGATGGGTTAAAATGTTTTTTTGCCAAGACTCATAATTAGCCTTATCCAACACTATCACAGAAGGATGAGTAGAAAAACCCATGATACTATCCTCAAATGATTACAAAAGAACACCCAAAAAAAAATATCAACACACTCCCACCCTTTTCACTACTATCAAAGATCAGCCCCCCAAATATTATAAGGTTGGTACTTTATAATTTAGTGCACTTACAAAGCCTTTTTCAAGATACATTGCTCAATGGGATCAAAATAGCCAAAACTACAAATTTTGATGCAAAATACATCTGAAACAAATTCTAGAAAAAATAACTTTATGGTTGTGTACACTTGCTCTTCAAGACCTTTCTAATGCCTATTTGTTTCCAAAAAGTGAAGCACCAGGGCAAAAATTATGCAATGTTGAAGAAATTGGCACAAGATAGCTTCACCTGAAATATCCGGTACAAGATGGCAAAAAATATTATCAATACCTCTATGGATGGAAAGTGCTCATCTCTAGCTTTCCAATGATATCTTATTTGCTGAAATCCAACGCCCGAAGTAAAATATATGAATTTTTTAAAAATTGGCTGAATTTAGCCTGCAGGAAACATTTTTTTCTTGCAAAAAAAAATAATTTCTGATTTGATTTCTAAAAAATCTTCTCATTATTTGTAGACAATAACTGAAATGCATAAATATTTTTAAACTAAGAACAAAACCTAGAAATCATTTTTTGATCCAGCAAGCAAAAGATGAAAAATTGATTTTTTTAACCTTCAGTCAAGAAAAAAATGATGCACAATTTTTATGTACAGAAATTTTCTTCAAATCTATGCAAGATATGAAAAATATAAAAGATACCTAGTTGAGATTTTGACCCTGGCTACAAAACCCAAAAATCATTTTTCTCAAAAATGAGTGGAAGCTAGACATTTTTAAGCAAAAAGAAAAATGACTCTAATGAAAAATAGATTTCTTCAAACCTTCACCTGCAACTATGTCAAATGATCTCCAATTTGGATGAGACAAAAGCCAAATCTGACTTTCTTGAACCTTCTGGACGCATTTGAACAATAAAAAGTGATGCCAGTATAACCAAAAATGTTGCAATCACCCGGATCTCACAAAACACATATACAAAATAAAGAGGTAATTAAATCTTTGCAAATCCTTTCTAATTCTCCAGATCGTTCAAGAATGCAAGAGAATTGCATAGGAGAATTTACAATATTTTTATAAGAAACTCAATCTCTTAATTAGGAATCTAAGAACTTAGATTTCTCAAAACAAAAGCTCTAATACCATGTTAGAAATCTAAAATAGATTGAATAACCCAAGAACTTTATAAGAGAAAATCAAAGCTACATAAACTGGAAAAGTATAAAGAATGCACACCAAAACTCTGAGAGATTATGCAATGTCAATATGATAAAATTGCATTAAGAGCCTCCAAGTTGAAAAGATACAATGCAAATATGCATGAATGAATGCAAGAGTATTGCAAGAATGAATGCAAATACAAAGTAGGTAGTGAGTTTATATAGAACTTATGATAGGTGGTAAGTGGCAAATCCAACCAATAGGAATCAACCACAAAAAGTGGAGATGGACCACCAAAAGTGGAGATGCCCACCAAAAGTGGAAAGTAGTTCCAGCCTTTAAGGAAGGGAACAACTCATCACTTATCTCCTAGTTATTAAATAATAAACTCACTTTATTATCCTAAGCAAGCTTAATTAAGTGTAGGAAAAACCTAGGACTAAGGGAAGATAAATTAACCCACTAGGAAAATAAAAACCTACACCAACAAATCAGGTCTTAGGTTGCATATTTTAGGTTAGTTTCTACCTTACTTTTATCACCCAAAAGTGTTTTTCAGTCATATTTGCCCCATCTACAGAGGAAATTTGAAGATCTTCCTTAAGAATTGACTCATCTAAGGGCTGAAAGTTAATTCTATCTTGGAAGATCTCATCTTCTAAATGAAATAGAAACTAGGTAGGTTCATTACACCCCATTTTCCCTTTTTATTTATAGTAATTTTGGTGAAACATTCCGAATTTAATATAAAACCCAATGTTTTTTGAACCCTGGCTCATTTCTCTATGTTTCATTTTGGTAAAATTGAGTATTTGGACATTGTAATTTCTGATTTGGAGTGCATTCAAACCCTAGATCTAGGATTTGAATTAATGCAATGCATTTAGGGTTTCTAAATTTGGCATGAAGTTGCATTACAATTTAGGTGTAAAGTTGCATTTTGCATACATTTTAAATCTAAAAATTCAAAAAAAATTGCATAATGTTAGATTGATTTTGCATAGTATTTACATAATAGGATATTTTCAATCACTTAAATTAGAAAATTGGATCAAAATTGCATTTCAAAAAGTTTCATATAGTTCATCATTTGTCATTCATTTACCTTGCATTTAGAAATTAGATTTTGGAAAATTATGTTGCAGAAGTTACAGTCTAAGACCTATAACAAAGAACACATATAATCATTCAGAAATTGCATTTTTTATTTTTAAAAACCCTAAACAAAGACCCATTCTCCCATGGGTGAATGAGTCCTTTAGGTCCTATAAAAACCATCCTTTTTGAGATTTTTTGTGATTTTATGCACTTTCTAGACCTATTGGTAACCCCCTATTTCAGTTTGGCAATTTTCAAAAATTTATGTTTTAAGCATCTAGGTCTATTCATCCATTTAGTGTAGTCATTTTAAATTATTTCAAAATTATTTTAGTAGTAAAAATTATCATTTATGTAGGACATTTTTTTACATTTCTGAAGCATTGCATAAGTTATATTATCTTTCATGTAATTCATAATGTTAGTATCTTTTCTTTCCAAGCATGCCAAGAAAAATATCATTAACAAGATCTTTCCTAGTCATGAGAATCTCTTAGTGCAAGAGATTGAAATAGCTAACAAATTCTTTAATTTCGCATACCCTAATATCTCTCATATTTTTTAGAGTGTTTTAGTAAAAGAGGATGTAAGCATAGAAAATCATGACAATCATAGTTTCTCTTCTCCCAATACCTCTCCTACTTGTAACTAAGTTATTTTGATGTTAGAAGGTACACCCATTGAGAGTCATAAAAATCTTGCAAGATCCTTTTCTAAGAACTCTACTTCTTTTGAATATATTAAATGGCACAAGAGAGTGTGATCATTGACACATTTCTTAACATTACTTTACCTAGTCTCCATTCATCTCCCACTTGTGAGAATGAAATCATAGATAACCATGACAATGACATTTTTTCTTCCCCTACTATCTCTCTTATTTGTGAAGAAGATAGTTTTGTGAACATAGAAGATACACTCATTGAGAGTCATGAGAATCATGTTTCTCCCTCTCCTAATGCTTCTCCCACTTGGGAATATCTTGTTGAACAAAAAAATCCAATCATTAGTAAGAATTAAAATCATAGTTATCCTTCTCTTGATGCTTTCCCCACTTGTGATGGAGTTATGTTACAAAATATAACCATGGAATGTGATCAAAATCTTGTTTTATCCTCTCCTAAAAGGTCTCCTACTAGGGAAGATATTATGGTACAAAAGAATGATATAATTGATGCATGTCTTTCAAACAATAGTAATGTGGCTTCATTATATGAAAATGATAAGATAAGATTAGACTCCCCTTTGCTAAAGGATTATCAAAATAAGGATAATTATTTAGAGGTTATGAACATTAGATGTCCCTTGAAGGGATTTCCTTCAAGCCACTTCCTATCCTATATCCATCCTCACATCAACCTTAAGTTCAAAACAAACCTATGCATTTCTTACAACCACCTAAAAAGTAACCATTAAAACTAGAAGATATAACAAACTTTATATGACAACTTAATAATAACAATGTTTCATAGAAATCGAGTTACAATATTGTTTCTCACAAATATAATAAAAGGAACAATAGGCAAACACAACCCACTCCATTTCATTACCATTACCTCGACCTATCTTTCCTATTGCTCCTCATTTTCCTTTACATAGTGGAAAGGAGTAATGATCTTGTTGAACAACTTAAGAATACTCCTGCTAAGATATCCTTATGGGATATTATTAAAGCCTACCATCATTATCATAACATGATTCAAATTTCTTTAAAACAAATTCCTATCCCTCCTAAAGTGAAACCAAATGATATAGTAGCCCTAATTCAAGGAATGAATTCAGACATTTTTTTCACCAAAGTGAGCTACCTCCTTTGGAAGTGCAAACAAAATGATGCTTTGATGATATTGGATGCTATTAACATTAATTGTATCAACCATGGAATTAAGATAACTCTCATTGACAATGGTTTGGCCCTTAATGTGTGTAGCATAAACCTTTTGGACAAGATTGGACTGGATACTTGACTAAGATTCAACCTTATTATTTATCTACTTGAGGATTTGATAATATAGTCCAAAACAACCACTTGGTGTGATCACATTTCTTGTCTTAGCTAGAAAGGTCACATTGCAAAATCCTATCCATGTCATGCTCAATAATCTTTCATATAATCTTCTCTTGGGTAGACCTTGGATTCATGCAATGAATGGGGTACCTTCAACTCTTCATTGTATAATAAAGTATTTCTATGACAACAAGGTTTATACAATCAAAGATGACCTTGAACCAAAAATTTGTTTGTACACTAAGAAAGACAAAGAAAGTTCTTTGGAAATATTGACACTAACTACACAAATTGAACTTATGCAAGAGAAAGAAAAATACATAAATATTGATGAAAAAGTCACAAAGCTACTGAAAGATGATTGTAGTTCCTCATATTTTACACCTACATTCATGGGAGAATGCAAGATCATGATAAAAGTGTGAAAATGGAAAAGAACTAGTGGTAATTTCAACACAAAACTCTAAAGAACCCTCACAAGCATCTACTTCAACCACTTTAGAAAAAGAAAAAAATTACACAACAAAATTTGATGAATTTGATTATGAAAAACCATTGAATCCAAAAGAAATGGAAAAGTTTTATGGAGGAGGATACAAACTCTTGAAACAACTTGGTTATAGTGGAAAATTATGTGGTGCTAGAGAAAAATATATTTGTGTCTATATAGAGCCTAACACACAACAAATAACTAGTGGTCTTGGTTATCATCCTTCAAAAGAAACAAAAGCATCAAAAAACCCTTCACTCAATACCAACACTATTACAAAAAAAATCTTCTAAGACAGCTTTAAAAAATTAGTGCATCCTAAACTAATAGAAACAACTAATGGTCTTGGTTATTTTCATTCAAAAGAAACACTGTAAGAATCAAAGAAATCTTCACTTAATATCAATGTTGAATCACACAAAGCACTCCTAGAACATGTCTTAGCAATTATTGGAGTTTGTTAGATTTTACACCTTCCTTTAAGGGAGAGTACAAAATCTCACAATCTAAAGAGTCTTGTGTATGTATGACATCTTATATTAAGCAATATATATCTTTGTCACAAAATAAAGGAACATCTTCTACTATTGATCAAGAGAGTATCTTGTCTAGACTTCTCCAAGATCACTTGATACCTCTCCCACTAAGAACATGAAATAAATTTTACAAAAGAGTCCATTTTGTGTATATCATAGAGTTCATGGTCATTCAACTAATGAATGTAAGACTTGGAGTAATAAAATTCAACATCATAAGGAATGTGGTGAGTCTTGGAGTAATAAAATTCAACATCTTAAGGAATGTGGTAAGTCTTGGAGTAATAAAATTCAACATCTTAAGGAATGTGGTGCTCTTCCTTGTGTTGAACCACCTATTTCCTCCACTTAATACTAATTTCCATCCTATCTTGTTGCTCATCACTATGTGGCATTAGTAGCTTTATGTGTCTTTCTCATTGTCATTCATGGTGGTACAATATTAGGTACAACCATATCTCTCTTGGCAACAACATGATAGTTCTTGGTGGTTTTCTTTGTCTCTATGATTGAGGAGCAACGATAAATAGCTTTTCAAGATATGCATTCTTTTCAAGGGTCCCCTTTTTTCTCTTTCTACTTAAAATACCAACATAGAAAGTATGTTGGAATTTTAAATGGGGGGCATATTTTTCTTCATTCATTGTCTACATTTTTCCTTCTTAGTGATGATATTATATACCTCCTAGGAAGTGTGAATTCTTTTATTCAAAGTGTGGTCCTCTAAATTCATTTTATGTTTCTTCTTCTTGGTAACAATGGGTTTGATTTCCTTCAACATCATGACCTTTCTGAGCATATGATATTCCTCTTAGTGGTAATTCTATGGATTGCATTCCCTAGGTTGTGAATCTTTTATCCTCAACTAGTCCTCTCTTGGAGAGGTTAGGCATGATGTTCCATACAAGGATATATTTCATGAACTAAGAAAAAACCCTTTGAACATGTTTTATCCTATTTTCATTTTTGTTCATTAGTGTCTAGCATAACACAACTTTCTAAGCCTTGTGAAGCTCAAAGTTACAACCCTTTTTTATGGCCACCAAGCATAATGCACTCTACTTACTTGTGGTGCCTTATTTGTTCATGTGTTTAGCATAATGAAACTTTCTAAGCCTTATGGAGCTCAAATTTCATATTGTGTGGTTCCTTATTAAAGTTATTAGAGGTATAACTTTGGTATGGTATGGGAGCCTAATAAGATTCTCTCATTTTCCACCATTGGGGGCTCACCTAGTGGACAACAAATTTTACTAGCTCGTGTGAGCATGCATTATTGTTTGCATAGTGGACAGAGAGTTCCACTTGTAAACATTTTTTTGGACAAATAGTTGAGGCATGTTCCACATAGTGTTGGAAAATCAAGGCTTGATCCATCCCCTTTTCTTTTTCTTTTCTTCTCTTTATTTTATTCTTTGAGATTGTATGTTTGTGTATCTTGTCTTGTTGCTCCAAATATTTTGAACAAAGAATCCATTTAATCATGTTATTCCTATCATTGAATCTATTGATTCTTAGTGAATATTATATATACGATATAAAAAGAATGAGTTAAATAAGTCAATCATTGAATCATTCTACCAAAAATTATATTTGAGTGGGATCAATTGGGCTAATTTATAGAATTTCCCTACTATATATACGGTCTTGGAACTCAACATGAGAATGAGACTAGCACAAGACATTACATGCATGATGGAAGAGGCCCTAATATTCGAATTCAAAAGTAGTATTAGACTTTACATTACTCAATAGCTAGGAAAGGCTTGGTGATGTAGATTTTAAGCTAAGAAAACACATCAATTTATAATTATTGGCTTAGCTTGGATGAGTGTAGGGGAAATGTAAATATCACTTACATAATATATGACGAAAAATTCCCAATTGAGATATATTGAGATGCAAACCAATCATGGATTGGGTAATTAAGTAGAACTATCAAACCCTAAAATTAACTTTTTATGTTTAAGGTTAAGGTTTTATCTCTCCTATCTTCTTTAATTCTAGGGCTCCATAATTCAATTTTAGTTTATTATTCATTCTATTTAAAATAGACATTAACAATTTCCAACCCTTCATACCTAATTCACAACTAGAATCCATCTAGATTCCCTATGTTTAATTCACTATATTTTATGAATTCATCTTCCTAATTTTCTCTCTTCATTATTCAATAGATTTCTCAATTACAAATATAATTTCCCTATGTTAGATTCACTAGATTCTATGAATTCATCTTCCTAAATTTCTCTCTTCATAATTCACTAGATTTCATGATTGCATATCTAGTTTGAATTCAACTACACATTAAATCCAAAATAAATGGATGTTCGTACAAAGAATTCAATGGTTTTGGATCCTACATTCAATGATTAATCCAATGCTACTAAACTTGTATGCCAAAACTTTTAGTCTCTAGCTTAATTTCTCTTCATTTAAATATTTTTTCAAATCCTATAAATGATTAATTTTTTATATATAATTCATCTTTGATTTTCACAAATATACATTTATTTGATTCTTAAAAAATTATCTATTTCAATTCTTATTGACATATAAGTGTTTTAATCTTGTAATTAATATTTATCCATTAATTATTTATTCCTCCAAATCTTATAATTATATATTTTTGTAAAGTAATATTTTTTAAATATTTAATTATTTTTATCTATTTAATTCTAACATTATTCTTTACTCAACGTTTAATATTTGAACATATACAAAATAATTAAATTTTGATGTAATTAATTTATTGAGTTAGGGATGGAATTTATGAACCAAGATCAAATGTTTGTCACTTCATAATCCAAACAAGGTTCTACCTTCCTCCTTTAATATGTTCCTATAGCATCTTAAGTTCAAAATACCTTTGTATCAATGCATAATAAAATAAAATATTGCATAAGTAATTCAATTAATTGTTTTCTCACATGCTTGAACACACTCACTCTAAATGTAAGCATGCAAATGATCACAACGTCAAACACATTAGTATAACCAACCAACAAATAAGGTTTACATACCCAAATTCACATTAGAACAAGACAACACTATAAATCAAATAGGTTCACATTTAATGATATTACACATTGCTATCACTCTTTCTTTAAGAAAAAACTATAAATTAGTCTTCATCTATAGATTTTGTTCTATTATGCACAACTTCCAATATTTTTGTGACTTCTTTTGGTGTCTCTAGCTCCATGTGTGAGCATACCTAGTCTTCTTTTGAGAATCACATAATGAACTACTCAAGCAATAATTATTGTAAATTCAAGTTACAATTCATTTATTGCTTAAACACCTTCCTAGTGACTAACTTTTAAGACTTTCTACTTACTAGAACAAAAACTACAACTTAGATACTACTTATTGCAATACTAAGTTGGGTTCTAATTGAGGACATCTAGACCAAGAAAAAGTGACTCATCTGATAGAGCTTCAAATTTTGTTCTTTGAATTCTATTATTATCCTGCCTCTGTACTGGTTTGTCTTATTATTTGGAAGAGACCTAAGGTTGGGGGTTTTATTTTTGCCTTCATACAAATCCTAATGTTCTATCTAATACCTTGGGTATGATCTATTCGGTCATTATCTTTTTGAAGGGGGTTTTTAAATTACTTATGTCCCATTGATTCATCTAGGTTGGGCCCCTTTTAATAAACAGTGTTAAATATTTTGCCTAACTTTATTATCTCCTAAGTTTAGGTTGGCCCGTGCCCCATTTTTAAGAACAACATTAAGCCACCGTTTGTTGTTGGCCTAGGCGATGTCCCCTTGTCCCTTTAATAATTATTTTATATTTCGCAAGGAATGTTTGTTGGTGACCGTCGATCATCAAACAATTGATCCTGATCGTTCCCCGTGATCCCTTGATGGCCTCACCGTTGAGTTTCAACTGATTACGATATCACGGGTGAGCGCCACATGTCTCAACTGCCGATGTCGTAAAATATTAACAAAGTGCTTTAATTTTTATGTCGGTCTTTAATACGTTATATAGTGGGTTACTAAAACAGTCGTGAGATGCATGTGCTCAAGATTGATGGTGGTGTTATAATCTTGATGAAAAAGTTGTTCGACGGTTATGTTCAGTACTAGTGACTAATGTGAATGAACACGATTGTTGATGGTGGCGATCAATGGTTGCCTGCCATCTCGTGATCCAAAGATGCAGGGTGTTTAGTGATTACAATATCACGGGAAAGCACCACATGTACTCCTTTGGCTCTACATACTATGGTGGGCCCTCGATGCTGAGATGGATATTACATCAGCCTTTTTGAAGGTGGTCGTTCGATGATCTGACGAAGGTAAAAGATCAATGGTTAGAATTTAAATTTGCATCAAATATGATTGGAGTCGTTGGTGTGGCATGTAAGTGAGCTTTAATGGAAGATGACACGTTTACTGGCTCAATTCGAGCGACATAAAGCAATTTTTCCTTCGTCTTATTTCACCACAAAGCATTCAAGCACCTTCGCAAAGCAGTTACAGAGCCAGCGATGATTTTCGAGCAATCACAACGAGATTTTGGTCTTCTACAAAGCATAATC
Source organism: Sequoiadendron giganteum (assembly GCA_007115665.2). Classification (NCBI taxonomy): domain Eukaryota; kingdom Viridiplantae; phylum Streptophyta; class Pinopsida; order Cupressales; family Cupressaceae; genus Sequoiadendron; species Sequoiadendron giganteum. The sequence continues at coordinate 545,737,496 of CM021104.1, read as the reverse complement.
CCGTGATTTGTTCTCTATATTGCTTTAGTTACTCTAACTATGGTTTTGTGAAGAATTGTAGTGTGTTGGTCAAAGGGTTTGTTGATTATTGTCATAGGGTTACTGATTTGATTGAATTGTGGGGAATTGAAAGGTTTTATTGTAGTTTCGTTGTCTGAGTAGCCCTAGTCTGTTCAATTTTTAAGTTTTAAAGAGGCCCTAGTTTATTTGAGATGGCACCACCAAAGCAACATTCTGGCCATGTGGATTATTTACAGAGGAATTTGTATGACGATTTCCTCGACCAATTACCGTTGTCAACAAATGATAAGAGGAGGGGTTTAGTTCTAATGAATGGAAGAACCCTAGGTGAAGGATTAGTGTGCAAAAATTATAACATTGCAGATGCTAGAATTCCTATGACAGGTTTAGAAATGTTTAGGCTCTAGTATGGACAGCGCAATTTACCTCACCCTTTCTCTAATGCCTGGGGATATGATATGGGGAAACTGGTTGTACCTCACCCTTTCATTTGTTGCTTAAACACCTTCCTAGTGACTAACTTTTAAGACTTTCTACTTACTAGAACAAAAACTACAACTTAGATACTACTTATTGCAATACTAAGTTGGGTTCTAATTGAGGACATCTAGACCAAGAAAAAGTGACTCATCATACACAACAATATAAAAGAAAATAAGAAATTTGATAGTTTATTCAAAATTTTAAAATTTAGAATATAGTTTGATAGGATTCGACTCCCTTAAAACCATTCTTTGATTAAAATAAATTACCATAATACAATTTTATAGAATCGCCTTCCAATAAAAATTAACTATTTAGATTTCTATATGTTGAACCAACCTCATTATAAATAAGTATGTCATAAAATTATAAATGAAAAAGTTATATTTACATTTTAAAAGATCTATTCTTAGAGTGACTCAAATTTATTAGAAGATATTATTGGACGCAGATTACACCTACGTGGAGTGCCATTGTTGAAGAGTAAATGGAGGGCATAAAACTTTTTTCAAAATGTTATATTTTTAACTTATAACTAGCAATGCTTTTCACACTCTAGAAAACCCCGCTATTTTCTAAAGATTAAACGGTCTTGAATTTAAATATTCCGGGAGTCCCGCCAGCTGTGATTCTGTTAAAAACGTTTGTCTGTTCCAACTTGCAAGGACCAATTAAACGACGAAGATTTTACATCTTACATGAAACTGAAATTTACTCGTGAAGCAGAAAAGGGATTTATTTTCGTGTAAGGAGGCTCTGCATTTTGTTTTGGTTGCGAAGATGGAGGAGAATCCTCCTCTGCTGTTGTCGCCGCGGGAATGGGTGTGTGGAAAGTGTGGCAAGACGTTCGCCGCCAGGACGTCTCACAACGCGCACCAGAAGACCCATGGCAGGTGTATGTACAACAATAATTTTCCAATAACTTGAATTTTTGCATATTTGCTTTTCATAAATGGTGTAAAATTTGCAGACGGAAAGAACCAAATTGCGACTTTACAGCGGCCTGAGCAGTCACCTGAAGCGTGTGAGGGGCCTCGAACTCGAAGCTTATGTGCTGCTACGCCACGTGTGCAGAGAGTCGAGCTTGGAATTGGACCCGATCCTTCAGGGTATCATACAAATTTCACATTTCTGTAGCTAATTTGTGAATATATTTTGTTTGTACTTGAGGCATTTTTATTTTTACTGATTTTATTTCCTTGCTTTGCAGACGAGTTCCAGACGATAGATCCCCGACTTTTCACCAGTTCTTACCTCTCCTTAAAGACGACAAAGCTGGACAAAACAGCAGCTAAATGCTGGTTTTTTCGGTGAAATGTGCATTATTTGCAGCACTGTTACTCAAATACAGATGTTTATCGGCTTGTAACAGTCATTTATACGAACAGTTTTAAGCTAGGAATAAGCATTTGTAAAAACAATTGAAATTTGGGAATAATTTTCAAGAATAATTGAAATCTATGATCGAGTACTGTGTTTTCATCTTGTACAGAAGATGCAATCTGGAAAGATTCATTTTACCTCACTGAATGCTATTATGTTTAAGGATTTAGAGAGACAAATTTTCATTTCTCTTTACATCTACAAGACAGCTTCCTTCAATCTTTGCTTTTGCTTTTGTTTTCTTCTTGGAAAATATTCTGAGTTCTTACTATCTAAGGGCGGCGCTTACATGCTTCAAAAATGAATCCCGACGCTCATTAAAGCCAAATATAACTGGATCGCTTAGTATTGAGTCAATTAGTGATTTCAGGAAAATTCTGTTGAAAATGACAGGTTTCGATCGGAAACCTTGTTGATTTTGGCTGTAAAATTCTCCTCACTTTAGCTGATGGATTGTGAAAGCTTGAATTTCAAAGTTCATAGGGAAATCTCTATTTAACTTTATGAATTGCTGAAGCTTTAATTGAAGAATATTGAAGTTTTTCATAGGTTTCGATCAGGAAACCTGTCATATGTGAATTTGTTTGCTTTATTTAATTCCTGTTTGGGGTTTCTAACTGTACTGTAACTTCATTTTGTGTTCTTGCGAGACTGGCATTGTTTCTATAACCTCTTTTAATTCTGGTTTTTTGTGTCATTCAAAATACTCGTTATTATACGGAGAAAAGTATCTAAAAACCATTGAAATCGTAAAACAATAAACAATGAAATGTGATAAGTATGTACTGATTTGGAGACTGGTAGTATGTTCAGTTTCAAGATTAAGAGTAATTCTGTTTCAACAGTTTATTCTTTACCTTACCGCAAATGCTGCTTCTTGTACATTTTTATATTCTCAGTGCTGAATTAATGAACAATCTCTGATAAGATGGGAATAGATGAATCGAGAATGTGATACAATTTTCGAACAATCTTATATTATTGTATAAGGCACATAATTTCCTCAGACGAAAGTGGTAAATTAGTGAGGGGGAATGAAAGCTTCCATTGAAGAGGCTATCTGTTTTGCTATGTACTCGGACTTTTAATGCTCTTCTGCTTGCTGGTTTCTCGCCAGTTAGGTCTTTTTGCTGTTTCGTCTTAGGCTGGGTCGCTGTTTTGGCGCGTGGTGTTAATCCGTAGTTTTGGTCATGATGTCCTGTCGTCCCTGCTGCCGTCTGGCCTGTTTGCTGTTCTAACATGCTTTAATCAATAAGTTTAAATAATTTATATGGTAATAAAATATTTTTTATATATTATAGGATAATAAAAAATTTAGGGGTTTTTATATTTTTTGTAGTCTTGAGATTTGAAGAGAATAAAGGGGATTTATTTGATAAATTAGTAACATAGTTTGTGTGCTTATTTGGTATTAATAAACATTCTTAATTTCATGTCTATTTCTCAAATTTATGTTTTTAATACTCTTCTATTATAGTTAAAATACTTCCTTATTTTTACCGAGCATTCTATATATGCAATTTTGGATACATCTTTATATCCTCTTATTATGCCTACTCTATCAACCAAGTGTGGTGCTCATACTTGCATTTGACTTAAAACTAGTTTTGATTGTCATTTCATACATTTAAGCCTCATCACAGAAAAATTAGATGTGCCACAACAAAAATGTCATCTTATCAAAAAATTAATTTAAAAACATATATACATCTCAACCCTCAACCCTTGTCTGAACTTACATGACCTTGGTTGGATATTGCTTCTTTTGTCAACTATATTAGAATTCGGATTAAGTAGGTATCCTTAGAATTATCAAACATTTTCACAAAACAAGACTATGTGGTGCAAAAAAAGATAGTTTAAGTATCATAGCAGGATCAACAGAATGAAAAGCATTTTATCTAATTGATTTGTGAAAAATAAAATATAGAAGTTAGAAATGTCACTTATAAACACCCTACCTCTTTTGTGCATGCTTCTCAACCCTTAATACCTACATGTATCACATTAATTAAATTATTCCCCTCTCTTTTATAATAAACTTCTAAATATGTGGGAAGTATTTCAACTAAAATTCACCCTATCACATTAATTTGATTATGAAGTTTCTATGAAAATATTTAAGCATCTTATAATGTAAATTATGTATAAAATATAATACAATATTCTTTGTTCTAGACTAATGAAGGATACCTCTCAAGGGGAGTAGGTAGTGGTGTAAAGAGCAAAACTCTTTAATTCAAAATATCAACAATACTTTAAATAAATTCATTTATATTCTAAAGAAAGTCGAAACTTCATTCATTAGACTTCATAAAATCCAAACAAATTCAAAACAACAACTTAAAATCGACAAATAGATTTATAATACTTCCAGATAAATTCATACACGTGTCATCTTACACGACATTAATAATAATACAAAAGTATTTGTAACATAAGTTTACAATTCAAGACTTAGGCATTTTTTTGCCTTAAGCTCTACAGTAATTAATTAAAGAATACAATAATACATAAATGAAGAAAACATCCTTTGATCTTCAATCCAATAGCTTATCTTCAAATATGAAAACGAGAACAAGAATCTGGCACTTTTTTCGCCCAACCTGGAAGCTTACGCTTCCTCAGAATTCCTTAGTCATTCAAAGAATACTCGACCCTACACGAATTGCTTAGCAAAAAGCAGTCGACAAACAAGATGGAATCTAGTGCGTGCCTAGTATAACTAGTAAAACCACAAGCATTTTCATTTTTCTAATTTATTTAAGAAACAAGCAAATTCGATACTAGGATATAGTAGAGAATTAATTCATTCCATCTATTTCAATGGTCCTTAAGTTACTTGGCCAAGTAAAATGTTATGCACGACAAATAATAGTAGTTTTGGAAAAGCAAAACTACACTCTCTAAAAACCCATATTCGGCACCTGTCCCGGAAGGTAACTTTCCAAACACATGTCATGCACATTCATTTATCAAGCATGCATGGTTCCATTCAAAATAAAAATAATCTTTCACAACATCTTAACTACAATCTTGTTTTAAGAAAAAATGGTTTAAATGCAGTATTTTCGTCGTTTTAAATCATAAATAACATTAAATTAATATTTAATTCAAATAATAAAATAACAAAAAGAAGGTGTATCTCAAGTATGTAATCTAAGTACATATTTAAATAGGCATAAATGAGCACACATTCTTTCGGTTTATTTACTCATTTAATTTATTTTAACTTTGAAATAATTTTGTTCTAATTCATTTTGTTTCCAAGTAATTCATATTTTAATTTAATTGATTTATTTTATGTTTTTCACATTTCCAGAAAATAAATAATAAATTTCCAAAAAAAATGTTTAACAACTTGTTTTTTACTCTTCTTCTACAAACACATTTAATATACAAAAAGTATTTTATCAAAATCATTATCTTTTATGTTTCTTTCGTTTTGAGAATTAATTCTATCTAACAGTTTTGGATTTTTGAATTTACTAAACAACAAAATCTATTGTCTCTTAATTGTTTTCTTTTCAAAATCGTTCTACAATTTTTTGTTTCTAATTGTTCAATGGTTTTCTGATAAAAACAATTTGATGTTCAATTTTTTTCCTAAATTTGACAAAAAATAGTGATTTTCTTTCCTGTTCAAAACTAAAGTACAAGAACAATAGAAAATAATTTAACTCAGCATTGTATTAACTGTGAATTTGTTTTCATTATATCTACTTGGCAATTTCCTGAATTTGGAAATGATTATTTGTTTTGCTTCCTCTGCCAATTTTTCTATTCACCTCCTCCTCTTTGCTAATTTCTATATTTGGAGAATCTTATTCTCCCTTCTTCCTGGGTGCCTCTCTTTCTTCTGTTGCTGGGTGAGATGAGGGGAAGCAAATTTTTGGTCTTTTATTGTTTACCTCTCCCTGTCCTCCCTTTGGCCGCTCCCTGCCTTCAATATTCTCCCACGTGCCTTCTACTTGGTAATTTCTTCCTTAACCCTCACCTTCTCCCTGCACACCTAAGGCTTCTCTGCCTCTTCTCTCCTTCCCTGCCATGCCACTTCCTCCCTTAGGTTGCATTCATGGAAGAGATGCAACTATAGTTGCTAAGTCTCCCTTTGCCGGTTGCATGGGGAACAATCCTTCTTGGCCACACGTGGAGGAGAATAGGGGGAACTAAAATGTAAATAGCACCCTATTGGTCTGGCCATGTGGGGTCTAGAAGATAATTGGTAACAATACTAACATAAAACAGAATGAATTTCCCTACTCTGGCCACGTGGGAAATCAAGGCATGAGTAAGGTTTCCTTCCAGCAGCGCATGCAAGGTGATTTGCATAAAAACATTTATCAGATGAATACCAGACTACCTCTCCCCAAATTCAGATGAATCCCATCCAAATATCAATAATACTGTGTGTTTTTTTGGTCCAATTCCCAAAAATGGATTTTCACTCTTCTTCAATTCAAATTTCTCCTCTGCCTCTCTGTGTTTTCTCTCATGCAATTGATAGTTGTTATCAAGAAATCAGATTCACCTTTTGTGTTTGATCTCCAGCCAAATGGCCAGAACTCCAAGTTACATTTTTTAATTGCATTCAATTTGATTGAAAGATATTTTCTTCAATTTGTTAACTACTGTTTTGAATTCCATTTCAAATTTTGAATGTAATGCTTGTTTGCTAATTTTTCATTAAATAACTTGTTCTAATATTTGTCTATTTCTTCAAACAAATATTTCTTCTTTCATTTATCAAATGAGAAGATATCAAATAAATTAATAACACTATTTTACATTTTTATATGTTTTCCAATAGTTTAAAAATAATAGAAGCATTATTATTTTTAACTAATAATAAAATATTGACACAAGGAATTCAATTATTTAAATAAAAATCAATTTTCTCACAAAAATAACCAAATTGTCATTTAAAACAAACATATTCTTTTTCACATATATTTGAGAAATCAAATAAACTTATTTTAAATTTGCAAGTATAATCATCACAAAAATACATTAAAATAATAACTAAGTGTGTGTGTGATATTTCATCATCCTCATAAACATCTAATGGCTAAAACGACTCTACCTGATCAATTTTCTCGCCTTCATTCTCGTTCACTTGTTCCTGCATTCACTTGCACTCAAATTTTCATCAGCAATGACAAACCCCAAATTTCATAAAAATGTGTTTCAAATAATTTCATTTGCATTTAAATTTCAATTTTAAATAATCATCTAACATAATAAATAAAAGTCTCAGGATTTATAATTGCATTTAAATAAATGACAAAAATCAATACGTGACATCCTTCCCCTCTTGGAAGACACATCGTCTCAATGTCTTATTAATCATTCAATAAGCATAATATCTCAATCAATAAAATATACTATCTCAATTACTAAAACATAGTATTTCAATCAGTAACCCATGGTATCTCAATCACGATGAAATAATAACTAACAGCATAGTTCTCAAAAACATAAGCATAAACAAATCATAGTAGCATCCACGCTATCAAATTTCACATGTGAATCAAAAACTAGATTATCAAGTATCTCTGCATAAAGTAAATAATAATCTAAGAAAGTAAATGAGGAAAAAGACGGTCAATCATCTCAGAATCCTCCCATGTAGCACTATCCTCAATATACTGGTCCCACTGGACCTTTTACTAAGTATTATCCCTATTATGCAGCTTAATGCTACGCCTGTCTAGGATTCGAATGGGCTCCACTAGCACCACCCTTGGATCCTATACCTGTAATGAATGCCAATCAAGTATATGAGATGCATCATGATGGTATGGTTTCAATAAAGAAACATGGAATACATTATGGAGTCGAGCTAGAGCAGGTGGTAACGCTAGTCTATAAGCAACTGGATTAATGAGTTCCAGTACATCAAAGGGTCCCACAAATCTCGGTGCCAACTTTGATGATTTCCCAAATGAGATAGAGCTCTTATGAGGCTTAACCCTCAAAAAGACTTTATCTCCCGCAGCAAACTGTCTGAAAGTCCTATTCCTATTAGCATAGCTCTTCTGATCGGCTGCTTCCTTCAACCTACCCTTGATCAACTTCATTTGCTCATCCATTTCCTTGAGCATATCCGGACCAACGATGATCCTATCTTCCATCCTATCCCAACTAATGGGTGTGTGACATTTCCATCCATAAAGTGCCTCAAAAGGTGCCATACCCAAAGATGCATGGAATGAGTTGTTGTAAGCAAACTCAAACAATGGAAAATATTCCTCCCACTTGTACTACTGATCCATGCAGTACATCCTCAGGAAATCCTCAACAACCCGATTGACCCTTTCTGTTTGGCCATCAGTTTGTGGGTGATATGCAGAACTAAAATTCAATTTAGTTCCTAAAGCTACATTCAGTGTAGTCCAGAACCTAGATGTCATCCTGGTATCCCTATCAGAAATAATGGTCTCTGGTACACCATGCAATCGGAATATCTCTTGCACAAATTTCTTCACAAGAGTCAATGATCCATCTTTCAGATTTCCAGGTATGAAATGTGAATCCTTCATTAGCTTATCAACAAATACTAAGATGGTATCATGCCTATTCCTGCTCAATGGTAATCCTTGGATAAAATCCATACTAATTACTTGCCACTTATACTCAGGTATATCATGGGGATACAAAATTCCTGCTGGATACACATGCTCAGCTTTGACTCAATGGCATTCCAAACACCTAGCCACATACTCCATAACATCTTTCTTGAGCTTAGGCCAAACTAACAAAGTCTTCAACTCTGCTACCATCTTCGTAACTCCTCGATGCCTTGAGTAAGGTGCATCATGTACTTCCTCTAGAATCAACCTCCTCAAGTCTCCACCCTTAGGGATATACATCCTTCCCTGATATCTCAAAATACCATCATACTCCATCACATATCCATCAAATCGATGATCTAAAGGATCTACCTCTAGGGCTTGCTTGACCCTGTCATAATGCTCATCTACTGGAAGATACTGTAACACTTGTTGTCTCAAATTTGACCTTGTGATCAACATAGAAGAGAGATGTCTTCTTCTGCTAAGAGCATCTGCAACTCTATTTTCCTTACCCTTGATATACTCAATACCAAAATCATACTCACTTAGGAAATCAAGCCACCTCTTTTGTCTCACATTGAGGTTTGGTTTGTAAAGATGTACTTAAGTCCTAAATGATCTGTCTTTAGTTCAAATGGTTTCCCTAGAAGATAATGTCTTCACATCTATAATGTATGAACAATAGTTGCAAGCTCAAGATCATGTGGCGCATAATTCAATTCATATTGTTTCAGTTTTTTGGACTCATATGCAACCACCTTCCCTTCCTGCATCAACACAGCTCCTACACCTTCACCTGAAGCATATGTAATCACTATGAAGTGCCCATTAGGATCTGGTATAGTAAAAAATGGTGCCAATGTCAACTTCTATTTAAGAATTTGAAATTTCTCCTCGCACTTCTCAGTCCACTCATATTTTTTTCCCTTCTTTTGAAGAGAAGTAATAAGTGTTGCTATCCTGGAAAATCCTTCCACATATTTCCTGTAGTATCCTACAAGTCCCATGAAACTACGGACTTCAGTAACACTCTGCGGTGTTGGCCAATCCACAATTGCCTCTATCTTTGTAGGATCAACTGAGATTCCCTCAACGGGTATGACATGTCCCAAGTAGTGAACCTTCATCTAAAAGAAAGTACACTTTGAAAACTTACCAAAAAGATTTTGATCTCTTAGTCATTGCAAGACTATTCCCAAGTGCTTCTCATGCTCCTCTTCTGTCTTAGAGTAAATCAAAATATCATCTATGAATATAAGCACAAAATCATCTAAAAAATCTCTAAAGATGTTATTCATAAGGTTCATGAATGTCGTTGGGGAATTTGTTAGCCCAAAAGGTACCACTGTGAACTCGTAATGTCCATACCGAGTTCGAAAGGCTATCTTTGGAATATCCTCATCCTTAATCCTTAGCTGGTGGTAACCTGATCTAAGATCAATCTTAGAAAACACTATGGCCCCTTTCATCTGATCAAACAGCTCATCTATCCTAGGTAAAGGATACCTGTTCTTAATGGTAACCTTGTTCAACATTCTGTAATCAATACACAGTCTCAAGGTCCCATCCTTCTTCTTCACGAAGATTACCGGTGCACCCCATGGGGATACACTTGGTCTAATAAATCCCTACTTCAGTAACTCCTGCAATTGAACCTTCAATTCATATAACTCTTTAGTAGTCATTATGTATGGATCCTTGGATTGAGACTCCATTCTAGGTAAAAGTTCAATCGAGAAATCAAATTCTCTCTTCGGTGGTAACTCAGTAAGTTCTTCAGGAAAGATATCCAAGAACTCCCTGAGAACTGGATAGCCCTCTGGACTTTGTTGGACATTATCCAAGTCACTCACCAATATAGCATATATGGAACATCCTTTCTAATGTGTTTTTTTTAGCTGCATGGCTGAGATATGTCTCAACTCTAGAGGCTCTTGAGATCCTAAAATCTCAACTGGATGTCCAAAATCATCCAAACAACTAAAAACCTTATCCTCATAGTTCACTATGGCTTTATGCTCAGTTAACCAATTGATCCCTAAGATCACATCATATGAACCCAACGGTGCTAAATATAGGTTAACTTGGGTTTGGAAATCAGGTAGCTCTAAATCGTTGCATGATCTAATAGACATGAGTCTACCCTCTTCTCTGCTCAATTTCCATACTGAACTATCCATGCATGTGGCATATAACCAGGTCTAATAGGTAACTTAGAAACTATGTTAGGATCAATAAGGCATTCAGTAGCTCCTATATCTATCAAAATGGAAATTGATTGACCAAAAAGCTTACCCGTCATTTGAATAGGTGAAGCTTGAAAGTTTGCTTGATGGTTGTCAGCCACTGCATGAATCTTGTGTTGTGGTGCTTGCCAATCATTCCCTCCTCGTTGAACTCCTATACATTAAGTACAATTGGAGGCATAGTGACCTCCTCCATAATTGTAACATCCATCTCATGGCCCTGGGTGACCACCTATCATGTTCCTGATATTGGAGAAGTTGTTATTATTATTCACTTTCTTGTTTCCACCATATCTTCCTTCTCCTTTATCCTGAGAGTTTTTTCCTCTCTTCAGGTTCCTTATCTGTTGATTGTTGTTACCCCTCTGGTTATTACTGTTATTATTTTGGAACTTCCTGTTTCCAAATCCAGGTTTAGAATTCACACTCTTTCTGTAGTTTTCCACCTATTGCAACTTTTGTTCCTATTTTATGGCCTTCTCAAAGACCTCATCCATAGTCATTGGATTATGAATATCGACATCAGCTCCAATTTGTGGCCTCAATCTTAGGATGAATTTTCGAATATGAAACCACTCATCCATCTAATACTGTGGTACGTACTTTAGGAGATTAGTGAACCTCTCCCAGTACTGAGTAACTGTCAAACCACCCTGAGTCAGATTTTGAAACTATGTCATCTTCCTATCAAAGAACAGCTGTGGAAGCCACCTCTTCCTAAAAAGTTGCAAGAACACTTCCCAAGTAGTCCCACCTGGTAGTAACTTCTTCTCAATCTTCTCATTATCCCACCAAGTAGCAACTTCTCCAGTAAGCTGATATGCAGCCCAAACTATCTTGGTCTCATTAGACATATTCCTAAGCTCAAAGTACTTTTCCATTTCAATTACCTAGGCTTCAGCTCCATCACCAATGGTCTTACCATCAAACTTGGGCGTTGCTACCCTTTTCAAGTCTTTCGCCAACTCCCCTTCAATCCTAGCTTGAGGATTTGGTGGTTATTCAACCCTTGGATTCTCATTATTGGGTTGCTACTAATTTTGAGGATTTCATTCTGAGGGTTTTATCCCTCTTTGACTCCTCGAACTTCCTGTTCCAGATTATCCATTACGGAACCCTACTGATTCAATAGACTGAGAATCTGATCCAACCTGTCATTCTCATTACTTGCAACAACTCATTTTCCTCTTGTACCCATTATGTATCAAAAATTCCTACATCAAGTAATGTTTCTTTAGCGTAATGGACAAAGGACCCTAGTGTTCAAACCTAGGGCTCTAATACCAAATGTAAAGAGCGAAACTCTCTAATTCAAAATATCGATAATAATTTAAATAAATTCATTTATATTCTAAAGAAAGTCGAAACTTCATTCATTAGACTTCATAAAATCCAAATGAATTCAAAACAACGACTTAAAGTCGATAAATAGATCTATAATACTTCCAGATAAATGCATACATGTGTCATCTTACACGACATTGATAATAATACAAAAGTATTTGTAACATAAGTTTACAATTTGAGACTTAGGCATTATGTCGCATTAGGCTCTATAATAATTAATTAAAGAATACAATAATACATATAAATGAAGAAAACATCCTTTGATCTTCAATCCAATAGCTTATCTTCAAATATGAAGACGAGAACAAGAATCGGGTGCTTTTTCTGCCCAACCTCGAAAATTATGCTTCCCTAGAATTCCTTAGTCATTCAAAGAATACCCGACCCTGCATGAATCACTTAACAAAAAGCAGTCGACAAGCAAGATGGAATCTGGTGTGTGCCTAGTATAACTAGTAAAACCACAAGCATTTTCATTTTTCTAATTCATTTAAGAAACAAGCAATTTTGATACTAGGATATGGTAGAGAGTTAATTAATTCCATCTATTTCAATGGTTCTTAAGTTACTTGGCCAAGTAAAATGTCATGCATGACAAATAATAACTAGTAGTTTTGGAAAAGCAAAACTACACTCTCTAAAAACCCATATTCGGCACCCGTCCTGGAAGGTAACTTTCCAAACACATGTCATGCACATTCATTTATCAAGCATGCATGGTTCCATTCAAAATAAAAATAATCTTTCAGAACATCTTAACTGCAATCTTTTTTTAAGCAAAAATGGTTTAAATGCAATATTTTCATCGTTTTAAATCATAAATAACATTAAATTAATATTTAATTCAAATAATAAAATAACAAAAAGAAGGTGTATCTCAAGTATGTAATCTAAGCACATATTTAAACAGGCATAAATGAGTACACATTCTTTCAGTTTATTTACTCATTTAATTTATTTTCACTTCGAAATAATCTTGTTCTAATTTGTTTTGTTTCCAAGTAATTCATATTTTAATTTACTTGATTTATTTTTTGTTTTTCACATTTCTAGAAAATAAATAATAACTTTTCAAAAAAAATGTTTAACAACTCATTTTTTACTCTTATTCTACAAACACATTTAATATACAAAAAATATTTTATCAAAATCATTATCTTTTCTGTTTCTTTCGTTTTGAGAATTAATTCTATCTGACAGTTTTGGATTTTTGAATCTAAAAAAATAGAATTTACTAAACAGCAAAATCTAATGTCTCCTAATTTTTTTATTTTCAAAATCATTCTACAATTTTATGTTTCTAATTGTTCAATGGTTTTCTGATAAAAACGGTTTGATGTTCAATCTTTTTCCTAAATTTGACAAAAACAACGATTTTCTTTCTTGTTCAAAACTAAAGTACAAGAAAAATAGAAAAGAATTCAGCTCAGCATTGTATTAACTGTGAATTTGTTTTCATTATATCTACCTGGAAATTTTCTGAATTTGGAAATGATTATTTGTTTTGCTTCCTCTGTCATTTTTTTTGTTCACCTCCTCCTCTTTGCTAATTTATGTATTTGGAGAATCTTGATCTCCTTTCTTCTGTTGTTGGGTGAGATGAGGGGAAGCGAATTTTTGTTCTTTTATTGCTTACCTCTCCATGTCCTCCCTTTGGCCGCTCCCTGCCTTCAATATTCTCCCATGTGCCTTATAACTGGTAATTTCTTCCTTAACCCTCACATTCTCCCTGCACACCTAAGGCTTCTCTCCCTCTTACCTCCTTCCCTGCCATGCCACTTCCTCCCTTAGGTCGCGCTTCATGGAAGAGATGCAACTATAGTTGCTAAGTCTCCCTTTGTTGGCTACGTGGGGAACAGTCCTTCTTGGCCATTCGTGGAGGAGAATAGGGGGAACTGAAATGTAAACAACACCCTGTTGTTCTGGTCATGTGGGGTCTAGAAGATAATTGGTAACAATACCAACATAAAACAAAATGAATCTCCCTGCTCTAGCCACGTGGGAAATCAAGGCATGAGTAAGGTTTCCTTCCAATCACGCATGCAAAGTGATTTGCATAAAAAAAATTATCAGATGAATACTAGACTGCTTCTCCCCAAAGTCAGATGAATCCCATCAAAATATCAATAATACTGTGTGTTTTTTTTGTCCAATTCCCAAAAACAGATTTTCACTCTCTTCTTCAATTCGAATTTTTCCTCTACCTCTCTATGTTTTCTCTCATGCAATTGATAGTTGTTATCAAGAAATCAGATCCACCTTTTGTGTTTGATCTCCAGCCAAATGGCCAGAACTCCAAGTTACATTTTGTAATTGCATTCAATTTGATTGAAAGATATTTTCTTCAATTTGTTAACTATTATTTTGAATTCCATTTCAAATTTTGAACGTAATGCTTGTTTTCTAATTTTTCATTAAATAACTTGTTTTGATATTTGTCTATTTCTTCAAACAAATCTTTCTTCTTTCATTTATCAAATGAGAAGATATCAAATAAATTAATAACACTATTTTACATTTTTAGATATTTTCACAATTACAAGTTTTCTAATAGTTTAAAAGTAATAAAATCATTATTATTTTTAACTAATAATAAAATATTGACACAAGGAATTCAATTATTTAAATAAAAATCAATTTCCTCACAAAAAAAACCAAATTGCCATTTAAAACAAACATATAATTTTTCACATATATTTAAGGAATCAAATAAACTTATTTTAAATTTGCAAGTATAATCATCACAAAAATACATTAAAATAATAACTAAGTGTGTGTGTGAGATTCCATCATCCTCATAAACGTCTAATGGCTAAAATGACTCTACCTGATCAATGTTCTAACCTTCATTCTCGTTCACCTGTTCTTGCATTCACTTGCACTTGAATTTTCATCAGCAATGACAAACCCCAAATTTCATAAAAATGTGTTTCAAATCATTTCATTTGCATTTGCATTTCAATTTCAAATAATCATCTAACATAATAATTAAAAGCCTCAGGATTAATAATTGCATTTAAATAAATGACAAAAATCAATACATGACAAGTGGTGTCATTGGTCGGTGTATTCAAGGGGAGCATATCGTGTGCCTAAAAGTGAGAGAGAGAGAGAATTTTAGTTTTCAGGTGTTTCCCTTTGTCATTGATGTCAAAGGGGGAGAGAGAGAGAGAGAGAGAGAGAGAGAAATCTAAAATGTAAGAAACGTCCAAGTAAAAGGAGAGGTGCTTGAGTGTTGGAGATGCAAAGTTGGTTGCTTTTGTTGTTGATTATTTTTTAGCAGTTGTTACTATCAATGACAAAGGGGGAGATTGTCATTAGTGTTGTCATTGATTTCAACCTCTAGTGTGGTCATGATGAGAAGGTTTTTATAGTGTTGAGTAGGTGTTGCAGATGCAGTAGGGCCACTTGATTTCCAAGTGCTTTTGATAAAATTTATATAAAGTGTACAAGGTGGCAGGGATGTGTTTTGTTTTGTGCTCCATATTTCTTCATTCTTAAAGTTATGCTTGTGCATTTTGGATGTGATGATAAGTACTCTTTGAAGACCTGTTATATCTAAAATTTTAGGTTCTGGATTGTGTGACAGTAGAAGATGTGTCTGACAGTGTCTAGCTTATGAAGAGGGTTGTCTGGGAGAAATGGAATTGCTCTACTTTTTTTCCATGCTGAATTTTTTTTCTTGCAGATTTTGGAATGTGCTAATGATGCATGTATCTATCTTCCCTTGCATAGTTTGGTGTTTAGCTATTCCACACGCTTAGTTCATGAGTTGTGTCTTAGTGGTAGTTTGACTAGTTGCATAGGATGATAGAATTCTTAGTTGCATGTCTTTGCACCAGTGATTTTGAATGTTTTTTTGGTGTTGGAATATTCTAGGATATTGTGTAATGTTGTTATGTGGTGTGTAGGATTTTTTCGGACTTGGTGAAGTGTGTATGTGTTTGCTTGGTAGTGTTAATGCCAGTTTGGCCAACCTAGCATGTTAGCACTATTTGCGGATGTGCTTCATGGATTGTGGAAGCTTGGTGTAGTGTGTTGGTGTAGATTTGGGTCTTGGTTAACCCTTGGTGTGGTATGCCTTCACTTCTTTCCATCAGGGAATTTTTTGGTGCCAACCTATTTGGTGGTTGCATATTTGAGGTGCATATGTTTCATTGAAGCCAACTTGGAGAAGGTTATTCATGGTTGCGGAAGGTATATATACAAGTTCAATTGTTGGAGAAGTGTGTGGTGTGAAATGTGATGCAAAATAATGTGTATGTGAGTGTGATCATGAATGCCTAATATTGCCAGAAGCAATGAGCAGAAGGTGTCTACATTTCAGTGTGCCTAAAGTTGTTGGAGATAGTGAGCCGATCGTTGCAGATGGTGAAGAGTTATTGTGGTGGATTATCATGTTGATATAAGGTAGTGAACCTTCTTGTAATAATTTCTTTTTATTCTCTTGTATTACTGAAGAAGTGATCTTCCTAGGTAGTGAGCCTTTCTTTCTTTTGATAGTGAGTCCTTTGGGTAGTGATCCCTTTTGATAGTGAGCCTTTTTGTAATCATTGTTGATATTCATGTATATGTGAGTTAATATTCACCGTGGTTTTTCCCTAATTAGGTTTTTCTATGAAAAATTTGGTGTTGTATTTTGTATGGTTTTTGATGTGTTGATGTTACATTTGTTTACATTCATGCTAATGCTTAATAAGGGTTTGAAGATTAATGAGGGTTTGAAGGTTTTAATGTACAACTGATTCACCCCACATCTCAGTTTTCTTGTTTGTCTAACAAAGGTTCATATGCACATGTTAAGAACGTATATCCATATTGAAAACAAAACAAAAATCTATTGATAAATAAATAAACAAATATTTATCACTAGAATATACATCTATCACAAACATTTTTCATAAATAAATATTTTAGTTCTAAGATACAAGTTAATTTAATTTAAATCACTTCCATTTACATATGTGTATAGACACACATGTACATATACATGCATGTACATTAAATTCACATGTAGATACATAGATATACAATGCTCACATACATCAATACCACATCTATGCCCATGCCAAAGGTATCACATGTTCTAGAATGATGAGTAAATGTGAAAATTAAGTATAGGGCCAAAATTGGACAAAAACACATGTAAAAATTTTGATTGCATTAAAGGCCACATCCACTAATTTAGATAAATTGAATGGACCTCATTTTAGATAAATAAAATAGACCTTATTTGACCCAAATTTGATGATTGCCTAAATATAACTAGTATGACATAATCTGACTATCATTAAACATTCATGTAATATGATGGTTTCCCATCAATTATGTCTAGTCCCTAGCTATGCTATACATTGTGACCTCTTTGATGATGTAGGACCCTAACCAATGAGTGGGTTCAAATTTCTTGGGTGATTCTAGTCTAGTGATTATCATATCATTTTTTATAAAATTCCTTCCATTTGATACATCTATCATGCCAAATATTTTGTTTGAACTTTTTCTAGTTGATTCCACCAAACAAGTATTATTTTATCTTCAAATAATCAAGGTCCTATATACATCAAAATTATTAGGTAAGAGCATACATGTACATGTGGGGGAGACTATAACTCATTTAAGTATGGTAGTAGTAACTCTAAATGCACTACCATATGGTCATTATTGTGTACCCCTATTGTTTTGGGTTTCACTTTAGGAACTATGTTCTAGGAGATTATTGGAAGTACCAAGAGTAACTAGGGAAGCAATAAAGTATTTGAATTTTCTACGAGCCATTGGTAGTGTTTCAATTGCCCTCACAAAAATATGTGTATGTTATATTTCTTCATTTTTAATAAACTACTATATCATTTTTAGATTTTTATTAGATTATATACCTCAAAATTATTTGTATCATATGAAAAAGGATATGTTGAAATTTTCAATATTTAATTTGTTGGTACAAATAAAGGATTTTCATTGTCATTCACACCTTCAATATATTCATCATATTTTTATCCATAAAACTATGTACTTTACACTTGAGGATCAAATTCATGATTATGTATTAAATTACATTTGACTTTGTGAAAGTTTTATAATGGTTTCTCATTATATATTTTAAGAAATTTTTTATTTGGATTAAATGGATATACTAGAGGGAGAATAATTAAATTAATAATGAATAAACTTTAAAGAAAATCCTCCAAACCTTTATAAAGCTTAGTGAACTTATTAGAGAAATATTTTTAAAATAGAGGAAAATTAGGATTAACTTAGCAACTTGATTAAAAAATTCCTTTGTATGATTACCCTTCAAGAAATTATTTGTCTTCTAAAACATGGAAGGGTAAGATGATTGAGATGATGAATGATATTTAGATGTATTTATTTCTATAATTTTGGCCTCAAGATTATTCAAATGTGTACACATATCTAAAGAGGGAATTTGTTCAAACACAAACCTTATTCTTATTATCCATAAGTAGTCCTTCAAGAAAAATAATTTGTAACTCGTTAGCATGAAATTAGAATTTCAATTTAACTAATAATTGATTAGTTGAAAAATGGATGCTTTATGGTTTAAGACATAGAACATCACCTTTCTCCAACTAAAATTCAAGGATTCCCTAGAGATCTTACCCCAAGAGTGGAATAGAGGCAAGAGATCTACTGTAAGGGTATCCTAGGGTATGATTTCAAATTACAAGAGGGTTTCACCACCAAGTTTAGACTTGGAAAAGACAATGAAATGCAAGATGAAATGTAAAACCCTAATATGACACAAACTTGAATTAAATGACCTAGAAATACAAATGAAACAAAACAAAAAGCTACAGAAAAGGATGTGTGCGCTTGGAAACTTGAAGATGACTACAAGAAGTCCTGAAATAGTGGAAATTTTGACTTTTTGACCTAGTGGGACTCATTCGTCATTCTCGATGAATTAGTCCCAGTTATGGATTTTTGCACAAAAGAAGGGTATTTGAATCTACAAATAGATCTAGAAAATAGCTACAGTGGGACTCATTCACCACTTTTGGTAAATGATTCCAGTTTGGATTTTTTGGAACTTCAAAATCTGAATCTACTCTTCTCAGTCTTCTCAATCTACTCCTTTAGGTTCCTAGATTTGAAACTCTAATTTTGGGGTTGTACATGATCTTTTAGTGAAGATTATGACCTTGTAAATGGGGAGACAACTCCAACAATATTGTAACCTAATCTTCAATGATCCTTCAAGCTCCAAGACACCTAGATCTGCAATCGCACATGTAAAGAGGAGAAAACTTGTTGATTGTTAGTAAATGGGGGTTTGCCTTGGTCAAACCCCTTTTAGGTAATAAAACCAAATGATGAAACAATGAAACAAGGACATGAAACATGAAACATAGGATATGAAACATGAACAATGATACCTTGAATTATGTCTTGTAAATGATGTCTTATAAATCTAAAACTCAACATGAAATGGCCATGAAGGATGTAGATCTTGATAATAGGTGTAGAACAATGTTTTATCTAAGATCTTCAATGCTACATCACAACACTAGCTCAATAACATGCTTGATATCCTTGACATGATAATGGATCTTGAACTTTTGTAATAATTGATGAATAATTTTGTCCTTGAATTCCTTAGAAATGATTTTGAATGCTATCTTGATGATCTTGTGAAGTCTTGGAATGCTTAACTCTTGATTTCTTGACTTGATAACATGTAGGCTTATATGAAATAATGATTTGAAAACTTTTTTATATAGGAAATGCACTCAAATGGTTGTTTACTTGATCCCCACGGCCAACATAAGAGAATTTTGAACTTAAAACCCAGTGTTTCTCACTCAAACCTTGAAAATAGGCCAAATGGGACTCATTCTCCCAAAGTGGCAAATGGGTCCCATAGGGGCTATTTTGCTAGCTAAAGAGTTGGGGAGTGTGTAAATTAAGCTCATATGTTGATATTATCCGGTTTTTGATTGAAATATGTCTTGGGATGCATAATATAAGGTCACATGGGCCTATTAATGATGATATAAAGGTTATAAATGCAAGGGAGTCCAAAATCCAATGTGAAAGTGTAAATAAATACATTTCACAACAATAAATTAAGGAAAAATTAGGTCTATTTAGCTCAAGAGGGCCCTAAATCCCATATGAATGTGTAAAACACATTACAACACTAGATTAGGTCCATCTTAGTTTACAAGACTCCTAAATTTAATGTGAAGGTGTAAATAAATACACTTTACAACATTAAATTAAGGCAGAGTTATGTTAATTTAGCTTAAAAAGGGCCCAAGACCTAATGTGGATGTGTAAAACACCTCACAACACTAGATCAAGGTGACATTAATTCTAGTTTATCATTAATTATTCTTAAAACAAGTTTGAAAATGTACATGACGATATTTTTTGACACTACATTTAGCCCCCACTTTAGTGAGAGGATGAACTTGCTTCAGGGTCACACTAAATTAGACATTCAAGAGGGGCCCAAGTGTACCGATGTGGATGGTCTAGGATAACAAATACCGAGGAGGTGGTCAAGACCCCAAGATCCAAGATCCTAAGTCAAACTGACATAAGCACAAAAGGGCATGCACAAGGTGTATAATATGCAACAAAACAAGATACACAAGCATGCAATGTCAATAATTAAAAGAAAGAAAAACAAGTAAAAATAAAAATGAGGTGGATCAAGCTGCGACAAAGATTCGCTCACTCTAGGGCCACGAAACATCAAGTCGTCTATGGGGTGAGTTGTCCCTGTAGACACCAAAAATGTCCTGATTGATACTTGATATCTGATTCTAACCAACTAACATCATTTCTTCTGAAATCATGTCAAATTGATCAATTAATTGAATAATTGGCATTATTTAATTAAAATCAAAAAATTCAACTATTAATCAAATAATTAAATTTATTGATTAATTCACCTTTCTAATTTTCATCATATTTAATTAAATCAAATCATTTAATTAAATTCTCCTAAAGTCTTCCTATTTGATTAAAAATCAATTAAATAAAATATCACAATCCTAAATCAGCCTTCTAATCATCATCAATCAAATCCTCTAGCTTTTAACTCCTCAAGAGTTAAATCAACCATGGTCAACTAACCAAGTTGCACATGAAAATAATTTTAATTAATTATTTAATTCATCTATTTTCCCTCACCAAGGAATATTCCAAGGATTATTCCTCTCAACAACCTCTCATTCAATTTCCCTCCTAAGGATTTCAAAAATCCATCACATCCTCTTACATTTGCAATAAATCCTCTTACATCCTCTCAAATCTCATTGAATTCTTCTTACACAATTTTAAATTATCAACCAACAACATTTACTTCTCTTCCATCCTCCTCCACTCACACATTTCCCAAAATGTGCTCCACCCTCATCCAATTGAATGTCGACAAGTGTCACATTCTCATTGGCTCTCAATTTATCCCACATTTATCTAATCCTCTCATCCTTCAACCCTTGGCTTCTATAAATAGAGGAATCCTTTTCATAATATGGATCCACAACTTCATGCATAATCACTATAGGGGTAAGTGCACCAATCTATGACACAATTTAGGTGCCAAAATGAAAAACGTCCAAAACAAGGCTGAAATAAGTCATTTGGTGTGTGTCCACCAAATTTGGTGTGTGCCAAATGTAAAAGTTAACATAAAAGCAAAAAAATGGGTTTCAAACCCTCATTTCTCTTCAACCCATGGCTTGACTTGGAGGATTTGAGGTCTACAAGTCATGCTCGCTAAATCTCATCCATTGTTTGCATCCTTAGCTTTCCATTTTCCATGAGGATGCCGCCAACACGTTGGAGAGGTCATAGATTGCAAAGAGGTATGTATTTTTATTCTATTTATTTTGAATTTGATTTAGAATGCAAATTTAAATAGGTTTTTATAATAAAAAATTTTTCTAATTCTTAGGGAATGAATCTCCACCTCGAAACATTGAGAATTCACAATCAGCCACGCATGAAGAGCCTCCTATACAAGAACAACCTGAAACCCCTCCATCAATTCAAAGGCATCCTCAAGGAACACAAGAAAATATTCAAAATTAAATTGAAAACAATAAAAGAGACATTCAACAATTAATTGGAAGATTAATCGAACATGTTGAAACCCACCCTTATAGGAGAGGGATTGTTGAATCATTGAAGTCAATTGTACAACTCATGTAGGATAAATGAGCGAGAAAATGAATTTTTGGTCAAATAAGAGGCATGAGATGAGACAATTTTATGCTATTGGTTTGTCATATGCAGATGTCAAAAAATAAAAAAATAGCAAAGTCGACTTGTGTGCCCTATTTATAGACCCGAGAACCAATGAAACTTTGTCTCATGCATGCAGGAAGTTCCCTATCCATTGGTGCCACCATGAGTTAATTAAAAACAAATTTTGGGAGCGGTGGTGGATGGTATTTGACCAACCTCCATGCAATAACCATGAGGTGCTGCAATACTTTTTGAGGAAACTCTATTGCGAGTTTTTCCTCAATAAAATGCCAAACTATTTTGACATCTTAGAATTCCAAGCTAGAGGTGGGGGCTCCACACATGATAGACCCATTGCACGAAGTAATCCACGGTTGGCACTGAGAGCCTTGGTTAGACCCATGGTGGAGCATGTCATTGTTCCTTCCATTGTTAAGGACAATGTAGAGGTGGACACGTTGAAGTCGATTGACTCACTCAAATAGACCATTTTATAGTGTGTGAGTCCTCTAGTGGATCCTGGTGTGGAGGAGACGTGTAGGCCCCAAGCTCCACCCCACCATTGTGGCACTTGTGGTTTTTTTGCACATATGATTATCAGAGTGCTTGTGATGCAGCTACATAGCCTACATCAGTTGCAGAGGTGATGGTTTTCATAGATGATATTCTAAATGATACATTTGGAATTGACACTGAGGTAAAATTTAGCAAGTTATTTTAATATTGTTTATTAAATTATATTTTGAAATTTAAGAATAACTAAACTAGTAGAATTTTGATATGATGAAATTTCAAGGTTGCATTGCTCATGAGGAATGCTCTATTCCTATAGACCCTTATACATTCTCGACGATGATTCCATAGGTATGAAACTAGTATTAAAGATATTATTATTGCATTTGAACAATTGAATGTTATATTTGAATGTTTATCTCATAACATGCTTTGGATTTCAAGCAATTTAATGGTGTACCTTCTTCCTCTACACCTCACAATTCATATCCTCAAACAACTTACACTCAAGTAGCCTTTATTCATTAATGGTGTTGTAAAACTATGTTAGCTAGTTTTCATAATTTTGCGTATATACAAATCTAAAAAATTGATGAGAAACACAAACATTGCATTTGTATTCCTTGATCATGTCACATTATGTTCTCCTAATTCACTTTTTGTTCCTTTATTCCTTCCTAATCCCATACCATTAACATTTAATAGTTCACCCTATTTTCCATGATCCCCTCCTATCCCATCCCACTAATAGCTTCTAGTCCATGATATTTGTCATTATGCCCTTCTACTCCCATATTATTGTACCCATTATTATTTCACCTTAGATGTTCCATGACCCCCTATGTTCCACCCTATGCTCCTTTATATCATCCTATGTTATACCATATTTATACATGTTTTATCCTAGATAACTCTTCTCTATTATTGCTACACATAGGTCAAGTTCGCACTTTGTGTACTATAGTCAAACCCTAGACACATCCTAATTCACCCTATGTTGTATTATTCCCTAATAATCGCATCCCATTAACCTATAATTTTCCACCCTATATTTTGTTAGCCCATCCTATCCCATCCCATCAATCTATACTAGTTCATCCTATGTTCCATTAATCCCTTTGGTGCAGGGGCACCACTCTTTTCTATGTCTCTTCATTAAGTGTCTGATAGGAAAGGTGTGTTAGGTGTTTGAGTTGATTTCTTGAGTCTTAATAAGGTCCAATGTGACCATTCTATTGTAATTTATCAACTTTGAGGGGCTTTTGTATTCATCTTGTAAGGTTTGCAAATCATGTGGAAGGAATTGTCAAAGTTGACAAGGGGTGTCAAGGTAGATAGAATGATTTTTACTTGAGGAAGTCATGTTTTCTTATTTGAATAAGGTCTCATTAGACTATTTGTAATAGTTTAATAGGTATTTAAGAGGGTCTAGGAAACCATAAAGAGTCAAAACTTGAAACTGCCAAATTTGTGAGTTGCATAAATGCAACAAATTTGTAATGTAATGGTCATGAGAGGTTTAAAAAGTAGTTGTAAGGAAGTTGGGAATTCGTTTGATGAGGAGAATCCTTTAAAAATTCATGACAGCTCATTTTGTAACGTTGGCTTGAAGTTTGAAGCATTGGCAATAAGAATATCTCTGTTTTTCATCAAATTTATGAGTTTTCTTGTCATTTGCAAGCCTGTACGAGCTCGTACAGTTTGATTGTGCCATGTAAATCCTTTTAATTTATGGTGGTAGGTGTTAAAAATATTTTTTAATAGGTTTGAGGGAGATCCATTGTGATTTGTGGTAAATATCTTTGTTTTCCTATGACAAGCCGAGGACACCTTGTTTGAGGGTTTTGTAACCAAAATCATGATTTAAGGGCCCTTACACCAATTGTACCTATTGTAACTAGTGTAATGGTCCCTAGGAAGTATAAGTAGGTTTTGGGTTGCATGATTAGAGTTTTGGAGAAGGAACTAAGGAGATAAACATGTTGTCTTGATGAGTTTTGTGAAGAAAAACACATGAATATGGAGCCTTGGGTCTAGGGTTTGTGGAAATAAATGAGAGTGGAGTTTTTTCCAAATTTTGAGCATATTGGGGTCAGAATATACATGTCTGAGTCAGTGGAATGGTCTGGGAGGTTGTGCAAGTGGTACTTTGAATAAACCCTCTTGACTTGGCATGAAATTGAGGGTTTTGGAGTTTTCTATGTTGGAGGTGTCAACCTTGGTTGTTGATTATGGTTTTAGAGGAACTTGAGGGCATAGGAAATTCTTCCCCAGGGTTTCAAGGGTCTTTGTTAAGTTTAAAGGTATGTTTCTTTATAAATCTGGCCTAATTCATGGCCTGGGACAGCATTGAGGGTATAATTTCAAGGGATTGGTCCAAAAGACTTATATCTAGTTAAGAGATATGTTGTACAACTCTAAAATGGGTATTTGAATCCACCTTCTAATTGTCAAGTTTTTTGGAAAAAATGGGAGTTAAAGGCCAAAAATTGAGTTTGCACTACTACTAGGTTACATGGTTGAAAGTGAGAAATTACAGTCCTAATTGTTGTCAAGCTTTGAGGATTGTTTGGATTATTCTAATAGACCATTTTAATCTTCGTAGATGCCTCTTGAAGGAAATTTGTCACTTTGAATGAGTTTGAGCCCCCTCTCTGCATCACCCTTCTATTCCCATCCCATTACCCTCTCTTATTTCACCTTATGTTCCATTATCCCCTCTTGGTCTTTATATCAACATGATACCTGAGATATTGTTTCATTTGCAGTATTTGAAAAGAGACAACCTTGGTGATGTTGGTGGCATGATGGATCATGGAGTTGTTGCAGCAATAGCCAGTTCTGATCCATTGAGAGAGGTATGGAATATATTAGTCAATTTGACATTATATTTTCTCTTTTATGGTCTATTATAGAAAAATTTCATGATACTTTTATGTAGTTTAATTTCTATCTTGATGGTTTCTACAAGTGGTTGTCACTCCAGATCATGGACATGGTGATGTTGTAAATGTGCATGATGACTATATGTATGTGGTAATTGATTATATATTTTTTTATATGCCATTCCAAAATTCAATTTCTATGTATTAACATCTTTAATTTTTATTGTATCAGTTGAAGGTCCAAAATGAAGAGAGGAGGACTAGCGAGCATGTTCGAAAGACAAGAGAAGCAAAAGTCACTCCATCCAGCCGAATTTCGAAGGCAGCACGGGATCTATTTCCTTCCCCTAGAGGGAAATGACTATGTATTAGGGTTGTTTGTTGTATGTCTATGTGGCATTTTCGAATATATATTTTGTACTATCGATATATACGTGACATTTTATGTCCATATGGCTCCTTTTTACTAAGCCTGTATGGTATTTTTGGATATATTGTATATAGTTTTATCAATATATATCATTGTATAGCCTTTCAACTTTTTTATTAAAGAAAATCTTATTTTGCTACTACCATTCTTGAATGATGTTATCATGCGTATCTTGTAAATTGTATGTTTGAATGTTGTAGTCATGGATTTTATTTACATCTAATGCTTAATTGATTATTGTCGAATGCTCAATAAGCCCCATCTAAAGCGTATTGTGTAAATAAGCTCTATTTGTGGTGGTTTGTATCCTTTGGAATGCTTCAATTACTTGTGCCTCACATATTAACATATATGCTTCACTTATTCACATGTATACTTCACCTATATTATGTGTATTCATGTGTATGCTTCATGCTTCCAATGCATAGCAGCAAAAATCTTTTGGGGAAAATTTTGACGAACCAAAAGTATAAGAGGTTTTGAAAAAATTGGGAAAAATTATAGAACAAGAGATAAAAACTTTTTTTAAAAAAAATTGAAAGGTATCTCCATAGCATATAGAGATATAGAGAGCAAATAAAATAAATATTTTAACTAATGAATTGTAAAAAATGGATTTTTGTAGTTTATATTCATATCATTGATTACATTGCATTGCACATCTTTCAAAGTCAAAGAATTACTTCACTTTGCATAACTAATAATTAGATGTTGATAGCTAACAAAATTTCAATTACAATATAGTTTGTACAAAGTCAACCTAAGTAGTTATTCAATTTCTTCACATTACATAACTAATAACTAGGAGCAGCTGCCAATTGCATTTTCTTATCATGGCATTCTATGAGACAAAATTTCTTTGAGGTATTTTTTCAAATAGTTCACTCCCTTGTCTATGTTACCACATTTTTCATACATTTCTACCAAAGCATCTTGTCAAACATTTCATTTCCTTGTTGATATGGCTAAAATCCTAAAACAAGTGATTTTGAACAAGCTATGGATGCTTCGAAAAAATATATCAAAAGAATAATAGTAAGCAAATGCATAGACAAGGAAGTGAATTGTTTGAAAAATTGCATCAAATAAATGTGGTAATGGAATTCCATGACAAGCCATAGACAAGGAAGTGAACTAGTTCAAAAGATTCCTCAAATAAATGTGGTCTCATGGTGATGGAATGCCATGAAAATCAAATTGCTTTTGATTGTCATGGCATTCCATCACCATGAGACCTCATTTTTTTGAGGCATTTTTTCAAAGAGTTCACTACCTTTTCTATGCTACCACATTTTTCATACATGTCTATCAAAGCATTATATCAAATAGTTAATTTCTTTCTTGCTATGGATAAAACCTTAAAGCATTGATGCAGTAGGGGAGGTCCTGTAATCTCACTAAACACAATTCCAATCATTTAAAATCACAATCCTCAAGTCACAAATCCTCATAGCTATGGATTGTCATGACATTCCATCACCATGATACCATGTTTCTTTGAGGTATTTTTTCAAACAATTCACTGCCTTGTCTATGCTACCACATTTTTCGTACATGTTTACCAAAGCATTTTATCAAACAATTCACTGCCTTGTTGTTATGGCTAAAAGCCTAAAACAAGTAGATTTATTGAAAATCCTACTCCCACAACTCATAACACCTTTCCAATGCATCAAAAATGTTTAAAATAACCTACACATGCTTAAAAGTGCCTCACAAACTGCTGCCCAAAAGGATTTCAAACATTTCTACTCTTAAACCACTGAATTTCACCAAAACTCACCAAATTGCAAACTAGGGCATCACACAAAATCACTCAACTTGCCTCCCCTACACCAAAAACCATGCACATATGTTCCCTACCCCTAATTATTTCATTCCACTGAGTTACAATAGGATACAATGGGTGGAATGGCTAAAAAGTCATTTTTACACACTCAACTACTTGCATTTGACAACTTTTTCCCCAAGCGAGAAATCACCACCATGGGAAAAGGCCTCTAAGATAAAAAAAACTGAGAGAGGTTATTATACAGGGGCCCAACTTGATCCCGTAGGCTCAGACAAAAAATTTCTAAGTGTCACAGTGTCCGAATACAAGCATGTTGAAGTTCGCAATCATTTTGCACTTTGGACTCTTAAAGGATTTTGTCAATTGAACGTAGCTCAGAGCGATTCTGCATGTTTCAATGGGAAAGAGGACCATTTCTAGCATAAACATACCCACCTAGACACATCGGGATAGTTTGTTTGGTCACATGAGTTGCAAAACAAAAGTTGCACCACTTTGCAACTTTCAACTACTTGCATTTGATAACTTTTTTCCCAAGCGAGAAATCGCCACCACGGGAAAAGGCCTCTGAGGTAGAAAAAACCAAAAGAGGTTATTGTAGAGGGGCCCAACATGATCACATAGACTTAGACAAGAATTTTCTAAGCACAACGATGTCCGAATATGAGCTTGCTGAAGTTCGCAACCATTTTGCACTTTAGACCCTTAAGGAATCAATCCAGTTGAACGTAGCTTAGAGCGATTCCTCATGTTTGGGTGCCAAAGAGAACCATTCCTAGCGTAAACATACCCACCTGGATGCATCGGGACAGTCTGTTTGGTCCATGAGTTGCAGAACGAAAGTTGCACCACTTTGCAACTTTCAACTACTTGCATTTGATAATTTTTCCCCAAGCGAGAATTCATCACCATAGAAAAATATCTCTGAGATAGTGAAAACCAAGAGAGGTTATTGTAGAGGTTCCCAACATAATCTCATAGGCTCAAACAAAAATTTTCTAAGCATCATGGTATCTGATTAATAGCATGTCGAAGTTTGTAGCCATTTTGCACTTTCAACCCTTAAGGGATCGATCTGGTTCAATGTAGCTCGGAGCGATTTCACGTGTTTGAGTGCGAAAGAGGACCATTCCTAGCATAAACATACTTATTCAAACGTGTTGGAATAATTTTTTTGGTCACATGAGCTGCAAAACAAAATTTGCACCACTTTGAAACTTTCAACTACTTGCATTTGACAACTTTTTCCCCAAGTAAAAATTTGCCACCACAGGAAAATTCCTCTGAGATAGAAAAAACCAAAAGTGGTTATTCTATAAGGGCCCAACATGATTTTGTAGGATTAGATGAGAATTTTCTAAGCATCACAGTATCTGAGTAATAGCATGTTGAAATTTTCAGCCATTTTGCACTTTGGACCCTTAAGGGATCGATCTGGTTGAACGTAGTTCAGAGTGATTCTGCATGTTTTGGTGCAAAAGAGGACCATGCCTAGCATAAAAATGCCTATTCAGATGTGTTGGAACAGTCCGTTTGCTCACACGAGCTGCAAACCGAAAGTTGCACCACTTTGCAACTTTCAACTACTTGCATTTGACAACTTTTTCTCCAAGTAAAAATTCGCCACCATAGGAAAATGCCTTCGAGATAGAAAAAAATGAGAGAGGTTATTGTGGAGGGTCCCAACGCAATCTCATAAGATCATACAAGAAGTTTCTAAGCATCATAGTATCTGACTAATATCATGTTGATATTTGCAGCCATTTTGCATTTTAAACCCTTAAGGGATCAATCTAGTTGAACGTAACTCAGAGCGATTCCACATATTTGGGTGTGAAAGAGGACAATGAATAATGTAAACATACCAATTTGAACGCGTTGGAACAATCCATTTGGTCACATGAGCTACAAAATGAAAGTTGCACCACTTTGCAACTTTCAACTACTTGCATTTGACAACTTTTTCTCCAAGTGAAAATTCGCCACCACAAAAAAATGTCTCTGAAATAGCAAAAAATGAGAGGTTATTGTAGGATCAAACAAGAATTTTATAAGTTTCATGGCATTTGATTAATAGCATGCTAATGTTTATAGCCATTTTGCACTTTAGACCCTTAAGGGATCAATCTAGTTGAATGTAACTTAGAGCGATTCCACATGTTTGGGTGTGAAAGAGGACCATGAATAATGTAAACATACCTATTTGAATGCGTTGGAACTGTCCATTTGGTCACATGAGCTGCAAAATGAAAGTTGCACCACTTTGCAACTTTCAACTACTTGCATTTGACAACTTTTTTTCCAAGTGAAAATTCGCCACCACAAAAAAATGTCTCTGAAATAGAAAAAATTGAGAGGTTATCGTAGGATCAAACAAGAATTTTATAAGTGTCATGGCATCTGATCAATAGCATGCTGATGTTTGTAGCCATTTTGCACTTTGGACCCTTAAGGGATCGATCTAGTTGAACGTAACTCAGAGAAATTCTGCATGTTTGGGTGTGAAAGAGGACCATGAATAATGTAAACATAGCTATTCGAACACATTGAAATAGTCTATTTGGTCACACAAGCTGCAAAATGAAAGTTGCACCACTTTGCAACTTTCAACTAGCATTTGACAACTTTTTCTTCAAGTGAAAATTCACCACCACAAAAAAATGTCTCTGAGATAGAAAAAACCGAGAGAGGTTATTGTAAAGGGGCCTAAAGCAATATTGAAGGATTAGATGAGAAGTTTCTAATTGTCATGGTATCTAAGTAATAGCATGCTAAAGTTTGCAGCCATTTTGCACTTTGGACCCTTAAGGGATCGATTTGGTTGAACGTAGCTCGGAGTGATTCCACGTGTTTGGGTGTGAAAGAGGACCATGCCTAGCATGAACGTACCCACACGGATGCGTTGGAACAATCTATTTGGTCACACGAGCTATAGAATGAAAGTTGCACCACTTTGCAACTTTCAACTTCTTGCGGTTAACAACTTTTTCCCCAAGTGAAATTTTTTCCACCACAGGAAAATGTCTCCAAGATAGCAAAAACTGAGAGAGGTTATTCTATATGGGCCCAAATAAATCTCATAGGATCATATGAGAAGTTTCTAAGCATCACGGTATTTGAGTAATATCATGTTGAAGTTTGTAGCCATTTTACACTTTGGACCCTTAAGGGGTCGATCCGGTTGAACATAGCTCGGAGCGATTCCACATATTTGGGTGCAAAAGAAGACCATTCCTAGCATAAAAATACCTATTCGGACATGTTGGAAATGTTAGTTTGGTCACATGAGCTGTAAAATGAAAGTTGCACCACTTTACAACTTTCAACTACTTGCATTTGACAACTTTTTCTCCAAGTGAAAATTCTTCACCACAAGAAAATGCCTCCGAGATAGCAAAAAATGAGAGAGGTTATTGTAGAGGGGCTCAACGCAATTTTTTAGGATTCAACGAGAAGTTTCTAAGCATCACGGTAATTGAGTAATAGCATGTTGATGTTTGCATCCATTTTGCACTTTGGACCCTTAAGGGATTGATCTGGTTGAACGTAGCTCGAAGCGATTTTATGTGTTTGGGTGCAAAAGAGGACCATGTCTAATGTAAACATACATATTTGAATGCATTGGAATAGTCTGTTTGGTCACACGAGCTGCAAAGCGAAAGTTGCACTACTTTGCAACTTTCAACTACTTGTATTTGACAACTTTTTCCTCAAATGAAAATTTATCACCACAGAAAAATGTCTTTGAGATAGAGAAAACCGAGAGAGGTTATTGTAGAGGGGTCCAACGCAATCTCATAGGATTAGATGAGAAATTTCTAAGTGTCACGGTATCCAAGTAATAGCATGTTGAAGTTTGCAGCCATTTTGCACTTTGGACCCTCACGGGATCGATCTGGTTGAACATAGCTCAGAGCGATTCTACATGTTTGGATGCGAAAGAGGACCATGCCGAGCGTAAAAGTACCCACTCAGAAGCATTGGAACAGTCTGTTTGGTCACATGAGCTACAAAATGAAAGTTGCACCACTTTGCAACTTTTTTTTTTTTATGAATAGGCAGATATCTATATTAATATAAAGATAAAATTACAAATTTACAAAAAAAGAGGCAGGTGGTAAGAAGGCACACCCCGAAAGTCACATGGGCAGAGCCCAAAAAAGCCAAAATAACCGATCACATGGGCTTAGCCCAGAACTATAAGAGCAGAAAAATAAAAAACATTAAGCGGCCAGAGCAGTGCTAGTAGAGCCTGGGGGATCACTTTCATCCAAATTTTCCCCCATACATCAATAGGGTTTGGAGTGACGTCAGGAGGAGCACCCCAACTATCATCTTCCTTATCTTTTTTTTTTTCTTTTTTCTCGCATCGAAGCGAGATTGCAAGAGCCAGCCACAGAAAAATTTTGCCACTGGTAGGCCAGCTAGAGCCAGAAGCAGGTAGATCATCAGAGGGCCACCCAAAACCACCACCAATACTCCTAGTAGCACCACCAAAGTGCCATCCCTGACCAAGACATGGCGGAGGAGAACGAGCCCGCCTGGGAGGCCAGGAATCTCGCCGAGCAAGAGGCTGGGAGCAGAAATGAGTGGAATCACTCCGCTTTCGGCCCTGAGAGGGTGACCGGCCGTGGGAAGAGGAGGGCGAATCAGGAATCTGAGCCAAAGTACAAGGGGAATTTCCCCAATGGTCCAGGAGGACTTGCAGGTGAGCCACCTCTAGTGCAACCTTGTTGTCTTGCACCTGAATCTGTAGGAGAACATTAGAATAAATAACTGCTTTAGTATAAAGAGACACATTAGCATTTAACTGAAAATGAGCAAATATACAAGCATTTTTGTCTTTCCAGATATTGAAGAGGATTTTCACCCTAAAAGTGTGCCAAAGCTGGGTGAACTTAGTCGGGGTTCTAGGCGGGTCCCCCAGCAGAACCATATACCAAGAGAAGGGTTTCGGTCGAAAAAGCTGAAATAAATCATGAATCCAAGTCCAAATTTGTTGAGCTCTGGGACAAAACCAAAAAAGATGCTTAAAGTTTTCAGATTGCCCACAAAAAGGGCAGTGACGGTCAGGAACCCCCATATGAACAAGCTGAGAGCCCACAGGCAAGCCTTGGAAAAGAATACACCAAGCAAATTGGGCAAGCTTCGAATTAACAATTGCAGACCAAGTGGCATCAAACCTCTTACCCCAAGTATGGGCAGAAGAATTAAGAAGCCACCTTTGGTTCAAAGAACTAATCATAAGGAAATGGGATGAAAGCCACCTGTAACCAAGCCGCGGCTTGTAGCTCCTGAGAGGAGTGTTTGAAAACCATTTCTAGTCTTTCCACCAAGGTTTGTGCCCATGAATGCCAACTTTGTGAAGCATGTCTACCAGAATGGCACTCACCAGCCCGTCGAAAGTAGGATGATCCTAGTTTTGAAGACTGTACTGGGCTTTAAAAGAATCCCACTGCAAGAGATGCATAGTGGGTCGATGAAAGAGTTGATGCAGTGTTTGAATACCCTTCCTGTGAAATCTGAGGGCCTTGAGCCAAGGTGACTTGGCCAGGGGTTGACCATTCTGAGCTAGAAGGGGAGACCACTATAAGTTATGCTGGTTGATGGAAAGTCCATCACGAAATCCAACCCCGGCCCAACGGAGCCATGGCTTAACAATTTCCCAAGAGCGCCAAATGCTCTTGGCCATAAAGGAACCAATAATTTGCACCGGCTCTAGCATAACCAGGAGGGTTTGGAGACTAATTCCTTTCCAAGCGGGTTTGTGAATAGGAAAATCGGACTGAATACAATGCCTGAGGAGAATTTTCCAGGCTTCATCTCCGATGAGAGCTCGAATAATCCATTTAACATAGAGAGAAGTCCCTTGCCGTTGAGTGGAGAGCAACCCAAACCCTCCAGATTCCTTAGGGAGACAGCAGTATTCCCAAGTGACCCAATGAAAACCCTTGTGGGTAGCAGAGGAGGCCCATAAAAAATCTCGAAGCAATTTTTCAAGCCTACTATAGACAGCTTTAGAAGGAGACCAGCAGGAGGAATAATAAAAATGAGTGGTTGCCAAAATTTTAGAGCAAACCTAGAATTTGCTAGCCAATGAAAGAGGCTTAGTAATCCAATAGGCTAGCTTCTGCTCAACCCTAGAGAGCATGACTTGCCAAAGCTCTTGAGGGGAAGCCTAAAAGGCAAAGGGGATGCTCAAAAATTAAAAAAATTCTCCCTGCCCAATCCACTTCCAGTTGTAAGTTTGGAGCCACGCAGGAGTGGGGAGCACCGATTGCCTGTAGCATAAGTTCTTGTGCCATTGAATGGAAGAATTAGAGGCAAGGCAAAAGTTATTGATACAATCAAGGGCAGCAATGATGGAAGCTTCATCTGGAAAGTGGCCATTGACAAGCTACTCTTGGGATTTCGGGAGAGAGATTCCTTTAACACGTTGTTGAGAGATAGCATGGGCCAAAAGATATCCAAAGCCTTCCGCAGCCAAAACATACAAAGCAGGGGCAAGAGGGCACCCCTAGTGAATGGAACGAAAAGACCAAAAGCAAAAGATTGGTGACCATTGATGGTGATGCAAGCCGAGGCATCAAAAAAATGCATACGAATAGACCGTAAAAAGTTAGGTCCAAATCCCAAGGCTTGCAACATTGCAAGAATGAAAGGCCATTCAATGCGGTCATAGGCTTTGGAAAAATCAATTTTAATGAACATTGCTTTCTGGTTTGACCGTCGGGCCCACTCCATGCCTTCTCAAACAGCAATAATGTTATCCAGAATAAACCTAGATTTGATGAAACCAATCTACTCAGGACGCACAACTTGAGGCAAGAGGTGGTGAATTTTCAGAGCCAGGGCTTTAGCAATGATTTTGTAGAAAACATTGAGAAGCGTGATAGGCCTCCAGTTGCAAATATCCTCTGGATCCCCAGGCTTATGTATGAATTTAATATTGCCTTTATTTATTAAATTTCCTAAGGAGTTGGTTTGAAAGGATTCAATATAAACATGATGCAAATCACTCCCAACACAGTCCCAAAGAGCTTTGTAAAATTCACAAGGAAATCCATCAATCCCAAGAGCCTTATCATCGACTAGAGAGGAAACAGCTTCCTTGAGATCATCAATTGTTAACAATTGATCACTCTAGCTAAAGAAAGCCTATGTGGCACCACAACAAGGTAGTCCTGAAGGGCTTGCTGGCACGCAGACGTGGGGTCCTAAGCAGTGAAAACCTATTCATAGTGACGCACAAAGGCCTGAAGAATTTCTAGTAGCTCAGAGAACACCTGGTTACCATCTTTGATTGCTTTGATGTCTAGGGATGAGTTCCTAGCACGAAGGGCCAAAAAAACCTCTTTGGAGGCATGATCACCAATTTTGAGCTAGTGGAGCCGCGCTTTGATTTGAGTGCCTCTAGCAGAATAATTATCAGCCACTTGCTTTTATTGTCCTAAATCCGCCACCCTGACTTGATGTGATGGGGAGAAAGGACTGGCTACCAAAGCCTCCATAGTAGTACGCAAGTCGATAGTGGTGGCCTCATAAGATCACCAACGAAAGATAGCCAACTAGTGCCCATAAATGCGTAAGAAACACATGGTACGGGTGGTGGCATCATTCCACCAAGCTATCCAGCTTGTATGGCCAGGTGGCCTAGACTCCAAATTCCACACTCGGTGAATGTGGGCTAGGGTGGGCTTGTGACAAAGTAAAGATGTGTTCAAAACAAATTGGGTCTTACACATGCAAGGCTGACGAGATGCCCATTCAATGCAAAAATGAATTGGGAAGTGATCAGAAAGAGTCAAATCCACTAATGGCGTACCTGGCAAGGCAGAGCTAGTAAAGGAAAAAAAAATATTGAGTCGAGATCATGGCATGATCAAGGCGTTTAAAGACTCTGTCAGAACCAGCCCTGTAGTTGCACCAAGTGTGCCAGAAAGAATGAGAATGGCAGTGGCCCATATTGGGATCAAAAAACCCCAATTTATTTTGCATGTAAAAACATGCCTCCCTTTCACCTGCAGCCCAACAGAAAGGCAAGGTGTCATTCTTGTCATACACCATCTCCACCATGTTAAAATCTCCACAGAGCAACTAGGTGGCAACTGGCAAAGAGTTAGTGACCCAGTGCCAAAGCAGCCAGTGCTCCACGGCATCATTAGAGGCATAAACATTAATAATCCCAAAGGAATGATTCTCAATATTGAGAAGAACCCAGACTACCCGCTAGGAGGGATCAACCCCATGGTCCACCACGCAAGAATGTAATCGTGGGGCTAAAAGAGTGGCAACTCCACCATGACCAGCCTCATGCAAAGTGCAAAACATAGTATTGGCTGGCCAAATAGCGCGGCAAGCCGAAGCAAGCAAAAAACATGAGATTTTAACTTCCTAGAGACAAAGCACTTCAATCCCTGGGTATTTCTACAAAGTATTCCTAACAGAATACTTCCTGGAGAGGTCAGTTAGACTTCGAACATTCCATGAAATAAAATTCATGGATGAAAATCTTCCATGCAGAATCTAGGTCCTCTTCACACAGGGAAGAGAAGCTATTCTTCAAAAACTCTTGTGGAACAGAACCAATCTGTATAGGAGGAGAAAACATTTGTTTTTCAGGCACATATTCTACCTCTTCCGGTGGAGGAGATGAGTTGTGAGACTATCATTGAGCTCCCATTCGGAAGAAAAAGCTAGTTGAGCACACAAGACAGCCACAAGTTGAGCCGTGGCCTTTGACCTAGGTTGTACAACAATAGAAGTGGCTCCTAAGGGAGTTTTTGTCCCCTTCTCTAAAGGGTTTGAAACTATTTTGGTTGGTCCAGGGGCATTGGGAGCTAACCCAGAACCAGATGACTTATTTTTCTGGTTTGAAACCATAGTCCATTTTGTTTGAGCCTTAGTAGAAGGCTCTGTCAGACGAGGCTTTTCAACATTCCGTGACTGTGAAGATGTATAAGGAACTGTCAAAGGGCAGTCCTTGATCTTGTGGTTAGCTGACTAGCACCAATAACACGTGTTGGGCAGATTGAAATATGTGATTTTTTGGGTGTGTCTAATATCACCAATTTGAAAGTCTACAGACTCTTTCAAATCCTTGGATAAATCAACTTCCACACAAACTCTCTTCTGAGGATGGGCTTGGAAGAACCTATCAGGTTCGATACAAATAACCCTCCCTAAAGAGGAAGCAATATGGTTCAAGAAGGGTACGCATGGCAGAGGTAATCGGGGAAACTCAATCCAAACTGGAACACACATTATGTTGTCTTCTAAGACAGCAAAATCTCAGGTCCAAGCTTGGAAAACCAACAAGGTGGACCAGACATACCAGGGTCCATGACCCAAAATAGCTTGGACATGACTAACTTCCGCAAAGCGGAACAGAAAAAAGCCTTTGATCAGATTTTGGACCATATCAAGGAGGACCCCATGAGGGACCTAGGCCTTTCTAACCCAATATTTCAGCACACTTTCAAGGGGAGTCCTCCCAACAAAATAAACCACAAGGGTATGTTGTTCGAGCCATTGGCATGTGGAATCAAAATCAGGTAAAGGTAAAACTACATCAGCAAGGGCATCAAAATTCTTACCTCGTGAAAGACTTTCGGAAAAAAATTTTGATGGCGTTTGTTCAGTGGGGGAGCCATTAAACTGCACTGAAAACCATCTAACACCAGCATGAATTATTGGGTTAGTGCCGGTTGAAGGCATAATAAACCCCTAAAACCGCAGTAAATGCGATCGTACTCAATCAAGGAAACAATTTCTTGCGCAGGAAGCACAGTATGATGCAAGAGGGGCCACAGATGACCTCAAAAAACACCAAACCCTAGCAAAGCTCATTCACCCAAAAACACTTCTCTGTTCAAGGGCCTTTTCACCCTTTACAACTTTCAACTACTTACATTTGACAACTTTTTCCCCAAGTGAAAATTTTTCACCACAAGAAAATGCCTCTGAGATAGCAAAAACTGAGAGAGGTTATTATATAGGGGCCCAACATGATCTTGTAGGATTAGATGAGAAGTTTCTAAGCATCATAGTATTTGATTAATAGCATGATAAATTTTGCATTCATTTTGCACTTTGGACCCTTAAGGGATTGATCTGGTTGAACGTAGCTCGAAGCGATTCGGCATGTTTGGGTGGGAAAGAGGACCATTCCTAGCATAAACATATCTATTTGAATGCGTTGGAATAGTTTGTTTGGTCACACAAGCTTAAGAACAAAAGTTACACCACTTTGTAACTTTCAGCTACTTGCATTTGACACTTTTTCCATCAAATGAAAATTGGACACCACAGGAAAATGCCTCCGAGATAGCAAAAACTGAGAGAGGTTATTTTAGAGAGGCCCGACATGATCTCGTAGGTTCAGATAGATATTTTTTAAGCACCATGGTTTACGAGTAAACCCCATCAAAGATTTTTTCCCTTTTGCACTTTGGACCCTTAAGGGATCGAGCCAATTGAATGTAGCTCGGAGCAATTGTGCTCTCTTTTCAATGGAATTAGGTGGAAAAAATACTTAACTTTGTTTTAGTTTTGGTTTCGTTGGATTTCAAGTGATTTTGTGCATTTTAGAGGCCAATTACTAAGGGTCAGTCTGTATACCTTATTTTAAGGGTTTTGAGTGCATTAAAATGTCATATTAAGGCTTCCACCCACTTTATATTTTTTTTACTTGATGGAAAGGCTTAGTTAGGGTTATAAAATATGTGTCCAAAGTTTTGTGTGTAAGGGAGGTGAATAGAGGGTTTTTAGGTGATGCCCTAGATATCAAATGATGCATTTTTTAGTGGAAAATGGTGGTTTAGTGCTAGGGTTTGAAGAAATATTTGGGGGCAGTGATATCTTTTGAACTTTTAAGCTTGTGCAGACCTTTTTGAAGGTGTTTTAGACTTTGGTTGGATGGAATGTTTGGAGTATGGTTTTTCAATAAACCCTTGCCTAACTTGTGAATGAAGAGGGTTTGGGGGTTAGTTATGTTAGAGGGCTTATCATGCCCTAAAAGTGGATGAATTGGTGGTTTGGCAGATTAGTTAATGTTTCCCAATGGTGGTTTGGCAGATTGGTTAATGTTGCCCAATGTAAAAAATTATGCCTTTCTGCAATTATATTAGACATTATTTCATTCTTACTCATAAATCCACATGCTTTTCCTTGAAGACAACTTTAAATGTAAACCATGAAGCATTAAAAGTAATTTTAAATGTAATATACACATTTAATTGAGGCATATATTAAGGAATATACACATTTGCAAGTATTAATTTCTCGTAATTTTTGTATATCAAAAAATACACTAAGCCAATGACAAATATTACAATAGTGATGGAAGAACATCTTGAAAATCTTCCCATTTTTCAATACTTGTAGCAATACATGCAGGGAAATAATCCTCCCATTTGCAGCCTAGATCATGAAATATATTGTACAAGAAGAAACAAAAGGAGTTGCTGCCCGGTTTCGTTTCTCCAATCCACCTCAATTGGCCCAGCTATTTGCATTCCAAAATGCTTCAAAATATGTACATCCTCTACTCCCTATGAAACACATGGGTAGTAGTCTCTTTGTGGCTATGTACTCTCATAGGAATTTGGTCCACAAAAAACTTGCAAAACCCTATCAATATTAGACATGGACTAACATAAAAATCATTAAAAGAGAAATAACTAAATAATTTCAATCATACACCTGACGAGGCCTACTATCACCTTCATGCATATTAGATAAGGAGGTCAATTGAAGGTCCTACAATGGTGATGTGGCCCTTCACTACTTTCTCATCTCTCAATGATCCTACGTATAAATTTCAAATATATCACTAACATAATTAACATAAAACATGTAGCATATAAGAATCTGATAAATCTACAAGATGGAAAAGAAAGAGAAGATTGACAACTAGAAAATGCACCAGCAGCCAATGTTTCTCATACCATTGAACACTTGCACCACCAACCGATGTTCATTTCTTAAACTTTGACAAACTTTAGTATTATCTATAGTCACAATCAGAAAAGGATCAATGATAGTCGTAAATGCATATGACATCAAACATTAATAGGGAATATGGTACAGAGCGCATTGTCCTCCATTTTCTGAGTTGAGTCTAGTTAGGATGAATGAGTCAAGATGTTGTCAAATAAGGTTTGAAAGTCATTTAATATGGTAAACTGACCCATTCCTCTCATTGTGGCCATTGTAACTTGAGGAATGGGTCTAAAACATCAATAAAATAGTGTGGGAATGTGGAATTTGTGCAGGGGAGGTCAAGTGTTCTATTGGGCATGAAGCCCTAGAGTGAAAATTTGTGTTTTCGAAATGAAATAGTGAGGTTTTGAGATAGTAAAGTGTGTAAAAAGGTTGTGCAGTGTTATTTCTTGATGAATTAAGTTTGGGAAGAGGTATTTAGACCTGTTTGAGGTATTGGCAAGTTTTGGTGAGGGTTGGGTGTGTGATTTTCAATAAGCCCTATGTTATTCGGCTTAAAAGGAGGGTTTTGTGATTTGGTGCTTGGGTGAATGATTTTTTGAGGGTAAATGGTGGATTCTTTGGTTTGAACACATGTAGAAGGCTGCCCAATTTAATTTTGAGTGAAAGGGAAAGCTTAAAGTAGAGTCCCTTTGAAAAAGTGACCTAATTTGGGTGAAATTGAGTGGTTTGAGTGGGAAAATGATAGGAAACTTGGGGGTAGCAAAGATCTTCTATCCTTTTGAGTTTTTGTGGGTATTTTATGAAGTATTGGAGGTATTGGTTGGGTTAGAAAATCCCTGGAAGAATTTTTTTCAATAAATCCCTATGTAAAGAGCAAGACATGAGGGTATCATGGTAGGGTGGTTTGGGAAACGTGCCTCTACAAATTAATTGTGTAATTTGGGGTTTTGTTCACTAGTGAGTTTTTTCCAATCAAAATTTGGGTGAAAAGGAATTCTTAAGGTATAGGTCCTTTGGAAAAGTGACCTATTTGGGGGTCTAAAATGGTGAAAAAGCTTGATTGCAAGGTGTTGGTCCAAAAGAGTGATATGCCCATTTGAGATATATTTGGAATGAGTGTAATGGGTATCTAAAACCCTAAATGGTTTGTGTGTTTGTTAAGAGGTTCGATAGTTATGCCCTGGTTTTGGTGTTTGGACACATACAAGGAAACTAGGTTGAAATAGTGAAGAGTTGATGAAAAAGAGCTATTAGGGAAAAATTTTGGTATGAGTTGGATGAAATTGTGTTTGTAATTGGTTAACCTCCATGTTATTGATCAGAATACCAACTTAAAGGTGATCAATAGAGAGCAGCATATAACCATCATTTTGCATAACTACATTAATGCAATTTTGCTAACCCTTATACAATCAAACTTAAACGCTTGACAGAAAGCAATGATCAATAACATGACTTTACAAATTAAATGTGCATACGTAAAAATCAATCCAAGGAACCATTCGAGTCTTCTCTACTTGTGTCAAGTATTTCCTCGTGGTCAGACTCACACACTTTCCACAAGTTCTTGTTTGCATGTTTGCCCTTATATTTGATCAAATGAACGTTGGTGGTGAGGACAAGTTTTGAGTAGTGAAGAATATTTTGATGCG
The DNA here is from genome assembly GCA_007115665.2 of Sequoiadendron giganteum. Lineage (NCBI taxonomy): Eukaryota > Viridiplantae > Streptophyta > Pinopsida > Cupressales > Cupressaceae > Sequoiadendron > Sequoiadendron giganteum. Next base: position 545,695,999 of record CM021104.1, on the reverse strand, counting down.
TGTAGAAGTCCTCAAACAACCAAACTACAAAATTCTTAACTAGATACCTTTGAATTCGTGTTCCAATAACAACCACCAAACTTGTAGGATATTCTATGTTTTCTCTGTCTATAATTGGGGCCTCCAATTTCTTTTTGGCCTCGATACAATGACACAGGTAATAATTTGTACCCTATTCATTTCCTTCATCTATAATTACCACATAAAGGTGCCCTACATTGATATGTTCATCTTGTTATATGTATTTACTGAGCATCATAATAAAACCTGTAAGTAAGATATATTACCTAGTTCTAGTAGGTCTGATACATGATCAAAGTCAATGGATGATTGCATCTCTATGATTTGTAGAGCCATCGGGAGTTGATAAGTGTCAAGTGGGGTTAGACTTCTTATAGACCATTTTCCAACCCACTCTATTGACTCGCAATCATTTTATGCTTGAAGTGTACAATGTAGAACAAAAGCATGCCATCTTTCGCTTATGGATAGTCCATGTACCTACATTGGAGCTTCTAAAAGAGTTTAGCTCGCTCAATCCTATTAGTGTACAACAATCATCATATTTTTCAATGTTAGTATCATCTACTAAATGAAAAAATCTACGAACTAAAGAATTACCTTCACTACCTGGACCCATTACACCATTGCACCAATGGACAATTGATCTTGCATCTGTCAACTTTACACTATTTATGTACATTAACTCTTCTCATCCTAGGGCTCTTTTAATACATGCACCTGCTCCATCATGCTCCCCTTTTCCATGCCTGGCCTCTGAGAAGTTCCACACATGTTGAACACCACTGATCCTATGCATCCTACTCAACCAGTAAAACATTCTGGCATTCTTGAATTGTGATGTACAATTATCTGACCATATGATATGCTGACTAAATGATATGCCCATGCTATCCAAATCAGCATAGAACATATGAAAGCAACCTTGCACAAACTTTATAGAATGTGTGCGATCATCACTGATGTAAAAGTGATACTTCCTCAATACTTTCCTATTTTCCTCTATACTATCATTTGCATGAATGAATGTTATATGAACAAATATATAAACCTACGTGGAGTTTTAGTATTGTGATTGCACCTCATTCTGTGGTTGTAGTATGTAGTTCTCGGCAAATTCAACAACCGAAACGATATGACGAAGTGTAAATGTGTCCTTGCATAACTTGAACTATGAGTCCTACCATTGTGCTTTGTGTGTATGCCTTGCATACTCATAGACCACTTGATCACGTAAAATTCCTATAAACTAATACACTAGAATCTTATCACTGACCAATTCACACTTCTTTGCTTCTTTCCTATCTTTTACACCGTATGCCACTGTCTTATATTTGCCAAATTCTATAATTTTGTCTCCAATTGCGTGTGTACTAGCCATGTGTTGGAAAATTGGAAAATGTTGCATGCCACCACAATGATCACATGTTCCATCCAAACATGACTTCTTGTAAAAAAATTGACCATCCTCTCTTTCACATAAAATGGAAGACAAAAATTTCCTTGACGATTTAGGTGGAGGCATTATCTTACATTCCTGCAAAACATTGTCAGTATGCATATCTACACATATACGTCAATAAACATCATAATGGTTAGAAAACTCAATATGAACCCTACAAAAACAAGTAGTTTGTGTGATTTATTTTGACATAAAAATGCTTTAGCATTTCAAAATACCTTTGACATATTTTTATTTCAAGAAAATTTTATACAAAATCAGCAAAAAATTGGGTTTGAGTGGTATCCAAATAATGCATTGGATGTGGCTCATGGATTTTACTACCAATTCTCCTTATTACAACATCTCTTTGATTAGGAGAGGTCCTTGTGTTATCCTTCCAATAATTCACTATTAAAGATCTCAAGCCTTGAGCAATTCTTGTATCTTTCTATGGCACTCTACCCGAGAATGCCCATAACTCATTGCTAGTTGGATCCTCCACTCTTTCACACCTTCCTTTGGCTCTCATTAGAGATGATCTACTTATTTTCAAAGACTTACTTGCCTTTTTAAGGTTCACCTTGTTCGTTGTTTGACTACTTAACAGTGTTGTTGTCATCACACTTTGTGTGGCACAACTATCCTTCGTGCATGAGGTAGAACCCACGCTCTCGTATGCACTCATCAAGTTCTTTACAATGGAATTTTCACTTGAGTCACTCAAAACTCTTAGCCTAAGAGCCTTCATGGTGGGAATAAATTTGAGTTTCCTCATCATTTCAACAAATTGTTGGCATCTTCCACCCTCACTTAGCTTCACAAAAAATAAACTCCATATCCTCTATGCATATATTTGACATGCATGTTTTGGGATCTTATTAGGCATCCATTTCAAAACATTGGAATCAATAACAATAAAAAATGTAGGTTTTCTATCCAAAACTCTAGAAGGATTTCTCAAATGTAAATTTGTGTCAACATTGGGAAGGTCAACAACATCAAGGATAGATCATGTACCTTCAATCGGAGGTACAATTGATGACATACCTTGAGATTTACATGTAAATAATTTTGTACCTCCAACTTGAGATGTCATTTGTTGAGTGCCTTCAAATAGAGATGTGTTCATTGATTTACTTTCAAAATACAATGTTGTTGATGGTGTGTCTTCAATTGGAGATGTGATTTGCGATGTACTTGGAAAACCACATGTTTTTTCTGATGTGTCTTCAACTGGATATGTGCATTGAGCTTCACCTATGGTTGATGATGTGCCCCCAACTTCAGTATCCATTCATGTCCTTCCACGAACTTTCCTCATTTGTGCCCTTTTTTTTGCCAATTTGACATCTTTCTTAGATTGCACAGGAATTTTTGGTTGTATGGGCTACAATTCCTTTGCTTCACAAGCTACAATTTTTGATTCTCTTCTCCTTGCATTTTTAATTGCACGTTCTTCTGGTGTTAGAGGCTTCGATTGTTTCCTCGGCATGACGTTGAATGCTACATATTCACAAACACACATAGAACAAAATTAAGTAATGAATTTTATGAAAATATTGATATCGCTGATTACATTGCATTAAATCTGAAACACACCAAAGCATTTTATGAAATAAGGCAGCAAGTTGTTTGGAATTATCAAGCATGTTTATGCTAGACAACATTTTTCATATGATGGAGTTAGATGTCTGTAGGGTTAGATATTAGAGTAGGGATTTTGAGTGTGTTTGAAGAGTTCGCAAAATAGCTAGAGGCTAAAGTAGTACATGTAGGGATCCACAATGAACTTGTTCAAATATTTAGAGGAAGGCTCTTAATAGACTTACACACACACTTTCAAAGTTTCATCAAAGGAAATATGATTCTAAGGAATCCAATCCACACTAAGGTATAAGGGCTTTGCATGAGCCTATTAAGGCATCTAACAAGATTAAAATAATAAACCAAACACAACTTGATCACTTAGCTTACCAAGAAACACCATTTTGTATCACTCACTCCTTAACCATTTACAAACTAGTAATCCTTCCTCATAGGATAGACACTCATATCTAATGAACCAGGTAACTTATGAAGACTATAATAGCATTTCCAGATACCCATTTACATAGCCTAAAACATATCTCAAAACTGCTATAAACTCTTTTGGATAAAATACCTCAAACTGGTCGTGTTTCACTCAAGCAACTAGGCCAATAAGGCCACTCTTACAAAGAGACACTCCTTTAAGCACCTTCAAATCTCTTGATCTCCATGGACAATATTTTTTAAGGTTGTCAAACCTCATATTCCACCTATTTTAGGGACTAGAAAGTTCAATAGGGTACCAACCTTCAAACCCTCACTCTAAGCTATTTCAAACTAGGTTTCCCTTAGGGCTTTATTGAAACCCAAACTTCCTCAACACTCAACACCCAACCAATACTTGGAACACTTTAAAAATGGCCTACACATGCTCTAAAAACTTACTCCCAACCTTTAGCATTGTTATTTCCTCAAACCCTTACTTGAAACCTGAATTTTTGGTCAAGACACACAAAATCAACTAGGACAACAACTCACAAAACACTTCCATCAACTCTTCAACTCTTGAATCCTTATTGAACATGGAAAAAAACCTGTCGACCTTTATTTCACTAAGTTCTAGAGGTATCCACTGAAGGAAAAATTCATACATGCATTCTTTAGTGTTCAAAACCCCAAAATATGGTTTCATACCCCTTAGCACCAAAATGATCATAAAAATCACAAACCTTCATGAAATTCAATCAAACTGAAAGGAAAAGCAGAGTTGTGGAATACGCTTTCCTAACACAAAATCCTAATGGGATTAGTGCAAAAACCATCATTTAAAATTTTCTTGTGTTTAAGATGCACAAACACGGTATAACATGAAAGACAAAAATAAAACACACACAGAGATAACACCAAATATACGTGGGAAAACCCTTACGGGAGAAAAACCCACCACACCAAGTAAAGTCACTTTGTATTACAGTAAACAATTACATACAGAGTTACAGACTTCACTCTCAGATGTTAGCTCACAGCAGCATCCCTTAGTCAACCTTCTCACAGACTTTAGTTTGATACATTCACCATTACAATGCTTCTACAACATACAATGAATTCATACTTACACCATCACCTTAGTCTCTATGCCTATTTTTCATCTATTCTCACTCACTCAACCAACAACCAAAGGAGAGTATAAAATTACACGCTTCACCAAAAAGCTATCTCAATCTCTGATCAAACTGCCCTGCATACACGCATCGGGTCACCCCAGCATTTAATCTTGTTACAAAGAATTGCCTAAATTTGGACTCTATCAACCACCAAATCAAATCTTACAGTTAATGTATACCGCTTTCAAAGATTTAAACATTTGGCCAATAATTGTTGATTTACAATAGCGATGTAAAATCAATGAGTGAGATCGTGCCATGTGTCGCAATATCATTATCCATCACTTTGAATGTTGAGTCAGACTGGCCAACTATGCCCTGAGCTCCTTCTACCACACTATCACTCGCCATTCAACCAACCCTCATGGTGATGTGGTATACTATGCTACCACCCAATGTAGACAAAGTCTTCATAGTATGGCAGTACTCACACCGCACTACCACGTCAGAGCCGAAAGCCCCCCACAGTATGGCAGTGCCACGATGCTACTACAACATGGTCAAAAGACCACCACAGTATAGTAGTAAACACCCATGCTAACCACCATGATTCACCATGTTTTTGTGCCTTAATCGAAATACCTTCGCGGTAGGGAGGTAAACATCAACACTGACCACTACGGTTCACCGTGCCACCCCGCCTTAGCCAATAGGCCTCCACAGTGTGGAGGTAAGCATTCATTTGCCAGATTGCTAGAGCTCACCGTGCCACTGCTAAGGGAGAAGAGAGACTCTGTGGTATAGCAGTAACACTGCCCAACCACCAAACAAAGAAAAGTGTTATGTGGTATGGTAGTGTCACCGCCCAACTGCCAGACTGACCGAAGAGCCTCACAGTAAGGCGGTAAACCATGCCACCTCCAAAGTATCCCAGTGGTAAAGGCATGAACAGAAGGAAAAATTCATCAAGCCTTAATCAAAAGTTCAAGCCAGCAAGTTGAGGCACCTTTTTCGAACAATCTCCCACTTGACAAAGACTTACTAGCTTCCTCCAGACTTTGAATTTACTGACAATCATAGGCCCCAAGGCCAATCAAACTTGCACACCATCTAAACTTGTATGTGCTCACTAGCTTTGTCAATGCATCATTGAAATTCTTTAGAGTGCCCACCTTTTCTAAATAGACATTTCCATCCTCCACCATATCTCTAACAAAGTGATACTGCACATCGATATATTTTGTCCTGGCATGGAAAGTTGGATTTTTTTCTAGACAAATGACACTCTGATTGTCACAACAAATAGTAATCTGCCCTACATCAAAACCAATATCATAACACAAATGACTAAGCCAAACAAATTCTTTGCAGGCATGTGTTGCTGCCATGTATTCTGCCTCCATTGTGGACAAAGTGACTACAGCCTGCCGCTTGTTCATCCAACTAATTGCACCACCATTTAACATGAAAGTATATCCACTGGTGGACCTTCTATTGTCAATATCCCATGCCCAATTAGATTCCACATATCCATGAATGGTAAGAGTCTTTTATAATCCAACCAAATTTCCATGGTAACACAGAGCACATTCTGAAGTTCCCTTTAGATATCTAAACACTCTTTTCACAGCATCCCAATGTGTCCTTCCTGTATTTTCCACAAATCGGCTAAGTAATCCCACTGCTTGGGCAATTTTTGGCCTTTTATAGACCATTGCATACATTAAACTGCCAACTGCACTTGCATAAGGCACCCTGGTCATGTCCTCCATCTTAGTAGAATATTTTGGACAATCTTCAACAGATAGCTTTGTTCCCTGCAAAACTCGAACAACTAGCGACTTGCAATCATTCATACCAAATCTCTCCAAAACAGTGTTAATATACTTACTCTGGCTGACCCAAAGCTTTATGCTTTTTTTGGCCCTGGTTATTTCCATCCCTAGAATATACCTTATTGCACCTAGATCTTTCATTTTGAACTTTGCAGACAATTGAGACTTAAGATTATAAATCATAGTCTTCCTATTTCCTATGAACAACAAATCATCCACGTATAGGGTAATAATAAAAACACTATAATTTTCAGATTTGTAATACACACAATGATCAGATTTTGATCTCACAAATCCCATTGACAACACAAAGGTGTCAAAATTTTGGTACCACATTCTAGGCGATTGTTTCAAACCATACAGAGATTTCTTTAACTTGCAAACTAGGCTTTCTTTACCTTTTTCAACGAAGTGCTCAGGCTGGGACATGTAAATTTCTTCTTCCAGCTCTCCATGGAGAAACGTTGTCTTCACATCCATTTGCTCGATCTCTAAGTCATACACAGCTGCAAGTGAAAAAATAAATCTAATAGATGTCAGCTTAGCTATAGGGGAAAATATTTCTCCATAATCAATTCCCTCTACCTGGGAATATCCCTTTGCAATCAACCTCACTTTATACATTTCAGCACTGCCATCTAGACCACTCATCTTCTTAAATACCCATTTGCAGCCAACAGGCTTTCGCCCTACAGGCAAAGGTACCAAATCCCAGGTTTCATTCTTCTTCAATGATTCAATTTCTTCATTCATAGCTTCCAACCAGGAACTTGAATCAGACATGTTAATCGCCTCTTTCATAGTCCTAGGCTCCTCAATGCTAGTAATCAAATCATAGGCATAGTTTGAATCCAACATAGAGAAACCATACCTATTAGGTTGATGTCTTTCACATGTAGACCTTCTTACTAGTTAAGGTTGTGGTTCTTCTTCTTCAGAACTCTCAGAGCTTCTAGAGCTCTCCTCAGTTTTAGGTACACTATGTAGTTCCTCTTTTTCTGGAGTTTGAGGAATGTCAACTACATCATTCTTCTTTTCCCTTATATCTATCTCTAACTGTGGATCAGTTGTTGAAGGCTTCAGCTCATGAAATATTACACTTCTACTATAAAAAACCTTCTTAGTATCAGGATTCCAAAGCTTGTATCCCTTAACACCAATGCCATAGCTGATGAAGATACATTTAACAGCCTTGTTCTCCAACTTAGATCTCTTCTCATTCGGCACATATGCATATGCCTCATAACCAAAGACACGAATATGTCTCAGAGAGGGCTTCTTACCAGACCATGCTTCCAAATGTGTTTTGTCAACAAGAGCAGAGAAAGGTGAATGATTTACCAAGTAACATGATGTAGCCACAGCCTCAACCCAGAACATCTACTCTAGACCAGTACTGCTCAACATACTCTTGCTCTTTCCATTAGCCTCGTGTTCAACCTTTCAGAAACTCCATTTTGTTGTGGAGTATAAGGTGTAGTTTTATGCCTTTTAATCCCATGGTCTTTGCAGTACCTTTCAAAATTTGCAGAACAAAACTCACCACCATTATCCATCCTCAAGCATTTGATTTTCTTTCCAATCTGATTCTCTACCAAAGTTTAAAATTCTTTAAATCAACTGAACACTTTTGATTTACTCTTAAGAAAGTATATAAATTCCATTCTCAAATAATCATCAATAAAAGAAACATAATATCTAGACTTCGATAATGAAGGAATATTCACTGGAACAAATACATCAGAATGAACATAATCCAGTACACCAGATGATTTATGAGGACTCGAATAAAATGAAACACGATGTTGCTTTCCATAAATGAAATGTTCACAAAAATCAAACTCAAGGTTGCAATCAACAAGCCCTTCAACAAGATTTTTATTTTTCAAGGTTTTTAAATATTTCTCACCTATGTGACCGAGTGTATGATGCCATAGCATGGTCTTCTCTACTGGGATTTTCACCTCCAAGGAATTTGCACCCACAAGAGCTTCATTCTCCTTCTCTACATGAGTAGCTTTGCTTGACTTTACATAGACGTTACATTGAACAAGACATGCATCCAGCTTGTACAAAGTGTCAGTTCATACACCCTTAGCCAGCCCCATTGCGCCTCCAGCCATCTTACATCCTTTACTTGAGAAAGAAACTTCCACACCAGCATCATTAAGCTTACTGACAGAAAGTAAGTTACAAGCCAAACCTGGTATGTGTAGTACATCACCAATCCCTTTGATTCTTCCATCAAGGAATTGTATTTTGACTCTTCCATGGCCAACAATCTCCAGTGTTGAGTCATTCGCCAGGGACACCTTTCCACCATCATAATTTTTGTACTTATTGAACCACTCTTTGTGAGATGTCATGTGGAAAGATGCACCTGATTCAACCAGACATACATAATCTAATGCCTAAGTCACCAAGGCTACAATGAAGGCATCTGCATCACTTTGAGAAGAGTCATTTTTCGAAGAGTTATTATTCTTCTTCTTCTCCTTACAATCCTTTTGGATATGACCAGGCTGCCCACAATTCCAAAATTTTACCTTGGACTTTTTACCATGAGACTTTGATCTCCCTTCATATTTGGATTTATACTTCTTATCCATCTTCTTTTATTTCTCCTTCGATCTACCTCGAACAACAAGAGCATCCTTGGCCATCTCAATAGACTTCCTCCACATTTCTTCTAACAACAGCGAGGGAACCACATCTTCCATCTTGAAAGTAGTTGTTGTACTTCCAATAGCCATTACCAGATGGTCCCAAGTGTTAGGTAAGGAACATAACAGAAGCATGCAACGATCCTCCTCCTCTATCTTCACACCCACGGACGTCAACTATGCAACAATCATATTAAATGAGTTCAAATGGTCTTCTACAAATGCACCTTCTTCCATCTTCAAGAAGTACAGCTTCTTCCTCAGGAATAACTTATTCACTAGAGACTTTCCTTGATAAATGTCACCAAGCTTCTTCCATAATGAAGTTGTAGTCTTCTCCTCATGAACATTCAGGAGTACATAATCGGCCAAACAAAGTCTTATCAAACCTCTAGCTTTTCTATCTATGAGGTCCTAATCTTCTTGTTTCATATTTTGTGGCATAGTTCCAGACACAGCAACCCAGAGGTCTCTATCCACCAACAAGTCTTCCATTTTGATTTTCCACAACTCAAAATTGTCACCATTGAATTTTTCAATGTCTACTCTACCTTATGTACTTTCCATCTCAAACAAAAATTGGTTCTCACTTTGCAAGACTCCCACTGAAATAGGACTAGCACAAAAAACCAACCCTACTCACAAGGATAACACAACTATCCAGGCTCTGATACCACTTGAAAGGAAAAGCAGAGTTGCGGAATACACTTTCCTAATGCAAAATCCTCAGAGGAGTAGTGAAAAAACCATCATTTAAAACTTTCTTGTGTTTAAGATGCACAAACATAGTATAACAGGAAAGACATAAATAAAACACACACAGAGATAACACTAGATATACGAGGGAAAACCCTTACGGGAGAAAAACCCACCACACCAAGTAAAGTCACTTTGTATTATAATAAACAATTATATACAGAGTTACACACTTCACTCTCAGATGTTATCTCACAGCAGCATCCCTTAGTCGACCTTCTCACAAACTTTAGTTTGATACATTCACTATTACAATGCTTCTACAGCATACAATGAATTTTTACTTACACCATCACCTTAATCTCTATCCCTATTTTTCATCTGTTCTCACTCACTCAACCAAAAACCAAAGGAGAGTATTAAATTACACACTTCACTGACAAGCTCTCTCGATCTCTGATCAAACCGCCCTGCAAACACACATCGGGCCGCCCTTGCATTCAATCATGTTACAAAGAATTGCCTAAATTTGGATTTTGTCAACCACTAAATCAAATCTTACAGTTAATGCATATATCACTTTCAAAGATTTAAACATTCAGCCAATAATTGTTGATTTACAACAACGATGTAAAATCAACGAGTGAGATCGTGCCACATATTGCACTGCCATTCGTCCATCACTTTGACTATCAAGTCAGACCGACCAACTACGCCCTAAGCTCCTTCTACCGTACTACCACTCGCCATTCAACCAACCCTCACGGTGATGCGATATACTGTTCTATCACCCAACGTAGATAAAGCTTTCATGGTATGGCGGTACTCACACCGCACTACCACGTCGAAGCTAGAAGCCCCCCGTGGTATGGCATTAAACGCCCACATCAACCAACACGGTTCACCACACTGTCATGCCTTAACCAAAATATCTTTGCACTAGGTAGGTAAATGTCAACACTGACCACCATGGTTCACCATGCCTTAGCCGATAGGCCTCCATGGTATGGAGGTAAGTTTCCATTCACCAGACCGCCAGAGTTTACCGTGCCATCGCCAGGGGAGAAGAGAGACTCTGTAATATAGCAGTAACATTGCCCAACTGCTAGACAGAGAAAAGTGTTCCATAGTATGACAGTGTCACCACCCAACCGCCAAACTAACCAAAGAGCCTTGTGGTAAACCGCGCAACCGCACCACCTCCAAAGGCTCCTAGCGGTAAAGCGATAAAGCCATGAACAAAAGGAAAAATTTGTCAAGTCTTAATCAGAAGTTCAACCCAACAAGTTGAGGCACCTTTTTCCAACACAAACAAACTACAAATAAAATCTAATACATTCCTTTAACGTTTCCCACAACTTTTAGACCATGAACCACTTGTACAGGGTCGTACTGTGGTTTGAAACATTGATTTACCTGTCAAAACTCAGAATTTTACACTAAAAACAGGGAATACTTCTTGATCTTCTTCATTTCTTCCATACTCTTACCTCTTCCTCAAGGTTCTCCTCACATTGATGAACTCATAACAACATAAACAAATCCCTAAAACTAACATTCTACTTACCTAACCTTGCATGCACCTAACTCTACAACTTTTGCATCTTATAGCAACTTTTCTAACCACATTTTTCCAAATTGCAAGCTATGACACAACTAAACTCCCTTAGCTCCAAATACGTTATAAAATGGTTTAGTTGACCTTATTGAACACAAAATACTCAACATTAACTAAAATCCTAGCATTTGACCATGCTCACTAAAGATGACCTTTTTAAAAAAATTGAGCTTACAAGGTGCTCCTGCAGCAGAGGCCTGGAACATTGGTTTTCAATAAACCCTCCTTGTTTCAAGAATAGAAAGGCCTAAAGCAAGGTTTTAGTGTTTAGATGCATTATAGAGGGTTCTAGTGACTAAGATATGATAAGATATGAACAATTTTATTTGTTGTGAATGCTACAAGAAAGTGAATGTGAATTGGTCAGTTGAGCATTAAATTGAGGTTTTTGAGATTGAGTATTGTTTGAAACTGGTCTAATTATGATTGTTGAATGTTTTGTCTATGTGATCTGCATCACAAACCTAGGATATAAGTTGTTGCCACCTAAATGAAAACTAGAGAATCTTGTGTTTATTGTTCTCGAAACCAAATTTGTGATTATCAACGAAGTCATGAAGAATATGAATTCAAAGAAGGGTTTGTAATGATATATATTATAATTATTCGCTATTTCTTTGGCAATGAGGTAACTTAGAAAGACAATAAGCATTCTCAATTGCACAAAATTTTCCATTTTTTTATTTATTAGAAAGGTATATGGTATGAATGAATGGAAAGTTGCATTAACAACTATGTCAACTCACTTGAATTTATCTAAGCACATGTGATGAAGGTGATTTTTTTATGGAACAAAAAAATTAATGGAAACTTGCATTAAAATTGATGAAAGCTATTAGGTTTTCCAAATTAGTTTAAAATAAAAATGAAATAGAGTGAATTCCACTAGCCATGCTAGAAATGGACTACTATAAGCAATGCAAATAGAATTCATAAGTAAATTTGTGTTAAGTAAATATCATGTTTTTCATTTTTTTGTTCTTAAAAGTCATAAAAATTAAACTTTTTTATGCAAATCCCATCTAATTCAATGTAGAATTCTATGTCCAATTGTTATGATTAATAAAATAATTAAATAAATTTAGTTTATATTGTTAAAAACAAATAAATATACTAAATATAAACATTTCAATATTACCAAAATGAATATATTACCTTAGATAATGTAAAATGATGTAGAAACTTCAAAATGTCTTCTTCTACGTTGTCTACCATGTAGATTAGTGGTAAAAAGGTGATGGATCAAGCATAGATTGGTACAACATGAAGTCAACTGCATAAAAAAAGGTGTTTCTAAATCGGATAAAGTGTTGAACCAAACAAATACAGAAGCTTGTGGGCCTGAATCATGGGGTTAACTCCTATTTTACCATTTCAATGTAAAACACATTTGGCACTCACCAAATTTGGCGCACGCCAAATGTGTTGTTTTGAAAGGGAGAGATTCCATAGAGACAAAGCGAGAGACACTCGAGATAGAGAGAGAGGTGATAGGAGTGAGAGATATTAGTCTAGGTAGTGTGGTAGCGACTTAGACCTGAGAGCGATAGAGACTTGAGAGGGATAGAGATTTATCCAGTAACAGTGGGTTAAATACCTAACAACGGGAGAGGGGTTGGGAGGGATGAGACCCAAGAGATATGAAAAGACCAAAGGGGGAGGAGAGAGAGAGAGGGATTGTGGGAGAGGAGGTTGGAGTGAAATATATTTGTCTAGGTAGGGTGGGAGGTAAGTGAGACCTGACAGAGAGGAACTATGAGAGGGGGCATAAGAGTGACACAGATTAGTCTAGGTAGCATGGAAGGGAGTGAGATTTGAGAGGGAGAGATCTATTCAGTTATGGTGGGGGGAATACTAAGAGTGGGATTGGGAGAGAGAGGGAGTGAGACCCTCAAATAGTAAACCCTATACCATTAACCCTTAAACCCTTAATCCCTCAACCCTTAAATCCTAAAGCCTTAAACCCTAATCCCTCAACCCCTATACCCTCTTAATCCCTCAACCCTCAACCCTCAACCCTTAAACCCTAATCCCTCAAGCCTTATACCCTCTTAAACCCTCAACCCTCAACCCTTAAACCCTAATCCATTAACCTCTATACCCTCTTAATCCCTCAACACTCAACCCTTAAACCCTAATCCATCAACCCCTATACCCTCTTAATCCTGCAATCCCTCTACCCTCTACCCTTAAACCCTAATCCCTCAACCCCTATACACTCTTAATTCCTCAACCCTTAACCCTCAACCCTTAAACCATAATCCCTCAACCCCTATACCCTCTTAATCACTCAACCCTCAACCCTTGAACCCTAATCCTTCAGCCATATACCATCTTAATCACTCAACCCTCAACCCTTAAACCCTAATCCCTCAACCCCTATACCTTCTTAATCCCTCAACCCTCAACCCTCGACCCTCAAACCTCAACCCTCAACCCTTGACCGTTAAACCCTAATCCCTCAACCCCTATACCCTCTTAATCCCTCAACCCTCAACCCTTAAACCCTAATCCCTCAGCCCCTATACCCTCTTAATCCCTCAACCCTTAAACCCTAATCCCTCAACCCCTATACCCTCTTAATCCCTCAACCCTCAACCCTCAACCCTCAACCCTCAACCCTCAACCCTCAACCCTCGACCCTTGACCCTCGACCCTCAACCCATAAACCCTAATCCCTTAACCCCTATTCCCTCTTAATCCCTCAACCCCTCTGCTCTCTACCCTTAAACCCTAATCCCTTAACCCATCAACCCTTAACCCTCAACCCTTAAACCCTAATCCCTCAACCCCTATACCCTCTTAATCACTCAACCCTCAACCCTGAAACCCTAATCCCTCAACCTCTATACCCTCTTAATCCCTCAACCCTTAAACCCTAATCCCTCAACCCTTATACCCTCTTAATCACTCAACCCTCAACCCTTAAACCCTAATCCCTCAACCCCTATACCCTCTTAATCCCTCAACCCTTAAAACCTAATCCCTCAACCCCTATACCATCTTAATCACTCGACCCTCAACCCTTAAACCCCTATACCCTCTTAATCCCTCAACCCTCAACCCTTCAACCCTAAACCCTCAACCCTCTACCCTTAACCAGGTTAAACCCTAAACCCTTAAACCCTCTACCCTCAACCCTCTACCCTTAACCAGGTTAAACCCTAAACCCTTAAACTATCTACCCTCTACCCTCTACCCTCTACCCTCTACCCTTAAACCCTAAACCCTCAACCCTCAACCCTCTACCCTTAACTAGGTTAAACCCTAAACCCTTAAACCCTCTACCCTTAAACTATAAACCCTAAACCCCTAAACCCTCTACCCTCTACCCTCTACCATCTACCCTCAACACCCCCCCCTCTCTCTCAACCCTACACCATCTACCCTTAAATCATAAATCGTAATCCCTAAACCCTAAACCCTACCCTTAACCCTTAATCCATAAACCCTAAACCCTCTACCCTAAACCCTCAACCCTCTACCCTTAACTAGGTTAAACCCTAAACCCTTAAACCATAAATCATAATCCCTAAACCCTAAACCCTCTACCCTTAACCCTTAATCCCTAAACCTTAAACCCTAAACCCTCTACTTGAGAGAGAGAGAGAGAGAGGGAGAGGTTGTGGGAGGGACATACTTGTGAGAGATGGAGAGGGAGAGAGAGAGGGAGAGGGAGAGGGAGAGTGGGAGAGTGAGAGAGAAAGAGGGAGAGGGAGTGAGGGAGAAATAGAAGGAGGGAGAGTGGGAGGGAGAGAGGGAGGGATAGGAAGAGAGAGGAGGAGGGAGAGGGAGAGAGTGAGAGGGAGAGGGAGAGGGGAGAGAGAGAGAGAGAGAGTGAGAGAGAGAGTGAGAGACTTGAGAGAGATAGGAGGAAAACCTAAGAGAGGGAGAGGGAGAGAGGGTGGGAGGGAGAGAATTGAGAGAGAAGGAGAGGGAGAAAAAGTGGGAGAGAGGAGGTGGGAAGGAGAGACATAAGAGATTAGGAGTGGGGGATAGAGGGATGGGAGAGATACAAGGAGTGAGAGAGAAAGACTTGAGAGATGGAGAGGAGGTGGGAGGGAGAG